>JAWNGG020000057.1:0-1214936 GCA_036937485.2 Tetragonisca angustula | reverse complement strand
AGACACGTTCGTCGCGGTTAAATTAATTTTAACTAGATACGAAGACGAGTAAGCTCGCTTCCTCGCTGAGCGTAGGAACAGCACCATCCACTGAACTCGTCCTGTCGTGAAGGATGATTAGCTGACGAGGGCTTCGGTAGAGTTGCTAACTTCATATATTGGTTACGAACACAATTCGCTTAGAAGCTGGTTCAGACTCCGCCACTCACCGGTATTTATAATATTTCAGCGATTCCCAGACCTGATGTGGTTTCCTGTCGTTAACACAGGAAGGAAAGTATATATACAGTGCGCCTCTAATGCAAAACGAGACCGCGACACACATTTGACAGGCGCATCACTCGAAGCTATTCGCGTATAATCAATGATGGTCAGGATAGATGTGGGGCATGGTCGATCGCCGTTTGCAAATGAATGAAATTGAATTCTTTCAAATATACAAAGCCTTTTCTGACATTGGGACATTGTTTATAAATACAGCTACGAACTCGGACAAACAATTTAATATTATTCGATGATAATTATAACACATGTATATATTTGGTGTTGCAAAATCCTAATAGGTACCTGCTAGAATAACGACCTAACAGAAAGGAAGTTATAGAAGAAAAAATTTATGAAGAACGTTCCGAGTCAATTAACAAACAATAAATCACACAATTCAGAATAATTCGCATAAACTGTACATCTTATTACTTATGACGAAAGATTAAATCGAAATGGAAGATACCACATTTCCAGAGATAGGAACTATATATCATTAACTCTAGAACATTTAATTGTATGATCTAGAAAACCCGCAATGAAACTGGGATAAGCGTGTCCCTAAATTTGATGTGTATTACATATTAAAACGATAATAAGCAACAAAATTTCGAGAAAAATAGCATTAATATGATTATACATAATTTCAGCTGTCACGATATCCATAGAAAATTTAAAAACTATAGAGTCCATTTTTCAGTTTGTCAATGTAACATTCCCTTGAACAAAATTACGGCAGCTAGAATATATAATTTCTGCATAGTGTGACTATATCGATTGTCACCCTACGTTAAAGTACGGGACACTTATGTACATATAATTCGAATGACAGAAAACTTGGATAATGGATATTGACACAATGGATAATAAAAGAGATCACTGCTCTGAAATCAAAGTTTTTTTATATTATATTTCTGTATTCGGTACAAAGTAATTGTAACTTAAAATATCACGCAACATTACAACACTACATGTAATACGTACAGTAACGAAAATATACACATAACGTAATTATTTCGAACTCTATATATAAATTTATAGTTAATAAATTTGAACGCAGTGTTCATAATAATAATATACAACAACGACTTATAAATTATTTATACACACGATGCATGTACCTGTTAGATATGCAAGCCACGTTATTCCATTCCGAGTGGTGTACATATTTAGATAAATATTGAAACTTAGATAACGAATGATTGCAACACGTTTCACAGAACGTTCAGGGAATGTCCTCTTTTAAAGCGAAAAGCATCAAAATCTTTCTGATGAGACAAAACGCCGACGGGGACATTGATTGTTTACACCGACCCTGAACGGAACATGTTAGCCAATGCCGTCGTCTCCTAAATTTTAGAAACGCATTACCATTACAGCTACAATACTTTTATATTTCTACAATCTTCAATTGCATTCACTCGTAGCCTCAGACAGATACAGAAGTTAGAAAGTGGTTTAATCTTAGAAAAGAGAAGGGGAAACAATGGATACTCTTCATGTGTACAAGACAATCAATTAATAATCACGATTCAAGAACGAAGCCACTATAAATCTAAGACAAACGCTATAATCATCTGGATTCCAGCTTATTAAGGAATAGAAGGAAATGAAGTGGCCGACGCAGCAGCGAATGCTGCCATAGGTTCCTCACCTACCAACAACGCAACCATATTCCAGTTCCCTATGAAGTCCAAATAATCTACAGCAAAGGACTAATAAAAAATGATTGGAACAAAAACGGATCACAACAAAAGGTACTCAACTTCGTAAAACTGTCCGAGACGTTTAGCAACAGACATTAAGCATTAGCGACAAGAAAGAAAAAATATATATCACACGCCTAGGAACTGGTCATACTAAGCTGACAAAC
Organism: Tetragonisca angustula; assembly: GCA_036937485.2. Classification (NCBI taxonomy): domain Eukaryota; kingdom Metazoa; phylum Arthropoda; class Insecta; order Hymenoptera; family Apidae; genus Tetragonisca; species Tetragonisca angustula. The sequence goes on along the minus strand of JAWNGG020000057.1, from coordinate 1,212,799 downwards.
GCGCACAGAATTGGAAGCTCTGAACTACCCTCCTGCAGCCATTGCCGTAAAAACCGGTTAACAGTTACACACATTCTGCGGGAATGCCGCACCACCAGCCAAAGACAGAGACACGGAAATAACTCAAACATAAACCTGACCACGCAATACGAATACAAAGAGTTTCAAAATATTTCAAAAACACAAGCAAAACACTACTCAATAGTTTAGAACCACCGTTGTTGCTGATGACCTTGCTGTCGATGCGACGTATAGAATCAAAGAAAACGAATAGGAAGACGATAGTATGAAAAATTATATATCCAATATATAGTGCTTTTCACATTTAGTACATAAAATAATTGTTTCAACAAAGGTTCAATTTCATTAATTATATTCTCAAATATAAGAGTTTATATGAATATTTAATTATATGTATATAATACAACATTTCAAACTTGTTTCAATATTATTATATTACACTTTCATGAAAGAGAAAGATGATATATGCTTACTAGAAAATTATCTTTCGCTTTTCGATGTCACTCTTAATTAAGTACAGTTACTTGTTATTAGGATATAAAAGCAATATTTTCTGGCGGATTAACCAATTTTATATTCTTATCTATTAAACTGAGGACAGGCAATTTTTTAGTTGAAGACTTTCTATTCCATCTATTTTAATTTGAATGTGTTTCATCTTGTTGCAAAAATAATTTTAAATATTTTTTGCACTGAATATGATTTAATCCAATCTAATAAATCCAAGAACTTCCATTAGTCCCAGATACGAACGTGCTTAAAGCGAATAATGGAATAAGGGCGGTGAGAATTAACTGAAAAGCATATACTCTTTAGTTTCTAATACGAGAGAGATGCACATACTCTTTCTACTGTATCTACAGAGATTCCCGCCTGAACGAAGTAATACATATTTTGCACACTCTACTTATTACAAACCTTGACATTCCTCAACGGTATCTACAAAAAAGGGTACAAACACTCAATGCCTAGATCATTCTCAAATCCCTCTTAACATTCCTTTCCGGATACAGTAGTGTAGCGAATTATTACAAAAGTCATTAATTATTCGATAGAAAGAAAAAAATACAACTGTTGAAATTTCTGATTGTAACATGCTATACGTGCAGAGTCTAATATACAAATGAGACAAATAGTATAACAATAGAATAATATTATATGATTCTATTACTAAATAATAGTGAAGAAGATAATTAAAGAAAGAAAGATAACTTTTACTTACATATTTAATAATACATAATAGTAATGTTTGATAAATTTTTAAGTGGATACTTACGTTAATTAAACAAAGTTAATATTAAAGTGGTTATAATCAGTAAAGGCATAACAATGAAAATAACTGTCCGAATGTGTTAGTTAAAAAACTGAGCAGATACATCTTAACGTCTCCATTTTCGAAGATAGAACAACATTTCATGCAATAACTCGCATCATGAACTTAGTAAAATAAGGAATCAACCACACATTTATACAGGAATTGGTTCGTTTCCTATGACTTCTATATGCACTTTACGCGTATTAATGTAAAATGTTCTGAAATTTTATTAGCATGGAAATACTGCACTATAGTGATTATACTGGTGAAGTTTGGGATAAATCTGAAAATTCTTACAGGAACTATTATATACATCCACAGCAATGCTAACTATGTAAGACACTAACCATGATTAGCGAAATGAGAACTAGAAAATTTTGAATAGTGATGTGCGACAGTAATGAACAATATACTGTATACACAATAATTAACAAAATAGAACATTGGGCAGTAATTATAAATAATATGAAGTATATAATTCTTTACAACAGTTATCAAATTCATATAAATCAAGATGACCAGTAATTCCACCACCAGGAATTCTATAATATAATCACAGTACATTAATAAGACAGAAAAGAAGCGATATGACTGGTACAAATATGTGTGGAATCATGAATTATCAAACTGCTTTGATATATGACATGTCTCATAGCTGAACGAAAGAAACACATTGTTACATAACACACATAATACATACATAAAATAGATTGAAATACATTTCTGAGCACTGCAATTATTTTTGATCAACGTCAGAATTGGAAAAACTTTTTAAAATAATGCACAATGCTCTTTCCAAGTCACAAACGTATTTGTCGCAGAAATATAACCTTCAACCGGGAATTCTGTTCAATTGTTTCTCTTGCGGTGCTTGTCACGTATAATTAACTTTTCTATGTTACATTTTATAATATTGTACAATTTATTTATAATATAGATCGAAAGTATTTCGAAATATTTTCACATCGACAATATTTGAACATTCTGACAATAATAATAATAATCATATTTTAAGTTTTCGTTGGTGCTGTAATCATTAACTTATATCAGAGGTGAGATATAGGAAAGGCGTAACACTTAATGCTTTCTTATGTTATACGTTCGAGACGATTCATAACACTTTTACTATTTTTGCTATTACTACTGTAGTGATTTAGGCAAATTTGGCACAGCAGCACTACAAGTGATAGGAATTAAAATAAAAAATATAGACTATATTATTGCTTCTACATTGAAATTTATTTATTGAATTGAACGTTGTCAGAGTTCGCAAATAAAGAAATACAATTTGAAACAGTGGTTGAAGTTTTAAATGAAAAATTTACTATATATATTTGATTATTTATATCTATTTAAAAGTATCGTGTGATTGTATTCAATTCAACAAATAATTTTTGAAACAGATGTTGCATCACTGTCCGAATTTTTTTATTCTAATTATTTCACTGTCAGTGCTGCTTTCACTGTAAAACTTGCATAAATCGAAACGACAAGATATGACATGAAAAGAGAAATGAAGTCTTACGAATGTAAGTGAAAACAATATATTACGTGTTAGATCAATAAATGTACGTTATCCGTGGTACATCAACTGTGGTGTATGTCCGGTTTGGAAATACGCAAATTGTATAATCTCCTAAAACAGTTGTCAGATTTCGTAAGTAGCGATATAAAATTCATAACGTTTCTAAATGTCAGTGTTACATTACATTTGTATCGCTGTTACTGTGGAATAATGTTATCAAATATGTCCTCAGAAAATAACATAACCTATCGTCATTTTCAGTTCCACGTATTATAGTTTACAGAAGGAGTTTGTGTTTATAACTATTTAGTTATCGTATTGTTATTTTATTATCATATGCAACGTGTATCTAGAATGTGAAAACTCAGTTCCTTATATTTAGAAGCCAATGAAAGGAAGACGGAGAAAGTAAGTTTATTTTAAATTCTCCATTATACTTTTATTTTGTACTTTGTGTTGCATCGTATTTTTCTAAAATTATAAATAATTTTTGATTTATATATTTATCATATTTTGCTTCATTTTAGTACACTGTTTTTCAATTTTTACATATAAATATATATTGTTCTTATATATAATATGATCAAAATATTTGAAAGGAATTTAAAGAAAATTTTTATTTGCTATTATTTTGTGGTAATGATGATTCATAATTCTATATCACATAGTTTTAGAATTCAGTACTAAAAAGTCAAATACTTCTGTATATTCAGCAGTTAATTAAATAAGTGTTCTTTATTCCATAATTATTTGTTCAGCTTATATAAACATTTTTGGAAAGAAGTTCAGAAGAGTATGATATTCCAAAGATATTTGAGACTTAAGAATAATGAAGTAATATCGCAGTTTTAGAGAAAATTGATGAATAATGCTGTTTATTTTATTTTTTTTAAGATAAATATGGTTCAGTGCAGTTTTTTCTGTAAAAATATAGCTTTTTCTACGATAATAATGCATTTGCTCAAAAGGTTCATGACATTCAATAATCTTCTTTACTGGAAGAGATAATTATTTGTATTTATACAATATTTGTATTCAGATATATAAATATAAATATATACTCAACGTAATGTTTACTTCCTGATTTAGGATTGTTTAAAGATTAATTGTATTTATTTCTTCTATAAACACATTTTAAACTACTATATCACCATATACGTCATTATTATTACCTTTTCCTATCTCTAAGGAACATATAGCTTTTGTTATGAAACAATTTTCCCTTTTATTTTATTTTGTTATAATAAGACAATAAATTGACATCATTTGTGTGTGTAGGGAAATAAATCTCATTTCTTTCTTAAAGATGGTTATTTATTTCACAGATAGTCTCAAAGTTATCAAAAATAGTATTTCTTTAGAACTAAATGATTTTGATGCATCTACTGCAGGTAAATAAAATTATTCCATCTTGAAGTGGAGCAACAAATTTTATATCATATTTCACATGTATTTTCTATCTTATTTCATTTATATTATTCTTGTGTATCTGAATTGGTAATAATATGTTTTATAAATTATTTATTCATGTAAAATATTTATGTATTACATTTATAAATTCTTTTATCATGTATTGTATACTAAATGATATTGTATTTATAAATTTGTCCGTCAAAATGTATAAATGTTGATTCGTATAATGAATTTCTAGACAGGTGTAGGTTTGATCGAATCAAATCCATTACGTTAGTAAATGATTAGATGTTAATTTTAAATTTAAACACTCTACTATAATTCAATTCAACTTTAATAGCTTAATATCGTACTAGCATGTGTAAGGAAATATGTTCATTTATGTTTAATAATGTGAACTATCTTGATGTGTATTAAACATAATTTATTAATTATTGAAATTTATATGTTGATACATATGAATTTATGGGTATAAATATATATGTGGACACATGAAATTTACATGTATATAATTATAGATACATGTATATGTAAATTATTATTTATGAAATTCATCTTAATGCTGACTATAGGTATAAAATATTAATTTTACAATAATCATTTTAATTATTCTCAAGCAAGGATTTCTCACATTTAAAAGTGGACTTTTAGTAAATTGCTTTTCCTTTTTATCTTTAACAGGTGGATACAACGATGTAAACTTGTGATAGACTACAGAAATGATGAGCCAGCATTAATTTATGGGTAAGCTAATGTTAGTCCTGCTTATGAGCAAGTATAATAGAAATAAATATTTATCAGTATTATAAATACGATAATACATGCAGAAAGTCACAATTATTATCAAATATGGTAAAATTATTCCAAAAATAATTCTTAGAAAATAGATATATTTATTTTTGATGCTTAAGAATTTGGTCTAAGGAAAGCATATAATAAAATAATTCAAAATTTATAGATCAAGGAACTGTACATGATTGTCATTATGCAGTTTGCGACCAACTTATTTACATATTTATATTTCAGATGAATATTTTATATTTTACTGCTGCACAATGATTACAATTTTAGTTATAGTTTTAGAAATTTAGTTGGAAAACTTTGTGACTATTAGAAAACCAATACATAACGGCTAAAGAATAATCATTAATGATTACAGAATTATTGTTGTTACATATTAATATAAAAAATTTTTTTACCAAAAACATGCATATGTCGTTAGATACATTTGTCATAGTAAAATTATTTATTTGAAACAAAATATATATGTACATGAAATGTATAATAATGTGAGTTTGTAGCAAATAAAGTAAAATGTTAGTAATACTATAATATTAGTTACAATTAGTAGTAATTAGGTTGTTTATGCAAATGCATATTTTTACAGAAAACAGGATTTGGATAGAAATACGTTTTATGATTAAAAAATTCGAGAAATATATTTCTTATTTTGTTCTTTTTCCATCATGCACATGTTTCTATGTTTTATGTTATGCATCTTATGGCATATGTTCCTTTCTCTGCATATATACTTTGTGCTCATGTGGAATATATTTCCGATACAATTAATTTAGTCTATCGAGAAACTCTCTTATTATGACTGTATAGTGTCGATAACATAATTATTGTGTAATTATAGATACACATGAAGACATACTTATATGTAGTAGGCTTCAGTTACAGTGTGATGTGACAGTGTGACAGTGTGTTTCGAATTCAGGTAGAATGGTTTGATTTCCTCAGTGATATCAGCAATCGAGCTTCTGCTTGTTTCTGTTAAAGTGTTTCTAATAATGCCAAAAACTCGGAAAAGTAAAATAGCAGTATTTAAATGCTGGAGTCTAATTTTTTTTTTTAAATCAATTATTTTATGTCGCATCGACTTCATGAGTTATTAGCGACAACAGAAGGATGGATTTTTTATATGCTTCTGCAGATCTTGGTGTGTTTCTGATATTGCAACAGGCTTGATGATGTCCCACTGTCCATTAGGTTGCCTTTTAGGGTGGGTTTGACTCTGAGTTGTTTTCTTAGCAGTAGATATACATCGCATTGTAGTATGAGGTGGTCTATTGTTAGGGTCGTCTTGCACCGTTCGCGGAGTGGTTGGTTTCCTTTGGTGAGTACTTATTTGTGTGTCATTTTCGTATATCCGACTATTATATTTGATATTACAACTTGGTCACGTACTTTTAGAGTGGGTGGTATTATGTTCTTGTACAAGTCACTTTTTATGGTTAGCAGTCGTGGTTTTCCATTCGTTGTTCCAACAGCGTTTGATTTTTTGCTTGGTGGGCAAGTAGAGAATCGAGTGGTAGGTTAGTGTTGTAGTAGGGGATTGTTGAATTTGCTGCTTCCTTAGCAGCTTTGTCCGTTCTCTGGTTCACTTCAATTCCTGTGTGGGATGGGAACCATATTACTGTAATTGAGTTATGATTTTTTATTGATTCGATGTAGACGTTTCGGCATTCGTGAATAGCTGTATTATTTGTCCATTGGTTTAGAGTTGAGATAATGGCATTTGTGGAGTCACTGGAGGTGGCGAACTTTCTATTGTGGTAATTAGATGTGGCTTCGAGGGCATGTTTTATTGCGTTAATTTCACCGGTCAGGATGGACGCGTCTTCGTGGAACTTGACATTTGTTGTTGAATGTTCGAAGACGAGTAGCCGGTGCCGTTTCTGGTTTCTGACACATCTATAGATATGTGTATGGTCTTGGTATCTCTGGGATAGCTCTCAGAACAGAGATTTAATTATGTTAGGGTTGCTATGCTTTTTGTTATGTTTCCGTAAATCGGTGTTGGTTGTGATTATAGGAACAGTTCAAGGCGGAGAACTGGGTATATTTCTTGGGGTTGCCAGAATGACTTTAGTGTCAAGGTCGTGTTCATATTGGGATACTCTATTATAGAATGGGAGTGCGGTTTTCTTCACCGAGTGTATGGTGGGAGCTGCGTTCTGTCAGAAGGTGTTTATGAATACAGATTTCTGAAAGGTGCTAGAGATTTTAGCAACGAACTTGATGCATTATTCTGATTTTTAGAGGAACTTCCATTGCTTCGCTCAAGACGTCAATAATTGGTGGCTCGGAATGCTCCCATTGCTATCCTAATTACATTGTGGTGTATAAGATCGAGTTTTATGAGGGTTTAGTGGCTTGCAGAGTTGTACACCGTAGTCTATCTTAGTTCTTACCATTGTTCTGTATCTTAGCAGGGTGTTCATATTTGCATCCCAGTTGTTTGCTGCAATAGTTTATAGGTTGTTGAGACTTTGGTAGCATTCCGATATAAGTTTGTTAATATGCATTGTTTCCACGTTATTCGGGAATTGAAAGTAAGTCCTAGTAGCTTCATCGTAAATATCTCTTTTAGTTCTTGTCCGTTGCGGCTTAGATGAATGTTGGTGTAGTGTCTACCTTTGCTGAATGTTTTCACTACCGACTAAGAGCCCAAAAACATGAATCCAGTATTTAGTGACCACTTTTGGAGGCTGGTCTGTAGTAAAGTCTGGACGATGAGTGGGTTTCTTCCTCTGCATATTATAGTGAGTTCATAAGGGAATAAGAATCCTTTGTCCTGGTGAGATGAGTTTGTCATCACATCGTTTATGGTTATGAGAAATAGGCTAACGCTTAGGACTGGTCCTTGTGGTACGCCGTTCTCTATGATTCTAGATGAAGAGAGGTGATTTGCGAGTCTAACTTGGATTGTCCTTGTATGGGGGAAGTTTCTGATGAAGTTGAAGGTGTTGTTTCTGATTTCGTGCATTTGTAGGAGTTTAAGACTTCGGTATCTCCATACAATATGGTATACCTTTTCTATGTCAAGACATACAGCAGTTAGTTTTTGTTGGTTGGCAAAGATTTCCTGTATCTCGGTTTCTAGGTTGATTGAGTGATGGTAGATGGAATGGAGTTGCCGGAAGCCGCTTTGGAATTTGGTGATGAAGTGATATACTTGATACTTCTCGAGATATCACCGTAGGCGATGGTTTACTATCTTTTCCATTAGCTAACACATTGTGTTCGTCAGTGAAATTGGTCGGTAACAATTGGGATCTGTGGGATTTTTATCTGGTTTTAGGATAGGAATTATTATTGCTTTGTTCCATATTTCTGGAAAGACATTGTGATTCCATATGCAGTTGAATATTGACAGTAGGTAGCTTATGTATTAGTGTTTGATAAGGAGAAGTTTTGGAATGCTGTGCAGTACTGGGCTGGTATTACCACATTTACTTAAGGCGTACATTAGTTTTTGGGAGGAGATTGATTCGTTAAGAGATTCCATTGACTGTGAGTCATTATCAGTATTTGGAAATAATGGGGTATGGCCTTGATTTCTAGTTTATACTTCTGGAATTCTTTTAAAAGGTTGTTGTTGATAGAGGTTTGCTGGAATGTGGATACTAGTATTTCTGAAATATTCGCTGGATCTGTGGTGGGGGTGTCTTCTTGTTTTAGGGCAGGGATTGTGTAGTATGTTTTGTTTCCTTTGATTGACCTGATCTTTTTCCATACTTCTGCCGCTGGAGTAGATGAGTTGCGGAATGAGACATACCTTAACCATGACACTTTCTTGTTGTCTTTAATGATTTTCCGGGAAAATGCTCTGTACTTTTTGTAGTTAATGAGGTTTCCTTTAAAGTTAAATTCCTTGTATCGATTATAAGCATGCTTATTGTTTTTGACCGCTTCAGAATTCTGTCCATTCCACTATGGAGTGAATTTGGATTTTGAGTTGCTTGAGGTAGTTGCTTTGGTTTTGGAAATGGCTAAGTCAGCGATTCCTGTAATGATTCGTATGAAATTGACGATGGCGGTGTTTATTGAGGCCGATTCGATCGGATGTGGTTCAGTGTAATGGAAGATGGAAAATGCTCGCGGTGAGTTGTCCAATCGGCTTTTTCAAATTTCCACTTAGAAGATTTGTAGGTGTTATGGCAGTAGCTAGTATATGATCCTAATCGTGAAGTGGTCACTATCGAATACATTACTTTGCACGTTCCAAGAAATGTTTTGAGCGATTCTACGGTTGCAGAGAGTTAGGTCAATTGCACAAAGGCGGACGGGTGCGGTCGTGAATTGGGTTGGATTGATGGTGTTTAGAAGATTTCGTTAGTCTCGCTATGGTATGGTAGTTCGCTCCACATGTGTTTGTTTTGTGGGAACTCCATAAAATGTTATAGCCATTGAAGTTTCCCGTGATGATGAATGGCTTTGGTAATTGGCTAAAAATTGGGGTAAATTTAACTTTATCAAGATGGCTGATAGACAGATAGATATTACATCATAACTCTTGTAGCCACAAATTCAAGGTGTGATGTGATCGCATTTTTCTTGGCTGCGGAAGTTGTCCTTGACATAGATGGCTATTCTGCCACTACCGTGGTCAGTGTAGCGATTTTTGGTGAAAGCCTTGTAGTTTTCGAGTTTGCCAGAGCTCAATCCTTTAAAATTCCTGTAAGCAAATGATTTCCAGTTGCTCCTTATCTATTAGTGATTGTAAGTATTCCAATCGGCTACAGAATCCGTTTAGATTGCACTGAACAATTTTAATTGTCATATTTTGATTTTTAATTCAAGATTGGAAAGATTTCATGTAGAAGTGTGTCCGAGAACCAACTCGGGGTTTGAACGGTAGGGTTTTCCAATGGTTGTTGGTGGCTTCGATTTCAGATATGTTTGAAGTATTGAGGCATGTTGGCTGTATTTGTGTATTCGTGCGTTCTGTCTCGTGTCTGTTCGTTTCTAGGTTCCATTATTCTTATCTGCTTTTTTGCTGTGGGTTAGGTTAGATATGGGCTAGGTGGATTACTGCAATCTTTGGCGTCGTGGCATTCTTTCAATAAGAAGCAATAGGGTTTACTCGTAGACACGAAGATTCTGTACTGTGTACCATCGTGATTTATTAAAAAGGAGAGGGGAATATTTGGGAGGTCGTCTGTGTTGATGAAGACATGTCTACCAAAACTCATTATGTGAGTAAAGCCTGCTTCCTGTATACCTGCTGAGGAATGTTAGTTTTGGTGGTAGTCGGATGTTGATGTTTGTGAGGTATTTTCCCATGTATTCATGTGGTACAGGCGGTGAGACATTCGGAAATATTAACATCTGGGATGGATTGATTAGAGGTCTAACTCTAGTTTATTGATAGTTATTTCACTTTGGTTAGTTACGAAGTCCTGTGCTGTAGCCTGTTTTGTCGAGATGGATTGAGATACAACCGCTGGAGATTCGGGAAGCGAAACGGATAGCTTCGGGGCCAGTGACTTAGGCGACCGCGAGTATTCTTTTATTGTTGTGTTGTCAGTAGCGTCGATTAAGGTTGCTTGCCCATTAATTGGAAAAGAAATAATCATTGTAAGAATAGCATAAGATTTTGCTTGCGTGGCTGAAACATTTGATGCGTCTATGGTAGATTGATTGTTGGTGTCTGCGTATAGGCCTCTATGTGCAGAAGCCTCGTTGTTGGTCCACACACTCTGACTCATGTTGTGTTGAAGATGGTGAAACTACCATACTGTGACGCATACTATCACAGCACTTTATTATTGTACTCGGTACCATTGGCAGTCGCATGCAAGGTAAACACGTCTGTTCGGTTTTAACGCTCGAGTGCAACTGGATTCTAATTTTGTTATCGACGAGAGCAATGAAAGAGTTTTGTATTGTGAACCTTGTAATATAAGTATAAAATGCGAAATCCCTGTTTGTGCAACATGTAAATACTGCCACACATATAAGACACTTTGAGGAAGCAGCTAACACGAGTGGAAACGATAATTCGCAGCAGCCACCTGTGAGTTCAAAACAAAATGTCTCTTACGAAGATTTAACCCGAGCAATGTTTGCTGTAAATATGCTTTGGCGTGCCTTAAAGAACGATGTATAGAGACACTTTCTAACAAAATATACAGATCGCAATATTCCAGATCAATCGACGCAACGAAGGAATTACTTCAATTATTGCTACGATTAAGTACTCAAAATATTGGGGAAGAAATTGCCTACCACTGTTGTAGATTTCTATGGATTAAACCACTAATACTGTAGGCCAGTACATCTTTGTAAATTTAGTAGAAGTAGGAATACTATCCAAAGATCAAATAACGAAACTGCACTTACTGTGTTCCAAGCAATTAGAATTGACAAATAATGCGACAATATATCGTCTGTGAAAAATATTAAAAGATACTACTCTGCTAAATCTGTTTTAACTAGATGGGGTACGTAGATTGAAGTACCCTTATTTTATACTGAACACTTTGAAAAAGTTATAGAAGTTTGTTGAACTTCCGTTAAGCTAAATATGTTTATATAGAGTTCGATTAAAGACATATCTGTTCCATTTTTTATGTTAAAATGTAGTTTAAACATTCAGAGAAGAAGATTCAGCAGCAACTAGGACAGCACAATATAAACTTATGTCAAACGGATGAATTTACACAAAATTTAACATTTATTAAAGCCCATTTAAACACTTTGCCTGCCACGGTACAAAAATCGGAAACAGTAGATTTGCCGTCAAACTTCGACGAAGATATATATGAATTAGAGTAATCATTTAGAATCCTGGGGATTACGGAGAAGAAATTAGAAAAAAAAGTAATTGCGCCTGTAGAAAAAAATTCTGGGTTAACGAAGATAATACAAATTGCAAATAGTTTTAATAATGAACTTGTGCAAGATCTAATAGATCCGCCAGAAATCTGCTGGTGTAAATATAAGTACATCTACATCGTGCGACGTGGAGCGAAAATTTTTCGCATATAAAATAATTTTGTCGATGGATAATCGTAGTGAATTAACGCCATTCTATTTCGAGAAAATGCTTGTCTTTTATTGTAACTCAAATTACAATATGCCACAGTATCTCACAAAACTTACTGTTAATTTTGTATACCTTCCTTTCATATTAGCATGCATAGCATCTTTGTGCATATTTGCATACTTTTTGTGCACATTTGCATGAGTTTCCTGCATGTTTGCACATCTTTAGGTCATATGAATCATATGTTTCTTACATTTTTATTGGGCATAATCTTCCGGAGTCTGTAGTATTTGTATGGTACATTTACTCTGTTCAGACTTAATGCTTTCTATAATTTTTACAGCAGTTAATCTAGTTAAAACTAAAAGTAGTATATTTTTACGGTTAATTTAGTCTCTGTTGTATCGATATTGTGTTGAAGGAAACTTATAGTTGTAAATTATAAGAATCAGGGAAATGAGTGTTATATTGGAATTATATTATAAGGTAGAAAGTCATATGAGAATGGAGATTTTTCTAAAACAAATAAATAAATAATATCGAATGTATGCGAGAAAGAAACACGATATATTTAACGTTAGGTATTGATGATATACGTATGTATATGTACGACAGATTCGTACCTTTAAAGAATCAAAGATATAATGAACTTATTAATTGTTATCGTTACTGTCATCTAAAATCACTGACAGTCTAACTTTTTTCTGCTTTTAACGGATATTTCGTAACTTGTAAGTAGCTTTGTATGAACATTAGCTGTAACCATGTAAGCATTCTTACTGAATATGAAGGCCATCCTTGTTTATGAAGAAATGGTTACATGGAAATATATTTATTCGTGTTATATGAGATTTTCGCTCCATGTTATATCGAAACCGTATATTGAAATTATACAGAAGTGTATAACTGTATTCATATTACATTCTTTATATTATAACCCAAATAATTTTCTAATTTCTTTAAATTTAATACATAAGTTTAATATTACTATTATAGCAGTAGTACTATATATATATTATATAATAGTAATATTACTACTATAATAATAATATGTCTAGAATGAATTCGGAACTGTTATCCAAAATGATTCGTCTTTTATTAATTGTGCTCGAAAATATTTTTACAATCCATTTCCAGTATTTAAATATTTTTCGTTCAAATTTTTCATTTATTATATTTTCTGAGGTATGAAAATGACCATGAATTTTCGGAATCGATTCATTTTCATTAATTCCTTTCATTATGGTTTAAATCATGGCATGCGTCTACAATTCACAATTTGTGTCAATAACTTGGATATTAACAGTGCCATTGCTAATGCCTTCAATGTTACTCAAACAATAAAATCTGAGTAATCTTCATAAAGATATTATTATCCATACATACATGCAAAGTTTTGTCGTGACTATCAAGAAAGTTTTTCATGACTCTTAAATGTATCGTTACTGACGATTTATTCAACGAACAGAAATAGCTTTTGTCTCGAAATGGATAATTGATTAGTAATATTTTAGCTTAATTTGTAAAATTAATGATGTTAATTTTGTGTTGCTAATGTCTGGAAAATAATGACAAAGGATAATGTTTACTTCATCAGTTTAGGATTAATATGATTTAGTACTATTTTCTCATGAAATCATGATAGAAGTATTGATACTTATACAGCATTAATGATGCATTTACTCAATATGTTTGTTTCAGTTTCTTTGTTAGATATATAGGTGAACTATAAATATAAATATATACTCAAGATGTATGCTTCCTGTAGTGGTTCAAAGAGTTGAGTTTCTTGATTCGGGATTATTTATAGATTAACAGCATTTATTTCTTTCACAAACATGTTTTAAAGTTCTACATTATATTTTGCTTTTAGTATGTTTTCTTTCTAAGAAATACAGTTCGAACCTTTGTCACGAAATAATTTTTCCTTATATTTCATTTTACTAAAATACTAACGTGACATTATCGTAACACGTCTCTAGAGAAATAAATTTCATTTTCTTTTAAGAATTGTCAAAATCATTTTTTTTTCATTTATTTCATTCAGATGGCCTTAAATGATTAAGAAGAGTAAGATTTCATTACAATTCACAATCAGTAATGATTTTGGTGTATCTGCCTCATGCCAAATGAAATTACCCTGAAATGAAGCAATATGCAATCTCTATCTTAATACATTTGTATTATACCCGTTTGTAAAATTTTTTTATAATAATATGATTCATATGTTTTTTAAAAGTTTGCAGATTTTATCTAATGGATATGTTATTAAACGATAAAATGTTGATTCATTTGTATATCATTGGTTATTGAAATCTGTACTGAAATTTGTAACATAGGTATTAATAGAGATTGTAGATGTAATATATTAATGTTACAACAATCATTTTATCCTATAACAGCAATTTTAGGCTTTGTAAAATGGATAATCAATTGTTAGCATATTTTTTAGTAAGTGAATGCAGTGAGATAAATTTACAGTTGACTGCATAGGTGGTTCTTTACTTGGTGTGCTTAAAGATGAGTAATAAAGGAGAATAATAATACACTACATACTATGTAATATGTAACAATTATATACCATGTTTAAACATGGTGTCTGGTATAATAAACCTTCATGTTATACTATTAATTTGTTCCGTACTGTACTGAAATTGTTACAAAAATTTAGAATAGGAATTAGAGGAATAGTTCCATATAATATCAAAATTATATTTTACATATGAATGTTAGTGGACCGAATGACAATCACACTGGTTCTTGACAAATTTAATTTAAATTATGAAATACATATATAATATAACGTATAAATCTCACTCTCTATCTCGTCATACTCTCTTTCGCTCAAATCTCGCGTCTCTCATACTCCCGTCAGGGGATCTTCTCGATCAAACTGGTTTTTTCGTCACCACGGTCGCACTCAATTGTTCTCGCATACATCTCTCTTATTCGTCCTTTCTTCTGCCACTAAATATATCAAACACTCAGATCTCATCATACAACAGTTATATATCACAGTTATATAGCACATTCTCACCAAACTCATCCTTCGATACAAACAACATGTATATTCATTCATGTATGGTGACCACTACCACAATGAAATCATATTATAAGAGAATCTAATAAAAATACAGATATCTTTCCATGAAACATAAGTAAATAAATAATATAATGTGAAAGAGGGAAGCACAATAAGTTTAATGTATTAAGGTATCATTTGATATGTTTAACGTATTAAAGTATTATTCGATGGGCACACTACATTTGATATTTGGAATCACTTTCGGTCCAATTCTTTTCCTCTAATGGACTAAATGTCCTCAACACTAGTTTATCATTAATAGTAATTGCAAGTATATAGCATATACTCGTACATTAATTATAACTATATAAACATTGGTGGTGTATAGGAAGGCCGTCCATGTTCATTAAGAAATGATTTTTTAGAAATTGCGTTGTACGAATACCGTATTATAAAAGATCTGGTATACTTTTCACTATGATATACCGTTGTTGCTATCATGTACCGTGTTGTACACAGATTTACTGTATTGTAACACCTTCAGTACGATGTCCAAAGTAATATTCTAATTTTCTTGAATCTAATAGTATATTTAATATTATCATGTGATTAATATTACTTTTATTGTAATATATAGTGAGTCACTAAAAACTGTTGTATAGAATAATTTGTCTTCCATTAGTTATATGGGAGAAATTGAATTATGTTACATTTCCAGAGTGATAGGCGACAAACAAGGTGTGATTTGGAATCTATGGGGTAGAGATGTATGTATGCAAAACCTATATACATACATATATATATATATATATACGTACGTACGTATATATGTATATATATTTATGTTTTATCAGATCTAGAGGTACCTTTCCTTTTAAATATAGGAAAATGCTAACGGAGATCATATTTGAAACTTATATATTTAAAGTAATTGTACACATAATTACACAAGATATAATTGTATCTCTTCGATTTGAGTATTCTGCAATTTTTTTTTGAATGAACTGTTATGTCTTGTTCTTCTGGTAACATTAGAGAAACTATCGATGCACTGGTTCTTCGGTCTTTTTCTATTTCTCTTAATCTTTCGAGCCCTATGTACCGATATATGCGTCCAGCGAAAGCTACTGTTTTGGACTATAGGTGCATATATGGGTTCGGCAAAAGTTACCAGCATGGAATATGACACATATATGCGTTTGTCAATTTTTTCGATCACAAACGTAGTATAATTATAATTATTTTTATATGTATAAGATGAATATTTGTGTATTCCGTGGCAACGATAATAAAGAACAACTGACACTCTGTTCCTGTCAGCCTTTTTTTGGCAAAGAGTCGTGATTTGAGCTTTGTCATACACAAATAAATTATTAATAAGCCTAGCGATTCAAAAATGAATGTTTTGCTGCTTAGAATATGAGTTTAAAGTTTATTATTTGGTATATATAAATATTGAGTTTGGTTTTAGTATTTTAAAATTAGATTATGTTGCAAATTTTACAGTTTTTAACAAATAATTAATGCTCAGATATAATGTTTACCAATTATTTAATTTGATGTAAAAAATTACCATTTACACTTATTGTTAGTTACGTCCGGTATACTCAATCAACAGAGTACGCACTAGCGTAAAAGTTTTCCGTCGAGAGCGATTGCAATTGCTAGACGCTCAAGATCCAGATTATAATTGCACTGCGTATATAAAGAAGCATCTGCTACGCGCTGCCACATTGATTTCACTGTTCGGTCGATGACCCGCGAATCGTTTCGTGTGGAAGGGATGGCAAATATCGCGCGATCAAATTCCAAGAGAAATAAAACAATCTCGCATCGGCGGGGAGCGTCATTATTTTCCTTATTGTCCACATTTTCGGCAGAGATCGCTGTTATTACTGTCTTCATCATTATTCGCTTATTGGATTGAGGTGCGTTATCTCTTCTCGAATTAATTTCTTAACGTTTCTATCTACGTGTTTTATCAACGTATCCGTTTTATGAGCGATTCTCTCGTTACAATCGTTTCTACGCCCTTGAGCTGTGCCTATTCATTCCATATATTAACATAGCGAATGCGCCGCGATAAGATATCTCCGCGAGTAACCTGCAACGCAATTTTGAAAGCGCTCCAGTCAGCAGCAACCACTGCGGTCCACAAAAACAGAATCGGACGTATGTGCCGATTGAGCAGAAAGTTACATCCAGATTTCGCATTTTGGCTGGACTATAGCTATAATCCTACCGTCGTCCGTCAAGCCAGACGTAAGAATGTTTTAGCTTTCAACAACTATACTTCCAATATATGTACAAAGAACAGTAATAATAAAACGAAAATGTATGCATTGTACTGCGGCATACTATATATGTAACATGAGCAACAAAACCGTAATATCATCAATTGTTATTTTTTTCCTGTTTACATATTAATCTCTTGAGCCCAGGAAAACTTTCTGCCAAAACGCTCCGTTTGAACGTCTATCTTGAGCAAACCTCTCTACTTATTAATGACCGAATTGTTTTGCAATTGACTGTACGTAGCAACTCATGATATACATAGGTGTCACTTTGCCATATCTTCTCATCCTGCAAGTTTGCAGGTACGTGGCATTTCCGTATATTATGTTCTTTCATTCAATATTTTCGACAGATTTTCCTGTCCATTTTTATTTTTGATCTGTTTCATTGGGAAATGTTCAATATCCTCGTCCTATTAAATCACCGGCTTGCTTTAAGTTGTCCTATTGTGCTTGTCTTCGCAGGCAAGTAACCAGAATAGGCAGCAGCAGTCGCTACTATTTCTAGCAAGTTTTCTCTCAAGATCTTACACTCAATTTCCTCGCTATTCTCGGCAATCTTCTTGACTGGGCTAATCGTTTTCTTCTTAATATCCGTAGGATTTATACTGGTTATATCTGCCTCTGCAGTTGGTTTTGAGACTTGTAGATCCTGGAAATGTACGTAGAAGTTAACCTTTTCAGAATGTAATGTCACTAATAAAAACCTGTATCATTGTCACAATAAATGCAGAGGTTACCTCGTTAGAGAATCATGCAATGCAAATGCAACATGTACAGATTAATTTACAAGATTTACAGATCATTATTACTGGTCAAATTTTTATTTACAAGATTACAGGGCGACACAGTTACTGATATATTTGAAGGAAATAGAGATTAAAAAGATAAATATAATACGAGGATACAAACAAAATTTGACACTATTCGGCAAGTGTAATCACAATGCAAAAAAATTTGATTGGAACGAAAATTCTGATACTAACATTTCCTAAAGCTTGCTTGCGCCACTACAATTTATTTATTTTACTGACAATCTTGGATAAAGATACAATTGTTTGAAAGCTCATCTATAAACTACCTAATAAAATATAATGGCTCAGAGTTCAAAAAAAAACTTTTGTGAAAGAATGAAAACTATTTTTTTAGAAAGAATTACCATCTTTTGTGTGCCTTTATTTAATAATGCAGTTAATTCTTTTCTCAAGAAACTAGAACAAGCAGCTTCTCTTAATCGGTAAATGTAAAACGAATAATCCTAAAAAATATTCGTCAATAATACCGAACCATAAATTGTTACTAAATTGTTTCGGATGTTTGATATGGTATCTTGAGGATTTTTCTCGTCTCAGTGATATGTGTTACGAAAACTAATTAAGCCATTTCTCGTGAAGTTAGTCTTATTTGTAAACAGTGCCATGTGTAGAAAATACTGCTCATTTATTTATTGCATTTTATTCAACCACCTATGTAGAACTTCTCATAATACCTAATCGCTTTCTGATAACCTTACACTCTTGGTGATAAGAATGACGTTGCTGCTTCTATAAAATTTTCTTTATCACTGTATTATACCTACTTTCTTTGATTCTCTAGTACCAATTAGAAAGAATATTATCCGAAACTGCTTTCCGTCTAACATCTTTATCTCTAATGATAGTACTATTATTGTTTGTTGCATTTCTCAAACCTATCAGTTTGTTAAAAATGTTCGTAAGTTTCGTACATTCTGAAACATTGTCCCCTTGAGCAAGGAGTGATTCAGAAATATTCATACATATGATATGTTAGCCATTTCAGTGTTGGAACGTTTCATCTTTAGTATTAATACGCGGTAATTGCTACTATTTATTCACAATAGTGAATGTTGCTTTGTTTATTATCCTTCACTGAACATAATTTGTATTCTGTTCCTTTCATAATGCAATATCTAATATTTAAAAATTTTCATAATTTAATGTCTCCAGATGCAGACAATATGCAACAGTGTTGAATTAACCCACGAGAAGTATTGATTGTGACAACAACGAAACGAACTGTGAAACAGAAACAGGCAGAACGTATGGTTACGTAAACATTTTTGCTTATTTTAATGTGCTGAATTCAGTCCTCCTCATTTTTCCGCATGCAACGGAATACCCTTTACACTTTTGTAGCTGATATTGAGATAGTATTGAGCATTTGAAGCGTTATTTACACATCCATTTTCCTTAAGAAATTCTGCTCGTTACGCGTGAGACTCACCAAGCATGTAGCGTCTATTGCATTAATTTTGAGTGACATTAAGGGCATGTTAATTATATTCAAAGTATTAGAATGTCAAGAAACAGAAAGGAACATTTTGGTTAAGTTCTTCTGTATAAAAAGATATCGATTGAAAAATTTTTGTTCCTGTAAGAGAATTAGCTCAAAATGCTAAATTTGAGTCATTCTATGGAATCTGAGAAGAAATATATAAGAACATGTAGAAATAGTGGAATCAAGTATGCAAAAGGAAATACATGTGACAGTGTATGAAGGAAGGATGTTAATAACACTAAAATAAATAAAAATAACAGGTCAGCCATTAATAAGTCTATTTCTTTAACGTACGTTTAAATATAATTGCTAAATGTATGTAAAAGTGAAAGTATGGAAGAAAGGAGATATCCTTTTATGTTGTTAGTGAAGGAATGGTGATGCGTCTGAAATTGAGGATGTTAAAGGGCAGTGTTAAAACATCACCTGTTAACGTCATTGTCCGCATTTTTAATTTTTGTTTATCATTCTCTGATAGTTCATGTGAATCGAGAAGCAAACTTAATAAAATTAGCTTTCGGCAATTCTTCGCTAAATTATTCGTTTCTTCTTTTTAAATAATTAATAAAGACGGTGTTTGTATCATTTGAAGAAGATTTTTATTTTCTTCTACGTCTTGTATTCTTAGAGTTATATGTAATTATTTTATCAATTATGTTCTCCGTTGTATCTTTAGGATTATCCCATAATATTCTTCCATTTTTTCAATTATAACGTTACTTTCTCTAATGTAATGTTATTTTTATCAATAATATTTGATGAAATGTGTTACTGCATCGCACAGGTTTTGTGCAAAAAATTCCAAGTGCAAAGCTATATCTTTAGTGATGTTTTATATGATTGATCTTCATTTCTTAAATACATTCTTCTGCTATTTCTGTATAGACCAATGTTTGGTATACTCAGAAAGTTTTTGCACTTATTTTTAAATACCACTTACTCAATACTCTTTCTTCTGGATTTGTTAATATTCGATAGAAGCTTAAGTTATGCTTTATTTTTTATCTACGAAATTCCTGAACTTCCTTCATTGTGCTTTTAACAATTCCGAAACATTTTTTGTTTTTTGAATATTATTCCATTATTATTACTTATTGTTTTAAATATTTAAATATGTATATTTCCTTGGAAATATTGTGATATTGCAATCATGGTCAAAATTTAATTGCTACTTTTTATTAAACTTACGCCTTTTAAATTAGTTTGATTTATTAAATATATATTATATATATAATATCTCTTTCATCAGATGTTTTTAAATTTATTTGATCTTCCAATCGCAGTTTCCAGTGACTTCGACAATTTCTCTCTTTCTCTAGCACGTGGAACGTTAATATATCACGTATACTTCTCATTAGCGTTAAATTTAATAACTGTGCTGAAATATAAGTGGTGACCATCGGATATTCCATCGTCCGATGATTCTCTCCAAATAACTGGGGCATCGAAAGATTCCTTCTTCATTTCTTTTTCAGATGTCGTGTAACCACAGCAATGATATCTTGGTGTTAGAATGAGCAACGAATCGATATGTGTATATAGAATGAAGATGGCTATGTGCAAATCACGTACTTTTGTACGGACCAACTTTGATTTTGCGTTCCGTTTTTTTTATGTAGTATAGGATAAAATAAACTCTGAGAACTAATTACAGAGGAATTTCTATCCAAATCTATGCGATTTTCACATCGAGCACAATTTATATGGTTATGAATTATTCTCTTATAAATTTTTTCTATAAGTTTTTCTCTTTCAATTAGAAAGCACAACATGAATACATGATCTAGTTAGACTGAAAATTTAATTTTTCAAGAAAATTTTCATTTTTTCGGCAATTAATCTTTACCTTAATGATTGATAAATACTCATGTACATATATACATAGAATCACAAGAAAGCCTAAAGATACACAATATTAGGGACGAAAGCATAATATTAGGGACGAAATAAAGTTAAGATTAAGACTGAGATATGTAAATATTGAATTGATGCTCAAAATGAGATCTCTGAGATTTATTTGTCACGGCAGAACTAGTAATTTTCCTGATTGAAATTTTATCGTGCTGCAAACCCGATCAAGTATAAAATAGAATTATATAATGCACAAATACTTAAATACAGACAATACAGAAAATAAAAACTTTCGTTGAATAGATTATTTACTTCGCAAGTGTTGCTACAAAATGGTTTGCATTAGCGCGCCAGCTGCAAGTAGCTTGAGTCTTGATACACGGATTTGTTTTTATGCATCCCGATAAGTACTATAGCTATTAGAAGTATAGTAGACACATTGGTACGGTCAGGTACAGAACTCTTTATTTTTCCGTAGCTCAATTTTCGGACATCAAATATCGAGAAAATGTTACTTTTTAATTTTTGAACCACAATTATCTCATATCTTAGGCAATCTCTTTTTAGTTATTTTTACAGTAGAAATGCCTCACAATTGATTGATTATGAGTCGTGTGACACCATGTTAATTTGTAGCTGTATGACATATTGAGCAATCAATGTCATTGTTATGACTATTAGAAATTGTGTGATTGTAGATACCGGGTATTATTTTCAAAATATGGATTATACTATGAGTATTTTTTTTTTTTGTTCTATGAGTGTGTTTTTGTAAAACTTGCCGGGTTCAGATTGAAGAAATATATTTTTTTAAGACAATGAGGAATAGATTAGTTTAGAGCTGTATTGCTTTATAAAGAACTTATGACTTTCGATAGAATCAGAAGTGTATCAGAATGAAAGATATACTTATGATTACATGGTGATGCTGGATTGCAGATTTAATGTTCCATTTCATTTCATTGAACAATTTTCGCATGCAACCAAGAAAGTTCCTTTTCATCCAAGGTGTGGGAGAGAAAGATGCTTCTGAGTTTTTGCTATAAAGGATTCCGTACTTCATCATTATTTTCAGCATGGTTTATGAAAATTTTTTTGTTCATGATTGAAGTTATCATATACTCATTGAAGTTACTATATTCTGTAGGTGGTTTTGTGATTGGTAAGTTTGTTTAGAGTGTGATGCAATTAAACAATACGTATGTGGAATGTAAAGTTTGTTAAACTAATGGTGCATGTTAACGTTAGATGTAAAGTGTGACTTTTTTTGCTGGATACTCCATGATAGATTGAAATTGTTCAGTTTGTGCATCTAAGTCGAAAATTATTATTTCTTAAAAGTATGAAACTGAAGTAAGTTTTAGTGTGAATACATGTATGAAATATATGTAAATCAGATCTTTGGATTCTTTGAATTTGTGTTGATTTTACGTTCGATTTTCGATTTCTAGATTTATTAGTTTTGCAACTTTTTGCTTTTCAACACTACATACTTGCATCAGTAATTGAAATCCTTACATTTGTTCATTAGTTGGATTTTAGACTTAGAATTCTTCGAATTTGCGACTTCAGTTTGCAAGTAAGTGCCTGTAGGATGTTGTCAGAATGTTAGGTTTACTAAAGTTAGAGTTTTAAGTTAATTAAGATAGCCTTATTGTCATGTGTATTATCTGTTTTTTGTTTATAATGTTATGAGTTAGTTTACTCATACACAATAAATTTATATCTTTATGCTTTCTGCTTTAAGATTCACGATTTATCGTTCGTATTTCACGAAATCATATTTAAAAGAAGTTATTAAGGTTTTATATTTCAACTATGTCGTCATATATTGCATTTAGGGTAATTTAGCTTTTAGGATATTTTTAGTGATTTTCTTTTTATGTATTCATTTAATCACCGTATACAATCTTTTTTTTACACATGTAGATAAGTTATTACAAGTAAGTCCAGTGTAAATTCTAACAAATTGGTTTGGTATTGTATTTATTGCGTGTCCATTATTCATGTTGTTCTTTATATCTAAAGTTGTCACTATTTGATATTTTATGTTTTGATGCTTAACGCTCAAATATAAGCATGAACTTGTTTCATTCTGGTTGATATTTTGTATTATAAAATATTTCGATTTGTAGCGGCCCATAGTTCCTCCAGTACGAGTCCCGAACACCGACTCGTACAAGCCGCAGATGGCTGTGCGCCCAGCGTCGAAGTTTGGCGATCTTCGATGTTAAACAAACAGAGTGCGGAATACCGCTAAGATGGGTAGTTATAACAACAAGCGTCTGGAGAAAGGGGTCCCTGACATCAGCGTTACTGATGAGTCTAGGCAGCGATTCTGAGACGAAACGCACAACCTTTCCTCTCCTTACCCAAATCCTCAGTCCTCGCAACAATTGTAAATAGAATGTGAATATGTTGATACCATAGTTACTTCATACCATTCAGATCTATTGACTCATAATATTCTCTTTTTGTTTATCGTTGATATTCTGAGAAATTTTAAGTTCTACTTAATAATAGAACACTTTACTATTGTATGCTGTATGCTCATTTCCTTCATCAGACCCAAAACCATCATCATTGTCTAATTCCATTTCTTGTTCAGAAATAACTTCTGCAATAATTGTCTGAGCAACTGATTCAGTAAATTGACATCCCCCGGTTATATTTTTTGCAATATTGCAGACTTGGGTAGCTCAGATAGAAATGCACGCCATTAGAGAAAGGCTTGATAAATTCTGATATGAAACAATGTTTCAGATATCTTTCCATACTGTGACAATTTATGCCATTCTCGGGTTATGAAATGTTTTGATTTTGCCTGCTAGGGCAAAGCGAACGTATCGTATGTGGTGTAAAAGTATCTTCTAGTAAAATAAACAATGCATTTCGAAAGTAAAATATTTCAGCTTTAAAATGAGCTCTCTATCAGTTTGTCACTGTACCGTTTTATTCTACGAAATTGCAACTACTTCAACATTTAATGTTTGCACATTGGGACTTTAAAGTCAGTCACTGCATGTAAAAGGTACAAGACATTCTGGCAATCTTTGGGTGATAGAGAACTTAGATAATGGACAATAAGGTAATGGATAATGAAAGGGATAAGTTGAATTCCAAATTCAAATGTTTTCTATATTATACTTCTGTATTCTGTACAAAATGGTTACAATATACGACACAATGTAATGAAATACGATATAATGCAATAGAATATCATACGTTAATTAGTATATATATAATTAAAATATATCTTACAACTGTTTTGTACTTTGTATATACATATACACATATAGCCGACAAATTTAAATACTGTTGATAATGAAATACAACACTGATTTATGCATTTTGTATACGTATGGTACATGTATGTACAAATTAGGTTACGCCATTCAGAGAGAAGGACATATTTACAGGCGAATGATTGGCCAAGGTGGACACGTTCTGTTCGCGATTACGTTTCCGTCAAATTTTTGAAACTCATGAATTACTTCTAAATTCTAACTTCAAAAGGCAGTTAATTGTTACGTTGAATCCACTAAAACACATTTCATGCTTCAAAGGTAAGAACATTGTGAATTTCAATGACAAAATGTAGTTTGTTGAGAGGCACGTTGCTCTTAGATACAGTGTTGTTTCATGTCAGTATTCTACATCAGTCTTCTTTTTTTTTCGTTGCAAGTGTACTGAATGACAACTAATGATTTTAGTATAGTTACGAAATGAAATGGGAAAAGAAAAGGTGAATTCCGCATCGCAAATTTGCAACTCACAGTAAATAATGACTGCCTGTTGAAATTAACTTATTCATTTACGCGAGAATAAACTAATATCGAGCAAAACTTTCGTCTTGTACTTAGAATACATTAAAAATATCTTAATATCCAGAAATCTTTCGTCTCTACATACCTTGCAACTTAAAGGTACGATGTATATCGTAAAGATGCATGAACAGAAGACGGGATTCGGATAATAACATTTGTGCACCTTACTCATTTATATACAGTATTCTTGTTTGCTAAATGCATCTACTGGTATTTGTCCCTGCTTTTGAAACGTTTGAAACGTTGAAAGGGCATTGTCGTAATCCCATGACAGTTCTTGTAAGCATTTCAGACTCCACTGCAAGTTCATGCCTGTTTGTTGACTTAGCGACATTGTCATTTGTTGTCTTATATCTTCGAGTATTGGTGCCGGTGATGGTTCTGTAGTGCTGCTGACTGGTGAAGTCTGTGAATCTGTCATTTGCGCTTGCGGATCAGTTATTTGTTCTTCTGGATATGTCATTTGGTATTTTGGCTCTAACATTTGTTCTTCCGGTATTACGGTATTTGCTTCTGCACCTCTCGTCTGTACGTTTTTTTGGTTGACAATCCTCTTGCTTTAGCTGTGCCTCTGTCGGCTGAGTGACATGTAATTGCTCATCTGTGATACAGTATCCACTTCCTTCAGGAATTATCGTGAAGGTCCGATTAAAGTAACGGATAGGCTGTTCTTTCTTGTCAAGCTCTTTGAACATTCCTGATAATTTAACCAACATCATCGCTTCCGTAATCAGACTGATGTCCATCGTAAATGTGTTGACATAGTGAGACGTTCGTGGCATTTGAGACAAATATGCAACGATGTGCAAAGGTCCTTGTTTCAGCAATTTCTGTTGTTTTTGTGTATTATATTTTCTGTCGTCCATGATGTA
The DNA here is from genome assembly GCA_036937485.2 of Tetragonisca angustula. NCBI lineage: Eukaryota > Metazoa > Arthropoda > Insecta > Hymenoptera > Apidae > Tetragonisca > Tetragonisca angustula. The sequence goes on along the minus strand of JAWNGG020000057.1, from coordinate 1,186,581 downwards.
CCCATTCAACATGTTTGGATTGCTACTACGGTGACGATCAAACACAGTTATTCTGAAACACGCATCTCTGGTATATGCGCTTAGCAGTGGTTCACGTTTCTCACTATCGAATATGAGAAAATATTGTTCTAAGAATTGGCTCGCAATATGTTGCGCTTGTGCATTTGCAACAAGCATCCTTTCAGAGGCTGGCATAATATTTCCTTCGTCCATTGCATCGCTCAATGCTGGTTTTCGAAGATCCATACCATCCAGTCGCAGGAGTTCAGGATACCGTTTTTGCACGTCTTTAATAAGGGTTTGATAATCGTTGCATATCGGATTCCCTGCTAGTTTGAGCTCCTCCAGCTCCAAATCTTTAATAGCGTCTATTTCCTTAATGTCTTTTATTTCATTATCTCCAATGTGCAGTATCTTTAATTTTGGAAGTTCTAGTTTCAAGATGAGCAATGTTTCAACCATATCCAGTTTATTACCACCCAGATTTAGTGCCTCTAATTCTGGCTGGTGTTGTGATACAACGTTCATTACGGATTTTAAAATTCGAGGCTGGAACAGTGCACAAAAGTAGTCATAAATAAGTTCAGGATCTCTGTGAAACCTCGACAAATCTAGCGCTTTTGTCGCCGGTACATATCGTTTCGCCATGACTTGTTTCCGTTTTTCTTTGAACTCGGCATTAATTTCACAATGAGGAAATGGTGGTATTGTAACTCTTACGATCAGTTTGTACCCTTGGGTGGTGGTAATTTTACGATCGCAATTGAGCAAGGCAACTGCTATTTTATGATCATCCACGTAAAAGTTGGCTCCATGTCGATACACATTACACATCATCGGGACGAAAGTTAACGGTGCAATGTAATGGAGGAGATTATTTATTATATAACCCTTCTCGTATTTATTTCCGTGTGATATAGTAACTTTGTACAACATAGATTCCTCAAGTGGAAGTTGTTTCAGTTTAGGCACTCTAACCCTTCTATTTCTTCCAGGTTGCGTGCCCCTGTTTCTCTCCGTCAAAATAGCTTTCCCACTGTTATTCGAATTTTCTGCTATTCTTATATTGTTATTTATATGTTCTCGTGCCAGATACCTAGGCACATCTCTTGCCCGTCTTGCTTGAGTTTTGAACGATAATTTGGATGTACTGCTATGGTATGAATTACTACTGTTTCTTGAAACGCTATCATCGTGACAATAATAGTGCTTATACTTAAAACTCCCACTTCTTCCATTGCGATCATCGTAACAGCATAACATTTTACATGATAATTTGGGCATCTTTCTGAATATGTAGGATAGGTTACCTTGAAGCAAAAGAATGAAATCAAAGATAAATATACAGCAACGCACGTACACTTTCACTAACATCAATGACAAATCGTTAAATAATGATAATATAATTTCACTAAAAATGCTTCAACTTATTTTTCTTCGTACTTGAGCCGTATTTTAATAAATTTTAAGTGAGAGATTCACGTTTTATCACACACTTTCTTTCCCTGCTTCCTTTCCCCGACGCTATTCACAGAAAAAATGGCGGACGTTCATCAAAGTAGATGGTGTTGGTGTTCGTTGAAGGTAGTAGCGGGCGCTGATTCGAGAAAGGGATTTGTTTCAGTTCGGTCGTCTGAAAGAAAACAAAGAGGGCGCAAATGTGGAATATTTAAATTTAGGAATATGTATCTCATGCATCTCTTTGAATCGTTACTGTAGATTGTAATAACACAATTGTTAGACGGCAGAAATTGTGATTCTTCTCTTGGTACAGGTCAGAGAAGAATGCATTATGGTGGCAAATTGCGGAATAAATGCTGTTAGATAACGTCATTATATGTTGCCTTTGTCCTGTCTGTCATTTTGAAAAAGCATGTTCTTCCACGAGCGGTGATTCCTCGTTCGTGTGTAGTACTTTCCTCTTCAAATGTAAAATTGTTGCGAATGTAAATGGAAATAAAATCAGAGATAGTATACGGATTGTAAAGGGGGAAAGAAAAGTATACACTGCTAAATGAATAACTGATAGAATGTCTTGATTCATGGATTAAATTTTGTCGTGTGGTCTACTCTTTTTTTAATATTCTTTTATTTATAATTATATTTTTACTTTATTTATAATTAGTATTATAAATTCGTGTACTAATATACAGTTAATATTCATTTTTCGTTTTTCCCATAAAAGTAATATAATTATTATTATGTTTCAACACAGTTTCTCTCTCAAGGTAGAGTTTAATGTGAAAGTACGAGTTGAAGGTGAAGAATAAAACTTTTTCTCTCGTGCTTTGTTTTCAGAAATATAAACTGGATACTCAATTCGATAAAAAAGTTATTGAATTTTTCTTGTGATCATTTCGACATACCTTGGAAATGAAGCTGAAATTAATTAAAAAAAGCTGTATTAAAAATCAATTTATGCGGGGCGTGATAATTACAAATACTACTTGCATGTTATACGAAAAGGTAAGAAAACTTTAAATCCTAATACGACGGAGATTCCGTAATGCTTTTGGGCAGGTGGCACGTGCAATGAAAAAAAATTAAATCCATTGAAATGAAAACCTTAATAAAGAATTGTTATTAAAAATTAATGGTGGTGAAAATTCTGGAGTGCTATAAATGCTAGAGAAAATATCGTTTTTCGGCATAATAATATGGCTATCCGCATAGTCATAGATGTGAGAGGCTTCCTTACCACTAGAAGTAATTAATTTGCGATTGACCAGCAAAGTCTGCAGAATAATATTTTTCGCGAAAATGTATGGGGAATATATTAGCAAGACGAGATATGAAAAAGGAAAGCAATACGTTCAAGAATTACTGAAAGCAGTTTGGTTTGCTTGGAGGAATTTAGATCAATATTATATGGAAAATATAATATAAATTCGGAAGCGTACCAAATTAAATGATTATTGATTGAAAATTAAGTGATCGGAGTTATTCAAAGTAAAGGAGAATCAACATACTATTGACATTAAAAGAGGCTCGACTACTACTTTACATACTGACATTACGCGTGTAGCAATGCCTACCGCGTCTACCGTCAATTGATTGGTCATTAAAAGGAAACATGTTTCAGAATAGAGAATGCAGATAATAGCCAATTCGACAGTGAAAAGAATATAGTTTCTATTATTTAGACATAAGTATTATACACCTCATTCCTTGTCACCGCATTATTTACAAACGATGGACTTCTCGAATGCATATAGAAATTTTGTACATTTCAGACAGACTTTGTTAGTTTGTTAGTTTTGCAATATCTGGCAAGTTTTCCGTTCACATATATTTACGACTGTTTTTGATGGATCTTCTGTGCTCGGCGCTTTTCGACTGTCGGTGGCTATTTCTTCTGTCAATTGAAGTAAAAGTTCTTTCAATCACGAAAGTACTTTTATAAAAATAGACGTCAGAAAGATACATATCTGTACTTGTTTTTAGAAAATAACATATCACATTTTCAAGAAGGATTGAAACAGTTAATGATCAATAATTAACACACCCATTCAAAATGAGTTTTAGAACCTAAAGAAAGAACCTTTAGAAGAAATATAGATCAATCCAATTTGGCCACTGTGAGCAGCTAGTACGAATACACTGGTGAAGAAAATTATCAGACACCTTGCATAATTATTGGTAGTGTTGGAGCATAATCGCGACATCTGTTGACACAGACAAGAAACTTCCTTAGAAGAATATTCCTTTGCCTTCTTGTAACCGAACTGCATGATTCATTCTGTAGAGAGCAAGCGTGCAAGCAACAGTCGATTGTGCATAATAAAGCGTTTTGATTGGACAGATTATTGTGATACCAGTTTATTCCACTTTAACCTGAGTACTCCATCAGGTAGAAAGGATAAGAGTTTAAAATATCATTACGCCAGTTGGAGCCGATACTAAATACGCACAGTGATATGTAATATCAAATAACATTTCTATGAATTAAATGGATGTTTCACATGAAGTATTTCTTATTGCGAACAGAAGTAATACAATTTTAATCGGTCAAAATTGAAAGAAATTAACAAAAATGACAAAAGAATTCCCGATAATGAACTACATAAACACAAGGCGATGAACATTTTTGAACAACGTTATTGCATCGCTACTTAACTTTACGACTTTTTACATAATATACGTACAATTAACAATCATTTCTTTTCTTATTGTTAGTTTTCTCAGAAGAATATGTAGCCTGTATTCCCCATAACAATCGTCCATTTACACGATAGAACCGTTTATACTTTTCCGTTAGCATTTCAGGTTTTAAAAATTAAATGGGGTCAAGCTACTGCAAAACTATATGCATTCGCTGCACTTCTATGTGCGTATTCGAAGTTAACAATTTAGATAGCAATGGAACAAAGAATGGGATAAAGCAGTTTATTCACAAACTATCAGTAGAAATATTTTTAGAGAAACTATTATTCCAGCTAAGGGTGGATAACCGAAATAAATTATTCGGTTGGATAACCGAAATCAAGGAAGCCATCGCTTGCAAATCGAAAAATTCGCCCTGAAGTTTGCAATTTGATGCAAATTGATTCAGAACAGTCGAAACTGTTAAGAACCAGGAATACTTGCTAAAAACCAGGATTACTTTGTGAATAATTTATAACCCACACCTTATCTCATGAACAATTGATTCCAACGAAAACTATGCCTAGATCTGCTCAATAAACAAGATGCTCAATAACACGGACAAATTTGATATCAGGTTGATATTAGTTTTCGACGAAAGTAGCAAATATATAGCGAAGGGATTTCCATGTTTGCAAAAAGATCAAGGTGGAGAACTTTCAATTCCGCTCGAGGAATTTATTACCTAAAGTTAGTAGAACCGTGTAGAGACTGTGGAAGTAACGTAACGACGAACATTTTTACGGCAAACATTCAATAAGGACTAAAGAAAAGTTTTGATAAAAGAAAATGCACTTGTTGTAATTACTCGCGAAAATAGAAGGGTGCTATCAGAATTAGCGAGAGAGACAAAGTATGACAAATTTCTCAACAAAATTATACCGATCAGATAATTGTACTCTGAAGGTTTTCAATATTAAACCCAGTAAGCAAGAACTAGTACTTAGTTGAATGCGGCCGTTGAAATTGAAATACCCGTGTACCAGTAAGAATTAGATTATACTATAGCGCACAAGGCTTTGCTTATTTCGCCTCAGCGTTTCTCTTCTAGGATACTTTTCACGATCGTGAATCTTCGCGTGATTTTTTTCAATGAATTGATGCCACTCAGCCGCTCGCAACGAAGGTGGTTGTGATGCGGCGCTATAATTAAAAAAATTATACTCTATAATTTTACACGAACTATTGTATTTACAGTCGTACACTATGCTGTACAATTTTACATACAAAGTAAGTCTTTCTCTTTGAATACTCTACTGGTGAATAATTGAATGCCGATACCATTGTCGTCACTCTTATTTACACTTTCCGATTTACATCCCCTCCTTGGCCAGTGAAATTTAGGATTTATACCTGACGAATTCCTTCAAATATGGAAAGGATTCTTACGAAAGGAAATTAACTTTAAGTTTCGAGAGTTTTTACCTCACGATGTCGTTACGTTGTGTACATTCCGCGTCACAAAAGTAGCCAGTGGTTTTGACAATTATTATTTAATAAATTACAAAGAAATAATTTTACTAGTACATAGGTATTGTATGTCAATTGCAACGAATATAACGATAATCATAACAGAGTCAACGTTTTGTCTGTAATAGCAGAAGAATCATGAAAATTCTGTTTGACTGGTTAATAGCATGCTATTTTTAAAAATCGGATTCTGTTCATCTTTACCAGAAAAATTAATATTTAATATTTTGTAGTACCTCCAGACTTTTCTTACGATTGTAATCATTCGCCTCGGCTGATGTTATATATGATAGAGCTTCATAATTTGTTCTTTTTATATTTTTCCCCATTCCACTATAATTCCCATTCTTTAATTTATTCATGTTACTCAACTGTCTTCCCTTCGCGTAAACGGCTCTTGCTAGATCTCGCCATAGGTTTTCCATTATGCTCATGTCTGGAGACATCGAGCTGGCCATTCCAAAGTGGAGTATTATTATCTTCAAAATATAACTTTACCACTTTTGCAGTATGAATGCAGTTAGCTGCATTATCTTTGTCGAATTATGGAACCATTTCCGGATATAGTTCGAGTATATCTTTCAATTTGTTCACTTATTTGTTCTAAATAGAGTCTGGCATTCATTTTACCTCAAATAAATATTATATCTTCTTTCTTTAATTCTTCCATGGTAGCAAATATCAGCCTATATCATTATACTTTCGCCACCCATCTGACGACGGCTCATATTTTTGTCCGAGTTTATACTGTTATGCGTATTCCTGCGCATTGTATTGCGAGAAAATTGTGACGGGTAATTGTGACACACGGGGGAAACTGTTGGATAATTCTGGGGCACGTAGAATTTCTCTTTTCGGCGATTGGACGGTGCTCCATGTTGTCTTTTAATAAATGCTAGACTTTATCCTTTATTCTTTTCTTTTATTCGAGAGACTAATATTTATTCTCTTATTATATTATAGTCCTTTAATAGACGTTAACAGTCGAATCTCGTATTCGAAACATAGTAAGACACATGATATTAATCTTGCGTTACCTATTTGACCATTTGTCAGTAAATAAACCAAGAAATTTAGAGTAAAATGAACGAATTTATTGGAATGTAGAGTTCCAATGGAATTCCAAAATTTATGGCAATTTGCGTACTGTTCTTTTGTTTCGATCGATTTAATTTTTGATTCTGAAATTACTGTACTAATTCTAATAACTTCTTTTTTTATATAAAATATTACATCTTGTATTGCATAATTGCTACAATTTCATTATTTTTATTTATAGCGTTATTAACTCTTCAGACTTAACTCTTCTTAAGACAATATGTTTTAAAAACTGCAAATGCATAAATTTTTACTGGCCGCCTTTACAATCGAAGACGTAACAGCGTACAGAAATATCTGTTTCAGATGCTTCTTAATGAACACCAACGACCAAAATCTCTCTAGCTGTAATCTAATTGTTATTTTGTCGGCTATGGAGTATTATTCTTGAGAGTAGCGACATGTTATTTTTGACAGATCCTTTGGATTTAAATACTTTACATTATCATTGAACTCTCATATTGACTATATTCGAGACGTCGAAAATCCTCGAAATTCAAAAACGTCCGAGGAAACTTTATGCCTTTTCCGTGATTCAACATCTTCGAAATTTATGTAAGGAACGATCAGAATCAATGAATAAAGAATTGTTTACGGCGTGAGTAACGAACTTTGGAATCTCAAATATTGAGATGCCTCGTCATAAGTCCTTGTCTTTAATGACACGAAGTTGACGTCGGAGTCGGAGTAATCCTGAAACGATAGTATAAAATGTCTAAATAATGTATCAAAGAAATGTCTCACTACACCACCACCAATTGTATATCTTGAAATATCTTTCAGCGCTGTAGTCAATATAAGAAGAAGATGAAGTAAATTAGATCCAGAAGAAAGTTCAAATGTCAGTGATCTTTTAAACAAGAATTTCGAATAGACATTCTTGTACGTCGTTTTGTTCAACCGCGACCGTTAGAAATTTATATATATAAAAGCTAATTATAAATTTTCAACTTCTCACTTTCAAACTAATGTAAATTTCAGTTAATTTCATTTCTCGAATCAAGAAAATAATATCAACCTCAAATTTCGAGAATTTTGAAATTCGAAACTTAACGACGTCGTTAGCTTGCAAGGATGTGAATAAAATATAGTTTATAAAGTATAGTTTTGCAGAACAATGCACGAAATTTGGTCAAGGACCGAAGTAAAAATCGGCAGGGTGAAAATTATCTACGATCAGCACAGTATGGTACCATACTGTGCTGATCGGTATTGCAAGTAATTTTCACCCTGCCGATATTTACTTCGGTCAACGTTCGAAGTGGAATTTCGTGCATTGTTCTGCAAAACTATACTTTATAAACTATATTTTATTCACATCCTTGCAAGCTAACGGCGTCGTTAAGTTTCGAATTTCAAAATTCTCGAAATTTGAGGTTGATATTATTTTCTTGATTCGAGAAATGAAATTAACTGAAATTTACATTAGTTTGAAAGTGAGAAGTTGAAAATTTATAATTAGCTTTTATATATATAAATTTCTAACGGTCGCGGTTGAACAAAACGACGTACAAGAATGTCTATTCGAAATTCTTGTTTAAAAGATCACTGACATTTGAACTTTCTTCTGGATCTAATTTACTTCATCTTCTTCTTATATTGACTACAGCGCTGAAAGATATTTCAAGATATACAATTGGTGGTGGTGTAGTGAGACATTTCTTTGATACATTATTTAGACATTTTATACTATCGTTTCAGGATTACTCCGACTCCGACGTCAACTTCGTGTCATTAAAGACAAGGACTTATGACGAGGCATCTCAATATTTGAGATTCCAAAGTTCGTTACTCACGCCGTAAACAATTCTTTATTCATTGATTCTGATCGTTCCTTACATAAATTTCGAAGATGTTGAATCACGGAAAAGGCATAAAGTTTCCTCGGACGTTTTTGAATTTCGAGGATTTTCGACGTCTCGAATATAGTCAATATGAGAGTTCAATGATAATGTAAAGTATTTAAATCCAAAGGATCTGTCAAAAATAACATGTCGCTACTCTCAATAATAATACTCCATAGCCGACAAAATAACAATTAGATTACAGCTAGAGAGATTTTGGTCGTTGGTGTTCATTAAGAAGCATCTGAAACAGATATTTCTGTACGCTGTTACGTCTTCGATTGTAAAGGCGGCCAGTAAAAATTTATGCATTTGCAGTTTTTAAAACATATTGTCTTAAGAAGAGTTAAGTCTGAAGAGTTAATAACGCTATAAATAAAAATAATGAAATTGTAGCAATTATGCAATACAAGATGTAATATTTTATATAAAAAAAGAAGTTATTAGAATTAGTACAGTAATTTCAGAATCAAAAATTAAATCGATCGAAACAAAAGAACAGTACGCAAATTGCCATAAATTTTGGAATTCCATTGGAACTCTACATTCCAATAAATTCGTTCATTTTACTCTAAATTTCTTGGTTTATTTACTGACAAATGGTCAAATAGGTAACGCAAGATTAATATCATGTGTCTTACTATGTTTCGAATACGAGATTCGACTGTTAACGTCTATTAAAGGACTATAATATAATAAGAGAATAAATATTAGTCTCTCGAATAAAAGAAAAGAATAAAGGATAAAGTCTAGCATTTATTAAAAGACAACATGGAGCACCGTCCAATCGCCGAAAAGAGAAATTCTACGTGCCCCAGAATTATCCAACAGTTTCCCCCGTGTGTCACAATTACCCGTCACAATTTTCTCGCAATACAATGCGCAGGAATACGCATAACAGTATAAACTCGGACAAAAATATGAGCCGTCGTCAGATGGGTGGCGAAAGTATAATGATATAGGCTGATATTTGCTACCATGGAAGAATTAAAGAAAGAAGATATAATATTTATTTGAGGTAAAATGAATGCCAGACTCTATTTAGAACAAATAAGTGAACAAATTGAAAGATATACTCGAACTATATCCGGAAATGGTTCCATAATTCGACAAAGATAATGCAGCTAACTGCATTCATACTGCAAAAGTGGTAAAGTTATATTTTGAAGATAATAATACTCCACTTTGGAATGGCCAGCTCGATGTCTCCAGACATGAGCATAATAGAAAACCTATGGCGAGATCTAGCAAGAGCCGTTTACGCGAAGGGAAGACAGTTGAGTAACATGAATAAATTAAAGAATGGGAATTATAGTGGAATGGGGAAAAATATAAAAAGAACAAATTATGAAGCTCTATCATATATAACATCAGCCGAGGCGAATGATTACAATCGTAAGAAAAGTCTGGAGGTACTACAAAATATTAAATATTAATTTTTCTGGTAAAGATGAACAGAATCCGATTTTTAAAAATAGCATGCTATTAACCAGTCAAACAGAATTTTCATGATTCTTCTGCTATTACAGACAAAACGTTGACTCTGTTATGATTATCGTTATATTCGTTGCAATTGACATACAATACCTATGTACTAGTAAAATTATTTCTTTGTAATTTATTAAATAATAATTGTCAAAACCACTGGCTACTTTTGTGACGCGGAATGTACACAACGTAACGACATCGTGAGGTAAAAACTCTCGAAACTTAAAGTTAATTTCCTTTCGTAAGAATCCTTTCCATATTTGAAGGAATTCGTCAGGTATAAATCCTAAATTTCACTGGCCAAGGAGGGGATGTAAATCGGAAAGTGTAAATAAGAGTGACGACAATGGTATCGGCATTCAATTATTCACCAGTAGAGTATTCAAAGAGAAAGACTTACTTTGTATGTAAAATTGTACAGCATAGTGTACGACTGTAAATACAATAGTTCGTGTAAAATTATAGAGTATAATTTTTTTAATTATAGCGCCGCATCACAACCACCTTCGTTGCGAGCGGCTGAGTGGCATCAATTCATTGAAAAAAATCACGCGAAGATTCACGATCGTGAAAAGTATCCTAGAAGAGAAACGCTGAGGCGAAATAAGCAAAGCCTTGTGCGCTATAGTATAATCTAATTCTTACTGGTACACGGGTATTTCAATTTCAACGGCCGCATTCAACTAAGTACTAGTTCTTGCTTACTGGGTTTAATATTGAAAACCTTCAGAGTACAATTATCTGATCGGTATAATTTTGTTGAGAAATTTGTCATACTTTGTCTCTCTCGCTAATTCTGATAGCACCCTTCTATTTTCGCGAGTAATTACAACAAGTGCATTTTCTTTTATCAAAACTTTTCTTTAGTCCTTATTGAATGTTTGTCGTAAAAATGTTCGTCGTTACGTTACTTCCACGGTCTCTACACGGTTCTACTAACTTTAGGTAATAAATTCCTCGAGCGGAATTGAAAGTTCTCCACCTTGATCTTTTTGCAAACATGGAAATCCCTTCGCTATATATTTGCTACTTTCGTCGAAAACTAATATCAACCTGATATCAAATTTGTCCGTGTTATTGAGCATCTTGTTTATTGAGCAGATCTAGGCATAGTTTTCGTTGGAATCAATTGTTCATGAGATAAGGTGTGGGTTATAAATTATTCACAAAGTAATCCTGGTTTTTAGCAAGTATTCCTGGTTCTTAACAGTTTCGACTGTTCTGAATCAATTTGCATCAAATTGCAAACTTCAGGGCGAATTTTTCGATTTGCAAGCGATGGCTTCCTTGATTTCGGTTATCCAACCGAATAATTTATTTCGGTTATCCACCCTTAGCTGGAATAATAGTTTCTCTAAAAATATTTCTACTGATAGTTTGTGAATAAACTGCTTTATCCCATTCTTTGTTCCATTGCTATCTAAATTGTTAACTTCGAATACGCACATAGAAGTGCAGCGAATGCATATAGTTTTGCAGTAGCTTGACCCCATTTAATTTTTAAAACCTGAAATGCTAACGGAAAAGTATAAACGGTTCTATCGTGTAAATGGACGATTGTTATGGGGAATACAGGCTACATATTCTTCTGAGAAAACTAACAATAAGAAAAGAAATGATTGTTAATTGTACGTATATTATGTAAAAAGTCGTAAAGTTAAGTAGCGATGCAATAACGTTGTTCAAAAATGTTCATCGCCTTGTGTTTATGTAGTTCATTATCGGGACTTCTTTTGTCATTTTTGTTAATTTCTTTCAATTTTGACCGATTAAAATTGTATTACTTTTGTTCGCATTAAGAAATACTTCATGTGAAACATCCATTTAATTCATAGAAATGTTATTTGATATTACATATCACTGTGCGTATTTAGTATCGGCTCCAACTGGCGTAATGATATTTTAAACTCTTATCCTTTCTACCTGATGGAGTACTCAGGTTAAAGTGGAATAAACTGGTATCACAATAATCTGTCCAATCAAAACGCTTTATTATGGACAATCGACTGTTGCTTGCACGCTTGCTCTCTACAGAATGAATCATGCAGTTCGGTTACAAGAAGGCAAAGGAATATTCTTCTAAGGAAGTTTCTTGTCTGTGTCAACAGATGTCGCGATTATGCTCCAACACTACCAATAATTATGCAAGGTGTCTGATAATTTTCTTCACCAGTGTATTCGTACTAGCTGCTCACAGTGGCCAAATTGGATTGATCTATATTTCTTCCAAAGGTTCTTTCTTTAGGTTCTAAAACTCATTTTGAATGGGTGTGTTAATTATTGATCATAAACTGTTTCAATCCTTCTTGAAAATGTGATATGTTATTTTCTAAAAACAAGTATAGATATGTATCTTTCTGACGTCTATTTTTATAAAAGTACTTTCGTGATTGAAAGAACTTTTACTTCAATTGACAGAAGAAATAGCCACCGACAGTCGAAAAGCGCCGAGCACAGAAGATCCATCAAAAACAGTCATAAATATATGTGAACGGAATACTTGCCAGATATTGCAAAACTAACAAACTAACAAAGTCTGTCTGAAATGTACAAAATTTCTATATGCATTCGAGAAGTCCGTTTGTAAATAATGCGGTGACAAGGAATGAGGTGTATAATACTTATGTCTAAATAATAGAAACTATATTCTTTTCACTGTCGAATTGGCTATTATCTGCATTCTCTATTCTGAAACATGTTTCCTTTTAATGACCAATCAATTGACGGTAGACGCGGTAGGCATTGCTACACGCGTAATGTCAATATGTAAAGTAGTAGTCGAGCCTCTTTTAATGTCAATAGTATGTTGATTCTCCTTTACTTTGAATAACTCCGATCACTTAATTTTCAATCAATAATCATTTAATTTGGTACGCTTCCGAATTTATATTATATTTTCCATATAATATTGATCTAAATTCCTCCAAGAAAACCAAACTGCTTTCAGTAATTCTTGAACGTATTGCTTTCCTTTTTCATATCTCGTCTTGCTAATATATTCCCCATACATTTTCGCGAAAAATATTATTCTGCAGACTTTGCTGGTCAATCGCAAATTAATTACTTCTAGTGGTAAGGAAGCCTCTCACATCTATAACTATGCGGATAGCCATATTATTATGCCGACAAACGATATTTTCTATAGCATTTATAGCACTCCAGAATTTTTACCACCATTAATTTTTAATAACAATTCTTTATTAAGGTTTTCATTTCAATGGATTTAATTTTTTTTCATTGCAGGTGCCACCTGCCCAAAAGCATTACGGAATCTCCGTCGTATTAGGATTTAAAGTTTTCTTACCTTTTCGTATAACATGCAAGTAGTATTTGTAATTATCACGCCCCGCATAAATTGATTTTTAATACAGCTTTTTTTAATTAATTTCAGCTTCATTTCCGAGGTATGTCGAAATGATCACAAGAAAAATTCAATAACTTTTTTATCTAATTGAGTATCCAGTCTATATTTCTGAAAACAAAGCACGAGAGAAAAAATTTTATTCTTCACCTTCAACTCGTACTTTCACATTAGAAACTGTGTTGAAACATAATAATAATTATGTTACTTTTATGGGAAAAACGAAAAATGAATATTAACTGTATATTAGTACACGAATTTATAATACTAATTATAAATAAAGTGAAAATATAATTATAAATAAAAGAATATTAAAAAAAGAGTAGACCACACGACAAAATTTAATCCATGAATCAAGACATTCTATCAGTTATTCATTTAGCAGTGTATACTTTTCTTTCCCCCTTTACAATCCGTATACTATCTCTGATTTTATTTCCATTTACATTCGCAACAATTTTACATTTGAAGAGGAAAGTACTACACACGAACGAGGAATCACCGCTCGTGGAAGAACATGCTTTTTCAAAATGACAGACAGGACAAAGGCAACATATAATGACGTTATCTAACAGCATTTATTCCGCAATTTGCCACCCTAATGCATTCTTCTCTGACCTGTACCAAGAGAAGAATCACAATTTCTGCCGTCTAACAATTGTGTTATTACAATCTACAGTAACGATTCAAAGAGATGCATGAGATACATATTCCTAAATTTAAATATTCCACATTTGCGCCCTCTCTGTTTTCTTTCAGACGACCGAACTGAAGCAAATCCCTTTCTCGAATCAGCGCCCGCTACTACCTTCAACGAACACCAACACCATCTACTTTGATGAACGTCCGCCATTTTTTCTGTGAATAGCGTCGGGGAAAGGAAGCAGGGAAAGAAAGTGTGTGATAAAACGTGAATCTCTCACTTAAAATTTATTAAAATACGGCTCAAGTACGAAGAAAAATAAGTTGAAGCATTTTTAGTGAAATTATATTATCATTATTTAACGATTTGTCATTGATGTTAGTGAAAGTGTACGTGCGTTGCTGTATATTTATCTTTGATTTCATTCTTTTGCTTCAAGGTAACCTATCCTACATATTCAGAAAGATGCCCAAATTATCATGTAAAATGTTATGCTGTTACGATGATCGCAATGGAAGAAGTGGGAGTTTTAAGTATAAGCACTATTATTGTCACGATGATAGCGTTTCAAGAAACAGTAGTAATTCATACCATAGCAGTACATCCAAATTATCGTTCAAAACTCAAGCAAGACGGGCAAGAGATGTGCCTAGGTATCTGGCACGAGAACATATAAATAACAATATAAGAATAGCAGAAAATTCGAATAACAGTGGGAAAGCTATTTTGACGGAGAGAAACAGGGGCACGCAACCTGCAAGAAATAGAAGGGTTAGAGTGCCTAAACTGAAACAACTTCCACTTGAGGAATCTATGTTGTACAAAGTTACTATACCACACGGAAATAAATACGAGAAGGGTTATATAATAAATAATCTCCTCCATTACATTGCACCGTTAACTTTCGTCCCGATGATGTGTAATGTGTATCGACATGGAGCCAACTTTTAGGTGGTTGATCATAAAATAGTAGTTGCCTTGCTCAATTGCGATCGTAAAATTACCACCACCCAAGAGTACAAACTGATCGTAAGAGTTACAATACCACCATTTCCTCATTGTGAAATTAATGCCGAGTTCAAAGAAAAACGGAAACAAGTCATGGCGAAACGATATGTACCGGCGACAAAAGCGCTAGATTTGTCGAGGTTTCACAGAGATCCTGAACTTATTTATGACTACTTTTGTGCACTGTTCCAGCCTCGAATTTTAAAATCCGTAATGAACGTTGTATCACAACACCAGCCAGAATTAGAGGCACTAAATCTGGGTGGTAATAAACTGGATATGGTTGAAACATTGCTCATCTTGAAACTAGAACTTCCAAAATTAAAGATACTGCACATTGGAGATAATGAAATAAAAGACATTAAGGAAATAGACGCTATTAAAGATTTGGAGCTGGAGGAGCTCAAACTAGCAGGGAATCCGATATGCAACGATTATCAAACCCTTATTAAAGACGTGCAAAAACGGTATCCTGAACTCCTGCGACTGGATGGTATGGATCTTCGAAAACCAGCATTGAGCGATGCAATGGACGAAGGAAATATTATGCCTCTGAAAGGATGCTTGCTGCAAATGCACAAGCGCAACATATTGCGAGCCAATTCTTAGAACAATATTTTCTCATATTCGATAGTGAGAAACGTGAACCACTGCTAAGCGCATATACCAGAGATGCGTGTTTCAGAATAACTGTGTTTGATCGTCACCGTAGTAGCAATCCAAACATGCTGAATGGGTACATTATGGACGACAGAAAATATAATACACAAAAACAACAGAAATTGCTGAAACAAAGACCTTTGCACATCGTTGCATATTTGTCTCAAATGCCACGAACGTCTCACTATGTCAACACATTTACGATGGACATCAGTCTGATTACGGAAGCGATGATGTTGGTTAAAGTATCAGGAATGTTCAAAGAGCTTGACAAGAAAGAACAGCCTATCCGTTACTTTAATCGGACCTTCACGATAATTCCTGAAGGAAGTGGATACTGTATCACAGATGAGCAATTACATGTCACTCAGCCGACAGAGGCACAGCTAAAGCAAGGGGATTGTCAACCAAAAAATCGTACGAGAGGTGCAGAAGCAAATACCGTAATACCGGAAGAACAAATGTTAGAGCCAAAATACCAAATGACATATCCAGAAGAACAAATAACTGATCCGCAAGCGCAAATGACAGATTCACAGACTTCACCAGTCAGCAGCACTACAGAACCATCACCGGCACCAATACTCGAAGATATAAGACAACAAATGACAATGTCGCTAAGTCAACAGACAGGCATGAACTTGCAATGGAGTTTGAAATGCTTACAAGAACTGTCATGGGATTACGACAATGCCCTTTCAACGTTTCAAACGTTTCAAAAGCAGGGACAAATACCAGTAGATGCATTTAGCAAACAAGAATACTGTATATAAATGAGTAAGGTGCACAAATGTTATTATCCGAATCCCGTCTTCTGTTCATGCATCTTTACGATATACATCGTACCTTTAAGTTGCAAGGTATGTAGAGACGAAAGATTTCTGGATATTAAGATATTTTTAATGTATTCTAAGTACAAGACGAAAGTTTTGCTCGATATTAGTTTATTCTCGCGTAAATGAATAAGTTAATTTCAACAGGCAGTCATTATTTACTGTGAGTTGCAAATTTGCGATGCGGAATTCACCTTTTCTTTTCCCATTTCATTTCGTAACTATACTAAAATCATTAGTTGTCATTCAGTACACGTGCAACGAAAAAAAAAGAAGACTGATGTAGAATACTGACATGAAACAACACTGTATCTAAGTGCAACGTGCCTCTCAACAAACTACATTTTGTCATTGAAATTCACAATGTTCTTACCTTTGAAGCATGAAATGTGTTTTAGTGGATTCAACGTAACAATTAACTGCCTTTTGAAGTTAGAATTTAGAAGTAATTCATGAGTTTCAAAAATTTGACGGAAACGTAATCGCGAACAGAACGTGTCCACCTTGGCCAATCATTCGCCTGTAAATATGTCCTTCTCTCTGAATGGAGTAATCTAATTTGTATATACATGTACTATACGTATACAAAATGCATAAATCATTGTTGTATTTCATTATCAACAGTATTTAAATTTGTCGGCTATATGTGTATATGTATATACAAAGTACAAAACAGTTGTAAGATATATTTTAATTATATATATACTAATTAACGTATGATATTCTATTGCATTATATCGTATTTCATTACATTGTGTCATATATTGTAACCATTTTGTACAGAATACAGAAGTATAATATAGAAAACATTTGAATTTGGAATTCAACTTATCCCTTTCATTATTCATTACCTTATTGTCCATTATCTAAGTTCTCTATCACCCAAAGATTGCCAGAATGTTTTGTACCTTTTACATGTAGTGACTGACTTTAAAGTCCCAATGAGCAGACATTAAATGTTGAAGTAGTTGCAATTTCGTAGAATAAAACGGTACAGTGACAAACTGATAGAGAGCTCATTTTAAAGCTGAAATATTTTACTTTCGAAATGCATTGTTTATTTTACTAGAAGATACTTTTACACCACATACGATACGTTCGCTTTGCCCTAGCAGGCAAAATCAAAACATTTCATAACCCGAGAATGGTATAAATTGTCACAGTATGGAAAGATATCTGAAACATTGTTTCATATCAGAATTTATCAAGCCTTTCTCTAATGGCATGCATTTCTATCTGAGCTACCAAAGTCTGCAATATTGCAAAAAATATAACCGGGGGATGTCAATTTACTGAATCAGTTGCTCAGACAATTATTGCAGAAGTTATTTCTGAACAAGAAATGGAATTAGACAATGATGATGGTTTTGGGTCTGATGAAGGAAATGAGCATACAGCATACAATAGTAAAGTGTTCTATTATTAAGTAGAACTTAAAATTTCTCAGAATATCAACGATAAACAAAAAGAGAATATTATGTGTCAATAGATCTGAATGATATGAAGTAACTATGGTATCAACATATTCACATTCTATTTACAATTGTTGCGAGGACTGAGGAGTTGAAGGAGAGGAAAGGTTGTGCGTTTCGTCTCAGAATCGCTGCCTAGACTCATCAGTGGCGCTGATGACCCCTTTCCCCAGACGCTTGTTGTTATAACTACCCATCTTAGCGGTATTCCGCACTCTGTTTGCTTAACATCGAAGATCGCCAGACTTCGACGCTGGGCGCACAGCCATCTGCGACTTGTACGAGTCGGTGTTCGGGACTCGTACTGGAGGAACTATGGGCCGCTACAAATCGAAATATTTTATAATACAAAATATCAACCAGAATGAAACAAATTCATGCTTATACTTGAGCGTTAAGCATCAAAACATAAAATATCAAATTGTGACAACTTTAGATATAAAGAACAACATGAATAATGGACACGCAATAAATACAATACCAAACCAATTTGTTAGAATTTACACTGGACTTACTTGTAATAACTTACCTACATGTATAAAAAAAAGATGGTATACGGTGGTTAAATGAATACATAAAAAGAAAATCACTAAAAATATCCTAAAAGCTACCCTAAATGCAATATATGACGACATAGTTGAAATATAAAACCTTAATAACTTCTTTTAAATATGATTTCGTGAAATACGAACGATAAATCGTGAATCTGAAAGCAGAAAGCATAAAGATATAAATTTATTGTGTATGAATAAACTAACTCATAACATTCTAAACAAAAAACAGATAATACACATGACAATGAGGCTATCTTAATTAACTTAAAACTCTAACTTTAGTAAACCTAACATTCTGACAACATCCTACAGACACTTACTTGCAAACTGAAGTCGCAAATTCGAAGAATTGTAAGTCTAAAATCCAACAAATGAACAAATGTAAGAATTTCAATTTCTGATGCAAGTATGTAGTGCTGCAAAGCAAAAAGTTGCAAAACTAATAAATCTAGAAATCGAAAATCAAACGTAAAATCAACACAAATTCAAAGAATCCAAAGATCTGATTTACATATATTTCATACATATATTCACACTAAAACTTACTTGCGTTTCATACTTTTAAGAAATAATAATTTTCGTCTTAGATGCACAAACTGAACAATTTCAATCTATCATGGAACATCCAGTAAAAAAAGTCACACTTTACATCTAACGTTAACATGCACCATTAGTTTAACAAACTTTACATTCCACATACGTATTGTTTAATTACATCACACTCTAAACAAACTTACCAATCACAAAACCACCTACAGAATATAGTAACTTCAATGAGTATATGATAACTTCAATCATGAACAAAAAAATTTTCATAAACCATGCCGAAAATAATGATGAAGTACGGAATCCTTTATAGCAAAAACTCAGAAGCACCTTTCTCTCCCACACCTTGGACGAAAAGGAACTTTCTTGGTTGAATGCGAAAATTGTTCAATGAATTGTAATGGAACATTAAATCTGCAATCCAGCATCACCATGTAATCATAAGTATATCTTTCATTCTGATACACTTCTGATTTTATCGAAAATCATAAGTTCTTTATAAAGCAATACAGCTCTAAACTTATCTATTCCTCATTGTCTTAAAAAAAAATATTTCTTCAATCTGAACCCGGCAAGTTTTACAAAAACACACTCATAGAACAAAAAAGAAAATACTCATAGTATAATCCATATTTTGAAAATAATACCCGGTATCTACAATCACACAATTTCTGATAGTCATAACAATGACATTGATTGCTCAATATGTCATACAGCTACAAATTAACATGGTGTCACACGACTCATAATCAATCAATTGTGAGGCATTTCTACTGTAAAAATAACTAAAAAGAGATTGCCTAAGATATGAGATAATTGTGGTTCAAAAATTAAAAAGTAACATTTTCTCGATATTTGATGTCCGAAAATTGAGCTACGGAAAAATAAAGAGTTCTGTACCTGACCGTGTCACCAGTGTGTCTACTATACTTCTAATAGCTATAGTACTTATCGGGATACGAATGCATAAAAACAAATCCGTGTATCAAGACTCAAGCTACCAGTTGGCGTGCTAATGCCTTTGTAACAACACTTGCGAAGTAAATAATCTATTCAACGAAAGTTTTTATTTCCTGTATTGTCTGTATTTAAGTATTTGTACATTATATAATTCTATTTTATACTTGATCGGGTTTGCAGCACGATAAAATTTCAATCCAGAAAATTACTAGTTCTGCCGTGACAAATAAATCTCAGAGATCTCATTTTGAGCATCAATTCAATATTTACATATCTCAGCCTTAACCTTAACTTTATTTAGTCCCTAATATTATGCTTCCAACGTGTAATATATTATTAATTCTTAGTGTATCTTTAGGCTTTCTTGATTCTAGGTGATTCTATGTATATATGTACATGAGTATTTATCAATCATTAAGGTAAAGATTAATTGCCGAAAAAATGAAAATTTTCTTGAAAAATTAAATTTTCAGTCTAACTAGATCATGTATTCATGTTGTGCTTTCTAATTGAAAGAGAAAAACTTATAGAAAAAATTTATAAGAGAATAATTCATAACCATATAAATTGTGCTCGATGTGAAAATCGCATAGATTTGGATAGAAATTCCTCTGTAATTAGTTCTCAGAGTTTATTTTATCCTATACTACATAAAAAAAACGGAACGCAAAATCAAAGTTGGTCCGTACAAAAGTACGTGATTTGCACATAGCCATCTTCATTCTATATACACATATCGATTCGTTGCTTATTCTAACACCAAGATATCATTGCTGTGGTTACACGAAATCTGTAAAAGAAATGAAGAAGGAATCTTTCGATGCCCTAGTTATTTGGAGAGAATCATCGGACGATGGAATATCCGATGGTCACTACTTTTATTTCAGCACAGTTATTAAATTTAACGCTAATGAGAAGTATACGTGATATATTAACGTTCCATGTGCCAGAGAAACAGAGAAATTGTCGAAGTCACTGGAAACTACGATTGGAAGATCAAATAAATTTAAAAACATCTTATGAAAGAGGCATTATATATTTAATATATATTTAATAAAACAAACTAATTTAAAATACGTAAGTTTAATAAAAAGTAGCAATTAAATTTTGACCATGATTGCAATATCGCAATATTTCAAGGAAATATACATATTTAAATATTTAAAACAATAAGTAATAATAATGAAATAATATTCAAAAAACAAAAAATGTTTCGGAATTGTTAAAAGCACAATGAAGGAATTTCAGGAATTTCGTAGATAAAAAATAAAGCAGAACTTAAGCTTCTATCGAATATTAACAAATCCAGAAGAAAGAGTAAGTGGTACTGAGTAAGTGGTATTTAAAAATAAGTGCAAAAACTTTTTGAGTATACCAAACATTGGTCTATATAGAAATAGTAGAAGAATGTATTTAAGAAATGAAGAGCTATCATATAAAACGTCACTAAAGATATAGCTTTGCACTTGGAATTTTTTGCACAAAACCTGTGCGATGCAGTAAAACATTTCATCAAATATTATTGATAAAAATAACATTACGTAAGAGAAAGTAACGTTAAAAGTAACGTTGAAAAAATGGAAGAATATTATGGGATAATCCAAAAGATACAACGGAGAACATAATTGATAAAAAAATTACATATAACTCTAAGAATACAAGACGTAGAAGAAAATAAAAATCTTCTTCAAATGATACAAACACCGTCTTTATTAATTATTTAAAAAGAAGAAACGAATAATTTAGCGAAGAATTGCCGAAAGCTAATTTTATTAAGTTTGCTTCTCGATTTACATGAACTATCAGAGAATGATAAACAAAAATTAAAAATGCGGACAATGACGTTAACAGGTGATGTTTTAACACTGCCTTTTAACATCCTCAATTTCAGACGCATCGCCATTCCTTCACTAACAACATAAAAGGATATCTCCTTTCTTCCATACTTTCACTTTTACATACATTTAGCAATTATATTTAAACGTACGTTAAAGAAATAGACTTATTAATGGCTGACCTGTTATTTTTATTTATTTTAGTGTTATTAATATCCTTCCTTTATACACTGTCACATGTATTTCCTTTTTGCATACTTGATTCCACTATTTCTACATGTTCTTATATATTTCTTCTCAGATTCCATAGAATGACTCAAATTTAGCATTTTGTGCTAATTCTCTTGCAGGAACAAAAATTTTGCAATCGATATCTTTTTATACAGAAGAACTTAACCAGAATTTTCCTTTCTCTTTCTTGACATTCTAATACTTTGAATATAATTAACATGCTCTTAATGTCACTCAAAATTAATGCAATAGACGCTACATGCTTGGTGAGTCTCACGCGTAACGAGCAGAATTTCTTAAGGAAAATGGATGTGTAAATAACGCTTCAAATGCTCAATACTATCTCAATATCAGCTACAAAAGTGTAAAGGGTATTCCGTTGCATGCGGAAAAATGAGGAGGACTGAATTCAGCACATTAAAATAAGCAAAAATGTTTACGTAACCATACGTTCTGCCTGTTTCTGTTTCACAGTTGTCACAATCAATACTTCTCGTGGGTTAATTCAACACTGTTGCATATTGTCTGCATCTGGAGACATTAAATTATGAAAATTTTTATTAATATTAGATATTGCATTATGAAAGGAACAGAATACAAATTATGTTCAGTGAAGGATAATAAACAAAGCAACATTCACTATTGTGAATTAATAGTAGCAATTACCGCGTATTAATACTAAAGATGAAACGTTCCAACACTGAAATGGCTAACATATCATATGTATGAATATTTCTGAATCACTCCTTGCTCAAGGGGACAATGTTTCAGAATGTACGAAACTTACGAACATCTTTAACAAACTGATACATGTGAGAAATGCAACAAACAATAATAGTACTATCATTAGAGATGTTAGACGGAAAGAAATTTCGGATAATATTCTTTCTAATTGGTACTAGAGAATCAAAGAAAGTAGGTATAATACAGTGATAAAGAAAATTTTACATAAGCAGCAACGTCATACTTATCACCAAGAGTGTAAGGTTATCAGAAAGCGATTAGGTATTATGAGAAGTTCTGCATAGGTGGTTGAATAAAATGCAATAAATAAATGAGCAGTATTTTCTACACATGGCACTGTTTACAAATAAGACTAACTTCACGAGAAATGGCTTAATTAGTTTTCGTAACACATATCACTGAGACGAGAAGAATCCTCAAGATACCATATCAAACATCCGAAACAATTTAGTAACAATTTATGGTCCGGTATTATTGACGAAAATTTTATAGGATTATTCCTTTTACATTTACCGATTAAAAGAAGCTGCTTGTTCTAGTTTCTTGAAAAAGGAATTAACTGCATTATTAAATAAAGGCTCACAAAAGATTGTACTTCTTTCTAGAAAAATAATTTTCATTCTTTCACAAAAGTTTTTTTTGAACTCTGAGCTACTATTTTTTATTAGGTAGTTTATAGATGAGCTTTCAAACAATCGTATCTTTATCTAAGATTGTCAATAAAATAAATAAATTGTAGTGCGCAAGCAAACTTTAGGAAATGTTAGTATCAGAATTTTCGTTGCAATCAAATTTTTTTGCATTGTGATCCGAATTACACTCGCCGAATAGTGTCAAATTTTGTTTGTATCCTCGTATTATATTTATCTTTTTAATCTCTATTCCCTTCAAATATATCAGTAACTGTGTCGCCCTGTAATCTTGTAAATAACAATTTGACCAGTAATTAAATAATGATCTGTAAATCTTGTAAATTAATCTGCACATGTTACACTTACATTGCATGAATCTCTAACAAGGTAACCTCTGCATATATTGTGACAATGATATAGGTTTTTATTAGTGACATTACATTCTGAAAAGGTTAACTTCTACGTACATTTCCAGGATCTACATGTCTCAAAACCAACTGCGGAGGCAGAAATAACCAATGTGGATCCTATGGATATTAAGAAGGAATCAAGAAAATTGCAGAGAATAGCGAGGAAACTGAGTGTAAGATCTTGAGAGAAAACATGCTAGAAATAGTAGCGACTGCTGCTGCCCATTCCGGTAACTTGGCTGCGAAGACAAGCACAATAGGGCAACTTAAACCAAGCCGGCTATTTAATAGAACGAGGATATCCCAATGAAATAGATCAAAAATAAAAATGAACAGGAAAATCTGTCGAAGATATTGAATGAAGGAACATAATATTCGGATATGCCACGTACATGCAAACTGCAGGATGAGAAGATATAGCAAAGTGACACCTATGTATATCATGAGTTGCTACATACAGTCAATTGCAAAACAATTGGGTCATTAATAAGTAGAGAGGTCTGCGCAAGATGCAGATTATAATTGCACTGCGTATATAAAGAAACGTCTGCTACGCGCTACCACATTCATTTCGCTGTTCGGTCGATGACCCGCGAATCGTTACGTGTGGAACGAATGGCAATTACCGCGCAATCAAATTCCAAAAGAGATAAAACTATCTCGCATCGGCGGGGAGCGTCATCATTTTCCTTATTGTCCATACTTTCGGCGGAGATCGCTGTTATTACTGTCTTCATCATTATTCGCTTATTGGATTAAGGTGCGTTATCTCTTCTCGAATTACTTTCTTAACGTTTCTATCTACGTGTTTTATCAACGTATCCGTTTTATGAGCGACTCTCTCGCTACAAATGCTTCTACGCCCTCGAGCCGTGCCTATTCATTCCATATATTAACATAGCGAATGCACAGCGATAAAATATCTGCGCGAGCGACCTGCAACGCAATTTTGAAAGCGCTCCAGTCAGCAGCAATCACCGCGGTCCGGAGAAACAGAATCGGACGTATGTGCCGATTGAGCAGAAGGTTACATCCAGATTTCGCATTTTGGCTGGACTATAATCCTACCGTCGTCCGTCAAGCCAGACGTAAGAATGTTTTAGCTTTCAACATCTATACTTCCAATATATGTACAAAAAACAGTAATAATAAAACGAAAATGTATGCATTGTATTGCGGCATACGATATATGTAACATGAGCAACAAACCCGTACTATCATCAATTGTTATTTTTTTCTCTGTTTACATATTAATCTCTTGAGCCCAAGAAAACTTTCTGCCAAAACGTTTGAACGGTGAGTGTCTAGCAATTGCAATCGCTCTGGACGGAAAACTTTTACGCTAGTGCGTTCTCTGTTGCTTGCGTATACCGGACGCAACTAAGAATAAGTTTATATGGTAATTTTTTACATCAAATTATATAATTGGTAAACATTATATCTGAGCATGGATTATTTGATAAAAACTGTAAAATTTACAACATAATCTAATTTCAAAGTAATAAAACCAAACTCAATATTTATATATAACAAATAATAAACTTTAAACTTATATTCTAAGCAGCAAAATATTCACTTTTGAATCGCTAGGCTTATTAATAATTTATCTGTGTATGACAAAACTCAAATCACGACTCTTTGCTAAAAAAAGGCTGACAGGAACAGAGTGTCATCTGTTGTTTATTATCGTTGCCACGGAATACACAAATATTCATCTTATACATATAAAAATAATTATAATTATACTATGTTTGTGATCGAAAAAATTGACAATCGCATATATGTGTCATAGTTCATGCTGGTAACTTTTGCCGAAACCACATATGCACCTATAGTCCAAAGCAATAGCTTTCGCTTTACGCATATATCGGTCCACAGGGTTCAAAAGATTGAAAGAAATAGAAAAAGACCGAAGAACTAGTGCATCGATAGTTTCTCTAACGTTACCAGAAGAACAAGACATAACAATTCATTCAAAAAAAATTTGTAGAATACTCAAATCGGAGAGATACAATTATTTCTCGTGTAATTATGTGTACAACTACTTTTAAATATGTAAGCTACAAACATGATCTCCATTAGCATTTTCCTATATTTAAAAGGAAAGGTACATCGAAACTTGGTAAAACATAAATATATATACATGTATACGTACATATATATATGTATGTGTATAGGTTTTGCATAGATACATCTCTACCCCATAGATTCCAAATCACACATTTTTCGTCCTATCAATCCGGAAATGTAACATAATCCAATTTTTCTCATATAACTAATAGACGAATTATTCTATACAACAGTTTTTAGTGACTCACTATATATTACAATAATAGTAATATTATACATGATGATATTAAATATATCATTAGAGTCAAAAAAATTAGAAAATTACATTGGACATCGTACTGAAAGTGTTACAATACAGTAAGTCTTTGCACTACACGGTACATGATAGCAATAACAGTATATCACAGTGAAAAGTGTACCAGATCTTTTATAACACGGTATTCGTATGATGCAATTTCTAAAAATTCATTTCTTAATGAACATGGACGACCTTCCTATACACCACGAATGTTTATAGAGTTATAATTAATATACGAGAATATGCTATATACTTGCAATTACTATTAATGATAAACTAGTGTTGAGGACATTTAGTTCATTAAGAGGAAAAGAATTGGAAAGTGTTTCCGAATATCAAATGTAGTGTACCCATCGAATAATACCTTAATACGTTATACATATCAAATGGTACCTTAATACATTAAACTTATTGTGCTTCCCTCTTTCATATTATATTATTTATTTATTTATGTTTCATGGAAAAATATCTGCATTTTTATTAGATTCTCTTATAATATGATTTCATTGTGGTAGTGGTTACCATAGATGATAATATATATGATGTTTGTATGGAAGGATGAGTTTGGTGAGAATGTGCTATAAAGCTGTGCTATATAACTGCGGAGTGTTGAGATCTGAGTGTTTGATATATTTAATGGCAGAAGAAAGGACGAATGAGGGAGATGTATGCGAGAACAATTGAGCGCGAGTGTGGTGACGAAAAAATAAGTATGATCGGGAAGATCCCCTGACGGGAGTGTGAGAGACGCGAGATTTGAGCAGAGTATGACGAGATAGAGAGTGAGATTTATACATTATATTATATATGTATTTCATAATTTATATTAAATTTGTCAACAACCAGTGTGTTTGTCATTCGATCCACTAACATTCATATGTAAAATATAACTTTGATATTAAATGGAACTATTCCTCTAATTCCTATTCTAAACTTTTGTAACAATTTCGGTACAGTAGGGAACAAATTAATCGTGTTACATAAAGATTTATTATACCAGACATCAAGTTTAAACATGGTAAATAATTATTACATATTACATAGTATGTTGTACATTATTACTCATCTCCTTGTCCTTTATTACTCATCTGTAAGCACACCAAATGAAGAACCATCTATGCAGTCAACTGTAAATTTATCTCACAGCATTCACTTACTAAAAAATATGCTAACAATTGATAATCCATTTTTAAAAGCCTATAATTGCTGCTATAGATTAAAATGATTGTTGTAGCATTAATATATTATATCTACAATCCCTATTAATACGTATCTGACAAATTTCAGTATAGATTTCAATAACCAATGATTTACAAATAAACCAACATTTTATCGTTTAATAACATCCATTAGATAAAATCTGAAAACTTTTAAAAAACATATGAATTATATTGTTATAAATAAATTTATAAAAACGGGTATAATACAAATGAATTAAGATAGATATTGCATATTGCTTCGTTTCAGGGTAATACCATTTGTCATGAGGCACATACACCAAAATCATTAGTGACTGTGAATCGTACTGAAATCTTACTCTTCTTAATAATTTAAGCCCATCTGAATGAAATAAATGTCATTTAAAAAAAGCATGATTTCGAAAATTCTTAAAAGAAAATGAAATTTATTTCTCTAGAGACATGTTACGATAATGTCACGTTAGTATTTTAGTAAAATGAAATATATGGAAATGTTATTTCGTGACAAAGATTCGAACTATATTTCGTAGAAAGAAAACATACTAAAAGCAAAATATAATGTAGAACTTTAAAACATGTTTGTGAAAGAAATAAATGCTGTTAATCTATAAATAATCCTGAATCAATAAACTCAACTCTTTGAACCACTCCAGGAATCATACATCTTGAGCCTATATTTATATTTATAGTTCACCTATATATTTAACAAAGAAATTGAAACAAACATATTGAGTAAATGCATCATTGACGCTGTATAAGTATCAATACTTCTATCATGATTTCATGAGAAAATATAGTACTAAATCATATTAATCCTAAACTGATGAAGTAAACATGATTCTTTGTCATTATATTCCAGACATTAGTAACACAAAATTGACATCATTAATTTTACAAATTAAGCTAAAGTATTACTAATCAATTATTCATTTCGAGACAAAAGCTATTTCTGTTCATTGAATAAATCGTCAGTAACGATACATTTAAGAGTCATGAAAAACTTTCTTGATAAGCACGATAAACTTCGTATGTATGTATGGATAATAATATGTTTATGAAGATTAATCAGATTTTATTGTTTGAGTAACATTCAAGATACCAGCAATGGCACTGCTAATATCCAAGTTATTGATACAATTTGTGAATTGTAGACGCACGTCATGACTTAAACCATAATGAAAGGAATTAATGAAAATGAATCGATCCCGAAAATTCATGGTCATTTTCATACCTCAGAAAATATAATAAATGAAAAATTTGAACGAAAAATATTTAAATACTGGAAATGGATTGTAAAAATATATTCGAGCACAATTAATAAAGGACGAATTATTTTGGATAACAGTTCCGAATTCATTCTACACATATTATTATTATAGTAATAATATTACTATTATATAATATATATATAGTATTACTGCTATAATAGTAATATTAAACTTATGTATTAAATTTAAAGAAATTAGAAAATTATTTGGGATATAATATAAAGAATGTAATACGAATACAGTAAGGTCACGTGTAACACATCTGTATAACTTCAATATACGGTTTCGATGTAACATGGAGCGAAAATCTCATACATGAATAAATGTATTTCCATGTAACCATTTCTTAATTTCTTAAAACCATTTCTAAACAAGGATGGCCTTCATATTCAGTACGAATGTTTATGTGGCTACAACTAATGTTCATAACAAAGCTACTTACAAGTTACGAAATATCCGTTAAAAGCAGAAAAGTTAGACTGTCAGTGATTTTAGATGACAGTAACGATAACAATTATTAAGTTCATTATATCTTTGGTTCTTTAACGGTACGAATCTGTCCTACATATACATACGCATATCATCAATACCTAACGTTGAATATATCGTGTTTCTTTCTCGCATACATTCGATGTTATTTATTTACTTGTTTTAGAAAAATCTCCATTCTCATATGACTTTCTACCTTATAATATAATTCCAATATAACACTCATTTCTCTGATTCTTATAATTTACAATTATAAATCTCCTTCAACACAATATCGATACAACAGAGACAAAATTAACCGCATAAATATACTACTTTTAGTTTTAACTAGATTAACTGCTGTAAAAATTATAGGAAGCATCAAGTCTCAACAGAGTAAATGTACCATACAGATGCTACATTATTATTACCAGACTCCGAATGTTTATGCCCAATAAATATGTAAGAAATATATGATTCATATGACCTAAAGGTGTGCAAACATGCAAATGTCCACAAAAAGTATGCAAATATGCACAAAGATGCTATGCATGCTAATATTAAAGGAAGGTATACAAGATTAACAGTAAGTTTTTGAGATACTGTGGCATATTGTAATTTGAGTTACAATAAAAGACAAGCATTTTCTTGAAATAGAATGGCGTTAATTCACTACGATTATCCATCGGCAAAATTATTTTATATGCGAAAAATTTTCGCTCCACGTCGCACGATGTAGGTGTACTTATATTTACACCAGCAGATTTCTGGCGGATCTATTAGATCTTGTACAAGTTCATTATTTAAACAATTTGCAATTTGTATTATCTTCGATAACCCAGAATTTTTTTCTACAGCCGCAGTTACTTTTTTTCTAATTTCTTCTCCGTTATCCCCAGGTTTTTAAATGATTACTGTAATTCATATATATTCTCGTCGAAGTGTTTAACGGCAAATCTACTGTTTCCGATTTTTGTACCGTGGCAGGTAAAGTGCTTAAATGGGCTTTAATAAATGTTAAATTTTGTGTAAATTCATCACGTTTGACGTAAGTTTATCTTGTGCTGTCCTAGATGCTGCCGAATCTTCTTCCTGAATGTTTAAACTACATTTTAACATAAAAAATGGAACAGATATGCCTTTAGTCGTACTCTATATAAACATATTTAGCTTAACGGAAGTTCAACAAACTTCTATAACTTTTTCAAAGTGTTCAGTATGAAATAATGACACTTCAATCTACGTACCCCATCTAGTTAAAACAGATTTCGGTAGCAGAGTAGTATCTTTTAATATTTTTCACAGACGATACATTGTCGCATTATTTGTAACTTCTAATTGCTTGGAACACAGTAAGTGCAGTTTCGTTATTTGATCTTTGGATAGTATTCCTACTTCTAAATTTGCAAAGATATACTGGCCTACAGCATTAGTGGTTTCATCCATTGAAGTCTACATACAGTAGTAAGCAATTTCTTCCCTAATATTTTGAGTACTTAATCGTAGCAATCATTCAAGTAATTCCTTCGTCGCGTCGATTGATCTCGAATATTGTGATCTGCATATTTTGTTAGAAAGTGTCTCTATACATCGTTGTTTAAGGCACGCGAAAGCATATTTACAGCAAACATTGCTCGGGTTAAATCTTCGTAAGAGACATTTTGTTTTGACCTCACAGGTGGCTGCTGCGAAGTATCGTTTCCACTCGTGTTAGCTGCTTCCTCAAAGTGTCTTATATGTGTGGCAGTGTTTACATGTTGCACAAACAGGGATTCTCTTTCGCATTTTATACTTCTACTACAAGGTTCACAATAAAAAACTCTTTCATTGCTCTCGTCGATAACAAAATTAGAATCCAGTTGCTCTCGAGCGTTAAAACCGAACAGACGTGTTTGCCTTGCACGCGACTGCCAATTGTACAGAGTGCAATAATAAAGTGCTGTGATAGTATGCGTCACAGTATGGGTAGTTTCACCATCTTCAACACAACATGAGTCAGAGAGTGTGGACCAACAACGAGGCTTCTGCACATAGAGGCCTATACGCAGATACCAACAATCAATCTACCATAGACGCATCAAATGTTCCAGCTACACAAGCAAAATCTTATGCTATTCTTACAATGATTATTTCTTTTCCAATTCATGGGCGAGCAACCTTATTCGACGCTATTGACAACACAACAATAAAAGAATACTCGCGGTTGCCAAAGTCACTGGCTCCGAAGCTGTCCGTTTCGCTTCCCGAATCCTCAACGGTTGTATCTCTATCCATCTCGACAAAACAGGCCACAGCACAGGACTTCGTAACTAACCAAAGCGCAATAACTATCAATAAAGTACAAACTACAGTCAGACC
The DNA here is from genome assembly GCA_036937485.2 of Tetragonisca angustula. Lineage (NCBI taxonomy): Eukaryota > Metazoa > Arthropoda > Insecta > Hymenoptera > Apidae > Tetragonisca > Tetragonisca angustula. The sequence goes on along the minus strand of JAWNGG020000057.1, from coordinate 1,154,988 downwards.
TCTAATCAATCCATCCCAGAGGTTAATATTTCTGAATGCCTCACCACCTGTACCATGCGAATACATAGGAAAATACCTCACAAACATCAACATCCGAATGAAACCAAAACTAACATTCCTCAGCAGATATACAGGAAGCAGGCTTTATTCACATAATGAGTTTTGGTAGACATGTCTTCATCAACACAGACGACCTCCCAAATATTCCCCTCTCCTTTTTAATAAATCACGATGGTACACAGTACAGAATCTTCGTGTCTACGAGTAAACCCTATTGCTTCTTATTGAAGCAAGAATGCCACGACGCCAAAGATTGCAGTAATCCACCTAGCCCATATCTAACCTAACCCACAGCAAAGAAGCAGATAAAAATAATGGAATCTAGAAACAAACAGACACGAGACAGAACGCACGAATACACAAATACAGCAAACATGCCTCAATACTTCAAACATAACTGAAATCGAAGCCACCAACAACCATTGGAAAACCCTACATGAAACAGACTATTTAACCGACTACGAACTTCCCAACTATGACAGACCACCATCTGTAGCTACAGATTACGGCTCAGAAGACGGAAACAGATACCCCTTTTTACTCCCGACCAACCCCAAGACCACTTCCACCGGCAATATCAAGAAATCAACGTCTAACACCATTATAAAACGTCCTACGCCTAGCCAATCTCTAAGGTTCAGCGAAAAACTTGATGAAATGCTAAAACCGGTAAAGCCAACCCTTGATGACACAAATTAATTTTATCCTCATTTACTGCCAATTCAAGTGTCTTTTGGAAAACGCCTGCGGCACAGGCAACCCGATCGACATTATCGAAGACTACACCCAAGATAGTAAGGCTCTACTTCACATGATCGAAGCAATCCACCCCTTACTCAAAGATAGAAGCCTAAAGAACAGAATACGACGACTAGCTAAAAAACTAACTCAAGCCTGACAAACCACTATTGCTGCGAGAAACGACTTTTCAACTACCGTTCATTCCCCGAGTTGGTTCTCGGACACACTTCTACATGAAATCTTTCCAATCTTCAATCAAAAATAAAAATATGACAATTAAAATTGTTCAGTGCAATCTGAACGGATTCTATAGCCGATTGGAATACTTACAGTCACTGATAGATAAGGAGCAACTGGAAATCATTTGCTTACAGGAATTTTAAAGGATTAAGCTCTGGCAAACTCGAAAACTACAAGGCTTTCACCAAAAATCGCTACACTGACCACGGTAGTGGCAGAATAGCCATCTATACGGACAACTTCCACAGCCAAGAAAATGCGCTCACATCCAACCTTGAATTTGTGGCTACAAGAGTTATGCTGTAATATCTATCTGTCTATCAGCCATCTTGATAAAGTTAAACTTACCCCCATTTTTAGCCATTCATCATCACGGGAAACTTCAATCGCTATAACATTTTATGGAGATCCCACAAAACAGACACAAGTGGAGCGAACTACCATACCATAGCGAGACTAACGAAATCTTCTAAACACCATCAAACCAATCCAATTCACGACCGCACCTGTCCGCCTTTGTGCAATTGATCTAACTCTCTGCAACCGTAGAATCGCTCAAAACATTTCTTGGAACGTGCAAAGTAATGTATTCGATAGTGACCACTTCACGATCAAGATCATATACTAGCTACTGCCATAACACCTACAAATCCTCTAAGTGGAAATTTGAAAAAACCGATTGGACAACTTACGCGAGCATTTTCCTTCTTCCATCACACTGAACCAAATCCGATCTAACCGGCCTCAATAAACTCCTCCCTCGTCAATTTCATACGAATCATTACAGAAACCGCTGACATAGCCATTTCCAAAACCAAAGCAACTACCTCAAGCAACTCAAAATCCAAATTCACTCCATAGTGGAATGGACAGAATTCTGAAGCGGTCAAAAACAATAAGCACGCTTATAATCGATACAAAAAATTTAACTTTCAAGAAAACCTCATTAACTACAAAAAGTACAGAGCATTATCCCGGAAAATCATTAAAGACAGCAAGAAAGAGTCATGGTTAAGGTATGTCTCATTCCGCAACTCATCTACTCCAGCGGCAGAAGTATGGAAAAAGATCAGGTCAATCAAAGGAGACAAAACATACTACAGAACCCCTGCCCTAAAACAAGAAGACACCCCCACCACAGATCCAGCGAATATTTCAGAAATACTAGTATCCACATTCCAGCAATCCTCTATCAACAACAACCTTTTAAAAGAATTCCAGAAGTATAAACTAGAAACCAAGGCCAAACCCCCATTATTTCCAAATACTGATAATGACTCACAGTCAATGGAATCTATTAACGAATCAATTTCCTCCCAAAAACTAATGTACGCCTTAAGTAAATGTGGTAATACCAGCCCAGTACTGCACAGCATTCCAAAACTTCTCCTTATCAAACTGCCACGAAACACTAATACATAAGCTACTTACTGTCAATATTCAACTGCATATGGAATCACAATGTCTTTCCAGAAATATGGAACAAAGCAATAATAATTCCTATCCTAAAACCAGATAAAAATCCCACAGATCCCAATTGTTATCGACCAATTTCACTGACGAACACAATGTGTTAGCTAATGGAAAAGATAGTAAACCATCGCCTACGGTGATATCTCGAGAAGTATCAAGTATATCACTTCATCACAAAATTCCAAAGCGGCTTCCGGCAACTCCATTCCATCTATAATCACTCAATCAACCTAGAAACCGAGATACAGGAAATCTTTGCCAACCAACAAAAACTAACTGCTGTATGTCTTGACATAGAAAAGGTACACCATATTGTATGGAGATACCGAAGTCTTAAACTTCTACAAATGCACGAAATCAAAAACAACACCTTCAACTTCATCAAAAACTTCCCCCATACAAGGACCATCCAAGTTAGACTCGCAAATCACCTCCCTTCATCTAGAATCATAGAGAACAGCGTACCACAAGGATCAGTCCTAAGCGTTAGCCTATTTCTCATAGCCATAAACGATGTGATGACAAACTCATCTGACCAGGTCAAAGGATTCTTATTCCCTGATGAACTCACTATAATATGCAGAGGAAGAAACCCACTCATCGTCCAGACTTTACTACAGACCAGCCTCCAAAAGTGGTCACTAAATACTGGATTCATGTTTTTGGGCTCTTAGTCGGTAGTGATAACATTCAGCAAAGGTAGACACTACACCAACATTCATCTAAGCTGCAACGGACAAGAACTAAAAGAGATATCTACGATGAAGCTACTAGGACTTACTTTCGATTCCCGAATAACGTGGAAACAATGCATATTAACAAACTTATATCGGAATGCTACCAAAGTCTCAACAACCTATAAACTATTGCAGCAAACAACTGGGATGCAAATATGAACACCCTGCTAAGATACAGAACAATAGTAAGAACTATGATAGACTGTGGTGTACAACTCTGCAAGCCACTAACTTCTGACAGAACGCAGCTCCCACCATACGCTCGGTGAAGAAAACCGCACTCCCATTCTATAATAGAGTAAAATCATTTTGGCAACCACAAGAAATATACCCAGTTCTCCGCCTTGAACTGTTCTTATAATCACAACCAACACCGATTTACGCAAACATAACAAAAAGCATAGCAACCCTAACATAATTAAATCCCCGTTCTGGGAGCTATCCCAGAGATACCAAGACCATACACATATCTATACAGATGTGTCAAAAACCAAAAACGGCACCGGCTACTCGATCGCCTTCGAACATTCAACCACAAAAGTCAAGACACGTCCATCCTGATCAGTGAACTTGACGCAATAAAACATGCCCTCGAAGCCACATCTAATGACCACAATAGAAAATTCGCCACCTCCAGTGACTCCACAAATGCCATCACCTCAACTCTAAACCAATGGACAAATAATACAGCCATCCACGGATGCCGAAACGTCTACATCGAATCAATAAAAAATCATAACTCAATTACAGTAATATGGTTCCCATCCCACACAGTAATTGAAGTGAACCAGAGAACGGACAAAGCTGCTAAGGAAGCAGCAAATTCAAGAATCCCCTACTATAACACTAACCTACCACTCGATTTTCTACTTGCCCACCAAGCAAAAAATCAAACGCTGTTGGAACAACGAATGGAAAACCTTAGTAAAACCACGACTGCTAACCATAAAAAGTGACTTGTACAAGAACATAATACCACCCACTCTAAAAGTACGTGACCAAGTTGTAATATCAAATATAATAGTCGGATGTACGAAAATGACACACAAATAAGTACTCACCAAAGGAAACCAACCACTCTGCGAACGGTACAAGAAGACCCTAACAATAGACCACCTCATACTACAATGCGATGTATATCTACTACTAAGAAAACAACTCAGAGTCAAACCCACCCTAAAAGACAACCTAATGGACAGTGGGACATCATCAAGCCTGTTGCAATATCTGAAACACACCAAGATCTGCAAAAGCATATAAAAAATCCTTCCTTCTGTTGTCGCTAATAACTCATGAAGTTGATGCGACATAAAATAATTGACATAAAAAAAAATTAGACTCCAGCATTTAAATACTGCTATTTTACTTTTCCGAGTTTTTGGCATTATTAGAAACACTTTAACAGAAACAAGCAGAAGCTCGATTGCTGATATCACTGAGGAAATTAAACCATTCTACCTAAATTCGAAACACACTGTCACACTGTCACATCACACTGTAACTGAAGCCTACTACATATAAGTATGTCTTGATGTTTATCTATAATTACACAGTAATTATGTTATCGACAGTATACAGTCATAATAAGAGAGATTCTCGATAGACTAAATTAATTGTATCAGAAAGATATTCCACCTGAGCACAAAGTATATATGCAGGGAAAGGAACATATGCGTTAAGATGCATAACATAAAACATAGAAACATGTGCATTATAGAAAAAGAACAAAATAAGAAATATATTTCTCGAATTTTTTAATCATAAAACGTATTTCTATCCAAATCCTGTTTTCTGTAAAAAGGCATTTGCATAAACAATCTAGTTACTACTAATTGGAACTAATATTATAGTATTACTAACATTTTACTTTATTTGCTACAAACTCACATTACTATACATCTCATGTACATACATATTTTGCTTCAAATAAATAATTTTACTATGACAAATGTATCTAACGACATATGCATGTTTTTGGTAAAATATAATTTTTTAAATCAATATGTAACAACAATAATTCTGTAATCATTAATGATTATTCTTTAGCTGTTATGTATTGGTTTTCTAATAGTTGCAAAGTTTTCCAACTAAATTTCTAAAATTGTAACTAAAATTGTAATCATTGTGCAGCAGTAAAATATAAAATATTCATCTGAAATATAAATATGTAAATAAATTGGTCGCAAACTGCATAATGACAATCATGTACAGTTCCTTGATCTATAAATTTTCAATTATTTTATTATATGCTTTCCTTAGACCAAATTCTTAAGCATCAAAAATGAGTATATCTATTTTCTCAGAATTATTTTTGGAATAATTTTACCATATTTGATAATAATTGTGACTTTCTGCATGTATTATCTTATTTAATACTGATAAATATTTATTTCTATTATACTTGCTCATGAGCAGGACTAACATTAGCTTACCCATAATTTAATGCTGGCTCATCATTTCTGTAGTCTATCATATGTTTACATCGTTGTATCCACCTGTTAAAAGATATAAAGGAAAAGCAATTTACTAAAAGTCCACTTTTAAATGTGAGAAATCCTTGCTTGGAATAATTACAATAATTAAAATGTATTGTAAAATTAATATTTTATACCTATAGTCAGCATTAAGATGAATTTCATAAACAATAATTTACATATACATGTATCTATAATTATATACATGTAAATTTCATGTGTCCACATATATATTTATACCCATAAATTCATATGCATCTACATATAAATTTCAATAACTAATAAATTATGTTTAATACACATCAAGATAGTTCACATTATTGAACAGAAAAAAAAGATAAATGAACATATTTCCTTTCACATGCTAGTACGATATTAAACTATTAAAGTTAAATTGAATTATAGTAGAGTGTTTAAATTTAAAATTAGCATCTAATCATTTACTAACGTAATGGATTTGATTCGATCAAACCTACACCTGTCTAGAAATTCATTATACGAATCAACATTTATACATTTTGACGGACAAATTTATAAATACAATATCATTTAGTATACAATACATGATAAAAGAATTTATAAATGTAATACATAAATATTTTACATGAATAAATAATTTATAAAACATATTATTACCAATTCAGATATACAAGAATAATATAAATGAAATAAGATAGAAAATACATGTGAGATATAAAATTTGTTGCTCCACTTCAAGATGGAATAATTTTATTTACCTGCAGTAGATGCATCAAAATCATTTAGTTTTAAAGAAATATTATTTTTGATAACTTTGAGATTATCTGTGAAATAAATAAACATCTTTAAGAAAGAAATGAGATTTATTTCCCTAAACACCCAAATGACGTCAATTTACTGTCTTATTATAACAAAATAAAATAAAAGGAAAAATTGTTTCATAACAAAAGCTATATGTTCCTTAGATATAGGAAAAGGTAATAATAATGACGTATACGATAATATAGAAGTTTAAAATGTGTTTATAAAAGAAATAAATACAATTAATCTTTAAACAATCCTAAATGAGGAAGTAAACATTACCTTGTGTATATATTTATATTTTATATATATTATATATCTGAATACAAATATTGTATAAATACAAATAATTACCTCTTCCAGTAAAGAAGATTATTGAATGTTATGAACCTTTTGAGCAAATGCATTATTATCGTAGAAAAAACTATATCTTTACAGAAAAAACTGCACTGAACCATATTTATCTAAAAAAAAATAAAATAAACAGCATTATTCATCAATTTTCTCTAAAACTGCGATATTACTTCATTATTCTTAAGTCTCAAATATCTTTGGAATATCATACTCTTCTGAACTTATTTCCAAAAATGTTTATATAAGCAAAACAAATAATTATGGAATAAATAGCTCTTATTTAATTAACTGCTGAATATACAGAAGTATTTGACTTTTTAGTACTGAATTCTAAAACTATGTGATATAGAATTATGAATCATTATTACCACAAAATAATAGCAAATAAAAATTTTCTTTAAATTTCTTTCAAATATTTTGATCATATTATATATAGGAACAATTTATATTTATATGTAAAAATTGAAAAACAATGTACTAAAATGAAGCAAAATATAATAAATATATAAATCAAAAATTATTTATAATTTTAGAAAAATACGATGCAAAACAAAGTACAAAGTAAAAGTATAATGGAGAATTTAAAATAAACTTACTTTCTCCGTCTTCCTTTCATTGGCTTCTAAATATAAGGAACTGCGTTTTCACATTCTAGATACACGTTCCATATGATAATAAAATAACAATACGATAACTAAATAGTTATAAACAGAAACTCCATCTGTAAACTATAATACGTGGAACTGAAAATGACGATAGGTTATGCTATTTTCTGAGGACATATTTGAAAACATTATTCCACAGTAATAGCGATACAAATGTAATGTAACACTGACATTTAGAAACGTTATGAATTTTATATCGCTACTTATGAAATCTGAGAACTGTTTTAGGAGATTATACAATTTGCGTATTTCCAAACCGGACATACACCACAATGGATGTACCACGGATAACGTACATCTATTGACCTAACACGTAATATATTTTTTTCACTTACATTCGTAAGACTTCATTTCTCTTTTCATGTCATATCCTGTCGTTTCGATTTATGCAGGTTTTACAGTGAAAGCAGCGCTGACAGTGAAATAATTAGAATAAAAAAATTCTGACAATGATGCAACATCTGCTTCAAAAATTATTTGTTGAATTGAATACAATCACACGATACTTTTAAATAGATATAAATAATCAAATATATATAGTAAATTTTTCATTTAAAACTTCAACCACTGTTTCAAATTGTATTTCTTTATTTGCGAACTCTGACTACGTTCAATTCAATAAATAAATTGCAATGTAGAAGCAATAATATAGTCTATATTTTTTATTTTAATTCCTATCACTTGTAGTGCTGCTGTGCCAAATTTGCCTAAATCACTACAGTAGTAATTGCAAAAATAGTAAAAGAGTTATGAATCGTCTCGAACGTATAACATAAGAAAGCATTAAGTGTTACGCCTTTCCTATATCTCACCTCTGATATAAGTTAATGATTACAGCACCAATGAAAACTTAAAATATGATTATTATTATTATAGTCAGAATGTTCAAATATTGTCGATGTGATTTATAATATTTCGAAATACTTTCGATCTATATTATAAATAAATTGTACAATATTATAAAATGTAACATAGAAATGTAACGTACGTGACAAGCACCACAAGAGAAACAATTGAACAGAATTCCCGGTTGAAGGTGACATTCAATAGCTTATATTTCTGCGTCAAATACGTCTGTGACTTGGAAAGAGCATTGTGCATTACTTTAAAAAGTTTTTCCAATTCAGACGTTGATCAAAAATAAATGCAGTGCTCAGAAATATATTTCAATCTATTTTAAGTATGTATTATGTGTGTTATGTAACAATGTGTTTCTTTCGTTCAGCTATGAGACATGTCATATATCAAAGCAGTTTGATAATTCATGATTCCACACATATTTGTACCAGTCATATCGCTTCTTTTCTATCGTATTAATGTACTGTGATTATATTATAGAATTCCTGGTGGTGGAATTACTGGTCATCTTGATTTATATGATTTATATGAATTTGATAACTGTTGTAAAGGATTATATACTTCATATTATTTATAATTACTGCCCAATGTTCTATTTTGTTAATTATTGTGGATACAGTATATTGTTCATTACTGTCGCACATCACTATTCAAAATTTTCTAGTTCTCATTTCGTTAATCAAGGTTAGTTTCTTACATAGTTAGCATTGCTGTGGATGTATATAATAGTTCCTGTAAGAATTTTCAGATTTATCCCAAACTTCACCAATATAATCACTATAGTGCAGTATTACTGTGCTAATAAAATTTCAAAACATTTTACATTAATACGCGTAAAGTGTATATAGAAGTCATAGGAAACGAACCAATTCCTGTATAAATGTGTGCTTGATTCCCCATTTTACTAAGTTCATGATGCCAGTTATTGCATGAAATGTTGTTTTATCTTCGAAAATGGAGACGTTAAGATGTATCTGCTCAGTTATTTAATTAACACATTCAGACAATTATTTTCATTGTTACAATTTTACTGATTTTACCACGTTAATATTAACTTTGTTTAATTAGCGTAAGTATTTACTTAAAAATTTATCAAATATTACTATTCGATAACGTATTAAATTTGTAAGTAAAAGTTATCTTTCTCCCTTTAATTATCGTCTTCACCATTATTTAGTAATAGAATCATATAATATTATTTTATTGTTATACTATTTGTCTCATTTGTATAGTTGACTTTGCACGTATAGCATGTTACAATCAGAAATTTCAACAGTTGTATTTTTTTCTTTCTATTGAATAATTAATGACTTTTGTAATAATTTGCTACACTACTATATCCGGAAAGGAATGTCAAGAGGGATTTGAAAATGATCTATGCATTGAGTGTTCGTACCCTTTTTTGTAGATACCGTTGAGGAATCTCAAGGTTGGTAATTAGTAGAGTGTGCAAAATATGTATTACTTCGTTCAGGCGGGAATCTCTGTACAGTAGAAAGGGTATGTTCATCTCTCTCGTATTGAAAACTAAAGAGTATATGCTTTTTAGATAATTCTCACCGCCCTATTCCATTATTAGCTTTAAGCACGTTTCGTATCTGGGATTAATGGAAGTTCTTGGATTTATTAGATTGGATTAAATCATATTCAGTGCAAAAAATATTTAAAATTATTTTTGCAACAAGATGAAACGCATTCAAATTAAAATAGATTGGAATAGAAAGTGTTCAACTAAAAAATTGAATGTCCTCAGTCTAATAGATAAGAATATAAAATTGGTTAATCCCCCAGAAAATATTGCTTTTATATCCTAATAACAAGTAACTGTACTTAATTAAGAGTGACATCGAAAAGCGAAAGATAATTTTCTAGTAAGCATATATCATCTTTCTCTTTCATGACAGTGTAATATAATAATAGAAACAAATTTGAGATGTTGTATTATATACATATAATTAAATATTCATATAAACTCTTATTTTTGAGAATATAATTAATAAAATTGTACCTTTGTTGAAACAATCATTTTATGTACTAAATGTGAAAAGCACTATATATTGGATATATAATTTTTCATACTATGGTCTCCCTATTCGATTTCTTTGATTCTGCTTTACGTCGCATCGATAGCAAGGTCATCAGCAACGACGGTGGTTCTAAACTTGTGAGTAGTAGTTTATGTTTTTGAGACATTTTGATACTCTTTGCATTTCATATTGCGGGGTCAGGTTTATGTTTGAGTTATTTCCGTGTCTCTGTCTTTGGCTCTGTCTGTGGTGCGGCATTCCTGCAGAATATGTGTAACTGTTAACCGGTTGTTACGGCAATGGCTGCAGGAGGGTAGTGCAGAGCTTCCAATTCTGTGCGCGTTTGTCAACTTAGTTCCTAGGCGTGTGACATATATTTCTTCATTCTTGTCGCTAATGCTTAATGTCTGTTGCTAAACGTGTCGGATACTTTTACGTAGTTGAGTACTTTTAGTTGTGATCCATGTTTTGTTCCAATCATTTTTTATTACTCCTTTGCAGTGGATTATTTGGACTTCATAGGGAACTGGAATATGGTTTCGTTTGTTGGTAGGTAAGGAACCTATGGCAGCATTCGCTGCTGCGTCGTCCACTTCATTTCCTCCTATTCCTTGATAAGCTGGATTCCAGATGATTGTAGCGTTTGTGTTAGTTTTATAGTGGTTTCGTTCTTGAATCGTGATTATTAATTGATTGTCTTCGACACATAGAGAGTATCCATTGTTTCCCCTTCTCTTTTCTAAGACTAAACCACTTTCCCTCTTCTGTATCTGTCTGAGGCTGCGAGTGAATGGAATTGAAGGTTGTAGAAATATAAAAGTATTGTATCTGTAATGGTAATGCGTTTCTAAAATCTAGGAGACGACGGCATTGGCTAACATGTTCTGTTCAGGGTGGGTGTAAACAATCAATGTCCCCGTCGACGTTTCGTCTCACCAGAAAGGTTTTGATGCTTTCCGCTTTAAAAGAGGAGATTCCCTGAACGTTCTGTGTGTTGCAATCATTCGTTATCTAAGTTTCAATATTTATCTAAATATGTACACCACTCTGAATGGAATAACGTGGCTTGCATATCTAACAGGTACATGCATCGTGTGTATAAATAATTTATAAGTCGTTGTTGTATTTTATTATTATGAACACTGCGTTCAAATTTATTAACTATAAATTTATATATAGAGTTCGAAATAATTACGTTTTGTGTATATTTTCGTTACTGTACGTATTATATGTAGTGTTGTAATGTTGCGTGATATTTTAAGTTACAATTACTTTGTACCGAATATAGAAATATAATATAAAAAAACTTTGATTTCAGAGGAGTCTTCTCTTTTATTATCCATTGTGTCAATATCCATTATCCAAGTTTTCTATCATTCGAATTATCTGTACAGAAGTGTCCCGTACTTTAACGTAGAGTGACAATCATTATAGTCACACTATACAGAAATTATATATTCTAGCTGCCGTAATTTTGTTCAAGGGAATGTTACATTGACAAACTGAAAAATGGACTCTATAGTTTTTAAATTTTTCTATGGATATCGTGATATAGCTGAAATTGTGTATAATCATATTAATGCTATTTTTCTCGAAATTTTGTTGCTTATTATCGTTTTAATATGTAATACACTTCTAATTTAGGGACACGCTTATCCCAGTTTCATTGCGGGTTTTCTAGATCATACAATTAAATGTTCTAGAGTTAATGATACATAGTTTCTATCTCTGGAAATGTGGTATCTTCCATTTCGATTTAATCTTTCGTCATAAGTAATAAGATGTCCAGTTTATGCGAATTATTCTGAATTGTGTGATTTATTGTTTGTTAATTGACTGGGAACATTCTTCATAAATTTTTTCTTCTAAAACTTCCTTTCTGTTACGTCGTTATTATAGCACTTAGTCCAGGTAGCAGTCTGTTAGGACTGTTTTATAACGCATTGTGCAACAGCAAATATATACATGTGTTGTAATTATCATCGAATAATATTAAATTGTTAGTCGTAGCTGTATTTATGAACGATGTCCCGTCAGAAAAGGCTTTGTATATTTGAAAGAATTAAATTTCATTCATTTTCAAACGGCGATCGACCGTGCCCCACATCTATCCTGACCACCATGGACTATACGCGAATAGCTTCGAGTGATGCGCCCGTCAAATATGTGTCGCGGTCTCATTTTGCATTAGAGGCGCACTATAAATATTCTTTCCTTCCTGTGTTAACGACAGGAAACCACATCAGGTCTGGGAATCGCTGAAATATTATAGATACCGGTGAGTGGCGGAGTCTGAACCAGCTTCTAAGCGAATTGTGTTCGTAACCAGTATATGAAGTTAGCAACTCTACCGAAGCCCTCGTCAGCTAATCATCCTTCACGACGGGACGACTTCAGTGGATGGTGCTGTTCCTACGCTCAGCGAGGAAGCAAGCTTACTCGTCTTCGTAGCTAGTTAAAATTAATTTAACCGCGACGAACGTGTCTGTTTGTGAAAGGAGGGGAAATTAATTTCTAGGATGGCTTCGGACAAGATCCGTGTATCCTCGGTGACGTGTATAATTTGAGCGATATCTCCTAGGTGCTTCGAAGAGACTCCTTTGTATGTGAATAGGTCGTGGCCGATAATATAAATGTGGTTACTTGAAGGATACTTATGCAGCATCCTATCCAAGGCACAAGAGATATATTTTTGACGATCTGACGCCGTGTTCAAAGACAAGTGCGATTCATCTGGTTCTTGTTGAATTCACCGAAGGTATGCATTTTCGAAACAGATCTGTTCATGAGTATTCAGAACTTCTGAAAATCTACCGATGAAGATTTGTGAAACATCTCTGCTACAAGATATAGAAGGCATTATCGAAAATGTGTTTATATTCAGCGAAAGGAATAATTCTCTTACGTGTTTCAATGACACCTTTGGAAGCGGATAGATCTACTTGATAATAGTAAGGAAGGATTATCGTATAATTATTATTATTTTTAATAATGAAAGGGCTTGAATACTGTCTTCGATATCTGTAATAACGACTTAACTCATTATTCTTTGTTAGATATTTCGTAGAATAGTCTGAGTGAAAAATTTGTATATATAAGACGGCCTTCTTCTGTTTAACAAACAATTGTGCTGCATGATTAATTGTAGAAAGGCAAAGTAGTTATTACTGTATATACGAATGAATTCACAAATGAATAACGTTCATGGAACCCTATATTTTCGTGTAAATAGATTTTAAATAGAGGAGATTCTAAGAAATTATTTTACTTATGAAGTGTTTTAAGTATTGTATTTACTACAAACATTTCATGCACTTTTTTCATGTATTAATTTCGTTCTTGGAAAGAAGGATAAGAATTTGCAATTTAATAAAACTTATTTACTAAACATGAAATCATGCAGCAATCTAACAGAGTTACTATGCATACTGGAGCAGGGAGAATAATTTTTAAAACTGCAGATGCGTTCAACACATGCAATCTATTTACAATTTTACAACACGTAAAGTCTCTTTACAATTTCATAAATTTATTACAAAGGCAAATGAAGAGACAGATGGGTGGAGTTTGTTAATGATTTAGGAGAATATATTCAAGTTTCACAACCCATCGTTTAATATACACCTATATGGACATCGTTAACTTCACGAAGCACATAAATACGGTAATCGATTTATTGCCACGTTCCTTGTACCATACACATAACAGTGGCAATGGCATAAGTGACCATTTGCTTTTGCTGCTACACGAAGTCTTTCAAAACCACGCGTAAACATCCAAAGGTGTCTTAACAATTTCAAAAACTTGTTACAAAAGCAAATGTAAAGGCAGATGAGCGGATATTCTTTCAGAATGAGGAGAATGAAATCTAGTTCCTTGTCGCCTCGTTTAATGCTTACCTATATGTGGGGATCATTAGTTGCACGAAGCAAATAATTGCTGTACTCGATTTCCTGCCATGTTGTACCATATCCATATCGGTGGCAAAATCATCAGTATTTCTTTGCTTTTGATGTAATATGTAATGTCAAATTACAATATATTACGACTTTTTACACGATTCTACATGCTTCAGCATCATTCGATAAAGTATAATGATGTATAACTCATATTGCGTTAGATAACTCATTTTATATTAGTCTACACATAACTACCACGTTTTTAGCTGTATTGTACCAAATTATGACGTATATACTATACCATGTTGTTCCAAGTTACCGGGTACAACTTATATTATAACGTAACATTAATTTCGTGATGAAAAGCAGCATTCTACGCATTCTACGTATTATGAAATAATATAACATATTATGCAACAGCGCATTGTATAATGTGAATTACAATGTATTACTACTTGTTAATCGATTCTATACACTTCAGCAACATTCGATTATGCACATTATGTCGCATTATAATTGTCTATACAGGACAACCTCATTTGTAATTATATTACACCAAATTATGCCGCATTGTTCCATCTAGAACCAAGTTACGGGGTAACAGTTATATTATAACGTGATATAGCCACTACACTCGTGACGAGCAGCAAAATTCTGTCCATCTATTTTAACGTATTGTGCAATAACATAACAAACAATACAATAGTGTAGTGTGTAATGACAAATTTCAATATATTACGACATGTTACACGATTTTAAACTCTTCAGCATCATTGGATGGAGCAGAATGACGTATTACGCTTATTATGCCGCATTATAGATATCTACACATAACACATAACCGCATTTGTAACTATACTATACAAAATTATGCTGTATTGTACATTGGAGTACCAAGTTTCCTAGTAACAATAACTTTACAATATGATATAGCTATTATTGTCTTGACGAACAGTAACAATGTATGCATCTCATTTACCGTATTATACAATAATATAGCAAATCATCAAACAGCGCATTGTGTAATGACAAATTATTATGTATTACTACGTGTAACACGAAACTAGACGCATTAGCAACATTCGGTACAGTATAATAACGTAATACGCATATTATGTCGTGTTAAAGTTGTCTACACGTAAGCACCACACTTGTAACTATATTATACCAAATTATGTCGTATCATACCATATAATAACAAGTTATAAGCTAACAAACATGTTATAACGAGATATAGCCATTACTATCTTTACGAACATAAACACCATACGCATCTCAGCAGTATGCAACAACATAACAAATTATGGAACAGTGAAATCAGTGACAAATTACAATATATTGCGAGTTATAACATGATTCTACACAGCTCAGCCACATTAAAACTCTGTAATGGCATATTACGCATATTATGTTGTATTTATGTGTTATCTACACATTACTGCGACATTTGTAACTATATTATATCAAATTATGTCGTATTACACAATTTAGAACTAAGATATAGGGTAACAATCATACTCTATAATTATAAAACAAAATCTGCAACTCTTTTACCAGAATATGCAGTAATACATCAAATTATTCTACTGAGTGATCCCTAATGAACACATACAACCTATTACTACTTATTAAATGTTTCTACATAATTCAGCAACGTTTCATACATTATAATGTCAGATTACGCTTATGTCGTTCTATTCTTTTCTAGAAATTACTACCACATTTGTATCTATATTGTACCAAATTATGGCGTATTATAAGGTATAGTATCGTATATTATAACGTAATACAGCAATTACTATCATTACGAACAGTAATACTCCATGCACCTCATTTACCATATTACGCAATAGTATAACAAATTGTGCAACAGTGTAATCAGCAATGTAAAATTAGAAAATATTATGACGTATTACTCGGTTGTACACGCTTCAGCAACATTCAGTACAATAACATATTACGCATATAATGCGGTTTTATTGTTGTCTACAAATGACTACCACATTTGTAACTATATTTTACGAAGTAATACCGTATTGTATCATATTGTACCACGTTATTGGGTGACAATCATGTTATAACATGGTACAGCCTTTGCTATCGTTACGAAAAGCAACACTCATAAACAGTAATATAACAAACTATGCATCAGTGCAATCAGTAATGACAAACTAGAATATATTACGCCATATTAAAATGATTTCGCATGATTCAGTAGCTTTCGATGCAGTGCAATATTATGTTAAACAAATTTTGTCGTAGTATAGATTGATACAAATTCCTACCACATTTGCTTCTATACTATAACAAATAATTGCACTCTGTACCATATAATACAATATTACAAGGTAATAATCACTTAAGTTAACATAGCTTCTTAGTACTACTCTATAGCAGTTTCTTTATCTGGTATGTGTGAAAAGTTGTGTTTTCTTTCTTCGCTTACAACTAGAAATTTATTTGTGTTAAATTTCCGTTTGTTTGCATTTTGACCTCATTATTCTTTAGTTGCTTTAAGGTAAAGTTTTTATTATCCACGTCTTTGAGTAGTTTCATTAATGACTCGATTATATAAACCTCGATTTATATTTGTGGATGCCTTGGTACCGATTTAACGGTTTCTATTGCTGCGTTTTATCACTCGGCATAGTCGGTAACCATTTGCCTTGGTATTGATTTAGGTCATTTGTTAACAGATGGATAGGTGAACAAATTTTACGTTAGTTTTTGTAATTTGTTCCCAATTGCTGGTTGTTGTGCTATCGGTTAGCATTAAACTTGACGTAGCTTATGAGTTATTATTTGTTGGACCTACAACGAAGTAGTTTCTGCCAATATTGGTTATTTTTAATTGGATATTATCTGTTTGTGCCATTTGGAATTTAAGTTTGACAAACGGTAAGTTTCCTACTATCACACTGGCACATATATATACAAATGTGTTGACCCTCTAAAACACACAAACAGCAAATTGCTTCGCGAAAACACGTCTTGTCACCTCGACAGTTCAAACGGCATAAGGAAATAGAAAACTGAGAGTTATTTCAACACGGATATAGAATAGTTGCACGGATATTAAAATCTAGATGTCTCTGAATATCAAAAACGATCTTAACGGATTGACGCCGAAATGACCGACTCTACATTCATTAACTTTTTGCAACGTGATCGTTGGCGTGTTATGTTTTCACGTCCGGGTCGTCCAATATCGCTTTAGAAAGGGATGTTGAAGAAAGTGATGAAATGATTTGTTAGTTATTGATTTTGAGATCATTTTTGTTGGCTTTTTGACGTGTACCGCTCGCATCACACATTGGAGCGGATTGCTCCAGACCTATCGAAACTTCCTAACTCATAATCAATCCACTCATACACGTATCCGTTCTCATCTTTGCTCATAACCTCGGTGCCGATTATCCCGTATCAAAACACGCCGAAACTCCTCGATTATTCTGCGAACTAAACATATGTCGTCCGACGTTACATAGCTTAGGAATATCTTGTGTCTATTTTCGTAAATATTGAAAACAACATTAATGTGTCGCTAGCCAGTTATGAATCGTCGAGTTAATACAAATTAACATTTCCGCTACAAAGGGCCACTATAATCGCTAATTAATATATGGAAACACTGGAATGTTTACATTATCATGCTGTAACTTTATTTAAGAGAAATAAATATTTCTTCTATATTATATTAATATAACATATCTAGATAACAGAAGTATTAATATTATCTTCGAATGTCGTACTAATCGTTGTAGTATGCATTTTAAGTAAAACAACATCTAATTCTAATGCCAAGTTAGCTTCCGGTCACTGCAGAAAATTGACATTTGTTTCAAATTCTAAACTAATTCCATATTTTGTAGAGTGTCCTACGTTTTGCATAACATCTCTTGAACGTTGAGAAATGTTACAAGTTATTTTTTTCAAATAATCTGTGTCTACGTTTTTCAATTCTTCATTTAACCAATGTTTTATATGATCTTCTGAGGATATTGAAGTTTTCTAATTCTCGGTTCCAGTTCATATCGTAGATTTTCAGTAGGGTTTAGGTCCGGGAACTTGGATGATGCGAGGGGAGGATCGTATTTGCAATAACTTCGGACAATTACGAATTAAATATTCTCTCACAATTCGTTCTTTGCGATTGGTATCTTTATTTTGATAAAATTTGAATGTAGATTAAATTCCAGATTTTGTTGACATTTTCTCCAAAATTTATACTTCAGACTATTTAAATACATATTCTTATCCATGGTAATATACGTAAAAGCTAAATCTCCTGTCACAAGAGTCGAAATGCATCCCCAGACGAATACACTTTCACCTCCTGCTTCACTTGTATTTCTATGTTTTGTACCTTATTCCGTTTATCAAAATCAAAGATGTAAAATTTGCTCACATTGCATGATATCGCATTATTCTAATATGTACTGTCTTTTAAAATAAACATTGTAGTAGAATATAATCTCTCATTCCTATACTTCTTGTTTACGAACGGCATTTTCCTTGCAACGCTTTCATTGTAGCCAGCATCTTTTAATATATTTTGTATTATTTGACAAATTACTTCCTTTCTGATCTCTTCCAAGAGTGCACTAGTCAATTGTGGTGCACAAAACGTAGGATCCTTGATTTTTCTAATAATTTAACGCATATCCCGCATAACTAACATCCTAGTATTCATCCAGTTTCTATGCAATCTTCACGTTTAGATCTGTTAGCAATGTCTTTGACTGTACTTTTCCATATATTGAGCATCGCAGCAATTTCTGTGTTCGATTTTCCTTTCACGTTGTGAAAAATTACAAGTAGACGTTTGTCAAATGAAATATTACGTTCACTTCCGATTATACTTCACTTTTTCAGAAATGTATTCCGTAAATACTGCAGAACTGACAACTAATCTGTGCCTCGGAAAACTTCATGCATGTCATCATGATTACAAGAAAACCGTGGAGAAAAAATTATTCAGCATTTAATGCTATATATCTCGATTATCGAACTCGAAGAGTGCTCGAATATCAATTTGGTTTTAAAATCAGACATTGTTCCATTTACGGCAATTAATACAACAATTATTACGAATTATACAGTTAATTTTGGAGTACTTACTAACGAGATACTATATATCGATATAACATACAGGAAAATGACAATATTTTTTCTTATGAACAATATTACACCGTGATAAATTAAAAATTCTTGAGAGTCCGAATATTAATTTGATTCTTATGAGAAACTAAAATCACCTATTGCTTTTTACGTTCCGCATTTGCTGTTCTGCGTTTGCTGCGTCATTATCCACGTTTCTTTTTGGAGTTCGATTTCATTGTTTCTCACCGGTGAAGGTGTTCATTAACTTTTATAGAAATTAGTTGTAACCAAATACTGGCCACTGCCCGAGAGCAATGCATGCGCATTTGGTGAAGCGACTCGTCAATGACGAAGAATTGATCATCAACACGTTATGCGTAGAAATGCCGTGCGTACTTTCCGTTTACCTTCCATTTACGCCGTTCGAAAAAGTTCCGCGGTGAGCAAAACGCAAGATTACAGTGCACTCACACCCAGGATCACAAGTCAAGAAAATTGTAAAGACAGTTATGATGAAAGTACAACTCTGCTGGGAAGGAACATTAGTGGGAACGTGACAAAGAATGATATAAAATACTCTGACGGTTGCGACTGATTTGTGTTTGACTAAACTGTTTTAATAAAATCCATTATAATTGTTACTGCCATATTATACATTATACTGTTTGTACAATAAATATAAATAAAAGCAATGTTCAACAACTATTTCTTCCAGTAATCCTGTGGATTTCTAACCTTTAATATATTAATTTAATAACAACAGCAGTGTACTAAATTTGCTTCGTCAGTCACGCGTTATAAGTGGAAATATTACTGTCGATCATCAGTGACAGACACGTCATGTAATTCGTTAAGGATCATAATCTACGTATTTTCACGTGACTCCAATATGCAAAAAATCATTTTTCATTACGCAAATTGTTATATTAGATGTTTTTACCAATATCATAGATTTTATACATAGTATATAGAGATTGTTAATTTGGTATTCGAATTGTATTATTTAAAGCAACGGTTATGTGTACGTTACAATGGCTTTTACTGTTCTACACTCCCAAACAGAAAGATCGGACGCGTGTTCAATCTTTAATTTCGCACGTTATAATTGAGATGCAGCCAGTCACGAAGGTATTCATATACCCAATAACTTTTAATTATTATAACAAGTATGGCGGTTTAAGCTTTTTTTACATATAATTCTGTGTTAATTAAATTTTGACATGTGTTAATGAAATAATATTAATTATTATGCTTATTGTTGGGCTAAGAGCTAATGATGTAATATATTTGGGACCATATACTGAAAGCAAGTTACACTTCGACGAAAAACGACTGTCATTATATGACGGCTGACTGACCTAGGAGGCGATCGCAAGGTCATTGTGCCATGCACAAACACACATGCATACAATACAGATACATGTAGTGACTCATGCGGGTCCTGATTGTTTAGAGATGCACACACTTATTAACAGAAAAACGTACAAAATGTAAAGTATGAAGTGTAGAAATAAATATACGAAATTTGAAGCAACGAAAATGTTCATACTTTCATGATATCTATGTAAAACTAAAAAAGAACTAAACTTGATATTGTATTAATATCTTGTAGACCCTCATTTTGCATCAATAACTGCCTGTAATCTTCTTGGCATCGACGAAATAATGTTTCAGTACCTGGAATTTTTGTAATTTCGTTCCAGCATTTGTAAATGAATTTATAAAGATTTCTCATCTGCAATATATTTTCTGATGCTGTTACTTTATTCTGCCCAAATATTCTCGACGTGGTTAATATCTACCGATTGGAGTGGTATAAACAATTGCCGTTGTCAGTAACCAATGTTTAAAAACTACAGACTTATATTTCGGATCGTGATCCTGCTGGAAGACCCATTCATTTCCCTTGCCCAAACGATTAATTGAAATTGGTAAATTATTTCGCAATTTATTCAAATATTTCAGACGATCCAGGATACCTTCAATAAATCATAATTTTAACGTTCTCGACGCTGCAATTGTACCATACACCATTACATATACCCCACCATTCTTAGCAGTTGGAATTAAACACTTAGTATTCATGTCCGTGTTCCTTTTCTCGAAACTTTTCCTTTACCATCAGATACGAAAATATTACACTTGCTTCCATCTGTAAATACGACTCTTTTTCCAAAATTCAAAATATTTATTAATATAATATCTGGCAAACTCAAATAAGTTTTCATTGATTCACTGTGTATATAAACGGTTTCCTTCTCCAATCCAATGTGAAAACCATCTTTTCTCAATATTCTTCTCACAGTTTCTGAATGACAATTCTTGCCTGTTGTTTCCATAACGTGCTGCGCTAATTTTGGTGCACCAATTCCTGAAACATTTTGCACTTTACGAATTACAGTAAGAACATCACGAGAATTTAATTATGTTGGACGGTCAGATATAGGTTTATTGGGAGTTGCATCAGGCAAATTAAAGTTTTTTATTCTGGATTGTACTCTTGCACGACTTATTTTAACAATATTATCAATTTCTCGATAGGATTTATTTTCTTTTCGTAGTTGCACCACTGGATTGCGAGTATCTAACGGAATTTCATCTCTTGTTGACATAGTGTTTTACATATTATAACAGAAAATGTACTCATTATCGAGGTCGTTTTACACTCTATGATCTGAATGCACTGAAGCTATGAAGCCGAAAGTCTGTATTTATAATCGTCATACTTTTATAAGGTCGTTAAAGTGTATGAAAAATTCAGACACGCACTAGTATACGTTTTTTAAATTTAAGTTGAAAATACGAAAATACACTGACGCAAATCATGGTTATCATGCGTTAATATGCGAATATACACAATTCTTTGACTGTAAATATTCTTAAATTGTTTGATTAAGATAAATACAGCAAATTTTGTGGTTGTGTGAAGACTTTCGTGACTGACTGTATTTTATTCAGACATGAGTTTCATTTCGAATCATTTATGATTTCTTATTTACAATTTATCTTGTGATTTTCATTGTTTAGAAATCTCATGAACTAAATATGTGTCACTTTCTAATTAAAAACAATTTAGACAGATATTTCATATATTTTAATGTTAAAATCTTCCATTGATGGAAGCTTAATTATTACATGATCATTATAATGCGATCACTAACGATACCTTGACTGATGCCTATTACTGTTCACTACTGTCGAGTTCGCTGAAATCGTCCTTGTAAAGTCAACTCTTGTTATGCCTTTCCCAATCACGATTCTATGGCACTATTTATGTGCCTGGGTAGTACCTTCAGACCCATAAGTTAATTGCAAAAGTTACTTTATAAAATTGATCTTAGCGATCATGTCCCAACGGTGCAGTTAATTTCTTTGAAGTAGGTTTCTACGATTATCAATAAAATATTACAAGATTGACTTCTATGTCTTTTATTTATACAACTTAAAAAAGATTACTCCGAAAGGTTTCAACCATTAATGATCAATCACTGTATTACAAAACAGCATTAAAGCAATATGTAAAAATTTAGTTTAAATGATGTTAGTTTCAGAAATTACAATTAACTCTCAATTAATAAGATTGTAGAAGAAAAATTAAATATATTATACTATATTTTATTAGAATTTAGAACTGTTGATATTATTATATATCGTATTCTAACGTGCCCTCTATAGGTTATAAGTTATAACTTTATAGACTAACTTGCATTCTATTTTTTGATTCTGCTTTACGATCATTTCGATAGAAAATCCTTTCATTGATCATTGCTTATGGTAAAACAAATTCTCCTTGCATTTATGCTTAATCATGTATATTTAAATTACTATTGAAAATTTTTTACTTACAATAATGAATTATTTCTTTTAGTAATTTACACCTCGTTTTAGAAATGTTTACGACTCAACACAAAGACACCAAACTAATTTATACACCTAATACATTACCCAGTATACCTCATAATAGAGATAGGTAATAAAAGTAAATAAATGAATAAATCCAACTTTAAATGATTTAAATATAATCTGTAATGGTCAGTTAATAACCGCAGTTAATACTCTTCAAATTGGTAAATAATTACGAAATAAATTGTTAGACAAGTTACGTTGCAGAAATTACGTAACATACGTAATTACGTAATATGTCGTGTCACCCTCTGCATTTAACGCAGGACCGGGAAACATGCTCGGGACCACGAACGTCGTATCTGGTGTAACCGGTTGCACCAGATTCTCAATTGTCGGTCCTCTTCCTATCGGTGATTCCCTCTGAGTTGCCGATATTATCCAGGTCGTTGCATTCTGAAGTCAAGCAGCAGGTCGGTGCTATGGATCTCCGCATTTATAACGATAAGTGCCCCAATCTCTTCTCGGATATGGAATCCTTCTGACTTTGTCCCGTTGCAATTAAATTATCGTAGTTCATCACCAGAGTGTCTTGCCTGATTTGCTGGTGAACACTGCTCCAACGGTTTTCTATTGTCGCGTTTATCTCGATCACTTCTCGTATCAGGGAGTGTAATCATCGAATAGGCTTTCAGCAGGTCGAAAGGACTTTTGCATCCGTGCTTGGTTTCTCAGGTCTGTTTCAGGTATACCGTCGAATACTAGGTCAATTGATTTCTCTTGATCCAGGCACACATTCTCGGCTTTCGAATCATCTTGTTCTGGAAGTACTCGTTGAACGATTCCACTTCCTTCCAGGCACGCACTGCAAATCTTCTCCTGCGGGCCAGCTTATCTGGACGTTTGTCGAACTTATACTGTAGTTCTCCGAAAATTTGAGAGACCGAGAATGTTATGCTGCTCGATTTTGCACGGAAACAACCTAACGTTTTACCTCGTAGCCGCTAAAGGGTTTTGTGGAGTTTTTACCTTTTAATTTATCGTTTGGAGTCAAGACTACTCTGGTTGATAACCTTCACTAATACATATTTCATATAAAACACGTAGTACTGTACAATGGAAATTAAACGAATAATGGCTTAATATAACTTAAAACAGACGGCATGCGCAATAATTTTTTTACTTTTTCAGTTTTACATGAACGATTTTCCTTTCACTGCAAATGGTTTTACTTTTACTAATTTTCTGATCTGATCTGTACTTGTCCTAACTGTATTTACGGTCCTAACGACTGTTCTAGCGACGACTACGGCTATAACTTATTGACGTCCTACTTTGCTTCCTTTCTCTTTCTTTCTCTCTCGCTCATCGTCCGTAATTTTACGCCATCTCTACAAATGGAAATTATCAACTGATATTTCTAACAATTATTATTTTCATTAAGTTCTCTTTCAAATTGTACGTCTCCTTGAGTAGTTCGGTCTGCGTTTTCCAGTTCGTAATATATTCGTCTTCCCCGCCGGAAAATTCGTTCAACAACTCTGCTACCATTTTAAATTCAGTCCGCAGCAAAACTGAAGTAACCGTAACTGTGATCGATGTCGAAGACATCTTAATTTCTCTATGTTTCAATCGTATTTCCCTTCCCAACAACTCTTTTTCGCGATTCAACAGTTCGTACTCTCTTCGGCTAACGGGCAGCTCTTCCGCGATGGCGGTTCTGAACACCTCGTTCGACGCCTGCGTTCCGACCTCGCCCGTTGTTTCGTATGTTCTTTCCTCCGATCGACTCGCAATTCCTGGTTCGGCTCTCGTCAATCGAGCAATTTAATCACTTGTACTCCCGTCGGTTGCAATGCCTCTCTCCCAAGGCAAGGTATTCAGTTCTGCGATTGTGATTTCGAACGGATTTCCGTGGCCTCCTATTGGCATCTTTAGCAAATTAATCAAAACGTTTCCTAATATAATAAGCTAAATAAAGTATAACCCCAACATAACAAACTAAATAATCCAATAAACTAAAACCGATATGTCGAACCAACTAATTCCAACATCTGTCACATGTATACTGTTTTCGATCATCCTGCTCAACGAAATTCCCCAAAACAATGGTTTTCGACAAAAATCGCGAATGCAGCACTCCAGCTTCGCGAACTGTGCAATAATTCGAGATCCCACTTCTGAAATTCTGATAGTACTCGTATGAAATGTGGAGTCTGAAGATTCAAGGAAGGTAACTGCCTTTTTCAGAAACATATGTATTTCTCAATGATCGGTCGCTGCTGGGTGCCACCCCGCGAGATTGCAATCGAGATTGCGATATACATTTGGCTATTATTGTCAGGGCAATACAGTCTTATGCTTACTGTTGGTGAACTAACAAATACGATAGGTATTTTCAACGTGTTTTCGTTTACATTACATAGTTATCTGAATAATTTAGGCATGCTGTTAATTGAGTGATACTTCATCAAATACTTTCGATGCAAGTATGTACCTTTAAGTGCTAAAAGAGTTATACCTAATCTGCTAATGTTCAACTCTCTATGGAAACATACGATGCACAGATTGCTGCTCTAATTGGACAACTGCTATTGCAGATCTAATTAGAGCGAAATTTAAAGGTGAAATTCATTCTTCTACAAAATTGTGATTATGAAAGTATATTTCACTTCAATTAAAAGATCTTGAATTCTAAATAATTTCTTATGTACCTTTATATCTAAAATTGAAACGATACAGAAACGTTGTGAATGTGGTTTTGGGTGAACAGCATGGTGCCGTGGTGAAAATGTGTACAAGGTACATTTGGGATGCAGAGGCAGATGCATACGCGTATGATGGATACAATTAATTTATCTAAATGATATATTTAAACAGAAGCTGTATTCTCGGAAATAGAATCTCAGGAATTCAGAATATCTTGCATTGCACCAATTTTAAAATAATTATATTCTAAGATATATTGTATACAATTTAATAATTTATTAATTTGTATACTATTTAATAATTAGGTTTGTGGGTATTAATAGTTAAAGCTCCTAAAAGAAGTTTTATGCACTTAATAAGCGAACAGTAGGTACAAAGGTACTGATATTTTTCGGGATGCAATATTCTGCGTGACTACCATTCTGTTTATTTTTATTAATATGTTGTTACATATTATTGATTACGATAGACTGAGTGTTTATGTTCAATTGTGATAAGAATGACAGAATAATAAACATGATCTCGAAGAAGTAAACATTTTATTGTGTAACAGATGTTATTTCCTACTGACACATATCGTATCGTCATGACACATTTAAACATATCTATGATGATGTATTTTGTAAAAAACCTGATGAAATCAATAATGAGAGTGTACTTTATTCACATGTCTTCCTTCACTAAAATCATTATAGAACCGTAATCCAAGGTATTATCCTGTTATTACAAAAATATTTTAAACGTGGAAAACAGAAATTGATTCTATACCTATGACGTTAACTTATATTTACTTACGTGAAGAATATTTTAACCGACGAAAAATTTGGTGCATTATAATTCATATTTGTTGGATTGCAGAAGTAATTGAAAACATAAATACGCAACTCTTCATGTAATAGTTAAACATTAAAAAGTTACTAACAGTTTTACGGTGTACTTCATATACTGGCTTAATAGTTCAGCGATATAAAAGATCTATATAAGAACGGTATAAGAGATGTATTACTTGCGAAATATTTTCTCATCATAATGTTTGACTTAAGATCTTCAATTCCTACTCAAACTATTTTGTAATGTACATGTAAAATTCAAATAAAAGATCAAAATACGTAACACACAATAATTTATTTCTGTATAAATAGAAGATAGTGTACATATATAGAACTTTTAAATAGTATAGTGAAGTATTTTTTTAAAATAGTAAAAGAGAAATGAGGAACATGTAAGTATTTTACTGCTTTGAATGATATTAAATTAATTGAAGTCCAATTGAAAATATTAACATAATAGGATGGATTAATGTCCTATATTATATAAGCGAAGTAATGACAAATATTACGGTAATTTAATGTTAGTAAAAGTCAAACTTTGAAGAATTATCGGTAGTTTTGATGAAAATTATGTAACGTGAAAATAGTAAAGGTTATGACAAACATACTGAGTTACACTGGAGGTAAGTATGAGGTTTAGATTCTTCACAATTCATGCGTGTAATTACTCCAAACTATGCTTATAATTGCGACAATACGATATTTGATTTCACTTAATAATTCACTCATCTGTATACAAGTTTTATTGCACATTTATTCATATACATATACACGATTTTCAAGTTGATAAACAGAAAACCAGAAAAATATCTGCCTGTTTCATTAATAATTTCGTAGCTACTTAAAATTGTTAATATTTCTTACGTTAAAGTTTATTTCTACGTTATATTCTACTCGGGTAGCGGAAGACTGGTCACTTCTGGAGCGTGATAGTTCAAAGTGGCAAATTAAATTGCTTAATCGTTTAACACGTTTCAATTTCAGTATCAATATAAGTTTAATAATTACGAGTGGCAAGGCACTGCAAAGTGATAGACAGACAGGGCAACTGCTATGTCGCTACTGATTCTGATTTACTTCTGCCAGACGCCTCGTATTTCGCTTTAGCCTTCCATCATCCCACTTAGAATATGCATGATAATTGTATTATATTTTGCACATGCATGGTGCCAGAACAATTCCAACGTTATATATATTCATGTATTCCAACTAATTTGGACAATGAGTAGAAATAGATATCAAAATAGATCGAAATATATTACACAGTGTGTCTCAGGGAGATCAATAGATATATACACGACAATGGCTGCCAACAACAAAGACTATCACTTCAACGTGAACAATTTAGAACATTTTACAAGCGAAATGTTGTTATGGCTGTCTTTCATACATATGAGGTGAAGTATGACACGAAATAGATCAACGAGGGCACACGCTTTCTTAATAGTCATCTGTTTAGAGCAAGCATAGTGTATCACTTACAGGGAGCTGACGATATTTGCCTCCACGCCCAACAATTGAAGTTACAGTATACAGCAAATTGCTACAACAAAATTAAAATGGTAATAGTACCGCCCGTTGCGACGAAAGAGGAAATGACACCAAACACAGTCCACTTCCGTTTCAAATTATTTCAAGGATGAAGATTAAGCGGGAATGAATTTCCAAATTATGGCAGTTGACCAGTTTAAGCCCCTACGGTGGAATGAAATACATTAAAATAAACTGAAGATGGCCAAGTCGTTGGCGTGACGTAGAATTGAAGACACAGAAGTGTTTCTACTGGTTAATGAATAAATCAAAGAAATACGTACGGTCACTACAGTTAAATGACCACGGAGTGTTAAAATCTCCGTCTAAACGGTCTGTCAGAGTTATTAGGAGTAGCCGTAAGAAGCAGTATGAATCTACATGAAGTAAATATGAAATAAGTCACGTCCACTCCAAATATCGCAAAGGATGTATTTCTTATAATTTCGAACTGTCTACATAAACCTTAGGACCCACTGAAAGTCCGTTAGAACCAGAATAGATAAAAATATTTAAAGGAGCAAGACAACTCACTCTGTTTCAGACAACTATAACTGGAATGTCACATACGTTCTTCAATACAGATATAGAGAGTTTAATTGTTATTGTCCGTACATCACATATGTGTGAAACTATAGAAAGACTACGTAGTGTTCAACCCCTGGATGTCAATGCATGTACAGCACTACAGTACTCTACTGCCTTAGTATGTAATACTTATATTATCGAAGACAATGGAAACACTGAAACATTCCTACTCCCCGATTTCGAAACAGGACGATGGGAACACACCTACCATGGTATGAACATCAAGAATACCGTTGAAAGAGTAAGACTGTTCCTAATTCACTGGGTATTTTGCTCGTAAAAGTATACAGACATCCAGCGCCTGGCCTTCAAATTTTGTGATTGTGTAACGAAAGATATTTAGGTTAAGTTTAGTTTAGGATTAGGTTATCGATAATCGGCCTGCTCTACGGACATCAGAAGAAATGGAAATTGCATGAGGAGTACAGCAATCAACAAAGACGGCATACTGATTGTGTACATTCACCTACGAGTAGCACAGTCACTAAAAGTCAGTACGCCACTCTGTTTAACAAGTGCACACTTGCCCACTTAATTCTTAGTTTAGTGGCTTATTCTTCTCTCAACTCGTGTTCAGCAGCTATCACGAGGTATTCGTCGTCGTTGTTGTCGTTGGCGGCATTTCGTAATCATCCAGTGTGTACTCCTCTAAGTACGACTATTCCAAATATCTACCAACTACCGTTTGCAAATAATCGAAGTTATCAGTTGTTGACAATCGGCTGGAACTACGGACATCAGAAATAGACGGAAATTGCATCAGGAGTTCAACAATCAACAAAGACGTCTAAACTGGACGCTGTATATTTGGGTGAAAATACTCAGCACGCACTTCCCAAGCTCGCAGGGGGAAAGAACCTTATTCGGCCTGCACACAATTGAACATGCCCTTACATCAATAGTGGACAAAGAGTTTTCCCTGGCAATTGAAAATATGTGCAGGGAAAACGTGGCTTCACTCTCAGACGATGTTCCTGGACGTGTGCCCGGTACGAGATCTCCTAGATCTCAGAGAAAAACTAACGAAGTTCTTAAATACATGCCTCCGAATTGGTTCATTCTCAAAGGTCTGGAAGGTGGCCAACCTGGTCCTAATATTCAAACCTGGGAAAAAGAGATGGATTCCCCATCGTCGTTTAGGCCGTCACCTAATCGAAGTGGGAAAGTACTCGAAAGAATCGTGGCATATAATATCACCTCACACCTCTCACATATCGGCACAGGCATTTCGGAGAACCAATTCGGATTCCAGACGGGCAGCTCCAGTATAGACGCGATCGATATGGTAGCCAATTATGATCAAGCAGCAGTTACCCAGGGCGGAGTAGCACTAGTCCTTTTAATTGATATAGTCAATGCATTCAACAGCATTCCATGAATCAAAATATTAACCGCTCTATCGAGGTATAGTCTGCCCCTGTATATCAAAAATGTAATGCAGAACTACCTCTCACAAAGAGCAATAACATGTGGGACTATGGATGAGCATATAACAACAAGGAAGTTACGCGAGATGGCCCGCAATGATCTGTGGTGGGACGAACCATTTGGAACCTTAGATAAAATATGGTACTTGAAGCAGCAGTTCATGTCAGGTTATCTGCTACTCCGACGATACACTTATAATGGCTGCTGGAAACAGTGGACTAGAAACTGTGAGACTCAGAGGCAGCGGCAGCGGCTATCACCATGAAGATACAAGAATTGGTACTGGATATCGCCTTCCCGAAGGCCGAAGTCATCTGAATGCACGTTCTTATCAGGACACGCAGATTTCTCCTTACTTGGCTCTCCGTGCAAAGGGAAATAATGAGATTCAAAGAAGTAGCTGGGAATCACCCTGGACGAATGGCTCAAGTTCAATGCCCTATTCCTTCCGCCTAGCACCTAAGGTGAAAGGAGTTGCTGCACTTCTGGGCCGTCTGCTCACTAACATAGGAGGACCCGGTAATAAAGTGCGCTATCTGAACACGAAGTTGATAAAATCCATGACTCTATACGGTCATCGATTTGGGCACGACACATCAGGAATGATGGCTTTAGAATTCTACGGCGAATACAAAGCACGATGGCTATTGGCATTACTCGTGCTTATCGCAGTGGCGTTACATGACGTGGCGTTTGCACTGCCTGGAATGACTCCTCTTCGGAATACCGCAGATGCATACCCGACGACTAATGAGAGAATACGAGTGTTTCGAAGCATGGGTGTGCATATACCCAAAACCATGGCTGCACATATGAGATCCTGAGCTCTGAAGCGAGCCTGAGGAGAGCGCCGAAAAATACATGAACACTCGGAAGTGAGGACAATAGGAGCGTTCTATCCCTGCTGGGACCTGGCTCGACCGTGGTGTTCACATTTTAACATTCGGGATTACTCACGTTCTTATCGGGCACGGATGCTTCGGTGAGAACTTGTATAGGGTAGGAGCTGAAAGACATACAAGCCACCAGGAGTGTGGGGCAGACCTAGACTCCGTACAACGCATGACCGCAAGGTGTCCGATTTGATACCCAGCGCAACCATCTCCACGATGTTGTTGGCTCAGACTAGTTCCTGAAGACGATTATTGCGGTCTTACTTATTGACACCATCCTACGAAATGTAGTCGCTAACTTCTGCGAAGAAGTAATGAAGAGGAATGAAGGAAGTGAACACGTTCGAGAAAAGAATGACTTGTTGAGACGGATCAGAGGGATGAACAGGATCAGAAGATATGTGTTCCCGCAACCAGAGAAACAACACATTACAGGACCAGCTGACGCCGAATTACGAGAGAGAACGCAAGGAACGATAGAAATTAAGCAATCTATAGAATAGGGTGTGGGCCCTCAGAGCTTCCAAGTAGTGGCGGTACCAGTATTGTCCAGGTACTGCCACACATACACTTGGAGAAGCGGACAACAACGTCTGTCCCGAGCAGAAGCCGCAGAGGCTACTGCCTGGGTGACATCGGAGTAACTACCGATCTCGGAGGTACCACACAAATGCTGGCGGATTGCCGTCGTGGAGACTTTAGCCGGCAGAAATCCGGAACTACCCGAAAATTCCCACAGAATTGTCGGGTGTCGCTGGAAGATTTCCCCCTGGTTATATTTAGGTTGGGCAATTGAATTCTGCGCAAGTTTTTCTGACATCATTTCAGAAACTTTGATGTAGCTGATGACTCACGTAAAGCCTACTCGTAGATGTTCGGCGAAATTGAAGAATTGTAAGGGTTAAATGGTCCACTCATGACAACTCGCGGTGCTCCCTGGGACACACTGTTGGAACTCGTGTTCCCAGCACAGAGTGAGTGACCAACGAGTTAAAGTACAGATTCGTGTTTTCCTGAAATAAATTAAACTACAGAATTAAATATGAAAGACTAGGATAAAGAAAGGAATGGTACAGGTTGCCCCGAAGACCCTGGGCCCGGCGCAGCGGGAATGAACGAGCTGGTCCCCGCTGCGTCCTCATCGGCTGCTGGGTAACAGCTTGTGGGTTCGACCCAGGTTCTTGAAGTGCACTTAAGTTGTACAGAATGCTGCAGCCACCTCTAGAGACCTTAGAGACACGCACAAATAATTCCTAAGGTAATCGGATGGAAGTTCCTGCGCTAGCGCGTTGGAATTGAACAGGCGCCACTCCTCCGTAAGGGATGACAGCTGTGTCGCCATACATTCCAAGCCAAAGTTAATCTCTCGGCCAGTGTACAAGGTCAGCATAAACAAACAACGGACGAATGGAAAATCTGTCTGGCCGTGACAGCAGAACAGAGCCGTGTCCCGAGCCACCCGAATTGTATTGGGAACATGTTATGGTCCGTCACTGTCAGACTTCCACATACACCCCTCTTTTAAGAGCCTTGTTCAAAAGACAAGGTTTCGTCGCGGCAGCATGGGATAGCATAACCGTTGTGAATACGACCAACATAGCTAGCCCCTTGGAACGTTTACTAAACTTATGGACGACTCAAGTACCTACTTGGCAGCTATGCACACACTCTCGTTTCTGCTTCTTGACCACTTGAAAACCAGGAGCTCACTACGGGGCAGCACAAAAACATACCCGATGGGCAGGGCTATAGTAGACTGGGCAGCAAGCACCGACCGTCCTCTCACGAACTCAGGGTGCCCTAACAACTCTGTCAGATGACAAGGCGAGTACAACTTCATAGGCATCCCCGACCATGGCAGACAAGGATTCTGGTTGGATAGTGACTCGAGATGCAGAGACATTAAGCGACAATCGCTATATACATATTGCTCTGCAGGCAGACCAGATACCTCAAGCTTCACTCTGTCCCCAGCACACTTACTGCCCGGAAACCGACGTGAAGAGGAAGCAACTCTCAGTCAGAAGGTGGGCAGCTAGAAATCTAGAAAATGACTGCCAAGTAGCAGCAAATCGCGCAATAGCCTGGACTGTCCCTCAGCCTGATGCAATGGTGGATGTAATTAAAGAATGACAGTGGTTCCATAGATCCCTGCACGAAATCTGCAACACAACCAAGCCCCACTCCAAACCGAGCTTGAGAAACTCGACATACTGTTGGTTGGAGGAAACCAGAAACACGCGAACGGATAGTATAAATTAAGCCGGCGCTTCCAACGCGCCAGCAAGCAGAATCAACGCGACCTGGATGCACGGAGAAACTATTCCGGAGATATTGTGGCTACTAAATTAAAGCAGCAGATAGAAGAAGCTAAGTCCCTCGCATGAGAAAAGCTTCTCGGATCTCTCGATCAGGATACTTTGTGGTGACCCTACCGCTCAGTCCTGTGGAAATTACGGATCAGGCCATCGCATATTACGGAAATCCTGGACCCTCGGACACTCTATGCATTCTCTTCCCCAATTCGCAAGGCGATAAACCTCCTAACATAACCTCCTAACACCTCGTCAGAAATGAGTCCGCCAATATTCAACCATGAACTGTCTCTAGAAATAGCAAGAATGGGAGGAAAGAACTCTACCTCTTGCCAGTACGGAGTACCAGGTCTAGTATTAACGACAGTTGTCACCAAACTCAATGAAACCGTGAACAGGCTCCTCAACCCTTGCCTCAAAACAGTAAGGTGCCCAAAAGAGTTCAGATAAGAATATCTGGTCCTAGTCCCGAAACCGGGCAAAAAAGTATGTGGACATCATCGTTGAGACCGATCTCCCTTCTGAACGAAATGAGGAAGATGCTGGAGAGAATTGTCCCCAACATGACCAAGAAACATCTCTCAACACAGACCCGGATATTTCAGACAACCAGTTCGTGTTCCTTGTTGGGCACTCAACCATATGTGCCATCGAAAATGCTGTGAAATACGCACAGTCTGCTATCTTTCTGGCAGCTATCGCGACGGCGGTGTCAATTTGACATAATCAACCCTTTCAACTTTTTATCTTGGAACAAGATCCCATCAGCCTTTTCTATACATAGCGTTCCCTTATGTTTGAGAGAAGTTATCTATAGTTACCTCTCGGAGTGGTCCATTATATATAACATAGAAGAAGGTTCAGAGTTGTCATAAAAGTGACAAAAAATGTAGAATCGTCCACCGTTCACGGCCTACTAATCTGGAATGTAGGGTAAAACCAGAGCTTGGTAGCAGCAGTCCCGGCCGGGATCCAGATGTTGTGTTACGCTGATGACACACTACTTATTCCCAGCGGCATGTATTGGAACCACACACTAATGCTGATGGAGACGGCGGTGGCTGCAATAACCACCAGGATATGTTACATAGGACTGGAAGTCGCCTTGATCGAGATCGAAGACCTTTGGCTCCACAGCCTACATCCAACGCGAAAACCATCCAGTTGTCTATGGAAAATCTCAGCAGGGAAATCTTCTCCCGAATATCGAATGACTGGAAGAGAATATCCGCCGCCTTTGAACGGGAGAAGTCATATCTATGAGAATATACGTGGCGTCGATTTGGTTACGTCACGCTTCCATGGGTGGATATAGATTGCTACGACAACTACGGAAGCAGATGTCCATCAGGTCAGTGCCTATAGTATCGCATCTTACGATGCAGCCATAACTCTTGCGGCTATGCTCCCTTTCCACCTATCTGCTGACACAGTCCGTGAAATCTTCTACAGGTATTGAAACCAGGATAGGGTGGGAGCAATAATCCCAGGATTAATAGCAATACAAATTAGACAGCAGACATTGCTCACGCGTATCTAAAAAGGAATCGAGAGCTTGAGGTGGAGCACATTATACACCATCGTACTATCGCCGCTCTTCTTCCCTACTGGGACAGATGGTTTAAAGAAGCCGCTAGCACTCTCACATTCAAGGTCACTCAGGCACTCACTGGACACATATATTTCGATGATTGCCTGCGCCGAATATAGGCGGAAAAGGATCCCAAGTGCCAAGAATGCGATACAAATTTCGACTCTGTACAGTATCTGCTGGAGGTCCGCCCGCGAAGAGCAACGCTTCCCTCGTAGGAACATTTTCAGTCCAGATTTCTCCTCTGCAGTCGACTCCTCACTTACCACCGAATAGCATAGAATATATGCAAACAACTTCTGCGAGGATGCAGTTGAACTCAAACGGACCGACGAATCGAAGCCGGAAGCAGAAAATCTACAAAGACTGAGCAGACGGCAACGGAGATCAACGAAAGGCCGCCCATGCCTGGCTACAGTCTCATCTATGCAATAGAGATTGGGGACAGATATCTGTCAAAAGGTTAGAATCAACTTTCCCTCTGTAAATACTATTTCAAGAAATAACAAATAGGAAATTAGCGAGCGACGCGGGGCTCCATCTCTCACCGAACTTAGCTTTATCAGAGATGCTGCGCTGCTGGACATGGCCTCGGCAGCGCATAATAGAAAAAAAAGTTGCAACTTGAAAAGTGGCCAGAAAATCAATTGTCGACAGAGCAACGGAGAAGTACCTTGAACCCGGAGCTCTCAAATTCAGGTAGGCCTTCGTGGAGATTTTGGTCGGTAATAATCCGACACAACCTGGCCAGCCCACTAAGGGTGTCCCGCTGTCTTTCGAAGATTTACTCCACGTACAAAGGAAAAAAATAGGTTGTGCGCAATATTATCCTGAGTGTTACGGACATGTCTCTTTTGAGCTCTATAATTCTCTGCGTGATACTGTGAAAAGCAGAATGCTCCGCTAGACTGCATATTCAGTGAGACGCACAAATGTCTTTATTAGTGCTGAGATACAATAATTGCGTTCGGGAAATTCGGCAATGTGCTACCACCGGTGAATCATACAGTCCACTATCTGACGCGGCAGAACCGTGATACGCACCACGGCCCCATAAAGAATTGCGTTCCTGTGATGTCACGATATAGTGCACGACACAATGGATATCGAGTGCCTTGTATCTTGGGTTTAATAGAGTGCAGAGTAAGCTACAAATGAACGTGATTATATCATATTTCGTCACACATCGTTAACGCAAACGGTAAGCGGCAATGTTGGATGCCGTTTCGTAGGCTGTTAGAGGTTGACATTTCTCTTTGTTCGTGCTGTTTACATTTTAGGAATAAAAAAGCTCGGTGGGGCCCGGCAATGTCCGAGAAACACCAAAGTTTTAAGACAAAACGTTTAGTGTACACGGTACGTCTGTGATATAACGGTGCAAATAGATCGATATTCATGTGCTCAACTATCTATGCGATCGCACAGAGTCTATGGAACGTTGTGAACAATGTTACATATTTTCTTCAGTTTGAGAATAAATATATAATAGAAAGTGTTAGTATCCTTTGTGTACTCTATAATATGTTATGCGCTACCCCGGCAGCGAGCTGTGACGCAAGTCGTATGCAATTGGCCACAGTAGCAACGACGCGAGTAAGAATATTTATGCTGCGCCAAAGCTGCTATAAAAATATGGTCTGTGATAATTTGTTAGAATAGACGCAAAATGGTCCTCATAAGGCCGCAAATGTCGTAATTCGCGATCGTGTGTCTGTCAAATGCGGCTAAGTGTTTCGAACTACGTTCGCGCTGTGACGTCACGCGTCCCTGACTCGGCCGAGTCGAAAATCCATGATAAAACGATGAATAAGCGCTAACCCTGCCAATGGAAGTTTTTGAGGTGTAGAAATAAGTGCGAAATTATCTATAAATACTTACCTCAGTGTGGTAAAAGTGAATCGTTAAAACAAACCTGTGGTGAGATACGGCTATGCGGTCTGATTGGATTGGAATCTCTTCTGATTGGCTACCTGAAACAGGAAAGAACACGACAAGAGTTTGTAAACAGCGGTCAATCCTCTCACTGTTAATGTGGAGGAGTGCGAATCCGTGACTAACTGGAGTTCCCATCATAGTCGGAAGAATACCTACGGTAGGTACAGCCGCGCAAAGACGCGTTCTGCTGATCGGCTATATTGGCGCGATTGGTTGAAGAAAGAAGAGCGAATAAGCAGCAGCCAGCAGTGTATGAATAGGCCCCCGTTACATAGTTATCGAACGACTGCTCCACAACTGCGCAGAGGGTGAAATCCAGGCCTCATGTGCAGCTAACTACTTGGATGGATTTGTCAAACAATATTTTAACTATAATAGACAGATATGGGATACAGAGAAATGTTACCGGATCATTGGTCGTCGGAGCCACCAGGCCGATGTAAACGACACGATGGAGCTGGTACCCTGTACATCGTTATCTAACGACCGCGGTATAGACCGGGTGCTTATCCAGGCCCGGTTCGACAACAATGAGACTGTGAACGTTGTCATGAATGACGGTCCTATCATCTGAGGCAGCGGAGAATAGAAATCGGACGCATCTGACTGGTTTTCTTTTCCCGACAATACAAGCAAAAATGCCATAAGAAACACAATGCGTTTTTCTGGAGAAGCTGGTACCATCGGTCGCAAATGAAGGTAAGCAGAATGCATACACACGGGGGACATGAAGCTGATCGACCACCCAGAGAAATATACAATGGATCCGGTCGCGGATCCTCTAGCGCCTTCAGCGACTTTAAAACATTTGCCTACACTGGAGGCCTGAGGGGGGACGAGGATAACGACTACGGCTGAAATGATATCGTGGATCAATGCTAAAGTCAGAACAAGTGAAACGATCACCACGACGTCGAAAAACTTGAAACCTATCTACATTCGCCAAAACGCCACGGAACTCGCAAGAAGTTCCGACTGTGTCACCGAATATGGCGAATCTAGTGAAGGAAAACCTACTCCTGAGATTCAGACTGATTCAGATGGAAAGGAGGCTGATGCTGCTGGAATCCAGCCCGAAAGAATAGGCTGAAATTACAAACCACAGGAAGAGGACCAGTATTCTTGCGAAAACCGAGCAGGTAATGGTATGCCACATCCTTTGCGAGCTCAGAAGTTTCCACGAAATCATCCTCACTAGGAAGAATGTTGAACAGACAGAGATATACCGTTCATGAGACAAGACATATTGTTCAGAAAAGTTCATTGATGCAATAATGGTCTCGTTTAGGGGAGATACCCTCGAAGAGTTTTGCGGAGAATTATCTAAATACAATCGGTGCAGCAGGAGAAGTATGCCTCCTACCGGCATTAGAACATGCTAAATCAAAAAATTAACCAGGAGATATCCGCTCCAAGGCAAGCGGCCACACAACGCGAGGGGTAACTTTCCAATCCACAGAGGCAGAAGGAATTGGCACAGGTCGTGGGTAGGAATGCAAGGAGGCAGAAGCGGGAAAAGGACAACAGGCCGACACCGCAAACACTTCCGCTACCAAAGAATCTCGTAAGAGAAGAGCAAACGAGGTGAAGCCACCGAGAGCTTCAACGATACGCTTACCACAGCTCCGGGAGCAACATGAAATACGCCCATCAGATGAAAGCGGCCAAGGTGATAAATCTAAAAGAACGAGGCATAGATGACATTCGATGTCGACGTTCCATTGCAGGAGGTATGGTGCTCGAGATTTCTGTTAAAGAGAGCGCTGACAAGGCGGAGCATCTGGCTATAAAGTGGTTTATTCGTGGAAAGAGAAAAAGTAAATTTCGGCCGATTCTTCATGTTGACGGAAGTTAATATCAAGAATCTTGATGACTATATCACAGCTCAAGAACTAAGATGTAATATCCGAGGCAGGATGCTCTGGGACGCTACGGGGAAAATCAGATTTCTGTTGGTGAGAACTGAAAACGATCACTCAGGTCGCTGGGCACAATATGGGCTAGATGTCAGGCAGCAGCAGCAAGGAAGGGAGCACAAACATACAGGATAACTGTAGAATGGTCATCTGCACAAGTGAATGCCACTCTTGCGAACTCCCTGCAATATTTCAGTGCAATAATTACTTGCAGTCTGGCCATGCCAAGAGCGTGTGCCAGTATAGCATAGACATAAGTATTCACTATAAGGATTCGTTCATATCCGACGGCAAATTTCACAAAGCTGGAACATGTGCTGCTTCTCCGCTGTTCGCTCTGTTCTCTGATCACGGATTCGCTGCAGCACTCAGATATGGCAGCAAAGCGTGTAACTCCCCCGACTCCCCAAGATCGAATATATGGGATGTATGAGCAAGGCAAATAATCAGGATATAACAGAATCAGCGAAAGCAGAATCACAACATCGACGTAGAAATGATAGCCTACTGCAGGCGGAGGACACAATAGATACAGATAGACCTGACGGTATTCTCGAACAAAACCATCCATCAACCGTGAAGTGGACATGCATGCCGTGGAGCGATATCCCTGTCGGACCACAATTTACACACGAACACTGACCATTCTGCTAGCGTCCAGGATCTCCTGATGCAAACGCTAGCAGAGTCGAACACCGGCTAAGCTATCGTTGTCAGACCTACAGGATACCCTACGTATCAGACTGAGAAGCAGACAATGACGAGCTGGTAGCAATAACAAGCCCGAATTCCAACTTTTCCTCTCCTCTCCGCATTTTTGGACGATGACAATGATTTATAGTTTCAGAATGTGGAAACTGCACCGTCGCAGTAGTTTACGCCCCATCCAACTGGACACTCGAGTAGTTTTCAGAAATGCTAGCTTACCTGCACAACTTCACGCTGCATACAGTAACGCTGCAACAACACTCCGAAAACGTTTCAGTTCAGCGAAGGAAAGTGCATGGGACCAGTTGATAAGCAGCTCGGTACAGGACCATTGGGGCCGCATCTACCAAAATCAGCACGGATGAACTCTTTAATGCTGTGAAATGGATGGAATCAAGAAATTCCGCACCAGGCCGGTACGGCATCCCAGGTAAAGTACTGACAATTGCAGCCGACATCTTGCACAAGAAGATCATGGAAATATTTAACGCATGCATCGATACAGGTACGTTCCCGAAGATTTGGAATACAGTTTAGTGTTTTCGTCCAAATATGGGGAGAAGTACTGGGAAAAACCATCTTCGTACCGTCCAATATGCATCATAAACGAGGCCGAGAAGATGCTGGAAAATATATTAATGGACTGGATCTGGTCCCATCTTAACCGGGTGGTTCCAAAGTTTTCATGGAACTAGTGGATTTAGAACTAGCAACTCAAACATCAAGGCGATCAACAAGTTTGTAAGCTTGGCAGGATGAGAGGTGTCGGGAAACATGTTGGCCGTCGAGGTGTCCTTGGACATCTCCAAAGCGTGCCACTCGATCCCATGGAGAGTGATACAACATGCTTTGCATCAACATTGGATACCTGCGTATCGTGGAAGTATCATAAAGCGATAGGTAACCGAGCGTTCGATATCGTTTAGTAGGCAAAGACCTTGATCTTGCTGATCGAATGATTGAAATGGAGGTCCCACAGGTTTCGGTTGGTAGGCACAAACAATTTAAGAGTCTCGCACACTACCCAACATTATTGGCACAAACATCGAATTATGACGCTTGTACGCGAATGTGATCAACTCCACGACCCTTTATATATTCTCCGATATCAGCCGCTATAAGCCGATCACATTAAAAATGAGTACATTGTTGTGTTACTCAAAATACAGATGCTGATGGCGATCCGGGTCATCAGATCATACAAGACAATTACTGGCGAGGAGACCCCAAATCTAGCGAACGTGATTTCGTTCCAACTAGGAAGGAGCGCAAATGCCAAATTGTTTAGCAAGGTCCAGGCGCATTTGCAATTGGCAAAACCCTCACGAATTGCGACGGATACGCGTGGCGATTTCGCGAACAGATAGTCGCGCAAAACGCCTACATTACGAAACTGATTTCCAAACACATGTGTCGACCATTCGTGGAAGCGATCCTGGATTCCTGAAAACAATGTCTGGGCTACGGCCCCAAAAACCTGACGTTCAGGATCATCCATATGTCACGGCTGCCTCGACACGTACCTGCAAAGAATTGGTGAAACAAATTCGGTGGAGTGCGCGGATTGTGTTGCTAGTGCAGCACGTTATCGCGGATTGTCCGATGTTCGCGATGCAGCGCAACATTTTGAGAGAATCGCACCTAGAGAGCTGGGAGTGGCTGGACGACTAGGACGGCTCCTACCGAACATCGACGGTCCAGACACAAATGTCAGTAGACTATATGCTAACGTGATCGTTTCCGCCTCTTTATGGGCCGCTCTTGGCTTCTCGGTATGGGCCGACCACATAGAAAGGAAAGAGACAGTTGTGCTCCTAAGAATACAAAGGCTACCCGGGTCATCAGAGTCTACAGACAATTCCCGGAGCGACTGCGATAATGTTAGCGAGCATGATCCTCGCAGTTAGTGAAATTGTGACGGTCTTTCGTAAGGTGTAAGAGCACCGTACTTTCGGTAGTGTCATTACGAAATCCAAAATAGGCGCATGGCGACTCCGCGAGCAGATAAACGCGCAAAACGCCTGAAGAGCATCACTAAACTTCAGACGTAATGAAAGGTGACCTTTCGTGGACGCGATAATGGATCGCTTGAACCGGTGGCTACTCCACTGTCAAAAAGGGCTGTCTTTCAGTGTCAGACAGATTCCAACGTTGCACGGATGCTTCGGCACATACCTGCACATGGACGGTGCAGCATATACAGCGGAGTACACGAACTGTGGTGCGCGTTAGAACAACGTGCATCACATTAGAGTGGAATGCTCGTTTTTAGCGGTACATCATAAAAACATTCAGGGAAATGCGGTTCATGCGTTGCCACGCCAGACGTAATGGAAATGTGTAATGCAAATGTAAGATGCACTGACACTGCACAATTACATCCACCGATTTATCCACGAATCAGTTGGGTGGGGCTGTCCATTTTGTGAGCCACGGATGAAGGCAAACCGACGTTGGCCGTTGCAGGTATGCGAGGATAATAGGGGGTGGGAAAATTCTTCCCCAACGAGACGGAATCCCAAGGGTCAATGATTTGGGACTTCGATTAAATAGCTCGGGCCAAGACCTGCCTCTAGCAACATTAGGAGTGACATCATGGATGCTTTAGTCGATAAAAATCCGACACAACACGATCATCCCCTTCAGAATGACCTGGGGTTTCTCAAAGTTTCCCTCCACATAAAGAAGGAAATATGTTTTTCACGGCTTCGAGAAAAGCGGCATTTAACACTACAGTAAAGTAACACTACAGAAGTGGATATTAAAGAAACTATTTTGTTCGAATGCACATCGCGATCTGTAGGTGATTCGGTGAACAGCGGTGCAACGGCAGTGTTCGTAACCCAAATAGTTTCGGTTTTATTTAATTAAATCATATCCTGCAAGTCGGTTGCAACTACCACGAAGTGAAACGATTCATGATCTATAAAATCCGTCTTACTGGAAACTCGTTACCACGTGCACGAAACGCAAGTATGGAAAAGTGGTTGGGCAGCCCCAGAGCTGCACTCTGGACGGCATTCCATAACCTCGATAAAGTGAAATTTTTCAAACGTTTGTCGGTCAACTGCGGAAGATAAGACAGCCATATGGTCAATCGGTGAAATCCCAGCCCAGTGATTGGCTGTATTCTGCTTGAAATATTCGTTATACCTCCGAGACTATAGAGACCTACTTGGTGGAGGCGCATCCCCTATTGAAGGCACCAAACGAGGTTAGAGCATTAAAAAATACGGTCAAGGATACGGATACTTAACTATATCCCATGCTTGGAAACTCGGGAACTCAATATCGAATGCCCTGTGAACTAGTTCGCTGTGATTGACTGAAGTACTGGCCCAACCTGCGGTAGCTCAATTGGTGATAACGACTCGCAACTATTCATTGCCCGTCCCTGAATATAAATGGAGTCAACCTGAATAGGAAAAGCGAAGAATTAGCAGATGTGGTCTCTGACCACCATATGCTTGCCTTTGAAGCGTCTTATATCGTTTGTGATACCACACGATCGTTAGTCTGACTGATCCTGAGACGTCAGTCAACAATGATTGGCTTACGATACAAGGAACAGCAGACACTCAGGGCTCTCCAAATAATACAGCTGTCTTCTCTGGAAGGAACGTGTGAAGAGGACAATGATCTACAAAGTGAAGTACAAAAGAATTGATTAATCCCCAAATCTTGTGAGAGAGTACGTGAACAGAAACCGTTCTTGTGAAGCCACAAAGAAATATATCATTGCGATGTAAAACAAATTAAACACTGAAGTGTGTAGTAAACATTGTGTACACAGTATATGCGTGTGGTGCTGCTCGACGAAATTTGCTCAATCGGCTAGCCAGCAGATCAGCTCCCTGACAACAGTCGAGCTTGCACGAGACGTCAAAGCGGTCATTTGGATTTTCGGCTATTCCGAATCGCCAGCTCCACGGATGGCAATCTGGTAGCAAAAAACGATAAACATTCGATTATTCACCAACGA
The DNA here is from genome assembly GCA_036937485.2 of Tetragonisca angustula. Taxonomy (NCBI): domain Eukaryota; kingdom Metazoa; phylum Arthropoda; class Insecta; order Hymenoptera; family Apidae; genus Tetragonisca; species Tetragonisca angustula. Next base: position 1,111,309 of record JAWNGG020000057.1, on the reverse strand, counting down.
CATTAACTCCTATATAGAAATCGACTATATTGATACCTATCTCGACACATAAATCGGAAATTACTTCCGGAAGGAAATCAGAACTACGGACCTACGTGATCGACGATCTAGTCGCGGCTTAGGTACGTGTCTGCGCGAGCATGCGCCACTCACGGCGTAGTAATCGTAAGGAAGTACAGAAGCCATTTGAACGCAGTTGAATTAAATATCATGCACAAGAAAAAACGTTTAACCTTACTGGTGTTGGAATCTTCGGTACCTCCAGGCCCCTTGTAGCGAAAACGAACAGGTGTTCGCTTCTCCGTCATCGAGAAACGGCTGGCAAACTGTGCATTGTACCGAATCCAGGTCCCCTGCGCCCAGGTCCCAGGACGACTATGATGGAACTCACTAAACAATTAGTATAAATCGCTCGGATGAACTGGAACGCAGTTATGCGACTTCTCCCTGAGGTCATACGCGATAAAAATCCCACCTTCGCGGCCGACGGCGTAGGGTGTGCAGACAGCGCATGGAAAAACCCAAACTTCACGACTTAACGATCAACAGCGAGGTAGACCGTCGCATCCGGGAGGTGACCCACTTAGCCGCTTGGTATGAAATTTCCCGAAGGTCCTCCCAAGGCGGAACGTATCCAGCGGGGGCAGGAGGAGGCGGGGTCATCTGCTTTCGTTTGAAACTAGCATGCTCCGTAGAGGTACTTGTGCAAGAAACCGATCACATACATGTGTTCGGCCCACGCGCATTTGCGCGGTCTTATGCGATAGTAGCTCATGCGAACGCTACACATATAAAATGTGAGGCCGCGAAAGGTTTGCTTAATCCGGCCAGAAGTCTACGCGATCCACATCACTCGAGGTGTCGACAAGTACTCCAGGAAGAGTAGAAATCTCACCTCGAGAACAGCGGATGAGCGAGGAAGAACAGACGGGCTTCATCGAGACACGCTTAGTGTCGTTCAAAGAAGGAATCATCTCAGCTCTTCTTCTGCAACTGCCGAGAAAAATGAAATATTCGTGGCAAATTGGAACTACCCGCGAGAACGCCGTCAACTCCCAACTCGCAAGACTGGAAGTTCCACTATACATTCAGAGCGTCATCTCCATCTACATCTATACACGGAAAATAACCTACATCATCGGGGACGGCACCCAAGTCAGCAGGGTCGCAACACGTGTCATTCCACTGTGATCGGTCCTAGGCCCGAGGATGTAAGCAGAAACAGGGACGAAATTACGGGTTGGAGAAAAGAGGTAATTTGTATTCACGATGTTGGACGAGAATGGAGGGAACGCTTAGATCATATAGGAGATAATTCGGGAATGACACTACATGGTGATTTCAGCGTGACGAGAACATTAGCCTTCTAGTGCATGCGATGAGAAGTTCAACCTTTTTTACTCCATGAGTTGTGTGGAAAATAAGCTCGTCATGATGCACAAGTGACAGAATATACTTTTCCCATAGCGAACATGTCGATTTTGTTCAACGAGATGAAAGCCATTAGGTTGTATCAATTTAACATGTTGTTTATGCAATACCGCGTGTTGTCGTTCGACTGTTTTCTATGGGATAGTGATCGTATGATTATTGATGAAACTGGAAGTTTAATTGTTCCAGAATTTGATGAAATGAGAATAAAGGAGGGAAAGCATGAAATGTAAATGGTTGAATCTTATCACGCTTTTGTCGAATCAAATTTACAAATGCTTCCGAGATTGACAAAGAAATACTAAAATTTAACATTTTCCTAATCACCGAATATACATATCGCGTATGAATATATACATTTGTTGTACAAAAATTCCAAGAAAAAGATACTAAAATTATTGTAGAGGTTTCTATTAAAAATTCCAAATGTAATAAAATAGAAAATACTTAAATTATTATACAAAAATTGTTTATTAAAAATTCAACAGTACAAAAAAATACTAAAATTATTGTACAAGCATGTTAAAAATTCAAGATGGACAATGATTAACAAATACTAAAATTGTTGTACAAGCAAGGTTGACAATGGAAAAATTGCTTTTCCGTGAAACTCTTTACACACGTGAATTATTTCTAAATTCCTATTTCAAAAGGCAATTACTTGTAAAGTCAAAATCACCAATACATATTTTTGTCAATCTTGGAATTTTAATTTCACATGTACAAGAACATTGTAAATTTCATTAACAAAAAGAAATTCGCCGTTAAATACATTGCTTCTTGGAAAAATTATTGTTTCCTTTCAGTATTTTACATCAATCTTCTTTCTTCTTTTGTTTGTCTCAAACGGACTGAATGACAACTAATAATTTTAGGATAGCTGTGAAATAAAGTAGAAAAAGGAAGAAAAAACATTCCACGTAAATTTGCAACTCATAATTCGCAATGTTATCTACCCGTTGAGATAAATTCTTTATTAACGCGAAAATAAACTCATATCCAGCAAAACCTTCGTTTCTACTTTATACATCGCAATAGAAATATATTTAATACCTAACAAAACTTGGGTCTCTACTTAGATAACATAAATATTATATTACAAGATACATATATAATACATACGTTCATACATGATACATATATAATACATACATACATATATACATGATACATATATAATACATATATATATGATACATGTATTATACATTTATAAGGTACGTAGTAAAGATACATGAGCAGAAACGAGAAATGAATAACAACGTTTGTACATCTTACATCTATATCTACAGTATTCTTATTTAATAAACAAGGTATACTTATATGCTAAAGAAGCATTTACTAATACTTCTATCTGTTTTTGAAGCTTCTGAAACGTTGAAAGCGCTTTCTCCACGACAGTTCTACTAAACACTTAAGACTGCACTGCTTGAAAATTCGCTTCCTGACTGTGAGTCATCGTCATTTATTGCTTTTCAAATAAAAATTGTCCTGTAATAGTACTCTTGTGTTGCTAAACTGAAGAAATCTGTTTTTATAAATCTGTCAGCTGTGCTCACGAATCCGTCATTTCTACGTCTGAATCGATCATTCGTATTTCTGATTTACTATTCAATTCCTTTAACTGTGTGCCGGTCGGCTGAGTGATATGCAATTCCTCGTTTTTAATCCAACATACACTTCCTTCGAGAATTATCGTGAAGGTCCGATTAAAGTAACGGATAGGCTGTTCTTCCTCGTTAATCTCTTTAAACATTCCTCCGCCCGTAGCCAACGTCATTCCTTCCGCAATCAGACTGATGGTTGTGGTATGTGTGTGACAATAATGTTGATGAAGTTCGTGGCATTTTGTAGAAAAACGCAACGATTGGCCAACGTCCATGTTCCACTAATTTTTGCCTGTCGTCTGTATAATTTATTCCGCACAAGTTTCTGTCGTCCATTGGATTGCGAGGATCAAACGAGGTTAACAGTTGTTCACGATCCTCACTATCGAATATCAGGAAATATTTTTGTAAAAATTGTATTGTAAATTGTTGCACATTTGCAGCAAACATCCTTTCGAAGGCTGTCATGTTATTTCCTTCGTCCACTATATCGCACAACACAGGTTTTCGAAGATCCATACCATCCAGTCGCAGGAGTTTAGGACACCGTTTTTGCAGGTCTTTGATATAGTCATTTGTGAATTGATACTCTTTGCATATCGGATTCCCTGTCAGTACGAGCTCCTGCAGCTCTAAATCTTTCATAGCGTTTATTACTTCAATGTCTCTTATCGAATTTTCTCCAATGTGCAATATCTTTAATGCCACTAACTTCAGTTTCACCATGCGTAGTATTAAATCGATGTCCAATATATTTCCGTTCAAATTTAGTGCCTTTAAATCTGGCATCGTTTCCGATAGAACGTTGAACACTACTTCGGAAACTAGAGGCCAGAGCAGCGCACAAAAGTAGTCGGAAACAAGGTCGAAATCTCTGTGAAACCTTGACAAATCCATTGACTTTGTCGCTTGTATGTATCGTCTCATTATGGCTTGTTTCACTCTTTCTTTTAATTCGTCGTCAATTATACACCGGGGAAATGGTGGCTTTGTAACTCGGACTGTCAATTTTTCTCCTCGGCCGACTGTGATTTCACAATATAGTAACACAACTGCTACTTCTTCATCGTCCACAAAAAAATTGTCCCCATTTGCATTCGCCCTGTACTTTATCGAAACTAAAGAATCCGGTGCAACGTGATTGAGAAGGTTATTTATTATATAATCTTTTGTATATTTATGTCCGTCTGGTATAATAATTTTGTAATAATTAGAGTCAGGAAGTTCATCTTCGTGTCTTACTCTTTTATCACTTTCCGGTTGTGTGTCCTTCTTAATATCTTGCGTGTTATTATTTAAATTTATTGTCATTTTTGGATATTCAGGCGTGTATTTTCGTGTCAGTATCCAAGGCATCTTCAGTTAGTTTTCTGAATTATTATTGATTCCTGGTAAACGATCATTATGGTAAGGAAAACATTTATCGGAATTTCTATTTCTTTTATCGCGCCCGTTGTAACAGCTCAACGTTTTATTTGACACTTGCGACATTTTTTCTTTTTACACTCTAGGATAATTTAGCACCAAAAAAGAAAAAAATGAAATCACAGATGAATATACACTGATGCCCACAAAGTAACACTAACAAGACTGATGACACGGTAAAGCGATACTTCGCAGCACCTTTTATTCGCACTTGAGCCACTCTTATAGAAAACTTTAGTGAGAAACTCACGGTTGAACACAAACACGACTTTCTCTCACGACGTTCCGAGTGAAAGTGGCCATCATTGTAGATGACGTGGCCGTCGTTGAAGAAAGTGGAGGCCGCGATTTGTTTTCCTTCGATCTTCCGAATGGGGGCGCAAGCGTAGAATATTTTGTAGTATCTATGATGACAATTAAATTGATATCACAATACTGCAAATAAATAATGACTCCGTAATTTTAGTAGTTTATACAAAAATCTTATCAATATAACAAAATATATAATTAATAATAATAATTATCAAGTAACGAAGCTTAAAAAATGAAAGTTAAACAACTAATGAATAATTAACATGATAGTTTGAAGTATATATAAGGTTCTGTAACATTGTAAGCTGATCATAAAGTTACTAACAATTTTTTAGTATTCTATTGTTTATATTAAATACACATTGTTGTAGATACTATGACGATAATTAATGTTTAATCACAATACTACAAATTTAAATAATAACTCCACATTTAGTTCTGATAATTTATTAAAAAATATCGCCTATATAACAGAATCTATATAATAAATAAAATGAATAACTAATGATAAATAACGAATGAATAATTTCTCTTGGCGGGTAAAAATCTGCCTGCGACTCTCGAGGTTCGTACTAATAAAAAAAAAAAATTGGCGATGACAAGCAGGATTCAACGGACAGAAAACGAGCACGAATTCTCGAGGTGGATGGCTGGTGGACGATTGCTCTCTTTGATGCTCCAATTAAAAGTGTTGAAAAAATTATTTGTCACTGCGGAACATTGAAAAAGAAGGTGTACCGTGTTCTTTTACGTCGAAATCATAGTTGCCACGAAGGTGGGACGAAAAGCGGAACAGGAAAAGTAACGCGAGAGAGTGAGAGTATTATCGAATGAAGGTGAGGAGAGGAAAAGTGGTCGTTAAAGAACGTTATTAATTAGTCTAATGGACAGTACAATTCGGGCAGGTCGAATTTGACGCGAATTGGTCGGCTTTCCAGGAAGAATGACACTTTTTTTCTCTTCATTTTTTCCTCTTCCGTTGGTCTTCTCCTTCTCCTTCTCTCCCCCTTCAGCAAAATGAACTCTCCGGATATAAAGAGCAAAATGGGACAAACACAAACCGCGTGAGCGTTTTCACTGGTATCGCAAACAATGAATAGGCGCGGGAAGAAGAGAAATGGGAAATAATCTGTAATTTAAGAAGCGTGGGATAAACGGGGTATCTGCATTCTTCCGCTTTTTCTCTCCTTTTCCTCTCTCTTTTTCTGGTAATGTTATAGAATTCAATGATACGTGCCGAAATAATACGTCACAGGCCAACATCTCTGGCAAATAAAAGAAATAGGAAGAGAGAAACGACTAAAGAAAAATAAAAGTTGCATACACTCGACCGATTCGCCTTTATTGCGGCGCTTATATCGCTGTGGCACGGTCTAGCGCGATCGATTTATCCGTCGCGCATACGTTATCGCGGAAAACGACGGAGAATCGATGAATGTTCAAGCAAGTATTCGCAAAAACCACCCACAATCGAAGATGAAGGATCCTCCTTACTAATCCTCGTTTCCCTTTGCTCCGTTTCGCGAAACTTTTTTTTTTCTCGTTGAGATCTCGGCACGGTTTTTTATTTTAGCATTTACCAATGAACACAATGTCAAACGAACGACGTTCCTTGGGTAGCGATTTCCTAAATTTCGAAAAAATTCAGCGTCTTCGACTTGATCGACCGAGGATCGTGAGAGAAGTGCCACGATGTACCGTGTACCACCATTTTTCCGCGATTTTCCGCTAATTTTGGCACTAATTAAGTCGCCCTGGAACTCCATAGGATTAAGTGCGCGCAACGAAAGATAGTGGAAGTTGTCCGAGTGCCCATTGAGGCTCATACTCCCGCCAAGCCAAGCGGAAAAGCTGCCAGACCAGAGTTGCCGTTTTGTAGTGGATAGCTTGGCAAATTGGTAAACGCCAACTCCGAAAGGCGGGAAAAATAACGGGAGGCTCGTCCCTCATTTGGGGTTGGGGGGGGGGGGAGATTGGAAGAAAATCCCTGAAAACCAAGAATTAATTCAATTCCGGAACCTTGAGCGTATGAGTGCAAGCACATGAAAACAAAATCACACGTTCGGCCCTCATGAATTTAAATGGCGACCTGTGATCATGAGTCGCAGTGCTCGACGGTGTACACACACTATTTGAATAACGTTTTTGTCGTCGATTATACGGGTGTCTATGAGGTTGACAGATACGTGGCAACGTTTGTCAAACTGGAGCGCGATATCCACTTTGAACCTGGGTGAAAACGATTAAGAAACACTATCTGGGTGTTACGAATGGCTATGGAAGTAACTTATAGGCGTTTTATCGCGATACGTGAACGTAATCGGCATCGTCCGAACATTCTCATTTGATTTATTTTTCATAAGATGTGTTTTAACGACGAGATTAATTATTCTTCGTGAAAGCCATAACCGTCGAGATGAATTTAAACTTTCAATCCGCGCTGGTTCGGTGAACAGCAATTTTTCTTTATTTTTCCATTTTTCTTTCGGTAATTTACATATATTTTTTGTATTATGATTAAGCTCGGACGTGAATTTTACTGTAGATTGAATTACAGATGATTTCTATTATTGCTATTAGCAGAACTTTATTTAATATATATAATTTACAATTATTAATTTATGTTATATATAATTTAATATATTTATATACTCTTATGATAGATTTGTGTACTATATATATTTATTAATCCATTGTTTGTACACGTTGATTGACCCTGGATTACCCACGTGAGGGTCTAGTGCCGGAAGTGCCATTGTGGGAATCTGCTGCCGGAAGTGTCCAAGTGGCTGTCTAATCCCTGGAGTATCCACTTGAATTGCACATTGTCTTCCAATGAAAAGTAATATCTAATAATAGTAATAAAAGTAATAGTATTCCCGACGCTAAGTAATCGCGTGTGTAATTCTGGCACCAGACCTAACGTGAATATACCTGCTCCAGCACCTCACGTGGGTAATCCCTGACTATGTTCGAATACAGTTGCTACAAATCGATCAATTGCTGGATTTTTATGAACAATATTTATAATTCTTTAACTTTTAAGTGGACGTATTCATTGTAAGTGATCTTCTTGTCAATCTCATCCGTGACGTATCAGTTGATATTATGTCAATTTAATTGTCGTACTTATTACACGTTTCAAAAACCTTCATTGACAACTGTTGATGCTGAGACTACAACAATGTTTAAAAATCATCTCAATCTTCAACTAAAATTGAGATTATCCAATTACCATACTTATTGGAAATTTGTTAACCGTGTTCGACAACCATTACTAACATCATTTTGTATTAAAGTCTTCTAATTGTTATACTTATTACATATTTAGACAATATTTAGCTAACATCACTAACAATATTTAAAACTGAGATCATCCAATTGTCATGTTATTATTATATATCTATCAATAGTATTCAGATATTACAAAGCAAAATTTAATATCGACATCAATCAATTCATATACATCTTAGACATTTGACAATGATGCATTTCTATAATAATTTGATACCAAATCCATCTAATTGATAGATTTATGTACTAAATAATCACATTCATCACATATTTGTTAACAATATTTGAATATCATCTCCAACATCATTTAATACAGAGTTCATCCAATTTTCATACGTGTTACACGTACATCTGTACCGTTCCAAAGTAATCTCTGTCGTTGCAATGAGTTGACATCGAAGTTCGTTCAATTGTCAACTTAAAGACTTTATTTACCGACCCGACACACACTGCGTTCGTAAAAGTTGTCAAAGTCATACTTATTACACGAATGATTTCACGATTAATGTGACGAGCGTATTTCAACGAAGACGTAATGCCTTCCTTGAATGAGAGATTTCTCCTCAGGAGTTACCTTGTAATTCTCTGAAGTGTCTGTTCCTCAGCACCTTATATGAATATTTCGTAAATCCTCTTTGAGACTGGGATAATCGACATCGCGAAGTTTGCCATTCGTATGCATTAAATTACGAAAATTTTTTGAGCGGAAAAATTATATTACACTCAGGACTCTGCGCGCCCTGCCTCCCGCGGGAACGAGTTTCAACGATACCATTGACGAAACAACGCGGTGTTTCGACGTTGTTCGTACTCCATCTCCGTCTCAATTATATCTCCATCCTAGATCAAAGACGAAGTTGAACAGAACAGTGTCGTTAGTTATTCGATGTTCATTTCGCAGTTGAGAGGTTTTCCAAGTTCAATCCCTACTGTAGCTGGTTAACCATAACTGATTGGGTTTTTACCTACAACGTTACACGTACATATGAATTTTGCATACGTCTTCGTTGGTCAATTTTGCATAAAATCGTAACTATACTTGAAATATTTATACATAGAAATTTCTCTTCGTCTATTGCTTTTTCTTCTGAACCAACGAGGTTCTGATCATTTGAAACAATAAGACTTCAACATTATTTCTGATGCGTTTAGAAAACTCCCTGAATCACTTGGAAGCAAGTACATACGGCTAGAAAGCGTCGGTTGATCAACATTCTGAAACGCCATTCACAAAAAGTATACTGCGTAACGAGGTGGAATATAAGCGAAGAAGAACGTCGTTTATTTCCAAGTGGGAAGCTTTTTGCACACTCGTTGATACTTCGCTGGAGATACATTAATTTTTCGAGACTTGTCTCGCCGTTCTCGCGAGAATTATCAGCATGAATCGTACAAATTTTAGCGATCAATTTTTTAAGGTAGAGACAGTAAGGCGAGTTATCTTTGATCCCTTGTGTACACGTAGCGAACTTGAAATCCTACATTTGTACGTTACACGTATTATGTTCTACATTATACGGTACCTGTCGTACGTAGTACGCCATACATAGATTGTTATACGCTTTTCTTCATACGCTATACGTTATACGTTATGCGATATACGTCACAGCCCTTCGTGTTTAATACACACACACACACACACACACACACATAATTATATATACTTATAAGTAAAAAGCATGTAACTTCTGATTACATCATTTATTTTAACGAATTTAGAATTTTTGTTTCAATTTAAATAATGCAAATTACGTAAAAGGATAAACTTTCTTTGATTTTGTATTTATTCCTGCAACAGTACTTCCTGATGTTGCCAATAATTAATAACTTTTACAAATGTATTTGTTTCATTTTTATGCAATATTATTTTATATAGTTTATCAAACATGAAACTCTATTGTATTACAGAGTTTGGTATGATTCATTGTTGAATTCTTATGCAACTGCTTTGAACAATTATTAGGATGATATCGATATCTGCGGTTTATACAAGTGAAAGGAATTGAAGAAGATTTTGTCTTTCTGTTATTTTGCGATTATAAACTGAAAATGGATAGGTAATGGAATCTCGACGAAGTAATAGTTGGAATGATTTAAATAAGTCATTATATATGTAACAAATTTTGCAAATTTAGGTCATTACTTTTCGTTGACATATTCTCACTATTTGAATCTATGATACAGTGTTATACTTATAAAATGTATAATAATGTGTTAAGCAAGAAATTTACTGCCATAATGATTAATTCTTGTATTATCAGTATTTTGAAAAATGAATTCTTAAAGTGAGTTTAGAATTCTAAAAACGATTTGGGACGGTGACTAATTAATATCTAAATACACATTTTTATTCAATATGTTGCAACTGTTTCCCTTTTTTGGGGAGTTTTTATGAAATTCCTTTTAAAGTTTGATAGTGTCTGTAATATAGTTGTCTTAATGTTTGTAATATTTATAAATTTACAAAATATATTCGTAGATGTCAATAAACTTTTTCATTAGACGTAGAAGAATCTTCGATATTCCTTAGGAAATATTATACAATATACTGTTTCGATATCATACAAATATTTGCAACTGCAGCTTGAGAATTACTAGAAATTATTAGAAATTTCTTTTCTTTCGTAACTCTGAAGGATATCGTTTATCATGCGTTTGAATTCATCTTGACAACCATCTTCATATGAGAAACAGAAATGGCATTTTATATAAGAGGAACACTATTATTTCATAAAAAAAAAGGTTATAATAAAAATTATTATACATTGCTGGATTGGAAGTAGTAAGTCGTACAATTTTGTACTTTCTCATTTTTACTTTTGCTACCGACAAAAGCGGTGAACTGAATTAATGCTAATACCCTGTATGTTTATGTCAGCAAGGCTGCTATTTTGAAATTAGTGAGAAAGTAACATTTATTTTCTTTTGTGTTATTTGAATTGGACATATGTACCTGAATTTTGCAATAATGACGTATATTTACAATGATCATTGTATATGTGTGTTTGCGAAAAATTTTCTAAATACTTGAAAAGTTATACTATATGAAACATATGAGAATATGTCATTATATGATAAAATATTCATATGTAGTATGACATTTTTCAATAATTTGGTTTTACATTAAACTAAAATATTATATATAATTATTTAATATTGTTGTATATGAGTAATATTAATTATGTTGGTACATTATATATATAAATTAGCAGTTACTAGTTTCCGCAAAGAAGTACGTCAAAATTATGTTAATGACGATGGTAGCTATAGGAAATATCAATTTCATTATAATCATATTAATTACTTAAAAGAAGATTTGTAAATGGTTTATTATACATCTTCTGTGTAATATCCAGTTTCTGTTACATAGTATTCTAAGTATATCTACTTGCTTTGTAAATTTTATAAATTCGTAAGTTTAAATTTATTTTATATTATTCAGAAAATTGATACAGAGAACTAATATAGAATGAACTTCTAATTAATTGCATTAAACTTTATTTAACAACTGCATTTCATGGTACGTAAGTAAAACAAATAACATATTTCACTATTTCAATGAAAAGTTCGGTAATAAATATTCGATAAATGAGTAATATTTTCTATTTTGCGGTAAAATAATCGCAAATCTCAGAAATATATTGTTCATATAATATATAAACATATCGTGAATATATCCATTGTGTACTGAAAAACTAAACATGAATGTTTCTTTCTATAGTTGTTCAATGGATATATTCTTGAATGGATTTATTCGTAAGTTTTGCATGTTGAGAAAAATTAAACCAAATGTATGTAATAACATAGTTCAAAATAAGTGGAACATTCTCCTTAATTGTGTTCTTTCAAATAATTTATTTTAGTGAGTTATTCTAAATTACTTGTTGCCAGTCTTAACCAATAATAAAGTACTTTGTGACCGTACGATTTTCATAATTTGTCTTGATGGACGTGACTATCTGAATTTTCATATTCATATGGTTCAACTACAAAATTTTGTTACTAACATTAGTAATTATATAAATATTGTTATAGATTGACACAAAGAAGTTACAAGTTGTTCTAGAATTCAGAACGTTTTGTTCAAATAGTTATCCAGTATCATAATAATTTTTCAATTGTTCGAATAGATATATATACATAATAATTAATTCAGTAATATCATTATCATTTTATGAATATTTATATTAAGATGATTGAAATTAAACCAGTTATGAAGCTCAATTAGATTTTGCATTTCTTAAAAAGCTACCAATTGTTTTTATGTAAAAACTGACTGTTTAACGATGTTTAACTCGACTGTAAAACGATGAAAGTAATATGAGGGATTTCTGGGTATCGTTACGCCTATGAAATAATTGCGAATGACATTTTATGTGATTAAGTTCTCCAACGGCGCAGACTTGCCGTAAAACACCAGCATTCCTCATCGAGATTGGGAAGGAAACAGAATTTGTCGGCTGTATAGGAGGACGGATTTCGACGCACAGCCATACGCACAAGTATTACGTTGCTGCACATGAAATGGTGAATTCGGAACTAAATATTCATATAATTGTAACTTTATTAATTTAATGGAAACTTTTTAATCAAAATATGTTCCATCTGATTCTATACAATTCTGCCAACTTGTTACAAGCGATTTTATTCCTTTTTCAGAGGAATTTGTATTTCTTGAGACAAGAAATTCATCGAATGCATTTTTAACATCCATCATACTGTTGAATTTATTTTATCCCATGAAATGTGTTGTAAATGTTTAAATAAATGAAAATCGGTTAGTGCTAAGTCTGGGGAATACGGAGGAGGGATTTCATATAACAAGTACTTAATTTTTTTCAGGATCATTTTCGAAGAGTGTGGTCGGGCATTATCGAGTACTAGTAGAACTCCGTGTCTATTCAACAACGCTGGTTACGGTTCAGAAAGTTTCTCGTGCATATGTTGAGTTCCCGCAAAATGTTTCACCGCCATAATGGTTTCGCCTGGTTTAAGACAGTAATAGTTTACAGACCAGCAAACTGTCAACGTAACTCTTTCTGAAGGAGAGCTTGTTTCTCTGAACGTTCTCGAGCTTTATCGTATTTCAACCATTGTACAGAACGTTTTCGATTATTGAACACGATCCATTTTCATTGGTCACGTTTCTGTATAAAAACGGATCTCTCTTATTGCTTGCAGTAAGAGAAATTCAACTATGAAATCGACGTAACATATTCTGCTCTGTCAACTGGTGTGGTACAATATTATCCAGCCTCTTTCCGATTAACTTTAAGTATAATTATTTATTTATATTAAAAGATTTTAAAATTTTTGATAATTCTTTTAATTATTCAATAAATAAATTATTTTATTTTCCAAATTATTTAATTTTTTTTTTTATTATTTTATTTATAATTTTAATACTTTTAATTTCATCAAAAATTTGTTATTTAGAAAAAAAAACATTACGAAATAAATTATTGTAAATGAAAAAATTTAAAATATTTATTTATAAAAATTTTATAATAAAAATTCCTTTATCTTTTATTTATTTACCAACACCTATTAATATTAATTATATATGAAATTTTGGATCTATATTAGGATTTTTTTTATTAATTCAAATTATTTCAGGTTTATTTTTATCTATACATTATTGTCCTAATATTGATTTTGCTTTTAAAAGAGTTTCTCATATTATAAAAGATATTAATTCTGGTTGAATAATTCGTTTAATTCATATAAATGGTGCATCTTTTTATTTTTTATTAATTTATATTCATATTTGTCGTAATTTATTTTATTATTCTTTTAAATTAATTTATGTTTGATTTATTGGTGTATTTATTTTATTTTTATCTATAGCTACTGCTTTTTTAGGATATGTTTTACCATGAGGTCAAATATCATTTTGAGGAACTATAGAACCCATACAACAATGCACTTCCAGCTTTTGTGCACTATAGCTTAGAGTCTGACTTGAATCCGGTTCAAAAATGTTCTTTAATTCATCATTATAGATGATTTTCTTCTGAACACACGGTTAAGTTCGGTTATTGTTCGCGCGTAATATGTACTTGGCGAAGTCTGTGGTGATGAGTCGGTTGAGGCTGTACTGTATAACTTGCGCGCTTCACCATTGAGAAATTCCCGTCATTGTTGTTAAGATAGTGAGAAACACGTAATTGGTTGTACGTATTCTGTAGTAAGGCTTCACGTGAACTGAGAGAGCTGGAACGGAATATGTGATTATCGGACGCATTCTGTTTGCAAACTGATGAAAAGCAGGGAAAGCTTGCTAGGTTCCCACCCTATTGACTTCGGAAAAATCACCTGGTCCTCAGGTGGGTCCTGCAACGCAGATGCTTGCTGTCGCATTCTGGTCCAGACACTATGCCTGTGATCGAGAATGCCAATGTCTTCGTCTATGCCACAGTCACGGCCACAGTCTGTTTCTACACTTTTGTTGAATGAAGAAACAAGGATCAGCCGGAAGATTAAGGGGTCGTGACGTTTTGTGGTTGCTGGAGACTCTGACTACTTGAATTCTATAAACTTCCTCTGGCATATTTGCGACCAGACACTAGGCATTGTCGCATTTCCGCATTGGAACTTTCTCGAACAGAGATAATCTCCCGTTCGAAAGTTTTGGAACCATCGCTGTGTTTTGCATTCATTAGCTGTATCTGTAACAAAAGCTATGTTAATCTTTCGCTTCAATAGCACTATGTCTCAATTGAAATTCGTACGGGTAAATTAGTTGAATTTGTTTGGAATCCATCCTCCGTTTATGACTTGAATAAAACGTGAAGTTGTTAGCCAGCACCATGTGCTACGAACACATTAGAGCATAGACAATAATTTATGACATGACATTTGACTTTCGAATGAAAATTGGATAAAAGTTAACAATTTGAGAAACCGCCATTCCATGTGCAACATCCAATAATAAGTCACGAGTAGCGATTTTAGTTCAGTCTGGTTTGCCATTATATCCTTGCAACACGTCCAGTACCTTTATTGCCTCAATCTCGATGCCACGACCACCCTCCGCCCTAATTCCCAAAAATAATAATTGTTTTATAGAATAATGGTTCGCTTTATGGTACAGCACACAGTAATGACTTAATTTAAAAGTATTTTATTCTATACCCATGTCCTGTTAATCTATTATTGTTATTCCGCTTAAGTCACATATGACGCCATCGCGCTATTCACTTTTCATATTGACTACATTTAACTGCGATGTACATCCATTGATGTGTTTGGACTATGTTTGGGCATTGCCAAATCAATATAATAAATAATAATGTACGCTGATGATTCCTGCAAAGAAGTGCAAATGCTATGCTATTATACCAATGTAAGAAAAATTATTAAACTATAACGTTGGAATTGCATCATCATCTCCTGTGGAGAGAAATGGTCATTCTTTGTTACAATGGTAGATTTCCCATAATACAGAAGTCTCTTTGATGAAACATTAGAAGCAAGAATTATTTTAAGTTCGGTAATTATTATTATTTCATTCGTTACAGATGATTGAAGCAAGAAATATTCAAATGAAAAACCGACTGTAATCGACTCTAGAACAAAGACTTATCGAGTGTTCTACACATCATGATCAAAATACACTTACCCATATTAATTCTCTCTTCGCTCATATTCTTGGTAGAGCACACCACATCATAACCTCAAATAGCCCTGTTGACTATACGAACGTCTGGCGTCTGACGTCAGAGATCCCTTCCCGCGAATGCAATCGATTCAAGGTGCGTTGGCGATGTTCTTTGCGGAATAGTGGTTGGTATGGATTGAAGTAGACTCTCATACGAGGTTAATTATGTTCATTTGGCAAAGATACACGATGGCGAAATGAACGCGGAAAACGAGGTAAACTTATAGACTTATGGTTGATGTTCACGTCGCGCGTATATCCGTGTGTCCGTAAGACTGTATATCGATGAGTCACTTTCACTATCCGAATTTTTCTGTGTAACACACTCGCTGCTTTCTTCGCCACTAGAAAAATTCGGTCCCTGTTTCGGATATCCCCAACTGACCGAATCGTTTTGGAGTTATAGCCAATTAGGTAGTCACCAAATTGCGCCGCCTACTCCTTACGTTCGTGACGCTTTCTCTGAGCGTGGGGCTGCAATTTCGCGGGACTGATTTCTCTGAAATTTGGAGTTGTAGCAGGGTTTCCCCTGGACCTAACTTACTTTCTCCAAGTGTTATCCAATGCAGATCTGGGCGGCCCTTAGGAATCCTAGAGTTCACGACACTTCGCAGAAATGCTATTGTGGCCGAATTTCTAAAAACAATAAGGGCGGACGTCTGGTCTTACGCACTGTAAAAACCAAACTTGACATTCGCAATTAAATAGCGTAGGCGACAAGTGAGTTCCAAACTGTCCCAACTTCTTATCTGAGAAAACGTCTTTTCTCTGACATCTGATAGTCGTTACACTGCAAAATTGTCTTTCAAAGCCAATAAATTCTAGATTCACGCTCGCAAACACGGATTATTTTCTGGTAGGTGCTTGTTGTTTGACACAGGATTTCTCGGAATACCAGAGGTTCTTCACTAGAACACACACACGTGCTACTACTTTTTTCCAGTACGGAAAAGTAGAGCTGAATGAATGACGTTGCCGTGAAAGCTTGGTATGCACGTCTAGATATAGACCGTAGTACCTAGATATGGTAAGAAGAAAGAATGAAAGATGCGTTGTTGCTAGAGTTTTTACATGGATGCAGAGAGACAAAGGTAATTGGATGACAGAATTTTGAACGAAATATTTAGGCTAGGATTGAAAATATTCAAAAAAAATCGTAATATTTCGTTCTCCGGGAGAAAAGATCATAATTCCAGAGATATTTCAATAACAATAGAACAGTTCTACTCTATTTTATGCGGAAAAAACCAATATAATGTTTATTTGGCTGAGCAACGCAAGAAAAATTCACCTGATCGTTTCTCACAACCGCAATTCTAGCAAAATTTCATAGAAATTATTGAATAATTGTACAACTGTACGATTTATTTCAGAAATAAATACTATGATATGTGCAGACGGGCAAAGGTAATTACATGACAGGCTTTTTAACGAAATTCTTCTGCTGGATTTGAAAATATTTAGAAAAAACCGAATTTTTACGTTCTTCGGCAGTGAAAATCGTAATTATAGGACATTTCAATAAAGATAGTGTAGTTCTACTATATTCGGTGCAAGAAACATGAATATAACGTTCATTTGGAAGAGAAAAAACAGAAAAAATCTCCAGATCGATTCTTACAATCGCGTTTCTAGCAAAATTCAATAGAATTTCGTGAATAATACTTCAACGGTTAGACGTATTTCAGAAAACATAACTCACATAGATGCAGAATGGCAAAGGCAATTGGATGACAGAATTTTGAAAGAAATCCTTAGTCTTGATATAAAAATATATAGAGAAAATTGAAATTTTCGGATTTCCGTGTGTGAAAATCGTAATTCTTGAGATATAATAAATATAGTGCACTTCTTCTGTTATTCATGCGAAAAACACGAAAATAACGTTTATTTGAACGAGAAACCACATAAAAAATCTCCAGATCGAATCTCACAATCGCGTTTCTAGCAAAATTTTATTGAGTTTCTTGAATAATTCATCAACCGTCCGACTTATTTCAAAAAAAACTACTTAGATAGATGCAGACGGGCAAAGGTAATTGGATGACAGCCTTTTGAACGAAATCCATCATCTAGATTTGAAAATATTTAGAAAAAATCGAAATTTTCCGATCTCCGGGAGTGAAAATCGTAAATCTTGAGATATTTCAATAAAAATAGTGTAGTTCTACTGCATTTCGTGCGAGAAACCCGAATATAACGTTTATTTGGCCGAGAAACCACAAGGAAAATCTCCAGATCGATTCTCACAATCGCGTTTCTAGCGAAATTTTATCGATTTTCTTGAATAATTCTTCAACCGTCCGACTTATTGCAGAAAAAACTACTTAGATGGATGCAGACGGGCAAAGGTAATTGGATGACAGCCTTTTGAACGAAATCCATCGGCCAGATTTGAAAATATTTAGAAAAAATCGAAATTTTCCGATCTCCGGGAGTGAAAATCGTAAATCTTGAGATATTTCAATAAAAATAGTGTAGTTCTACTGTATTTCGTGCGAGAAACACGAATACGACGTTTATTTGGCCGAGAAACCACGGGAAAGATGTACAGATCGTGTCTCACAATCGCGTTTCTAGCGAAATTTTATTGATTTTCTTGAATAATTCTTCAACCGTCCGGCTTCCTTCAGAAAAAACTACTTAAATTGATGCATACGGGCAAAGGTAATTGGATGACAGCCTTTTGAACGAAATCCATCCTCTAGATTTGAAAATATTTAGAAAAAATCGAAATTTTTCGATCTCCGCGTTTGAAAATCGTAATTCTTGAGATATTTCAATAAAAATAGTGTAGTTCTACTGTATTTCGTGCGAGAAATACGGATATAACGTTTATTTGGCCGAGAAACCACGGGAAAGATGTACAGATCGTGTCTCACAATCGCATAGCAATGTCGTGTTGCATTTATTACAATCTGATATAATGTTACAGGGCTATCAGTAATGACCAATTACAGTACATTCAAACGTATTACGCGATTCTACATGCTTTTGCAGCATTCGACAAGTTATAATGACGTGTTACGTTTATTACATGTTATTATCGTTATCTAAACATTCTAACCACGTTTGTGACTATATCAAATCTGATAACACCACACTGTCCCATATAGTCCCAAGTTGTAGGTAAACAGTCGCATTATTTCGCGATCTAGCCATTACAACCGGCAGCAACACTCAGTGCATCTCACATCACGTGTTATGCAATACAATCTAAAATAATGAATGAGAGCATTCAGTAGTGACCAATTACGCAACATTTAGACGTATTACGCCATTCTACATGCTTTTGCGGAATTCGATAATTTATAAGCAAATTAGAGAAGAATTATAAATTACGAAACATTATTTGAATGGAACATTTCTCTTTAAAGTTGGATATTTTTCGATTTCATGACACAAAATTGTAATACTTTTTTATTTTAAAGGAATTTTATTTTTTCAGTGGACTTATGCCTGTTTAAATATTAAAACAGTTGTTTCATTAATTTTGAAAGTGACTGAAGTGCATTTATTGCCGTCAGAAAAGTATTGTTTTCTAAATAATGTTCATCATACTAATTAGGTTGATAAATTATACACTCTTAGAGATACAGAAACATTACACTACCATGTTATTAGTTACCAATATTTTTAAATTTGTCAAAATGCAAACCATCAAATATCTTGATTTAAAAGTAAATGAATTTGTGCCACTTTCAAAATAATTGGCTCATATTATGAAATCTGGCATGAGTATTTCCACAATGTATAATTACAAGAACCTTCTTTCTGAACTTTTGTTTGCTGTAGCTGATAGTAACTATAGGTCTCTTTATGTAGCCCAAGCGAGGGGAGAAGGTAACAAGATAATAAAATTTTTAAAATTTCTATAGTATACAGAGAATTAGAAAAAAATAATATATGTATTCCACATGGAAAACTTTTAAATGGAACGAATGAAATAACAATACTTTATGTGTTTGTTGAAGATAAAACTTTTTTGCTATTAAATCATACATAATGACCATATATCCAGTTGTATTTGAACTATTGATGCCTTTGCTCACTCGCAATATGTTTCACGCTTTGCCTATTACATTGGGTTATAACTTTGTTCGTAGGTGTTTTGTACGTAGTGTTTTGGAAAAACCTTTCCTTCACTACAAGAATCATCAATGAAATAAATTGTCTCTTACCTGTGGTGACTTAACCGTTTAGCCGAAAATCTCCCGTAATCATGAAGCATATAATTACGGGAGAAACATTGTTCAACGCATTTTCTAACGCGGTGAACGCTTTCGTGAGCTCGTGCTGCATATACAAGACTATTCCTGTCGAATGTTTCCTGTCAACTATTTTGACATCTCCATCCTAAAGAGTCATTAGTGTCCGTGTTATCCAAAACAGTTTATTAAGATTTATTGTGAAAAAGAAGAATTTTTAATTAAAGAACACGAAAAAAGAAGTTTATAGTTACAGATTGAGTCGAGTTCTAGTTATCTCTAAATGTCTCGACGCTCTCGGATTCTTTGATTTGAGAAAATCAAGTCCAGGTACCAGAGGCGGAGTACAAAGCCATAACAAACTACGAAAAAGATTCTATAGAAACATGGATTTCTTTAGCAAGAACGTAAGGAATTTTATTAAAAGAACTGTGTATTCAAATGTGTTAGAATAACAGATAATCAAATATCGCCCTGTTGTCATAAGAGAAAATTACATCTCACATGGTTAATTTTATTAATAAATTTATTTATTATTTTATATTTTAATAAATTTGACATACTTTAAATGAATATTGCAATAAAAAGAAACAGAAAGTCATGTTTTAGAAAAGTCATTATATGTTATCATATTTAATATGTCAGGAATAAGGAAATAGATACCTTCAATTTCTTTTTCAAATAATTGTTTATTTTTATAGTTTGATATATTGAAAAGTTTATTATTCTTATAATAAAGAAATAGGTTTTTTCAAACCTATCTCTTAATCGTATCTTCTCTGAATGCAGAGTAGAATAATAAAGATACTGTAAATGGCAAAAGCTGTACTCAGTGTTAGCTACAAACAGGCGCCATGATAAAAATGTCCTGTAAAAATTATGGCAATGCGAATAATTGAAAAACAATGATGGTAGGTTATTAAGAACAATATCAAAGTCTGGTTAGAGAAAATTATACCACTGATTGTTAAATATTTTCTCAGTGCGACTAATTAGCGAATGATTTGACATTTCATATTACATGACCTATTGCAATAAATTAATTGTTGTTTTAACTAGTATTTGGATCAATATTATGAATACTTTCCATATAATTATTAAATAAGGATACAGAGAATATTATATATAATTTAAATAGTAATCTAATTTTTTTTCAACATGTTTTCCCTATTTTTTTGTGCTAAATGATAAACTTAACAGACTGATCCTCCGTTTATTTAGATTTCTCAATCGCAAATAGATGCATCACATCCAATATATAATGGAAATTTCCAACTTTAACGTGTGCATACAAGTTGTTTATCGCCAAGCCAATATATGTATAATGTATGACTAATAAAATGGATCGGACATCAGATCGTTTTATGTCTCTGAAATACCGATTAGGAAAAACATCACTGGTTTTTTAGCGCACTCTACGCTTAAATAACGGTAAACTGGAGAACTACGTCAAACAAAATGATACAAGTTTGTGAAGGAAAATGATATCCGTTACTGTATGTTCAATTGTATATCTTCAGCATAGACGAGGTGTAAATACATATACCTCGTCTGTGCCTCCAGATTCCGATACAAGAAATCAGTATCTAACACTACTATACGTTTTATATTATACATCTATGTATGTATCACAAAAAGCTTTATCCGTGTTTTAATATTAATGTACATTTTGAGTGTATAATTAATTATACCTCATTGTTTTTAAAACTAATATTTAACTCAATTACTTCTTAAATTTTGATTGGCCATTGGCAATATTTAATTCATTTGCATAGCCACCTATGGAAATAAAATTTGAAGGGCGCAAGATGTGAAACTCCTAAGATATAAAATCTCTGTTCGGAAAATAGATCCTTCAATTTTACGGATTACAGTGAATCACAAAAATATTCGGACATATAGGTACGTTTAGCTTTGATGCTTTGTATCTTTGTTATTTATAGATGATGTGAGTTCGGAATTGTTTCTTTTAATAGATTACTTATTGATGTGGTGGAAGGTATGTGTGTGGTAGTTGTTACCATAGATGAATGAAAATACATGATGCTTGTATGGAAAGATGAGTGTGGCGAGAGTGAGCATATAATGGTGGTGTGGTGTGATCTGAGCGTTTGAGATATTTCATGGCAGAAGGACGGACGAATGAGAGAGATGTATGCGAGAACAGTTGAGCGCGAGCATGGTGACGAAAAAATAAGTGTGATCGGGAAGAAGCCCAGTCGAGAGTTGGATAGACGTGAGGCTTGAGTGTAGCAGAGTATGAGAGTCGAGACAAAGTGTGAAAGTTAAATATTGTATGTTATTGAGGTAAATATATGTATTTCATAATTTGTATTAAATCTATCTACAACTAGTGTGTTTATCATTCGATCCACTAACAATGTAAAGATCATTAATTTATCTTAATATACTTATATAATATTAAACATTAATTGAAATTACATTCAATTTACGCGTTACAAGAATATTCAGACAGTTACTTTGTTTCTCAATATATTTAAAAATAGTGCTTGACTATTTTTTTAGAAACCTTCGATTCGAAACATAGCGTTTGTTTACAAACACGTGTTATTGGGTTTAGTACCAAGCGGTCAGTATTACCGTAGATTTCAGTCTGTATACTGTCCGTTTATCGTGAAAATGGGTCGGAAAAGTAAAAACGTATTATTTAATCTCCGCCAACTTCTACCTTTTTATCGCGAAAAAGAAAAGTATCGCCAAATCGCTTAATTTAAAAAATGCACCGTAGCAGATATCGTTAATAGATATAAAAACAAGGACAAGATTGAACCTACAAAGCGGCTGACCAAAAATAATAAATGACAGAGAAAACCAGAAGATTATTCGAAAATTGAAAGAAAATCCACGAGTTCTTCCACATTAGCAACAGAACTAAAAGAAGGAAGTGGGAAATGAGTAAGCACACAAACAGTTCGGCGAGTGCTGAAAGAACATGGGTACAATGGGAGAGTGGCTATTAAAAAACCGTACATCAGTGAAACAAATAGAAAAAGACATTTAACTTTTGCAAAAGATATGATTTCGAAAGAGTCATGGTAGAACGATCTCATTTTCATTGATGAGTCTAAGTTCAACATACCGGGATCAGATAGTCGACACATGGTATAACGTTTGAAATGTTTGAAACATGTGATAAAACAAGGTTATGCTACTAAGTATTAAAAATTAAATTTTAGTTTCTAAAATATTAATTATCTATAGTATCCGAATGTTTTTGTAACTCAAAAAATGACTGTGATCTCATTTCATTTATAATATTATTATATATACATCAAGTTAGTTAAATATGTTACTTATTTGTAAAGTACAATAAATACTCTATCGAAAGAAACAAGTTCGAGTCCATTTCCTCTATAATTGACAAAAATATAGACCGCTAAAATCAAGCATACCTTAGTGTTCGAATATTTTTGAGATTCATTATATATTATATAAAAGAAGAACAAGTAATTAGCAGCTAATGTTAGACCTGATGTAGACAACCGATGTACGACAAATCATCGCAACAGCGATTTTTTTGAACGAATAGAGATATATTATTCTCTCATCCTTCTTTTTATAAAACAAAAGGACATTGCGTCTGTTCTTCCAAAGTACCGCCACAGTCATATGCCTCACCATTGTACCGGGCCTAATTCGAGCACTAGAGTAAACAAAATTATACACAAATGCAAGTCTCAATAATCACAAGTATATCCATATGTGTATATGTATAAACAGTCATCTCCGGGCAACAGCAACCGGCCGGAAACAATGTTATTCTTATTCAATTTTTATATCACTTTTTGTCCATCGTTGTCTTTTATACGTTAGGTAAAATTATTTTCGAACGGTTAAATTTTCGAATTCAGCAAACATCTCAGAGGAGGAAAGCAGATGAATTGGAACAATATTCTCATTTTCTATCTTATTTAACTAATTGGGCTGTAATTCCGTCCTGGAGAAGAATCGCGTAATATTTCAAGCAACTGTAGAGAAGCGGTCAGGATTTTCAAATATAAAATTTTAGCTTCAGCTAGTTTTCGAGATATTAGAGAATTAAAAAATACATTAAATTCTGGGTATTATAATATTACAAACGTTACTAATGTATGGCTAATGTAATGTTAAAAATTCGAGAAATCCCAACATTTCTTCGTCTAATTCCAATGATCACAGTTTAATAGACGGCGAAAAAAGTTATACAGCAATGTAAGAATAATTAGAAAATTGT
Organism: Tetragonisca angustula; assembly: GCA_036937485.2. Lineage (NCBI taxonomy): Eukaryota > Metazoa > Arthropoda > Insecta > Hymenoptera > Apidae > Tetragonisca > Tetragonisca angustula. The sequence goes on along the minus strand of JAWNGG020000057.1, from coordinate 1,087,138 downwards.
ATATTTAAAAGACTTGCGTTTCATCCGAATTGTTTGAGAGCTCGTATTAAATTGCTCGTCCAGCTTTGCCTCTCGATCATCGTTTTTTGTCATAAGACTGTAGTCTTATCTCTTTTGACGATCCTCGGCGTTTATGTTTGTTTATACTCTTCTTATTATATAGATTCTGTATACAAGCTACCTAATTTCTTTATAGAAAGTTTTAAAATATCATTGGAGAATGATAAAATTTAAATTTTCTGTGGTGGATTTCTAGTCACGCAAAAAGTTCATAATATTTCTAAAAACATTTGAATTTTTACAAATTTCGAGAATAGAAGTATTTAGTTTCCCACTTGCTACATAAGGTAAAAATATTTAAAAAAAAAAATCAAAGATTCAGAATAATCAAAGCAAAAGGTTTATATATTAAAAGAAATTCAAATAGACATGATTGTTCATGATTATTTCCCTCAAATTTATAATAAGACTTATATTTTTCATCATTTTAAAGTTACTCAAGTGCGACTATTTGACATTTCGGAGTTGAAATTGATCGGATAATTTTGATCGAACTCGAGCCAATACCTAAGATTCTGAGACAAGGACTGTGCAGCTTGTTTTGCTAGTTTCATCATTCCATGAAGAGAACAGTAATAAAAATCGGTAGAACAGTAATAAACTCTTTTCAGTTGTCATTCTACACGATGACAATCGTGATGAAGGCAATCGGAAAGAAAATTAGAATGACCAATACTCAATAACAGTATATCATTTTGAATTCGTATAAAATTTTAATAAAGTATGATCATTAAAAATCATTAAATTTTTAACAAAATTGTAAAAAAATTCCGTAATATACTACAAAATCCTCTTGGTAGTAGAGACATAAACAAAGGATGTAGACGACTATGATTCCTAAAAGAAATAATAATGTCTTATGTCAAACAAAACGATGATCAGCAGAAGAGACTAAATGGGCAATTCAGTGCGTACTCTCAAACGATTTGAATGAACCGCAATTTCTTCGAATATACGTCAATCATATAATTTATCTTACAAAATTATTCTACAAATCTATTTCATATTTATTTTATATTAATTCGCATAATGAATGCCAAATTACTGTGCTCGCTTGACTAGAAATAGGTATCCCTACTATTTTAACGTGAAATTCAACCTCTTCAATAAATGTTTCGTTGCAAAAAAAATTTCTCTAGATTAAATGATTGAAATGAAATTCAAGGGATTAAATTTTAATTTTTATGCTTAATAAGAATATCAACAAAAATATTAGAGGTCAATCACTTTCACATTGAAATATTGTAAAAATGACTTTGAAAAAAATTCTTTCCACTTTCAACGAATGTGCGCATTTATCTTGAACATTTTTTTCTTAAAATCAAAAATACAGTAGATTTTTTTTCATCTAGAAGCCGCATCCTGTATAAAATTTAAAGTATTTCATTAAATATTAATTTTTTTTCAATATTATGCTCTAATTATTTTTTATTCGGAATAACACGTAGAAAAATTCAATTGTAGAAAAAAGAATCGTAGAGGTCCATTAAAAAACAATACACCATTGTGAAAAATCACAATATACGGTAATAGAGCTACATAAACAATGTTTACTAAATTCGTATTTATTTATTAGGATCATTTTATGTACATACATATGTTTGCTCGTCTCTAGATTCAGTGTCACAGCATTCAGTTCAATAAATAATTTTCGATGAGAAAACAGCAACACTTCATATTTTTTATTTTAATTTCTATTAACATTAGCGCTATAGTGCAGTACTTGCGTATAATATGACGTGATACGAAAATGGTAAAAATAGTCATATGACTACCATGGGACACGAAAAAGTATTGGATATCCGGAATATATCCTATTAGTCAATGGTATAACTCCAGTTCATTCTTATTCTTATTTTGAAACCTTTATTAATCTTTGTTACTGACAGTAGATTAAACTTTTAATTATGACCACCTACCTTTAGTTCTAAGAATCATTTGTGATGTCATTTCCTTAGTTATTACTGGTTATTATTTTTTTTATCGATTTATTGAGTTAATATAATAATTTCAATAATATCTAATCTACCGTTGGTTAAGGATAGGACAGATTGGACCATTAAATGGAACTTTGTGTCTCAGGATCTGAAATACCGACCTGGGAAAGTTTCCTACGTGTTCTGCGATTTATTACGACAAATACAGAAATGATGAATATCGGATTTATTCGTGTAAAAGTTAAAAAACAATAAGTTAATAGCTATGAAAAGTTTTTCACTTGAACTCTCGAAATACAATTTTTTGTCTTATGTAATTGACGACAGCAATAAGTTACACGACTAAAATACGAGTCTCTAGTTTGGTAATTGTTTTTATAAGTTATGTATGTATACATTATTATTTTTATTATGTATTTATATATGACTCTTATTTTTAGGACTTAATGAATCTCGACGGAATTCTGTTCATGAGAGTTGATTCTGTGGTTTCAATAGGTGCTGTACTTTTGGATGGCAACGTGCATTGGCATCCGTTTTGCACACATACCTTTCAAGTTTGCACATAATCTATTATTTCGATCAGGCCTTCTTCCAGGAATTATCTCAATAGCATAGTTTTATAACAAATTTCGGCTTTATCAAATACTTATTTAGAAGTACATATTTAGAACCTTTTCCTATACAGTCGTAGTTCCCGAAATGTTTAGAAAAATATTTTTGACATTTTTACTTTAATGTGCGTTGAATGTCGCTAAATTTTGAATGACTATGCTCATAGTTAAAAGTTACTGAAGATATTAATTTCTGCAAAATAATAAAAAATCATTAAAATCTATGAGATAGACGTACTTTTTCTTACTAGACGTACTCTTCTTATTAAATTTTATATCTTTTCTTCATCTTAGTTCCACTATTAACGTGGAATTGCATACGTGGAGTACATTGGATAATATATTTGGTCAACTAACTTGACCGTAAAAATCTGTATGAATAAGTGTAGATGAAATAAGTCTTTGCATGCTAATTTCGACAATTAGCTTGCTTATGGTTTATACAGAATCGGATCTAAACGAAATAAATATTTAAGTTGTTATGCTGGATACACTCTTACGATCAATCGGACAGAAAGATCAATTTGATTTAATTGACCTGTCTAAACAAATAATCAAAATGCATATACTTCCATCTATTCTAACTAAGCCATTAGATTCGTCATACATATATGAACATACATGAAGGATGTGATATTGGGATAGAGATATTACATAAGAACATTATAAACAAGATATTACATAACTTCCTTATTAATAAGGTATTAGATATTAGATATTAGATATTAGATCAAAGGAGATCATAATAATTGAAAAGAATGTTCATTCGTTCGCTGACTAATGTCGCATTATTTCGTCTAATGACGTAAAATTCTGTCTCTATTTTTTTCTTCCTTTCGCGAATCTTTCAAACTTGCATGTTACATACATATCTCACACGTATACGAACAACTACCTCGTCGTTCATATACAGTATTATATTAGAATAAAACGAATATTTATTGATATGGTCTTGATTACATATTTTAGAGAATTCAATCTAAAAATGATATAAAAAAATATAAAAAACGCAAAATGTTAATATTGTTTGACTTTAAAAACTATTAATTACAATACATAAACTTGTTGTTTATCAAAAATTAATGCAAATCAGTTAATTAGTTAATTAATAAAAAAAGTTTAAGAGGAATAGCCAAGGTCAAGGGTACGTAACACTTATGACATGGATGTGCCCCAACTCACAATCAGTGTCACACGCCCTATGTGTCATATGCCCTATAACCAAGAGCAACTCCATTACTTTTAAAACTGCGATAATCACCCAAGAAATAAATAAATCAGTCAATCTTTGAAATCTTGAACTTGCGTCTTCATTCTGTCCGACTTCGTCGCGCATCTGTTTCCTTTTCTTTTTTTTTAACTCAACCGAACTCTCGCCGTGATATCAGCGTGGTAAATTAGAAATTTGATCACTTAGAAACTCCAAACAAGGCGCCTCATAAATTTGGAGTCTCAGTCTTAAGTGCGATGAAGTCTTCCGCGCCCTGGGAATATCATCATCATTATGTCATAACAAGTACGCACTCAAGGGATTGTGTATGCAGTGGGATAATTTTAGCGAATACGACCGTTTCCAAAAATGCTGCCCCATTCTCATGGATGGCGATGGGAAATTTTGGACCTTCCCTTCCTTCTCCTTTAGAAAGGGTAATTCAAGGCTTGATGAAGGGCAAGACTGGCAGTTGTAATAACAGGTGACACGTTCTTGGATACAGAGCCACGTGTCGCTGAGGCCAGTAGAAATGTATTCTAGAAGTAGGAATATTGGAAGAGAAGAAAGGCCGTTGCGAACCGACCATCGACGAATAAAATTTGTGCAGAAAGAAAAGTGTTTATTTTGTACATTTTCACCCGTCACATAGTCACCAAGAAGAATTCAGTTAGTAAAGTTTATTGTTAAAGTTCATTATTAAAGTTCAGTTAGTAAATATTAGTTTGCCGCCATAGTTACACAGTTAGTCAGTAAAAATAGTGAAAAATGTATCACGACAATAATTATACAGTTATAGTGTTTCTACGTCAATAGTTATAATAATCGTCAGTTAGTCAGTTAGTCAACTAAGTTAACAATAAATCATAAATTTAGCAAGATTTATCACAACCATTCATTTCCCACATCAATGGATGGTTCTTCGAACCCCAAGATCCCCAAGGGACATACGCAGAGATGGACGATTTGTGATTGATCTTAACAGGGACATTATTTAAAATATATCATTCAAAATTTAATAAATTCCATATCTAATGGAATTGTGGAATTACACGAAGTAAAAAATTTAAGTATCATGAATTAAATATATAAAAATACTTCTTCTACTTTCCAATTTTTTCTAATAAATAATAACTTAATAAAACGGATGCTTATTTTATTCTAATACGAGACTGTATATTTGAACAGTACAGCAAAATCACTTTTACTAATTTTAACGCATTTGATTCGATTATCTGTACGGAAGACGATCTAATCGTCCGCGTCCAATGTAATAGAAGTAATCTAAAATCACATAATTTCAGGCAAAAAATAAAAAGAAATTTATATACAATAAAAGCCACATGCTTTTGCTGATTTTTTTTATATAATTTTTTTTCATATGTATATAATTTAGTGAGTAATAGTGTTAACGTGAAGGAGTGAAAGGAGCTCTCTGCCATCCCAGATATTTCATACTTATAATCTTTCATTTTCACTGTTACACAAGATAGAGAATAAAATTAATTGTACATATAATGGTTCTTTAAACACACATTGTGTTAAATAGTCGAATCTATCCTCGTTGCATTAATAAGTACTTATAAGTAAATATAAATAAATATAAAATAAGCAATAAGCATAGTATTAAACATAAGCAAAAGTAAAGAATTAAATAAAAAAAAGTTGCAAAAGTATTATATATGTAATAAACACACTATATACAGAAACAAAGAAATACAACATAAGTCATTAAAAATAAACAAGAGCTTGCCAAAAAACAATGAAATTGAAGTCAAACATTCCTAAAATGCGTTATTTTTGAATATTTATTTATTGATTTATTAATAATCTCAACTTCTCGCTGAGCCATACTGCATCTTTATGAATTTTTACTCTTAAGGGGGTATTTCGGCTTGAAAATATCGTCTTTTTCGGGATTTTTTTGTGAGGAAACCATAATACATTTTGGAATGGAGTTTTCGCACACAAATTTATTCATACTTAAATACTATTTACAATTTTTTTTTAACCAAATTAATGAATGTTGTTAAAATTATGTAGCATTATATAAAGTATGTTTTTGGAAACGGGCTCGAATGGTTCACGTGATTTCAGTCCACCTGGTTATGTGAAACTCAAAAATCAAAATGCATCTTAATTAGCATAAATATGGCTATCGCATGAACCATGGAAAAAGCGGAATTTCGAAAATTAAAAAAATGGCAACATTTTGAATTTAAAATATCGATTTTCCTTGTATTTTTCATAGTTTGAGTGGTAAAAGAATAGAAAAAAACATCAGATTTTGAAATCCGTGGTTCATGCGATAAAGGTACATCCGCTGAAGATCTCTTCCAAATTTCAAGTCAATCGATAACTAGAATTTGAGATATCACGTAAATCAGTTTGAAAAATACAGATTCGAGAAAAACGCATTTGAAGTTTTTGTAACATGCTGTACAAAAATATTCATACATATAATCAATCAGCTAGTCCAAGTCCATACAGTGGACCTTCCTCGTGTTCACAGTGTTCATGATTTCTCTTTTCTACTAGTATTTCTGACCCCCTTTGCGATTTCAGTGGACCGATGCTTTAAATGCTCTATACAACTTTCATCTCGAAAGTTTACATCTACTTTGATCTTTCCTGCACTACTTACGTGGTTGATCGTACACTGTTTTTTATGATCTTCATACCAATAGCTGTAATCGTCAATTGTCACTTTCTTTTTTGTTTTTCATAAATTACAGCCTTGGCAGAAATTTGACTTGACGACAATGTCAAGAACTCTTTTACTGTACATTCCGACGAGTGTAGAAACTCCGAACAAAGAAGAAAACTCTCGCTTTTTCTATGTTCCGCCTCCTGAAACAGTCAAATGAACTGATAGATTCCCAGCTTCTTCATTCTTCATTCTTCTTTCATTCTTCTTTTAAGATGCAGTAACCGTGCATACTCGAAATAATTGTGTCGAGATCTTCCTTGTTTTGTAACTTCTCGCCCAATGTACTCGGAATATCAACATCTTTCTCGACAGTAAATTGATTCCCCTGAAATCTTCTTTGTTTGGGATGGCTTGCTTGAGAACGATATTCTTTTGATCCCTTTCTATCCATTTTAATATAAAATGAATACTCGAACTCTGGAAAAGCGTTTGGAAACGCGTCTGTTTTACTTGTTGACCGAAAGAAAACTAACTGCCGAAAGTCTAAAAATGTATCTAAAAAAGTTCAAAAGGGACCAGCAGGAACCTCACTTTAAAACAATTGGTTTTTAACAACAAATTTCGATTGAATTTGAGGGAACGATATACATGTGGCTGCGGTACTGTTGTGTGCCACACGTTACCAGCAGGACACCGTCTCCTTTAAACACCTGTAACTTCGCTAATTTTACGAATTCAAACAAATCCTTTTACATAAACATTCTCGAAGACATGCACTTTGAGAAAATATGAAAAAAAGTCGATTTTTTGAAGCCGGAGAATAGGAATACCCCCTTAATGCCAAATAAATCAAATCTTCACGATGAACAGCACATTTGTCGTGATTAAATCATTTCTATTCTTCTATATTTTTTTCCTTCTGGAAAAAAAATAGATGAAAATAATTTATATGAATGTTGGTTTTCGGAAAATGTAGGAGGCTAAGAACCTACAGATGTCCAAAGTCTGTATTATCTTCCACAAGATAGCAGTAATTACTCATTGCGAGAAAAAGTACTATTATGAAACTAATGGTAACAAGTACGACATCCTGTTTTATTTGTACCTTTTTAAATGAAATAGTTTGCAAAATATTCAATAGCGCATATTTCTAAAGAGCATGCTGCATGTAACGGATCATGAATTTCATAATCAAGATGGTTATCTACGTCGATACTGTCATCATTAATACAGTCTTCATAATAAAACGAAGCTAGAAACAATGACGCGACTTATTCACGTGGTGGCGTAAGATCTTTCGATTTACTAATGATGTATAATGACACATTCAACATACAACTTGCATTATCATTAGTCCTTTGTAGGAATAACAAAATATTCTTAATTGTAATACGGCGCGTAAAAACTTGCAATACGTACGGTAAAAACTTCTGTAAAAGCGATTTACAGAAGTTTTTACCGTAGAATCGTAACTATATAAATCATGTTGCATCCGAAGAATGGAGGAGAAGGTTCCTTAAACAATATATTCGTATTCTTGAAGTCATTGAAAATATAATGTGTTCTTTTGCAAATTCTATAGTTGTATAGTGGCATTCACAGACTGCTATAATCCCAAAGGGGCATTTTTAATTCCTTCTGCGTTTTAACAAACCAATTAGCCATGTTGGCGGCTTGTAATTTTAAATTCTGTTATATATTGTTGTAAAGTCGCGAAAGCATACATTTATTTGGATTGGGATGAATTTATCTAATAGCAAATTAGGCGAATCGACCATTCTAGATGATATCCCTAAAACCCTTTTGTTTCTAATAAAGAAAGTTCAGTTGTGTTTTTCCTCTTGCTAACTCCGCGTCGAATTTTTTCTATCTTGCCAAACCATACTTTAATACAGTGATCATTGTCTCACGAATCATTTAGTGAACCACCAATAATGAAACTCCGAGATTCGTGATTTTTGAATAGTTGTGCATTTTCCTGTTTTTTATATGTGTAAAATCAGGGATATGCTTTGTGACAATAAACTGATTCCCGTGGTAAACTGAACCGATAATCTCGTCAGTAACCGTCAGTTATTGTCACCGTGACACGCACGATACTGGCTTACAAAAGACTTTAAAGAGCAAGCTTGCATTTTATCAAAAGCATTTAGCCACACGTGTTTATTAGATAATTTGCAAGCTTGCAAGTTTAGGTAGTTTTATTTTTTTTCTAAATTCCACTGTCAAACTAAATTGGACCATGATACAATTGATCTGCTTATCTCAAAATCAGATTCCTTATTCTTAAAGAAATTTAGATTTATTACACAATATGGTTTTTTAATAAATATTTGGTCATCTGCTATTCTCGTATTACTTCTTCCTTGATAATCTTTTTAGGAAATAATCGCTCTGACTTGAAAGCCAATATCATGTATTGTAAAATTTAATCCAATTCATGCAAAATATAGTCCAAATCATCCTTCAATATTCCATATTTTCTTAGAATTGGTTGTAATGATTTCCAACTCGAGAATATTCCGCGTAGTTAAAAATAAGTGTGGTAACTTGTGATTCCACGACTCTATTTTCTATACCATCAATAATTTTTTTGGTTGGAATCAAAGCATTTCATCAAATAAATAGAACGAAATTGCAATCAGCTACTTCTATGTACACAACTTTTGTCTTAGGAGCTGTGAATAAATTTTAACAAGTATCCGGCCACATATATATCTATCATACCAAACGAACCAATTTAGTTAATCTAAAATCGATAGATATTAACTCGATGCATTTAGTATATTATTATTTATATTACTAAACATGTTATACTCTTATATTATATTACTACGTTATGTAGGCGCGCATCAAGGCCTGAAAACGTGCTACCAGAATCGAAATCTGAGATCGAACTCCAAATAATTGTATAAATATAACAGTGATCAGTTAGTCACTTATTGATTGTGATTGAAATTAAAAGCATTCATTTATAGACACAGCAGATAGAATATATCAGGTGAAACATACGAACGGACTCATTCAAGAATTGCATAGTGAAATGAGTTTGACTCATGTATCCCACATCGTACAAGTGACTGCATTTGACAACAAGTCAAAGTGCAAGAAGTAAAAAATCGTGGTGGAACAGGCCTCTGGGAAGAGCAGGACAGGCTTGACCGGTTTGAACACGAAAAACACAGTAAGAGATCTGTTCTGCGCACACGTAGAAAAATGAATCCATTGGCATCTGCGAAAACAAAAAATGCTGGAGAGCCTAGCATTCTCATCATCATTAGAAGTCTTTGTCTTTGTCTCTATTTGACTTAACACCATTCATCAAGCTAAGCGGAAATAAAGATATGGAAGTCATAAACCCAGCTATGCAAATAAAGAATAGAACACATATAGTATATTCGCTGACTATCTCATCAAAGATCAGAAGACTGAAAAATATCACCATGAAACCAATATCAACACCACACCAAACCCGAAAATAACAAATAAAAAACTTCAAGTATGCAAGTCCTATCAATGTATATCCATGGCAAGGTCAAAATTACCTGACGCACTGAGAAGCATGTATCAAGACTGATTTTAAATTAAATTCTCATCTAACTAACTCGAAATGTTCAGCACAGTAAGTGATTTCAAGAAATTTGAAACTAATTGTGCAAAAGCAATATCGAGTACTACATCTGTATGATTAATTTCGAAAAGATTCGATCGGTAGTGCCAAAAGGCCTGACACGCCAGAGCGAAAGTATACATTTATGAAAGTGTAAAAAATAAACGTCTTAATGTATTGAAATTGCAACGCACATAAGATATCCCATTTTAATAGTTCCTTTGCGTCAGGGACTACATTTCTTTAATCCTCTATGGGCCGAATTTTTTTCTCAAATATAAAAAAATTTGTGCAACGGAAAGTCAACAACTATAAACCTATATATGCAAATTAACAAAAAATTTACCAGTTTAAACAATTTTATTATAATTAATTCACTTTGTAACTTTGAAGTAACAACGGCTTACAATGTTTGCACTTCTGTGCATAAAAGCTTAAGCGTGAAATTCTATAAAACAGCTTTGTAGCCCTATTTTTTAGGTTTTTTAGATATATACTGTTTTAGCCTGTGTCTTCCTTTAAATGGTATTATTTGCTCGTCAACACAAAGGTGTTCAGCTATCAGAATGCAATTGAAGTTTTTAACCAATTTGTCGAAAATAGATCTTATTTTTTGTAAACTATCCATAACCTCTGAATTGTTTTTGTGGTCTTGAACTTCCTCATCTAATGATTATTCAGTATTAAATTCATCGTCACTGTCAATAATATTTATCGTCGGATAAACACTACTGGATGATCTTCATCAGACTCAGAATCTAATAAAGAATCATTGGATTTATTACCGTTAATGCGTCTAATTCTAATTCCTCTTTTATTTTTATGTGATTTTGTATCCATATTTTTATGTGATTTTGTATCCATATTTGGGTATATGATATATAAATCTGAAAATAGAAGAAAGCCCAAGCATTATCCTAAATATACTAAAATCTACCATAATAGCCCACTAACCTGAAAGTCACAAAACTGTATCATATACAAATAGTAACAAAATGATTATTGAAATCCAAACATATACAGTTACGGACAAAATTGAATGGACAGGTAATGGAAATAGTTATGAATTAAATTTAGTCAAAGTGGTACTTTTATTTTTATATATTATATATCTTTATGGTAAATAGATTATTTAGCGAATGATTGAAATTAATATTTACATTGGTATTGAAATAAGATATACTTAAAGAAAAAGTTAGCAGATTGTCGAGGGACAAAAACAAGTGGACACTCGTTTGTTTCGTTACTCCAAGGCAAACAATGTAAACAAATGTGAAACGTTGCTCCCATTCTTACACTATGGTATTTCATTAACTATTTAGTTGCTTTTCAGACTTTGTACAAGATAGATTATTTGTAAAAAAATAGCAGAATGTCAGCAAGAAAAGAAATTTCAAATCAAATTTGTTATTTGATTATATCGGACTGCCGCGATCGATCAAGTTGCCATGTGATAGCAAAAAAGTTCGGTGTTTCCAAAAGTGCAGTAGAAAAAATTTATAAAAAATACTTAGTACACAAATACACAACCGTTGAAAATTTAAGTGGTCGCGGACGTAAACGTTGTACCACAACGAAGGAAGATCGTCGAATTATTCATAAATGTCGACAAAATCCAAGGATCGCATCGCGAAATATTGTTGGAACGTTAGAATTAAATGTATCATCAAAAACAGTACGACATAGGTTGCAGGAATTGGGATTAAGATACTGCAAAGCCAAACGTAAGCCATACATTAATCAAACAAATATGAAGAAACGTTTGGCTTTTGCTAAAAAATATGTAAATATGCCAATATCATTCTGGAGAAAAATAATATGGAGTGAGGAAAGCAAATTTGAATTGCAACAATTGAAAAAAAAAGGATTATGTGTGAAGAAAAAAATGTGAAGCATACAAAAAGACGTTCGTTACGCCAACTGTCAAATCTGGAGGAGGATTATCAATGTTATGGGGGTGTTTTTCATGGAATGGAGTTGGTAGTTGATAGTACAAATTGAAGGAACAATGAATGCTGATAAGTATGCACACTGCTAAAAAGACCAATAAATTTTTCGACGATTCACATATTAAATTGCTGAAATGGCCGGCACGAAGTCCGGACTTGAATCCAATTGAAAATTTATGGAGTGTATTGAACTCAAAAGTATCATTAGGAAAACGAAAGAATAAGATCGATTGTTTCAAAAATTTGCAATTAGCATTTGATAATATCGATAAAAATTACATTGAAAATCTGATAAATAGCATTTTAGAAGCAATATTTTAGAGGCAAATGGCAGACGTTTAGAAGCAATTGTTAAAGCAAAGGGTGGACATACTAAGTATTAATTTTATATTTCTTATACATTTTATTAAATGTCCACTTATTTTTGTTCCTCGAAAATAAGCTAAGTTTTTCTTTAAGTATGTCTTATTTCAATACAAATGTAAATATTAATTTCAATCATTCGCTAAATAATCTATGTACCATAAAGATATATAATATATAAAACTTAAGTACATAATAAAAGTACCACTTTGACTAAATTTAATTCATATCTATTTCCTCTCCACTCAATTTTGTCCGTAATTGTAAGTTGTTATTGATATACAAACCCCGAGCTATTATGTACGCTTTTTTTTTGTTTAGTAAACACCGACAGAAACACAAATAATGTTAATTGCACAAGATGGTTCTGTTGGTTTCTATCTGCAGACAACTTGCAAGGCATTTACTTTCATATTTCAGGTGTTGCCAATCGTCATCAGTATTGTTATTGGTTATCTCAGAGACATTATATAATTAAGACGTATACGTTATCTTGTGAAAAAACTAAAATTATTTAGTAAAATGTCAATATATTAGAATGTGACCTGAAAGTTACGCGGGGCCATAGAGGGTTAAGTTAACGACATACAACGAGGTACATTGAAAACATAAAGATATAACATGGGAAAAAGTATAAATCTCATAAACCCACCATACAGTGCTTTTAATGTCAAGCTCATAGCCATACTTCTGCAAACTACAATCAAACAGCACGACACTAGAACTTGCATCAAAACTCCTGACATACCACCTACATATACCACTTGTAAAAGCAACCATCTGGCAAACTGCTCTAAGTGTCCAACATTCCTAGCCAAGAACAGCAATTACGGACCTATACTCACAACTTCACAATCTTCCTCCTCCTTTCTCACAGCATTTCCCCCAATTGATCCCTAAAAGAATACGCATCTCCTCTTCTTTGGCCAGTCAATCCACAAAATCTGGTATCACATACGCAAGAACAATAACACCGCAGCTGAATCCTCAGCCACAAAAGGTAGATCATCATAGCAATGCCGAACTCTCTGACCAATTAATAAACTTCAAACCATGGACTTGAAACTCTTCCTTAGAATTATTGCACTAATACAAATACATTACGTCAAATGCACAAAAAATCTGGACAGAATTAAAATAACCATACAGGTATTTATGGAATTTGAAAATGATCAACCTTAAGAACCTCCTTAATGTTGTCTCATGGAACACTACTAGCGTTAGAAACAAGGCAAACGAACTGCATGAATTCTCCATCGATCACAGTACAGACATCGTCATCATAACAGAAATCTGGCTAATCCGTAATTAAAGAAATCTTGAAGATATCAAATTATATTACATATGGAAAAGACGGACCTCCAACCAACACTAACAAACTCAGAGGCGGAATGCTTATCGCAGCGTGCAAGGACATCCGCATTGAAAATATCCCACAACCAACATTTTTCAATTCGAATTCATCTCAGTCAAGACCAAAACCATCCCATGATTAACAATAGGAGCGGTTTATGCGTCCCCAAAAACCAAAATCTCCCAAAGCGACCTAGACTTCATCATTTACACTTCCTGGTCCAAGTCACTTTATCATATACGATGACTTTAATACACCGCATCTGGAACAACTTCAGAAGAAACCGAAAAGTTTTTACTATCAAGAACCATTCGAAACTCCGCAAGTATCAGATTATCTATAGTTCAGCATACACTCACAGGCAATCAAATTGCACTCCTTCAAATATCGACACGTTCCTGTCAAATATTCCTTACCATCACATATGCCATACCATACCTATTCTCCAACCACTTCCTGATAATGCTCTCATTCTAAACAAGAGAAAATGAAACGGAACAGACCGACTAGAACACATACATCAAACACTGTAACGATTTAGAAATAAACCAGTATGTATACAGTATAACAAATGTGGATAAAGAAATTAGAGCCCTCTATCACCAAATCTAAACAGCTTATCATAAAGCAACGCACACAGGAATATCCTTAAATTACTACACCACCACGGATACATTTCTACAAAACCTCATAAATGAAAAGAACAGACACAGAAGAAATTATCAAAGAACTGGTAACCTTATCCACAAACTTCACAAAAATATTCTTTCAAATACCATTCGAAAAGAATAGTAGAAATAAAAAACCGAATCTGGCAGAACAGACTCTCTAGTATCAAGAAAATGGTATACACTCTGGTAAACCCATAAAATCACAGAAGGAATAAAATTTCATTCGCCAATTCGTCAGAACTCGAAACTACACGATGAAAGGTAATCTTAGGCGAAGGCATTCTTGAGATACACAACAAAGCACAAAATGTACACTTCCCCCACAAAAGACGACATAGGACAACAGGCAGTGCTAATATTAAAAAATTCGCCAAGGAAACGCACCGAGATGTATCCTACAAATAGGAAGAAAGATAATAAAAATTTCCCAAGAAAGAAAGCACCAGGTCTAAACAAAATTACAACAATCAAACTAACTCCCATCCAAAGTAATAATACAAATTTATTATATATTTAAAGTCTGCCTCTCCTACTCTTCCAATGCTTGGAAAATCTCGTGAAAATAATCTCGATAATTAAACCAGGAATACCTGCAACCGTAGTATTCAATTACAGACCAATAAGCCTCCTAAACACCTTAAGCAAAGTACTCGAAAAAATTATCTACATACACCTTCTCACATAAACAAATAATAGTACCTCAGCAGTTTGGTTTTAGGTCAAGTCCCTCGTGTGCGCAGTAACTTCAGCGAATAACCGAATACACAATACTGGAGAACAATAAAAACTGATTAACATAACTAATTCTTCTTGACCAAGAGAAAGCATTTGATCCCGTACTCTCTTAGTCAAGCTCTATTTCTAATATTCTATTTCTATCAATTTTCAGTTTAATAAACATTCTGGTTTTATTTATCATAAAATAAAATATCTTTTATTATTTTGTGTAACTGATAGAAAAATACATTCAAGTACGTAAAGAACATGACTTTGAAAAATTATGTTTTACTTATAAATTTATCTCTATCGAGATCACTGACTAAGACATGACAATCGAGAGTTTTATAATAAATGTTTGAAAAGATGTTTACCATTTATTACATCAATGACAGTCTCTCTTAATAGCTTGAAATCAGTATATCGAAATTTATGAGTAATTCAGAATAAAATACTCAACGCACGAAAGATTGATATAATATTCATATCGACTAGTGTTTGGGAGTGAGTGGCCAGTGTTTAGTAACGCGTACAATTGAGAAATACATGTAATGAAACATGTGATTAAATTCCTGACTTAGAAAAATATAGCAACTTTTGCCATAAGAAACGAACACGGCACATTCGTCCAAATACCGCTTCACCCTCATCATCAGAAGAAAGTGCGTCAATAACGTTGTGAGGGTGGCAGTGGCATTGAAGTTAACATTGATTTAATTTTTCATATATGAACGGGGGCGTTGAAATCATGACGATAAACGTATCTTTTGTATGTACAAATGTCAACTTATGTTGTTTTACCTTAGAATCAACGTTTAATAACATTTGTCGGTGAAACGAGAGTCGATGAAAACATTGTCGGTGAAGTAATTGTTGGTGATTGCAAGGTAATCCCCAAAGACATCTGTAAGCATCTAATCTAACAGAGTCCTAATTCAGAGTCCTTCCAAGGTAATTCGCGAATTAACAATTATGTCATGTTAATCCCTGTATGTACCGCTAAAAAACATCGATCCTTTCTCACTAGTTAATACGAGTAATTAGCGAATATAGAGAAGTGTAACGTTCAATAAAACAAGTACAAAAAGAAGTAACATTTTGTCAAAATATACATAGTGAAATGCGATAATGGTGAGTAAAGTAGCGTGCGATTGATCATATCTCCTGAGCTGACAGGTTATGGGTCAAAATTTGCATTGACGAAAATTTTCTACTGTTCAAAAGCCGAAGTTACTTTCAGTAATTTATCCCTTCCAGAGAAAGTATATTTGGTATCAAATCATTTGCATGTTGTGATTGTACGACGAACTATGTATTGGATTTTATAATCTATACAGAAGAAATACAAATATTTTTCGCAACTGTACAAGCATTGAATAATCGTCATGACATTTCTAAGTCCATATCTTGGAAAAAGGTATCATACTCTGATAATCGATACCTGATATATAAGTTCTTATTTATATAATCTACTACATAAATATAAAACCAATGCATTTGGAACAGTCCGTAAAAATCGAAACGCGATACCCTGTATATAAAAATTTAAAGAAAGGAGAATTCGAGTTTCTACGTAGATAATTTATTGACATTGAGATTGCGAAATAAAAAAGATGTATGGTTACTTTCGACTCCACATGAAATTAAAATGGTAGATACTAAACGAAGGAATTACCGTACATAATTGCTCGAAATAAAACCAGAATGTGTTATGAATTACAACAGTAAGATCGTGTCGACATGATTTTAAGCACAATTAATTCGTCAAGGAAATGTCTAAAATGGAATAAAAAAAATTATTTTTCCACTTACTAGACATATCATTGTACAATTCCTATATTCGTTATCAAAATGTCACTGTTAGTAAAACAAATTCTACAAAAATAACCGCAAAATAGAGAAAAAGTGGATAGCGAGAAAGAAATGTTAAAAATTTATCCGCTCGTTTAATGGAGGCATATTTCAATTACAATTTTAGCTTATGCAGGTAATTTGGGAAGAAGAAAATTCGTTATCTGCGTAAAACATTAAAAAAGGAGAGATACGAGATATGAATGTAGAAAATGCAATGGATTATGTATTGATGCTTGTTTTGAAATTTATCATACTCAAATGCACTATTAATTTTGTTGTTCTTCTTCCTAAGAAATATTTATATTTGAAATCTATAATTTTTGTATATGTATATTCATGTTACGGTTACTGGATGTACGGAGTATTTATACGTAATTTTCAATAAGTTTCGTTTTACTCTTCAATTTTGAATACTTAAATTTGTTACAATTACAAAGTTATTTTAAAAACACTAATATTTGTCAGTAAAGAGTATATATTTGAAAAAAGGAAAATGTTTTATTTCAATTTACTATAGAGAAAAAACTAAAACAGTAACTTAATTGAACATTATATCATCGATGGATACGCCCATAGATTCACAATACCCGAAAAATTAATCCGTTCTTAGCGACCGCATTTCTGAATGGCGCATCGTTCGCGCAAATTATTTCGGTCGAGAATCTTCAGCAAACAAAGAGTTAAAGTAGCAATATAGATTTGCATATTTGAATTTTAGTGACATAAAGAGACTTCAAAACGCAATAAAGAGAATAAGTGAAGAATTTAAATGTAAAAACATTAAGTATGAGGTGTGTTATGAATGTAAGATACACCAATTACCATTCGTCAAACAGAGTAGAGAAAAAAATATTGGGACTGACACATAGTAATATTTATGGACCAACAGAAATATTATTAAAAGGAGCAAAGTACTTCGCAACTTTCATAAGCGATAGAACGAGATACTACTATTGAAGTTGATAGTTATTTAAGGAACAAATCGGATATATTCAAGGCATTTTTCCAATACAAAATTAAAGTGGAAAGAACTACTAGACATAAAATGAAAGTGTTGCGTGCTGACAACGCCAAAAAATATTTGTCGCATGAATTCACAAATTATCTCAAAAAGAAAGAAATAACGAAATAGTAGAATACACACCACAATAGAATGAAAATGCCAAATGAGTAAATCGTATCTCGGTAGAAATGGAAAGGGTATGATGTTGCAATCGCGTGTTTGCAAATCTTTTAATTTATGGACAGAAGTAGTAAATACTGCTTGTTATATAAGAAATAGCTGTCCATTAAATCATATAGGCAACAGAACGTTATACGAATCAAAAAAAGAAGCAAACCATACATGGAATTTATAAAGAAATTCGATAGTAAGATAATTGCGTTGCACAAGAGATGCATACCGAATAAGTTCGCCTCTAGAGGCAAGAAGTATATTTTAGTTGAAGACTCACAGAAGAAATTAAAACTTTGTGGAAAAAAGGCGCAAAGTTAATTGAAGAAAGAAGAGACGTTAAAATTTTAGAAGATGATATTGTCCACATGGAGAAGGAAATGGAAGTAAATCAAGATAGCAACGCATGTAAACTGTTATGTGAAAATGAAGAATCAGATGATTATTAATTGAATTATCTAATAATGGCTTCAAGGAAGATGCACTTATAGAATGTTCAACAATCTTCAGCATCAAGAGATTGAGTAAGAACAACAGAGGAGATCCGGAAGACCAAGGAAGCTGCATCAACTAATGTTATTGATTTGAGCTTTATAAGTCATTGTTTCTAAGCATCTGATGTTAGAGCGTTTAATCACTACGAAAAGTCACATCCATAGATGTTTTGAATAGTGGAAAAAACCCTCCTTTCACTACTTAACGATTATCAGTGAAGAAGACTGTTCCTTACTCTCTTAACCGTTTGTCCCAGAATCATATTTAATCATATAATTAGAGACGAAACATTATCTAGCGGGCGCCACGAGAAGGCAGATTCGCTAACATACAGTGACATACAACTCAGTCTCTTGCGGACTTGCACTATGTATGCAATGCGCGAATGTTTGAGTGAAGGATTGCGTACCCTTCATCAGTCGTCTTGACACACCTCCGCCCCAGCAGAGGCCTTGGCCCCCGCGTTGTCAGTAGCGGCTTGTTGCTTCGTTCTTATGTCACTTTATTTTTCACAATCCTTGTGAATTATATCTGCGTTTATTTTCATTGTCTTTCTTCTCTATACTGCAATGCGTGTGTTGTAAATTTTACGAAATGTTCATATATTTCTTTATTTGTTAGGACTTCGTATTTGCATGGCCATGTCATTTCGTACTTCTTGTTTTGCTGTTTTAGTTAATGCCTGATTTCTATTAATAACACTCATACTCGAAAACTATGTGCTTTACGAAGTCAGGCCACATGCGCAATTCTTTATTCTGATAGGCCCAATTCTTCAGTTTGCATTTTATGTTGCTGTGATCTGAGTGTAGCTGTATTGTATAGTGGTTCTGCTTTCATGTCTTATTCTTATTCTTAACTCTTAATTCTGATTCTTATGTTTCCATAGAATTAGATTACTCTTTCTTTTTGGGAGGTGTTTCTGCCAGATTGTTTCTTCCCTGATGTTTTGTTTCATTTGTTGTATTCCGCTCCTGATTTGGCTGGGTAGTGTAGGTTCAAGTGTCAGAATTCCTTGCATTTTCTTAATTGGTAAAGACTGCTTTTCTTTTAGAATGAGATCTATTGGAGTACTTGAAATTACATATAGATCATCTTTGAAAATAGTTCTATACGCTTTTCTAACTCGGAATAGTGCACATCTCTATGTTTCATGATAAACGTTGACATTGTCTGCTCATTTGACTACTGCATATGTAATGATTAGATGGTAGATACCTTTGTACAACATTTTCATTCTTTTGGTATCTATCCCCATTGTGCCCTTGCAATTCTTGCCATCTAGAACATTTCCTTGCTCATGCTGCGTATGCACATTACATTCTACATATATATATATATATATATATATATATATATATATATATATATATATATATAATGTTCCAATATATACTGCAGGTACTTTGTTTCCGTTTCAATATATACTTCAGGCACTTTGTTTTTCATTTTGAGTGACATATTTCCTATTTTGACAGTGGTCTTTTAATATCTAGTCTTTTAGTAGTATCATCTGTGATTTTGTTTTGGAAAGTTGCAGCTTCTGCTTGTGACATCATTTGGTTATCGTTACTGTAATTGCTTTTTGCTCTACTACTTTGCTATTGTTTCTTGTTAGAACTATTGCAAGATCATCTGCATATGCAATCAGTTCATTTTCTGATGTTTTTTCCACAATTTCATTTAACAAATGCAAGGCTTTTGGGTCTGCGAAGACTGAAACTTTGTACACTGGTAAAGTTTGTTGTCCTGTTTATGAATATATACCATTATAAAGGCTTATTCAAGGCACTCAAGAGATTTCGAGATATTTGTTTTACAGTTTTTTTTTCAATTAAACTATTTTCATTTGTTATATAAAAGTGCATATTTTATTTTTAAATCAATTTTTAACGAATTGTAAAAAAAATTGATAGTATAATAAATTCACATTGAAGATCGATTATAAAAAAAAGGTACAGAGAACTTTCTCGCCTATTAGGACCTGTGAGATCTCTAAAAGAAATAAGGACACTACCTGTACACTATAAATGATACTCAGAAATACATACAAGAGGATTCTATAGGATCTATCGAAAGAGTCAGACGAGCTCCAGCATTTTTTGTATAAACGTCGAATTGTATAATTCCATAAATTTTATAATATTCTTTACATTATTTTGATTTACTTTTAGTATTTGACTTTATTTGTTGGAAAAAAGCTTTAAAAGAGTACATATTATTGTACAAAAGGAATTTATTATTACGTAAAACATTTATAACAGATTATCTATTAGTACATATAATAATGATATTTATCACAAACAAAAAAATAAAAGTTTCATACAAAAAACAATATAAAAAGTAACATAGTGAATAAAAACAGATTTTCTCAACTGGGCAACAAAAAACAATATAGAAACCGTGTACTACACACAAAGCAGAATAATTACAGAAATAAAATATAATATTTACAGTTTTTTTAATTACAGCGGTGATTATTATCGTAAAAACAGACAACATTTATGAACTATAAACATTTTCCATATCTGGCTTTACTGCATGCACATCTGATTTTATACAATTGTATGGAAAAGCATATTTGGTTCACGTTTTCAAAGATTTCTCTTTGTGATGTTAACCGAGCAATAAACTATGCATATTACAGTATTAGCACAAAAGTGAAACTTGATAATTGATAATGTATCATGGAATGTATTTTTATTCCGTCTTCTCTACTCGAAATTATTCCCTGCCCGATTATTTTCAACTAAAAAATTGCAGTTTTCAATTCTTTTCGTGAAATTCTTTACATTTTTAGAAAAATAGACATCGCATAATTGGAAAAGAAGGTGGAATTATTTTAACAGTATATGTACACAGTATTTATTCATTCATTTCACCAAACAAATTTTTTTTGATTAGCATATGGTTCCAGCATTGATGTTAAATGTTTATAAATTTGTTTGCATCATGCAACTTCCCTAATTCTGAATAAGCTATGGAAACAGTTTTGTATTTTGCTACCAATTCATCCATTTTTCTCTTTCGAATTGGTCTAAATTTTCCAGTGGGTTGCTGCATGCGGCAGACAGTTTTCAAGACATGATTATTGTATATTGTTAAGCAGCACATATATTGTGTTGAAGTTCAGATAGATAAAATAATAAAATTTCGTTTCTTTAAAACGTAATGCTTGCAAGTTTCACATAGGGTGTTGACGAGCAAGAGCCGTAGATTTAATTTTACTTTCCAGCCGAAGTTCAAACGTTGTTTCTGTTTTACTGATTTTAATCACTCATTCTCCGAAGAACCTTCGTGTATGGTTTCTTCATATAAAGTATCATTATCCAATGGTCTATTACTTTTTCGAAAATTGTTTCATCTCCACTGATAGTTGGATTAATTAAAAATTGTTTTCTTTTCCAGTAATTAAAAATGTTCTTTAATTATTATTTTTCACTTTCTTCTTTTCAGCAATAGAACTTTTGATAATAATCATTGACTTATTAGTATCCTATACTTTTGAATATTATCCGGACGGACCTGTTCCAATGCTATTTCAATGCTGTTTCATGCCTGCGTTTTGGGTGTCACCTGACTCTCTTATCATTTTCGTATTACATCCAGTCATATCAACTTATGCAAGTATTGCACTGCAGCGCGGTTGGCGACAGAAGTGAAAATTTAAAAATATTTAAAATATGAAATGAAAATAAAAAGTGTTTCCGTTTCCGCATCGAAAATTATTTATTGAATTGGATCCAGTGACACTTTATTACGAGCAATATATATATATATGTACATATATATAAGGTGTTTCAAAATTATGTGTCATGACCACCATAGCGGGATTCTGTATCGTCGGATCGGTGGAGATCTGTTTGAAAAATAACGTGCAAAATTATCCTTGACCGGTTTTTTCAAGATCAAAGTTTTTTTATTGTCGCATCGTAATTTTACTCACCGAGAGGATAAAAAGTCTCCAAGGAACCATGGATCGGAAATGATCCGTTCTCCTAAAAAATTATTACATATGTATGTATATATAATTATTATTAAACACATACATGTTTATATTTTCCAATGGAATAGGCTCTGCTATTGTCGATTGATGTCATATTGATATCGAGACGAATTCAACACTGTATAAGCTGATTAGAGACGGCGTAATTATAGCGACAACGAAAAGTCTAATACACAGAGCGGAGATTATAGTTTAAAGTCATTTCAAAGTCACAGTATACTACACGGTTGAATTCGTCTCGGCATCAGCAACAACCTTATGATATCAAAAACATATAGTACTATTTACGTAGAAATCAAGGTGACCTTAACTCTTTTACGTAAAAATCATTTTTTGAGATTTAGTAATATGAAAACATATAGCTCACTAAATACTAAAAAAATTTTATATGAAACATTTTTTAATTGCACTGTCGGAAATGCTTAAAAACTGGTAACAAAGCTTAACGCGAACATCCTGTAGAAGCAGGTGCACAAGCAACGTCGCTATAATTACGCTGTCTCTAATCAGCTTATACAGTGTTCAATTCGTCTCGACTTCAGTATCGATCGGCAATAGCAGAGCCTATTCCATTGCAAAATATAAACACATTACATATATGGCGAATTTAATAATAATTAGATTATATAATAATTTTTCAGGAGAACGGGTCATTTCCGACCCATAGTTCCTTGGAGACTTTTTATCCTCTTGATGAGTAGATTACGATGCGATGATAGAAAACTTTGACCTTGAAAAAACCGGTCAAGGACAATTTTGCACGTTATTTTTCAAACAGATCTCCACCGATCTTACGATCGCTCGTGACACATAATTTTGAAACACTCTGTATATATAAGAATCATAGTAAATAAAAACGAATTTAGTAACAAGACATTGTTTAAGAAGCTCTATGACTGTATAGTGTGATTTTTCACAAGAGTGCATCGTTCTTTAATGGATACCTATGATTTTTTTCTACGATTGAATTTTTTCTGCATGCTAAAAATACTTTTTCTGCAAAAAAATATTACAGCAAGGTTGAAAAGAAATTAATATTTCTAAAAATGTGTCAAATTTTATACGGTATGCCGCTTCCAAAACATATCTGCTGTATTTTTGTTTTTCTGAAGAAAATGTTCGAGATAAAATTACACTATTTGAAGGCGCACATTCATTAAAAGTGCAAAGAACTTTCTTCAAGATCATTTTTGCAATTTCAAAGTGAAAGTAATGGAACTCATATATAAGTCAATATTCTTATGGAGCATAAAAATTAAAGTTTATTTACTTCAATAATCATTTATGTTAGAGAAATTTTTTTCGGAATGAAATGTTTATTAAAGAGATTTCATGTTAAAACAATACGGATATCTATTGGAGTCAAACGATCACAATAATCTGGTATACATTTTGCGAGAATTAATATAGAATATAAATGATTTTAAGTAAGATAAATTATGTGAGTAACGTACATTCGAAAGAGTTGCGGTTCGTCCGAGTCGTTTGAGAGCTCGCATCGTAATGCCTCTCCTGCCAATTATCGTTCTTTCTCATAAGACTGCAGCCTTACCTCTTCTAGGAATCGCTGTTTTCGGCATGTGTTTATACTTTTTCTATCACATGAATTCTATATACTACAGAATTTTTTTAGAATTTCCTCATTGTAACATGACATATTTTAGTACACTTTATTGAGATTTTATACGAATTTATAATGATATACGTATTACTCATTTTTTTTCTGATTACCTTCGTAATCATCATCGTGTAGAATGACAAATGAAATGCGAGTTAAAGGTTATACAATTTAGGATTTTCTGACGAAAGCATAATTGGCAAAAGTTTAATATGGTTATCACATGCAACATTCTGTCCACGAAGTTAAACTAGCGAAATAGGCAATTGCACAATTGTTCATTGTCTCATGGTCTTAGGTAATCACTGAAACTCAATCAAAAATATATGATTTGATTCAACTCCGAAATGTCAAATATTCTTATTCGGATAATTTGAACAAATTTTTAAAATAATTAAAAATCTTATTATAACTTCGTGAAAAAAAATCATGTAACATTTTACTTGAATTCATTTTAAAACATAAAGCTCTTGATTACTCTGAGTTTGTTTGCTTTTTTCGTTTTTTTTTTTTGAGTATTTCTAGATTTTGTAGCAAGTGGGACATTAAAAAAACTTCTATTTCCAAAATTTGTAAAAATTCAAACATTTTTGAATTTGAGAATTTTTTTCATGACTGAAAATCCACCATGCTCTAGAAAATTCAAATTTTCCTTTTTTCAGTCACATCTTAAATCTTGCAGTACAATTTTCTTCGCCATTCTATTGAACTTTGATTATTAGGATTAGAAGATGAAATTTATATTTAAGATCCTCGCTGCTCCTCCATTGTCCCTTTAAATGTCACGCGTCTCCTTTCAGAATCACAACTCAATTAGCTGAATCTCAAAACAAAGTAAGTATATCATTGTTGGAATGCCTTCTCCTTATTTGAGATGTTTGCTGAATTCGGGAATTTAACCGTTTGGAAGATAATTTTACGATACTTGACGTATAAAAACAAGGAAAGACAGAAAATGGTATAAAAATTAGAGGATTATTATTACATGGTGACACTGTTTCTGACCGGCTGCTATTGCCTAGAGACGGATGTTTATATGTATATATGAATATACTTGTGCTTATTGAGAGTTACATTTGTGTAATCTTGTTTATTTTATACGAACGGTCTGATGGCGGCCTTAAATAAAAGAACACAAATTGGTTTTTGGTTTCATAAAAAGAAGGATAAAAGAATATTATATCTCTGTTTTTCCAAAAGAAGGTGATGATTTGCCGCAAATTACTTGTCTACATCGGGCCTAACGTTGGCTACTAGTTATTTGTTCTTATTTTACATGTAATGAATTTCGTAAACCTGAAGAATCTACCTTTCAAATAGATGAATTCTCGAAGCCAAACTTTTATCTTTGGAATTTCACATCACTCACAGCGCTCTTCAAATTTTATCTCGATGAGTGGCCATTCAAAATTAAATAAATTCATAGTAGTCAATCGGCGATGTCCCAGAAAAATAATTTTAGTAATTTAATTAGTCAAAAATTATTTTTAAAAACAATAAATTATAAATGATTACTTAAAACATGTATTAATGTAGAAATATAAATGTAAATAGTGTATTTAATAACAATAATGATAACAAGACCACAAATAATTAAACAAAACAAATAACACAAATCAACGACTCAGATAAACTCTTTAAACAACACAATTAAATCTTTTAGACAACACAATCGACTCTTTTAAACAACTCTCTCTCTCAACACTTTCTCACTACTCTCATCGACTCCGTTTTACAATTCGCTCGACTCTTCTCTTATCGAAAAGAAAAATGCTCCACGCTACGTTGTCCTTCTCGCATCATATTCATATTTTCTCGTATTTCTATGATCAGTAAACAGATCTATTAAGTTGTTTCAATTAAACATAACTGAAAATATAACTACAGATTATCGATACTACATATACTGATACTTATGAAGTATATTTACAATACCGACGATGCGTCTCTACTAATCATTCTCATCGTGGAAACGAGTCCTTCGAAATAGATTTCGGTGGTTAAAATTGTGCACAGTTTACTTGCTTACTTACTCGCGCTGAAATATGCTTTCACTCGTATGAAACACACTTATTGCCCAATTTCACGATCTTTCGCTGCACGGACAACCATATTTATAGATATTTAGCGTGAACCATATTTAGATAGATAGCGTGTTCGAAATAGTAGTATTATGTTTCGGCACACGATGATTCTTAAAAAGGGGCTTTCTGTTCTAAATTTCATTCTTCCATTTCTTTTTCGAGTCTTGCAATTAGAATCAGTTTCATGAACGAAAAAAAAACGTATCTAAAATATGAATCACTAAAATATTAATCATTGTCTCGTTAGAAAATTTGAGCAGCGTAGCAGCAAGGTTAGTGATTCTTAGAATGTGCACATAAATTCTTGCAGGATTCGGGATTTCACGATATTTTATCGAATAAAGCGAGTGATGTTAGTCTTGTTCGAATAGTTACATCACTCTTTTGAAAAGGGAATTTTTCTGTTAATAGGATCTTGGTTTTTTCTTTTATAAGTGGGGAGTCTTACGTGTCGAGATCCTACAACACAGATTCATTTACTACTCCAGTTATCTGGAATTATTGGAACTATCGCACTCTGCAAATATAAATGTAACTCACTTTGTACTCATTGCAACAAAAGTTCTGAATCCTATCGTCTGCAGTAAGAAATGCAATATTCTCGTGTATGATCTGTTGCTGTTGGTACGCAAAAGCGGTTCGGTAACAAATAAGCAATCTACCGCTCTACCGTCTGCATTTTTCTATATTTCATAATCTCTAACAAAGGTTTATGCTACAACAGTCACCATGATTTTTGAAAAAAAAATATGTTCGAAAACATAAATTCGAATTTCTTTTTAGTGGGTTATAAACTGTAATATAAAAAGTTTCCTAAAAAATAGTCTTCGATAAAAAAAATCTTGACGTCTTTAATTTTGATTTTTTTGACCTCACCGTGTTATAGCTGACGAATTCAATGCCCTACCATACCATAATTTCGAGACGACATTGGGATTAGATATTTAGGATAAATAAAAGAAAGCATCAAATTAAACAGTTTTACTTGAACTATGTTTGTAAGAAAATGGATACCAGTTTGAACACCTATAGTAATTGAATACAAAGTCAAGGTGACTGATTCTTTATAAAAAAAATTTCTAGAGGATCTTTTATAGTGCAGTTTATAGTCCACTAAACACAGAACTTTTATTCAAAATATATTTTTGTCAGGCTATTAAAAGTCTATAAAAAATTGTGACAGTTATAGTATACAACTGGTATAGTGGTATTCGTATGTTTGAATGCTCGAATTTGTCATTTTGAGCTCGCGTTGTATTATTTCTGTGAATCGTTTTTAACCGCCTATCTTCGTTTCGCGAAAAGGACTTTGCTCTATCCTCAATAGCGAACAGGAGACGAACTAAATTAGAAATTAATTGAGACTTTTTTCCTTTGCCAACTTAAAGATTTGCGTCTTTGAATCTAGGAATTGAATCTTCATAATCAGAGAGGCGAACTGTTTCTCACATTAGAGGTATCTGGAAGACCGCTTGCATAGCACCAGCTTTGTCGACTGATTTCTGGGACAATGTTCCGTTCTTCTTTAAAGAACATCCACTTTTCTTGCTGAAATTGTAGCTTATCTCAATTTGAGGCTCATGCTTTTGCCAGATGTTAATTCCTAATTTCTAGCATAGTTCCTTCTAGCCATGTCATCTTAGAGATACCATTATTTGATTCTGTGATGCAAGTTGATAATTTTTGGAATCATTTCACGTATATCTCATAGGAAAGAAAAAAAACAGTTCATATCAACATTTGTGAGGACGGTTTTCATGAGACCAATCTCCAATGAGGCCATGCATTCCTTTCACTGACCATTTATGCTTGAAGTTGACATAAATTGACCACTTATACTTGAGGCAACAATGGACCGCTTCGTCCTGAAATGCTGAATTACTTTTGTTCTCAATCTTACAGAGACTATTCAACGAAGGCGGATGATATGTTACGGTCGCTAATGATAATTCACGCGGTAATATCTCCTGATTCTCGCAAAACGTTGCTCGTGGCGAGACGTTGTCTTTAGTCCTCTTTCCATTTGTAGCCTGTATAACTCAAATATCGACACTGTGATTATTTATCATGAGTAACGAAGAAGAAAGAACTGAAATTTTAGAATTTTGATAATTTTATGTTTTAGTTTATCATCTAACGTATACACATTAATTGTATCTTTATCTTTATTTACAATTAGCTTAATCTATTTATAATTTTATAATTTCCATGTTGCGTATTTTTAAAATTAATTTAATAGTTTTATAAAGTAACATCACATATTGCTTGAGAGTTCTAAAACTATATATATATATTTTTAAATTTGACTAATATTCATTGTTGTCGTTGTTGTTTTTGTGAGTAAAATGTCGCATCAGTTACTCAAGTTAATGGTAAAGATTTAAAACTATCGCTAACGCTCGATAGCAATTGTGTCTGGTGATTCATTAAATTCGATTTATAAAAAATCAATGCTCTTTTAAAACGTATCATCAATTTATCAGAAATCACTCATCTACATCGAAAGTTCTCTTATTTTTCTTTCTCTGGGTTAAAAGAGGGAGAAATTTATTTTCGTGTTTTTCTAATGCCACAGCTGAATTTGTTTGCTCGTCTACTCTGGGCCTTTCGGCTGAGATAAATCAGATAATGTATTAAAAAATACGTATTTTTATTTATCTTTCATGTATCCTCTATACTTCAGACATATATTTCATACATATCCTCCATAGTATATTTCACATTATATTCCTCCATCTCCAAAATGATTAAATAAACTAAATCATGTCTTTCTCAAAATAAAATAATTATATTTTTATATAATCAACACTTTCGAAAATGTTTCAGTTGCAGGTGATTCTCCTAATCGTTTTCAATATCTCTATTATTCAATCCAAGTTAAACAGTTGTAACCTATTCAATGATTTTCCCATAGATTTTTCTAGATCTCGTTTTAAATCTCATTTAACATACATTGATAAGCACGTTGGTGAAGGTTATCGTAAATATATCTGCATATTCTCAGGAAACATGAGAAAGTACCGGAAACAGCTAATGAAAGATTATCTATTTACTCTATAATTTACCAAATTTGACAGTGTTTTGAAACACATGGATTTTACTGTCATTATCATGCTTTTAGCTTGTACGCAAGAACTTTCCTTTTTATTTGTAAAAATTTCCTAGGAAGGGTTGAAAATTCTATAGAATTCCATGTGAGCGTTAACCATCTGTTACTTTCTGTGATGCATGAATTTCTCTGTGAACAATTAGTATCACATTAATCAACAACTTCTGTTGTTGCTTGAATTATAGTTGTACAAAATGTCAAAAACAATATAAATTCTGAGTTTTTATTTCTTTGTACATTTCTTCTAGTTAATACCACTATGCTATGTTAGTTTAGTATCACAGTTTTTATGACCAATACTGTGAGTCGTTCTGCACTTGCCTTGTAAGTTTAATTTATCAATATCATATTTCTACATTGGAGATTTGAATACTCAGATATTAAATATAATACATTGCAAAAAGTTTTCAATTTTATGTTGTATGTTGTGTTATATATACATAATTTTTTTTTATTATACAGCCCGTAATAGAGTATGTGGCATTTATGTATGAATATTTCTTATATACTGTTAGATTCCACGTGAAGAAACAAAACTTAATATTTTTAAAAGAGTTTTATTCTACGTTGCAACCAGTTAATGATGATGTTACAAAGTCTGCTTCATGGAAAAAAGTACTCTTCTCTTCTCAGCATGTCTTTTTATATTTTTGTCTATGGTAAATCGAAGAAAGGTGGATGACTAACTATTGAAATTTGTTCTATGAATAGCTTTAGTGAAAATAACAGGTCACTTTAGGGAAAATATTACTGACGTAGTGTTAGCATTGAACCAATATTGTCAAGCTTAGTTGATCATCCAACAATCCTATGAAATTATATATGAACATATATTTTAATATATGAGAATTTTTCCCTCTGTTTATAAGTTTGTAATCTGAGGTGAATCTGAACTTATTTTTTCATTATATATTTTAAATTATATATTTTCGACATATTTGTAAAAACCGAAACGAACATTATTGAAACAGGCATAGAAACGTAGTGATATATGTAAAAAATGCCAATAGTACATAAAATTCACATTGAAGAAAAACGTAAAACAGACATAATTGTATTACATTTATCTTCAAATACAAAACAATCCCTTAAATGCAAAAACACTTGCAATTTAACAACTGTTCTGCACAAATCAATAATTTCATATAAAATTAAATAACTGAACTTATCATATAATTTGAAAATGTTAAAACGTACATCTTTGATGAAGCTTCATAATCAATATGAACTGAGATGAAATTTTAATTGTCGATAGTTTCAGGAGCGAAGGAATGAACCAATTTGCATTGTGCAAAATACAATAATTATATTCTACTGTGAAAAACAAGTTAGTACTGGATGAATAAATATTATTAATATAATTTATACATCAAACAATAACAAACACATTTTATTAAAATCAATGTAATATAAAATTTGCAAAGTTTGTAAAATTCTTGAAATGACTGCGTTATGGCAAAATGCGAAAAAGACATTTTTATCAACTGAAATACAAAAATTTCAATAAATTAAAGTTAAATAATATAATATTAAAAATACCAAATATATTACGGACAAAATACCTGCGTGGTACGAGACGAATAAAGATTAATTAATTTATATCCCTTGGAACTTTTTAACATGATAAACAATAATAGCTTTTAACGGAATACCATGCCATGTAGAATCGTATCTGTATGTTATCGTGATTATTATTTGATATATTCCAATGATACACAGTGAAGAGCATAAATAAACCAGTAATTTTACATTTCACATAAATCGTTTCTCAATGTTATTAAAATGCTCGGTACAGAAGTATTTTGCACATTTTATGTTAATTTCAACAATTTTTCAAAGTTATGAATAGTTTTCATTTATTTGCAACAAGAAATATTTCATTTTGATTCAATATTTTGATTCAACTTCATTAGATGTGATGTTAGTCGTAGTAGATACTGGCATTCTGTTATATCGACGGTTAGAAAGACTGCTCAAAGATTTTAATTACATTTCCGTGTAATTTTTGAATCATTAAAGACATTGAAATGTGAAAGTACTGAAAAGTAATCATTTTTTAATAACATACAATATATTTTATATTTATTTTTACAAATAAATATTATGTCTGTGCTAATTAAACTGATTCTTGTAATGTTATAATTGTTTTAAAAGAAAACAGAGTAAATAAAGTACAGAAGTATTTATTTCTTATTTTACTAAGATTTAGAATATTATATAATATACAAATTTTCAAATACATAATAATTTTACTATTATATGAAAAATGATATTATATTATTAATATAATA
This sequence comes from Tetragonisca angustula, assembly GCA_036937485.2. NCBI lineage: Eukaryota > Metazoa > Arthropoda > Insecta > Hymenoptera > Apidae > Tetragonisca > Tetragonisca angustula. The sequence goes on along the minus strand of JAWNGG020000057.1, from coordinate 1,055,372 downwards.
TATTAATATTGTAATTTACATTTTTCTTTAATGTAATATTATTTTCTTATTTTGTCAGAGAATAGTCAGATACACATTTGTCGGTTAATCGCGCATTCCGTACAACCGGATGCTGAATAATTAAAACTCTACATAAGACACATAAATTTTGATTCCTGAATAGCTGAAGAAAATTGAAGAACAATGGAACAAAATTCATTGTTATTATTCTGTACAAGGGATGTAAAAATGTATTAAAAGTATTAAAAACTGATTCCCATATCAGAAGGATCATAAAATAAATACTAGTAATCAGAAAAATATTGTACAAAACATGCTCCAATACTTTTGGTTACGAACAACTGAAAAATCATTTACAATAACAATATTGTTTACTGATATTAATTACTTTTTAACATATATTTATTCTATTTAATTAATTAATTTTTTAATTTATTTATGTTAATAAAATGTTTTTGTTATGCATATGTTTTGTGTATCTAAATATTAATTGTAATGAAAGCGGATTTGAAAATAAATCGTAATTATTCAGTGATTCAGTTGTGCTCTTCACTGTAATTGTATTAGTTGGTTATAAGATAACTTATAAACTAAATAAAATAAATTAACACAAGAAAACAAATTGAATGAATGATATGTTTAAACTTACGATTCCTTAAGTATATCCATATCAGCGTCTATTATTAATAATTCCAGTTATGTAGAAATATGTATACTAGGTAATCGAAAACACACACAGTATTAATCAAAACTTCCAATTTACCTTTCATAGGTGCTACTGATGTGGGCAATTAAATAAAAAGAATTTTTAAATTTCTATTAATTCTTCAACGACAATATTCTAATACAAATTATTTCTGTTTTGACTTCCTTATACTATTTTGACAATCTTGTGAAGAATTTCATACGCTATTAGCACTTGTTATTAATTAATTAATATTAATTGTAGCATAAGTAATTGCTCTTGTTCATCGATTTATGCGTTCTTTCTTTATATAAAAGTAAATTTGTCGTCTACCAGACGAGCAAATAATCGGTATAAATTAAAAAAATATAAAAATTGTTATAGAAATATTTGTAGGAATGGGAAACAATAAAGTTAAGTCGGAGAAAGTAAAAATCGATAAAAATTTGCATTCGCTGATATATAATAATATTTCAATAAAGATTATTAAAAAATATGTTTCCTAATCGCGTAAAATAAAATCGCATGAAGGATAATTTGTTCTGTATAAAAAGTGTCACATATATCGAGGAATAGGTCAACTACCATAAACACCTTACTTACATTAAAAAATGCTTCTATAAATAAAATTAACAAGTAATGTGAAAAATAACATGCTTGTTGTTGAATTTCACTTGATTATTCCTTCAGCTATTTTTCTTTAATGTCAAGAGTTTATAATGGTTTTACAGTTTTCATTGTAAAAATTCCCATAGATTCTAAATGTATTTAAGATTCGAATTCTGTATGGATATAAAATATTCTCAAAATTTACTTTGAAAATTTAGTCTGACACTAATAGTAGATCTTAGTAGATTATTATTGGGTACAAAAATAAAATATGGTATTCTCTGTTTCCGTTCCTTGAAGCAACAAATTCATTTTCCTATTCTAACTTTTCATCTATTTATAGAAATTTTAATAACAATAAATCAATCAATCGATGCAAGACATGCACAGACACGTTTCGAAATATCAAATAAAATGCATATGGTCGACGAGCTAGTCGCAACCAGTACTCGAGTATATCCCTTGTATCGTTCTTTAGACGGCTAAAATATGAATCGATGAATTCGAGAATGTTTGCTTCATATATAATGATACAGCCTGACATTTTTAAAACTATAGAAACGCGAATTGTAACTCTAATATCATTACATTTCTTTGCTATATTGAATTGTAAATTTTTATACAAATTCATATCTAATATGATATAATTAGAATTAGAAAGGCAATGTAATTAGAATATAATTATATATAATAATATAATATAATTAGGAATGTCAAATTTTCGTGGTGAGGTATGTAATACTTATGACATGTTTCAAACCCAACGTGTCAAATTCTAACTAGACCTTATAACTACTACACCTTATAAATTTCAGGTGGTTCCAAATTTTTCTGCACAGTTCTGATTACATGTCATTAACACGTGCGAAATACTGCAGGCAACGGCATGTTTTCCAGAAGGTGATGTGTTACCGTTTCTCAAAACAGCCGCCCCACGTGAGCGACAGTTCTTACGGGTGGGAAATTCTGGAAACTTGCTTTATACTTCTTAATTGGTTTTAACACATTCTCCGGTCCATGACTCCTCAGACTCTTTGAAAAGGACGGACCAAATGCTTGTTATACAAGAAGACTCTCAGGACATGACAAGCAATGTGACCGTCAAGAATCAGCAGTGATTGTATAAACATCAAACCCAAGAACTATCCATTTAAGATCAAACATGGTGACTATCCAGTTTAGCATCAAACTCAATAACTATCCATCAGTAATTCTATCAATTAATTCACAGTAACTATTCAACCAATCGATTTAGTAAACATTTGTTCATTTAGTTCAGTTCACTGACAATTAGCTCAGATTTAGAGAATCATCAAGTGCAGTAGTAGTGGTAGTAGTCATTCGCTCGATATTCAGCTAAGTAAGTGTATTTTTCGAACTGAGTTGTTGGTACCTCAGACAAAAACCACCAGATTTGTACAATAAATTCAATATTATTCAAAATAGACTTGTTCATTTCTCACACCAATAAGTCGTCCTCCGACACCAGTGACATATGCAGATAACACATTGTAATGTCATGAAATTTCATTCTATTCACGAAGCGAATGATCTGTAGCGGCCTATAGCGCCTCGAGTACGAGTCTCGAACACCGACTCGTACAAGCCGCAAGTGGCTGTGTGCCTAGCGTCGAAAGTCTAGCGATATTCGACGTTAAGCAAACAGAGTGCGGAACACTGCTAGAATGGGGGGTGACCGTCCAGCCTAGCGAGTAGTTAGGAAAACAAGCGTCTGGGGTAAAGGGTCGCTGCCATCAACCCCACTGATGAGTCTAGGCAGCGGCTCTGAGACGAAACGCATAACCTTTCCTCACCTTACCCAAATCCTACATGCTTCCAGCATCCTCGCACAATATAAATGTAAATAAAAAATGTAAATATATAGATAATAAGATACTATAGATACTTAAAAAAAAAACCCTTCACATCTTTCGAATTGAAATCGAAATCACACGTACTTGCGACAATACAAACAAGCATTTTGAAATCATCATGTATAATTAATTACGATTATGCTGTAGATTTTTATACAAATCTATTTATAATTTGAACATATGTTTTAAAAATAAAATTAATGTAAGTAATCGTTCTACGCAACAAATGTTATGAAAAGAATATTTCTCTAAAATCTACCAGAGTTGGGCATATTTTATTCGAACGAATAACGAATAGCAACTAATAAAATACTGTCAAATTTATTCGTAAAATTTTATTTATTCGTTTTATTCGAGAAAGAATTATTCGTTATTTACGAATAACGATTTTATTCGAGGAAAAATTTTACGAATAACGATTTCGAATAAAACTTCGAATAAATTCTTCGAATAAAATTTTATTCGAATAAATCTTCGAATAAATTCGTATAATATTTCGAATAAATTCTTCGAATAAAATTTTATTCGAAATATTTACTGAAATAATGTTAAGAAAAAGAGTCAGGAGTCCTTTTTTCACAATTCTGGTCTATTTAATAAATTTGCTTTTAATACAATTTTTTGTTCGAACATTTTGTTGGTTAACCTGTTTGCTTTGGGCGAGTTTGTTGTCGTTGCAAATGTAAACAAACGCTCTACTAGAGCAGAAGTTGCAAATGTAAACAAACGCTCTAATAGAGCAAAGGAGTGTTATATTTCAAAAATATATACCAGCTAAAGAAAATATTGAAACTATAACTACAACAGTGTAAATATTTTGCAAAATGTAATACAATTTTGAATTCATTACACATATTTTTAAATACTACAGGTATGTTTTAAAAATTCTAAAGCGGTGTGATTAAAGATGGAAATTATATTGTATAAGATAATTATCACTGGTTACTTAATACAAAAAGAAAGAAGATAAAATTGATGACATTGCTTTGCAAAAAACCATATTTTCTGTTGTAAAGTAGCAAAGCCTTAATTATATTACAGTCACCATTACTTCAATTTTTTTGTTTGTAAAAACCATTGACTTTTCAACAAAATTCTGTGAAAATTTAGCGATTTTTAGCAAAATGTTTAACATGATCTGTAATTTCAGCATTACTTATTTATATCGAAACGTGTGGAAGAGTCGATTGACTTTTTTCTATTCTCTCTTCCTACTGATGTATAGCTATTAAGAAGATTATAGATTATATAAGGGAGAATATAACTACTGTTATTTCGATTAATATTCTTATTTCTCTAATGTTCATTTTCTCACACTATTATTTAGTGCGCAATTGAAGTAATTTTCAACTTATTTCATTTTATTTTGACTATTAGTGGGCAGAAATTATAAATGTTACATAAAAATTAGTAGATAATAACATTTGAATATATGTTTGATATATTGAATGTGTAACAAAATTATTTTATCGTATAACAAAAATATTAAAAAATTATAAATATATTATCCACTTGTTTGAAGAGAAAGAAACTGAAGGGTTTTGAGAGTAACTATGGTGTCTACATATTTACATTCTATTTACCATTATTGCGAGAATGGAAGGATGTAGGGATGATGTTCGGAATGTGGGTAAGGTTGTGCGTTTCGTCTCAGAATCACTGCCTAGACTCATCCAGTGAGGCTGATGGCAGCGACCCCTTACCTCAGACGCTTGTTATAACTACTCGCTAGCCTGACGGGCCACCCATCCTAGTGTCACGCGGAGAATGTCACAACGGTAAACGTAAAGTGATGGAGCGCGACGGTTCACTATAAATGTTTATTTGAAATTGAAATATATTAATTCGGTGATTATCTAACGTAATGGAGAAATAACACGAAACATATGGCGTTCAACTCTGATCTGTTCTTTATTGAGGTTCCGAGGTTTCTTATACATTTGATTTTCCAGAGTGGTGGGGGAACTGCTTGAGTCTGCACGTTCCAGGACGATGGATCATCCTGGCTCGGTGCTGGCCGGAAATAGTTTCAGATAAGCCCTTGTCACACCCCCCTTCGTAGATTCGACTTCGCCTCGAAGCGAACTATTTTTGGGTTTTTGATGTTGCTGAGGTCGGAGCAAGAGCTTTTTGGTTCGGAGTGTGGATATTGTGGCTCTCTATTATCGTCTTCGAGTTGGAGTAGTGAGATCCTGGGGACGGTTTGTGGTGTTGAAGGGTCGGCGTTGTATGTATTCATCACCCTTGGTTGTACGTCGTTGGATACAGATGTTTCGTTACAACAGATTTTAATACAGACGTTTTTGGGTAGCAATTTGGTAACTATTTGGAAGCATCCTATCTTATATAGAGTATACAAGGTTATAATTCCCAAAGAGAGGTATCCTAGATATTTTAAAACATCAAGTGCGGTTTCGGTAGCTGACAACAAGCGCCGTTGGTATTTTAGATTAGCTAGCTGATTGTTCATTGAATCTAATGTGTTCACGTAATTATTGAAATTTGGAGTTACTTTGGCTACAGTGGGTAGAAAATTTTGTAGTAATTTCATATCGCTTTCTGCGATTGGAAAATTAAGACTATAGTTTGTTACTATTGTTTCAGTGGGTTGGATGGTACCTCCAATTTTCATTACATTATTATCATATGTGATGATACAGTCTGTTTGGCTGGATATAATGCTCGGTTCGCGTATTTCTATGTATCTAATAGATTTGCAAAGTGTTTGAATAGAGATTGGATTTTGTGGTATAGCTATATATTTGTTACGGCTTTGCATTGGTATGAAAGTGATGTTATCGATCTTAAACACGGCATTTTTACAATTTTCTATAGGGTTGTACATTTTCGAATTTAGGTGTTGGGTAGGTTGCGTTCTCTCGCACAGCTTTCCAATAGGCGACTCCCTACAGTACTTAGTAATATACGCTTGGTCGATTGGTATATATCCTCCTATTTCTTCTAAAGTGTATTCATGTTCTATGAGCGGGGCTATAAAACTTTCCTGTATTTTGTGAGGTATAGCTATATGTCTGAATAAAGTCCATTCATCGCTTTCGAGCATAGGTACAATTATCTGATAAATTAAAGTGTCATTTATTATACTAGCTTGTAGTCTACTGATATCTATTATGTGCTGGAAATTTCCTATATTGCCATTAATAACAAATCGGGGTTGGTCTTTGGTCAATCTTGTATATGATTCCATAAATGTATGTAGGTCAATTAATGTGGTGTCTATTATTCCACGTTTCCCTAGGATAATGGTTAAGTAAAAATCGTTAACGTTGTTAGTCAATTCGGTTATTAGCGCTTCTAAAATTAATAGATTCCTATCCAAAAGTAAGTCGTTCTTTATTTGTTTCAAATTTTCTAATTGAATTTTCACCTGACCTGTTAATTTTTGGAAATAATCATCTTGAAGGATCTGTTTAAACATTGAAGTTTGATTTTGGACAATATGTGTCAATTTGTTCTGGTCGTCAAAGAGTTTGTCTATGTTTCTGTTTATTAGTTCTAAGTCTGCGTCGTCCAGAGTACCAAAGAGAGTCTTGGAGATTGATCCGATAGCATTAAGTAGTCCTCGTCGAGTTCTGGTGTGCGTTATTGTTTTTAGTTTAAGGACAGATCGTTCCAGATTTTTCATTCACGCAGTTATAACGTCATAGGCGGTTCCCATGCAGTTACGTTCTTTACAATGATCAATAATTGGCAGATAAAGTTTTTGTACGGTTTTTATATCTTGATATAGGTCATTCGTTTTAAAGATTACAATGATTTTGATTTCTTGGTGGTATATGTAAGCCTTTTCGATGGCTTCTGTCAATATCTTTTCATGTCCTATGGGTTCTATGGTTATACTTGCGGTTATTGAGGTGAGTCCCTAGAAAAATGATATGGTTTTAGTCTGTTACCGTGAGTGAGTAATGGTTTAGCTTTTGGTATGTCTAACAGGTAGTTGGGCGTCTTTATTTCTAGTATTTTGTAGGGTCCTAGCCACTCTTTGTCTAATTTATGAGTCTTATGGTCATTATGTAGCAGTACGAGGTCGTCAATTTGATATAGGCTTTTGAGTCTGATTTTCCTGTCTTGATCCTTTTTATATCTTTTTTTGTTTTCATTGGTGATTCTTTTTGCGGCCGTTAAGTATTCTGTATGTCTGTCCTTCCAAAGTCTGAATGGTTCGTTCTGGGTGAGTTTTGAAGTTAAGGAAATGGCAGAAGGCATATTAGCTTCTCGTCCGAATGTTAGTTCGAAAGGGGTACATCCTGTTGTAGAATGTACAGAGGTGTTATAGGCCATGGATATGTGTCTAAGATTTTCGTCCCATTCAGATTTGCTCTCGTCAATGTTGGTTCGCAGCATGTCTTTGATAAATCCATGAGCGCGTTTTAACGATCCATTTGATTGTGGGTGAAACGCAGTAGTTTTTATGTGTTTAATTTTGAAAGCTTTCTCGAATGAGTCCATCAACTTGCAGACAAAATTCCGTCCTTGATCTGTCAGTATGTGGGTGATGAGAATATGTATATGTAGTGTTCTAATAGTTCGTTTATAATAGTGTCGGCTTTCTGGTCAGGTAAAGGTATGAGGATAAGATACTTAGTGAGGGAGTCCTGGATGGAGAGAATGAATTGGTTGCCTTTACGTGTTAATTTCAATGGTCCAATAATGTCTAGTGCGATTTTGTCATTGGGGTTTTCTGGCGTGTCTGATATGAGTGCTTCTTCTCTGGGTCGTATTCGTGTCAGTTTGTTAGTTTGGCAAGTCTTGCAGTTTTTTATGTACTCGGTTACTTCGTCATCCATTCCAGTCCAATGATGTTTAAGCTTTATACATTCCAAAGTTTTAGTCTCTCCAATGTGTTCGTTTAGGTCGTGATTTTCTTTTATGATTTGCAACTTTTCTTCTTTGGTATATGTTTTAGGAGGTTCGATGGCTAGTTGGATGATTTCCACGGGTTTGTCCCTGCATATAAATTGAAGCATTAATTTTAACATTACTATGTCGGGTAATTTTAGTCTGTGTGCTCCGAAGGAAATAATTCGGGTATTTGTATTGGTCAGAGCGTCAAGTCTTTTTAGCCATTGCTGTACGTTGAAGGGTCCGAGTTCGTTGTATCCTAATTGCGTCCAAGTACGGTGGTTGGCAGTCAATTTTATAGGGATTTTCCGGGTAGTGTTAGCGACTTTCTATTCGTTGAACTCTTTCTCTAGGTTTCTAATCTTAATTTTGTTTGTGAATGTTTCGTCGGATGTTATTTTTAACGGATGCAGCCGAGAAAGTGTGTCTGCTACTTGATTTTCTTTTCCTTTCTTATACTGAATCTCATAGTCGTATTCCTCCAATCTAAGTCTCCATCTCATTAATCTGGAAGATGGATCTTTTACGTTATGCAACCATTTTAATGCTTGGTGGTCGGTTTGAATAACAAATTTCCGTCCGAGGAGGTATTGTCGCAGCCGCTTGATACTCCAAACGATAGCGAGCAATTCCTTTTCGGTCGTGGTGTAATTTCGTTCCGCGTTGTTGAGAATTCTCGATATGTAACAGCAGGGGTGGTCATGTTGTGATAATACCGCGCCTATTCCTTCGTTACTAGCGTCAGTTGTGAGTGTGAATGTCTTTTGGAAATCAGGATAGCAAAGTACCGGTGGGTTACATAGTCTTTCTTTAAGCGTGTCAAATGCCGTTTGTTGTTCGTTTGTCCAATGGTATGGCGTATTCTTTTGAGTCAGGGCAGTTAGAGGTTTAGCTATTTTTGCAAAGTTTCGTATGAATTTGCGATAATATCCAGTTAGCCCGAGAAAACATTTGACCTGTGTTATGGTTTTGGGTGTTTTGAATTCTTTTATTGCCGATAATTTCTTTGGGTTAGGCTGTATTCCGTTGGCAGTTACTATGTGTCCGAGATATTCTAATTCGGGTTTTAGAAATTCGCATTTATCTACTTGGAGTTTCAGTCCTGTGTCTCTTAGTCGTTGGAATACTATGGCTAAGTTACAGTTATGTTCTTCAATGGTATTGCCGAAGATTATTATGTCATCTAAATATACGAAACAATGTCGGCCTATCAGTCCTCGTAATGCTGTGTCCATCATGCGTTGGAAAGTAGCGTTTTTTAATCCGAATGGCATGCGATTATATTGGAAGTGGCTGTCTGATGTGGAGAAGGCTGTGTATTTCTTACTGTCCGGATGCATAGGGATTTGGTGAAATCCTGAGGAGAGGTCCAGGGCGGAGAAGAACTTCGCGTTTCCAAGGTGGTGAAGGATATCGTCGGGATTTGGAAGCGGGTACGCGTCTTGGTCAGTAATTTCATTAAGTTTTCTGAAGTCAATCACTATTCGCCATTTTTGCTTGCCGGATGCGTCTGTCTTCTTAGGTACTACCCATACTGGTGCATTAAAAGGTGAGTCACTATGTTCTATAATTTCCTTGTCTAGCATTTGTTTGATCTGTGTTTGTATTTCTGTCTTGTGGCATTCTGGGGTTTTATAGGATTTAATGTTGATTGGTTTGTCTTGTTTTGGGTGGATCTCGTGTGATGTTAAGTTGGTGCATGGTAGTGGGTCTGTTTCGAATGTGAAGATGTCGTGGTAACAGCAGACTATTTTTTTAATCGTCTCGGCGTACTGTGGTTCGATATTGTCAATTCGTAATTTGTTTAGAAGTTCATGGACTCTAAGGTTACTGCTCGATTGGATTTGATTTGAAGTGGTGACGTTTTGCTTACCAGGATTGACGTAGCAAACCCGTAGAACCTCATTTCCGATTTTAGCACAAAGTATTTTGAATGACCGAGGTGGTATTTCTTCTTTAGTTATCTGCAAGGGAATGAAATCATTATCAATTTGTAATTTATCATTGGTTATGGTGTATCGGTGTAATTTTAGGAAAGGGAGGCCGATTATTCCGTCTTCGATTAGTGGGAAGTCATTTGGGATTATTAGGAAGGCGTGTGTTTTATCATGGACTTTGCAAAAGGTTATGTGTTTTAGCTGGTGTTCGTCATTTCCTAATCTAATCGTTCGCGGTTTTTTTAAAGTGTAGCGGGTCTCACAGTATTCCTCTTTTAACAGGTTGACTCCTGCTCCGGTGTCCAGTAGCAATCTTCCGGGTTTTGACATTCCTGGGAGTTTACATCGGACGTGTTGCAGTTCTCCTCGGGTGTAGTTGATTCGTAGTTCTTCGTCTCTTCTTGTTCTATATCGTTCCAATCTATTGATTCGTTCGTCACTTCTGTACTGTTTACTCGAGGTGGGGGAATCTTTCCGTGCTGAATTATGGGAAAATTTTGCTTTAAAAGGTAACAGTTATTGCGAGTATGTCCGGTTTTTTGGCAGTTGTCACATTTTAGTGCGGTCGGGATCTTGGTATGGATTAGAGGTGGTTTGGAGGGGGAGTATGGCTGATGTGTCCTGATTACGCCTTTGTTGATTGCCGGACGGTGGATCGGTTGATGAGTCATTCGTCTGATAGCAGTCTCCTTCAGCCATATCTCCATGTTGGATGCCTCTTGTTGCGCTTCAATGAGTGACGTAGGCCTCATAGGAATGATGTATTGGGCTAAATCCGTGCGCAAGTTATGTATGTAGAAACTGCTTCGTTGTTTTCTTCTTCAAGTGCTATGTTCCTGGCGATTGGATTACTATGTTTGGCTTGTACTGCATATTCTAATTCGTTCAAAGCTTGCCTAAATCTGTTGGAATATGACTGGACTGTTTCGTTAGTTCCTTGTTTAGTGTTTTGCATCTTATTTCTACTTCCACTAACGGTGGTGGGGATCGAGACTTGTGTTCGGAGGGCCTCATATAGTTCTTCGTATGACGTTATTTGGCAGAATCGTATGCTTTGTTTTGCTCTATCTATTATTTTTTCAGTCAAAATCATGCGTAATAGTGAAGCTGTGTCACTCACTCTTGTGCGTGCAAATCCTACAGAGTTAATGAATTCTTCTACTCCCGTATCGTTAATTCCATTTAGTGTCTCTACCGTTCGCAGGGCTTCCGAAGGTTTCATAATTTGCTCGGTGTGGCTAATTATTCTTGATTTTGATTCTTCTCGCGTTTTCTTATAATCTATTTTGACAGGTTCGTGCGTCATTCTAGCGGTGTATTGGGTAGATTCGTCGTCCGTTACTTCAGGCTGTATGTCTGTGTGTACTGTCTCAGAGTAAGTGCAAGCGTTAATATTATTCGCGAGTCTTTTCAGTTCACGATTATACTGGTTAGCTTCTCTAATGTTTGATCATGAGATTCCGATCTTTTGGCAATCTTTCTGAATAGCTCGTCCTGACCAGAGGCTCTTTCGTTTTGTTTGTTAACTTGCTTACACAAAGTTTATATTAATATTAATCGCGAGCGAAGCAATCGCTTCACTTAAATTTTGAGAATCAGATGAAGAGGCCATTTCAATTTACCTTGGTAAATAAAGATGCCGTAGCTTGGAGATCTCGTCCGTAGAAGCGGAGTCTCGTTGTCCTTATCACCCAAGGTTTTAGATCCGTGACGTTTCGCAGAGGCTCACGTAGTCCCTGGTATTGAAATCCGTGGATCTTCAATTGTCCAGTTTCCCTTGCGATGGAGTCTGTGGATCCTGGCAGGATCGCCAAATTATGTCACGCGGAGAATGTCACAACGGTAAACGTAAAGTGATGGAGCGCGACGGTTCACTATAAATGTTTATTTGAAACTGAAATATATTAATTCGGTGATTATCTAACGTAATGGAGAAATAACACGAAACGTATGGCGTTCAACTCTGACCTGTTCTTTATTGAGGTTCCGAGGTTTCTTATACATTTGATTTTCCAGAGTGGTGGGGGAACTGCTTGAGTCTGCACGTTCCAGGACGATGGATCATCCTGGCTCGGTGCTGGCCGGAAATGGTTTCAGATAAGCCCTTGTCACACTAGCGATGTTCCGCACTTTGTTTGCTTAACATCGAAGATCGCAGTTCTTCAACGCTAGGCACACAGCTATTTCTGGCTTGTACGAGTCGGTGTTCGAGGTGCTATAGGCCACTACAAAACTTAAAAATAAAAATCAGTGCTTAACAGAATTTGAGCATATGTATCATTATATATCATTTCATATATACAGGGTGTTCATAATTCATGGTACAAATTGGGTCAGATAGATTCTATGGCTAAAAATAAAATGAAAATCAAGTATAACGAAATTGCGCGAAGGCTTCGTTTTCGAGAAAATTAAATTCAAATATCAGTCGAATATACGTATTCTTGAAAAATAACCGATATCGCTGATTTCACTTGCACTTTTTATGCACTGAACTAGCATCTTTATTGACATTGGTTTTTTTTATTAAGAACACGTATATTCAACTGATATTTAAATATAATTTTCTCGAAAACGAAGCCTCCCACGCAATTCCGTTAGTCTTGATTTTCGTCTTATTTTCATACAATCTACCTGACCTAATTTGTACCATGAATGTACATTATATTCATTTATCTATCATTTCTAATCAATATATGTCCAATATATATGCATATATTTTCAACTGTAATCAGTTATTTGTGTTTAACATCATCTGAATAGAAACAGAAGCTCGTTCCGAAGCGCGATGTGACCTCAGCAATTAATGATCAAAGTGTATGAAATTTTCGGATCCTCGCACACTTCTAATTATTATCGTATCTATAATCAACCATGACTTACGCTTTCTTCGAAAGCCATAGGGAAAGAGTCATATTAACTTACATTTCTTCGTCGTTTCTTTCCCTTCTGGATGACGTATGAGCCCAACGCACGCGTTTCATTATAATATTTCAATTCGATTGTCGTACGCTATTCTCGCAATCACATTTCATATGTGTTGATCTCACCGATTATATATACATATAATAGCTAGTCTACACGTGGCAGGTCGAACGAAAGTTTTTTATAGCGCTTGGAAAAACAGGGGAAGGGGGAAAATAGGAAAAGATTGAATCATAGAGAATTAGATTTATGTGGATCGAGGAGTGAAAGACGTTCGATGGGCCTGTCCTACCTTACCTAACTTACTTTATAGATTAGATAATCTATTACAAATTATAAACAATTGAAACATTTATATTTTATGTATGTATAATTCATATTTGGGGTAAAATAATATCTTAAAATACTTTAAAATACTTATTGTACATATATACCAAAATTTTTGGGATACAAACACATCCAGTGTTGACAGTTGAAATATACAAATACAGCTTGCAGTATTGGAATAGTTTTGATCTAATCTTTGGAAATCATCATCCGAAACTTCTCGATGCTGTGATCTTCCACTAATTTTGGAAGATATTTAATATTTTATTGGTAATAATTATTACCAGTGTCATCTGCAGTATGAATGGAATATTCCTCTCTTTGCAGACTATTTTTCAATAATTGAGTAATTTTATGCGGATTCAAATGCATTATTGCCATCTACTCATGGCTGTGACTTAAATTTAAACTGATCCAAATTAATGAGAGCAAGCAGAGTCCAAACGAGTAGGGGGAGCAAGTGGCGTTGTATGTGCACGATTCATCATCCTCATAAAAGAATGTTTGTACTTGTGTTTGTTCATTTGTACTGTATGACTCCTTTACTTTCACGATACATAGACTCGTAGTAGATAGCTAGCCAATAGCTGAAGTCTCTTGCATCTTTCTTGTATTTCATAGACACTTGGATCAAGTCGCAATTCTCAATCATTTTTCTACTAATAGCCTAATACTAATATTCTAATCTTCTAATCTCTATTCCTTTTCTCGGATTTTATAATATTTTGTTTGTTATTAAATTTATTTTTTATTGTGATTACATGATCGTTGATTTTTTGGCAAATTCAGGCTAGAATAAATGAATCATCACCTTGTCAATGAATAAAACATACGTAACTACATCATAGTAACATTATTGCATCGAATCACAAATATTGATATTTATCAGTTCCAGTAGCTTTTTTATTTACTTGATTTATAATTTATATGGATAAGAAATGATTTTTACGTTGTCTTTTCTTTTAAGCACATTTCGCATTCCACTTCCTTTATGTAGCAATTTCGAGTTTTAAGTTGGATGCCAGTACTTCTTTAACAAATATTCGTGTGGCTTCCTCATCTCTTTATTCTAATTACTTGTCCCAGATGCATATAATTAAAAAATACTTGTTGAAAGAATTGTAAGTGTTAAATATTTTATTTGAAAATAAAATCATACTAGTCATATTAAAAAAGTATATTTTCGATTTTCCATACGAGTAAACAGAATTAACAACTATAGTATTCACAAATACAATTGTCTTTTTTATCGCTTACATTAATGAAAAAAAAATCGAAAAATTTTATAATGTATTTGAATTATCCATATATAGTTTAACGTCGGACGACTTTCTTCTTCTTGATATTTGCTACTTACAATTTCTTCTGTATTTTTTAAATTTCATTGTTATTACTTTATTACGTGTTCTTAATTTATACTTTATTTATTCTTTAGAATATTGCAAGTGTTATTTTTAAATTCTTATTTATTCGAATTCTTCGAAATTTTCTTGACAATAAATTGTTACAAAACTTAAACAAATTGTTAGAAATCTGCGTCAAGCTATCACAAATTGTAAAACTATCTGACAAACTATCTATAAATTGTAAAAGAAAAGAAATGGATGGCAAATTTGCCGTAAACCGCTTTTACCTAAATCAATATTTTTAAAAAACGCAACAGCAATTTGTTGCAAATTGTTCGTTTGCATCTGAAACAGCCAATTACGCGGAATGCCAATCGATCTGCTGCTATGTAATCAATACGGGATATTTAAAACACTTAATGCAGAAGTAAATATACTTGAATAATCGAATAATAAATGATCGAATTATTGGCATTAGTTTCGATTTCTTTTATAATTGTAATTCAATCAACAATAATCGGTGTTATGGTACTTCCAACAAAATCTACGTTTCTCAGAAAGTAACATACGTCTGACGCTTATGGAAATAAATGTTTATTTCAATCTGTTGTTAGAAATTTTTTTTAAATAAACGAAAGTTCTCTACGAACAAGTCAGAGGTGTAATAACAGTGAAATCCATGTGTTTCGAGAAAATAGCAATAAATTACAAGGTAAACAGATTGTCTTTCATAGCGGTTTCCAATATATCCCTATGTTTCAAGAGAATGTTCATATGATCACTTTCACCAACAATTTCTGTCAGTTCCATCTGCTAAAGATGCTTGAAATGTGCAGAACAAAATGAAAAATATGTATGAAATAATCACTTGATATATTATAATTATCGTCAATTTAACAATATAATTATACTGCATGTAATTAACAATTCCATGACATACAATTATATGAAAACCGCTTATACCGGATGAGTTACTTAACAATTGAAAAGAAAATATTTTTGAAATTGTTAATTTGGTATTCAAAAAAATTTTTCTAAGAAAATTTATTCTATTTTAAGAAAAACATAATTTAATGTAATTAATTTGTAGATGAATGCGCAGTGGAAATGTAAAGAGTGTCACTTAAAATCGTACGTTTGAAAATCGGTATAATCAATATTTAAATTTCGTATTGAGAAGCGTATCGTATAACGATCAACAAAGATCTTATTTTAAAGTTTTTAGAAGAGCCTAAAGCCTAAAGAAACCTTCATTTTCACAGTGGATCGTTCATTTTCTCGAAATTTTTTCAACGAATAAGAATGTGAAAATACTTTTTTCTTCCAGAAATATTACAAATTATCAGAGATTGCAAAAGCATTAAAAAAAATTTTCATAGCTAAATCTAAAAACTCTCCTTTTTTACGATCTCCTAAAATTTGATGTATGACTTTTTTGACTCTTTTATTGAATACAAATGAGATACAAAGCCGATCGTGTAATTATTTATAAAAGAATTAAATTTGAAAAATGAATTAAAGGTTGACCGAGAAATCATATGACTATGTAGATTGCAGTATAATTATCAGCCATATAATGAAATTGTAATCCTTTTGTTATCTGGTAAATAACTTTCTTTAAATGTATCGTCAAAACAATGACACTGTACTAATTTGGAAAATGTACAGGTAAAATTATGCATTTTAAAAGCTAACTAGAATGACTTAAGAGACTAACATTAAATAGAATCTGTAAAAAACAGTAACGACATCCATTTCTGCGATCACATGATTGCCGCTTTTTTACTTATGATCTATACGGATCTATATAAAATTAAGGAATTCGGAGATTATACGCCATTAAGATAGTGTGTTTTTGTTATTCAAAACAATATTTCTTTATTCAAAGTAAGTTCGTTCATGTTATATCCGTAATAGATATTCGCATTCAAAATGTACAAATATTACTTATTAATTAGTATAATATTATTCTAATACAAAATATGTGTTGTACAATGTAGTAAGTTTTAAATTTTGCATGAAATAGTTCCTCAAAAAGGAATTAATTATATAAATATATTTTCTGAATTGAATAATAATTGTAATACAGATGACGGCGATTTTCAAAAAATGGGAGGAGGGGAGGGTTACAGCTTATTTTTGACGGTTACCATCGAAATTGGAAAAAAGGAAAATGAAAAGGTATATAGAGTGCATAGATAGAAAAATATCTCGCAAGTCTAGGATAAAAGGGATTTTTTGCTATATTCGCCTATTATCACTTGCGATATTCCCGGATACTTCCAACATTTTCCCATATAGATAAGCGATTTCCATTTTTACAAACTCGTACGGTAATTCGATTCAAAAGTTTATAATTTTAATTATACAATACACGTACGATTCCATTATGATGCCACAACCAACGAAATAGCGTTGCAATGATGCATCGAAATGTGTATATTATATTTGTTATTTTTTTTTTGCTTTTGTAAATTTCATACTACATCAATATCTGAGATCATCAATGACAGAAACTATGGGTTAGAATTTAAGGAACTAGATTAACTGTGAGAGTTCGACCTATATTTTTTAAGTGAACTCCGAATTATCGGACTTACGCGTACGATGTGAAAAATTATGGAGTTGACGGCCAGAATTGAAAAACTAGACTTCATGATTGCTAATTTTTGTACTCTATTTATTTAGTCACTTCTCATAATATTTGTGCATAATAAATTGCACATAGTAACTATACTAGGATCTTTCGTTTTATCTATTCTGTTTCATGTTTACAATACGATTGTTACTTAATTTTTCGTATCTATGCAAGATCACAGTCACAAGAATCACATCAAAAGTTTGTCATAATAAAATTTGTTTGTTTGTATCGAAGCTTAAGCTGTAGAATTCCCGTATTTATCGTCCTCCAGGATTTACCGCACGTTTAAAATCGTGGAAATTTTACTAACCAAATAAAATGTGATTATTTATGGCGATTAAGTTATATGACCAGTCCTGTGTTGACACGCGTGAAGATAGGATGTGTTTAATTCCGCGAGTGCTGAATATACGTAGTGCTAACTGTTGTGATTTCGTGCTGTCTCCGTCGCATCCCAAACTTGATTGGGTGCAGCAAATGTATATTTCTACACAATTTTTACTTGAAAGATAAATTCCTGTGTACAGGAATTTCTTTCTTGAAACAATGGATAAAGTTAACGCACCTCAAGACATGTCTTTTTCAGCATATTCATACGCTAGTGTTACTCAAAAAGAAAATTTCCCCATGAAGGAACATGCTATTGTTCTCGATGCATACGAGGATATTACCATAAAAGATTATATTTTGGGAGTTGGGAAGATTCTGAACCCAACAAATATTTGATTTGCCTCAAGAATTGCGACTAATAGAATATGTTTGTACCTCGCAGGCAAAACCTTTGTTGACAAACTCACGTCCGGTCATTCAAACATACTCATCAAAGACTGATTGATTGTAAGACCTCTAATTAAGAAAATCAAGCGAATTATTCTTTCCAACGTCTATCCTATCATTCCTCATAATATTATATTAGATGCATTCAAGCAAATGGGAATTAGAACCGTCTCACCTATCTCTTTCATAAGAGTGGGATTCACAGAAACAGGATACACACATATACTTAGCTTCCGCAGACATGTTTACATCCATCCGGACGATATAAACAAACTTCCAGAAAGTCTACAAATAAACTATGATGAAATTTCCTACTGGATTTTCATTTCAACGGACAACTTAAAGTGTTTCCAATTTAAGAGGGAAGGACATCTGGCGAAGCATTGTCCCAACTCTACTAATGACTCGTAGCAACAAATTAAGAGCTTTTCACTACCGACCCAAATGAGGGATACAAACAACGAGGATTCATTTCCTCTTTGAGTACTGAAAAGCAACAGTCTCTAAATGAGGAGTATAAGGGCCCCACTCGAAACAAAATCTCCAATAAAAGACCATTCTCTACAAGTTGTAACAGTAGTTCTCAGCTTACTGGCCCCACGACAATGGAGAAAAATGAAACCCACACCACAATGGATGCAAACTCCGCTTCAAAGAGGGAGGCCTCTCCTTTTGTGGCCCCTACAAGGCGAACTATCATTCCGCTCAGGAAGCAAAAGAAAGAAGGAACTAAGGCTGATCAGACTGACCCAAAAACTATAGATTTGGCACTTGAACCTGTGAAACATTTTTTTGTTAAAAATCCGGATATATATATTATAAAATTCGAACAGTATAAAGATCTGCTAACTAAAGCCAAAGGCAATCCGGACATTGTTCAATTGGATCAATTCTACACAAATGACCTTACTTCGCTAATCAAAATGCTGCGCGAAACCTACCCCAGCTTGTCAAATAGATCGATTAAAAATAGAATTTCACGAATAATTAAAAAACTTGAATTTCATGGCAACTGGACCGAAGAAAAGGGTCCATCTCATCTCAGGTTCCAGACTCGGACACCGACTTCTCCATTTCTTCAGAGGACGTTTCGATCAATCTATCAGCCCATTCCTAAGTATTTCCGTGAATCCAAATTGCCGTGACCTCTGCGCTAGTACGGGACTGAAGCTGCTAATGGAACTGCAGAAGAATTTGCAGTCGCAGAGAAGAACTACGAAAACGTTTAGAAGAAATCGATGTATTTATAGGCGTTGCGACTAATCTTAAAAAACAAAAAATTTGATCTCTCCGGTTTTCACACATATAGAATTGACAGAACTCACAGACCTGATGGTGGTTTATATTTCTAGTAAGAAAGAGTCTAAAATTTACGCCCAAGATCTGTGTGGTACCACGGACAACCTGAAAACAGGAGTGATCAAATTACATAACTTGAATTCCACCTTAAACTTAGCTGCCTACTACAGGGTTCCTGGACGTTCGGTCTTACAGACAGAATGGAGCCAGTTTTTTTTCTCTCTAAGTATGCATGATCCCAGTCTCATTTTCGGCAATTTCAATTCCCATCACACATCATGGAACTGCTCCAACTAATAACTAAAAACTAACAGAATTAAACTCCTTAATTCTATAAACGACTCGGATTTAATTTTAGTTAATCATAACACACTTACTCACATTGACTTTAACCGAAATGGTTTATCTGCTCACCAGCCATTTATGATTTAATTAAATTCGATATACTTGAGGATTCCTGGGGACCATTTCCCTATGACTGTAATCTTTCTGGCCGATAAAACACCGTACATCCAAAAACAACGGCGATTTACCTCCAATAAAACTAACTGGACCCAATATCATACTGTAATGAAACAATCATTTTCGAAACTTCTAGACCCTTCATTCGATTTACTCGATACCATCGGCAAATACAATTTTTTTGTAAATTTTATAACCAAATAAATAACCAAAACTATTTCAAACTGCACCTCTTCTCCGAAAACTGCTAATGTCAAACAGCACATGAACCCAGTTTCATGGTGGAATGACGAGTGTAACTCATACGTCTTAGGAAAGCTGCACTTAAAATGTGGAGATACTCACGCAACATAGTTGATTATATAGAATATAAAAAACGCGTAATTCCTGTGAAAAAGTATATAAAGAAATGTAAAGTTGACAATTTTAGAAAATTTGTAAAATGTCGCAACTTTGAAACCGAAAGAAAAGTATTTAAGACCCTCCCCCAAGGTGGAGTACTCTCCTATATCTTATTCATACATCAATAATATTACAGTCGGCTTAAATCCTTCTATCCAGATTTCACAGTTCGCGGATGACATAGCTATTTACTGTCCAGTCACAACATCTAGCAAAAGTAAAAGAAGTTTAGAAAAAACCATTACCATCTTAGTTGCTAATCTCGGTCACGATTGGGATATCTTTAGCACCTGAAAAGACTATCCTTATTCGCTTCAACCAAAAAGAGACCCGTCCAGGTACCTGCTCGACTAAAATTAATAATTATTCTATCAGATCTAGTGACCATGTTCAATTTTTAGGAATATTTTTCGATTAACAGCTTAAATTCAATGTGCATATTGATTACGTCCGCAATAAATGCTCAAAAAGACTACACATTCTTAAATTTATTAGTGACATAAATTGGAGAGCTGAACTTTTCAGACTCATTTCTTTATACAAAAGCCTCATTCGTTCTCATATCGAGTACAGATTCTTTGTTTTTGCTCCTAAAACTAAAAACCTAATGTTAAAGTTGGCGAGAATTCAATACGCAGCTCTAAGAATTGCTTTAGGGTATCGTAGTAGTATTCCCACCAATATTATATTTGGCGAGTTCAAATTGTGTATGCTGCAGCACAGAGTCTGCTGATTCAACAGCGGATCTTTATATAACTGGGTTAACAGACTCCACAACTCTACTATGTGGAGTAATCTAGTGCGTAAATCTCACAACATACTTCCTAGAGAAATTGATACTCTGCATGAAAGACAATTGCTCAAAACGGAAAAAACTACTCCCCCTTTTTATATGAATACAATTTACTCTTTTCAACAATATCCCTTGAAACTGAATTGGGTTATCTCCTCAAAGATGCTGCGGACCCGAACTCCATGTTCTTTGCTCATTTCTGTAACAGACCCCCTAACTTCATTTCCTTTTTTACTGATGACAGTAAGGATGAGGTGTCTAGTAGAGTAGAAGCTGCCTGCTACTCACCGGACTTAAATACCTTCTCACTGTTGGGCTTACATAGTTATGTTATTTCTCTATCTTTTCAGCTGAATGTATTGCATTAAAAAATGGTATTAAAATGGCCCTTGAGTCCTCATGATAACGTTTTTATATACTCAGACAGTTTATCTGCTCTGCAAGCTTTAATTAAGAACTCAGTCACTATCAATACTAATCCGTTTCTTCTCGATATTAAAAGGCTTATAAACCGCGACTCTTGAGGCAATAAAAAACTTTTTTACTGGATTCCCTCTCATATTGGTATTACTTTTAACGGGCGGACAGGTTAGCTAAAGAAACGTCATGTACTAATATCTCGCCAGACATATTGGTTCCATTCTCTGATTTTTCCCATAGCTTTAGAAAGTAGCCTAAGACGGAAACAGAAAGACAGAATATCTTGGAATCTGAATTTAAGGGTAGAAAATTTTTAGAAAAGCTATTATTATCCTTCTGTTAAAGACTTTAAACCTGGAGACTTTATTTGCTGGACGAACAGATTCCGAGCAGATCACATGCAATTAGCTGCCCTCTTCAAAATTAACTTAGGTCTTGATACAAAATGTCAGTGTGGCAGTTTAATTCACGATCTCAACCATATAATTTGGCAGTGCCCCAATCTCAACGACAATAGGAATGTTTTAATTAATAAACTACGTGGAATGGGTTATTTTCCGCCCCACACAATGAACTTCTTTTTAAGCAAACCATATATTTCTTCTCTGTTGATTATTTACAAATTTCTCAAAAGCCATGGTTGGCATCTGTAATGGATCTGTGTCGAGTGCTTAGGTGTGTTTCTCAGTGACTTAGCAATTCTCTTAATTTTAGTTATAAGCTCTAGTTATAAGTATGTAAATAGCAAACATGTTTCTTAGTTGTATATCAGTGTAATTTTTGTACAAAAGTTTGCGAAATTGTTTCTGTATTGTTATGTGCATGCTGCTAATAACCCTGTAGTGGGTTCCATAGCGTAAATAAAAGAAAAAAGAAAAAGAAATCTCCAAGATCATGATGGATTTAGTTATAAAAAATATTTTTTATAAAGATGAATTTGTATTTTTGTGAGAAAAGCATCTTTATTTATTCTTATTTAAATAATTTACAAATATCTTTGGTAAAAATGAGATTAGTATTATAAAAGTAGAAACTTTATACTTCAAGTTAGTCCAATTTTTCTACGCCACGAACTGTTCGAGGTATTCATTTAGAATCGGTCTACCCATTCTGCATTCTTTCCTACGGTAGCGGACCATTACAGGCTATCCCGATCTTTTATTAAATTTGGTAATTAAATCTAAAGTGTTGAGTTCAATGCAGTGGAGGTAATCACCCTACTGATTAAAAAAGTACAGACATGAACTCGCGGATTGCCAGTTCGTGTGCCAAAGCAATTTTTAACGAAACATTCAAAATCTATTTTCTTGAAAATGACGTTTCAAACAAAAAAATTTTATTTTATACTTTTCACTTATCTTTGTATATAGAATACCCGTAAAATACGTGTCGACTATTCACGTCTGTCCAATACGGAATTAACTAAATTCAAGTTCGAAATTTAATAAATTCTCGAACTCGATTTTCTCGAAAACTCATTAAATGAATTTTATTTTTTCCTTTCGACTCGTTTTTTAACATGAACACATTTATTATATATACCGTTCTATTTTGACTTTCTTTATCTAAACTTTTCTTGATGCATTATTCAGTATTAAGTCATGCGCTATTCAATATTAAGTCAGTTACTTGCGTAACTTCAATAACTATCTACTGAATAAACTTTTTAATTTATATCTTTTATATTATTTATAATTCTAACTCTATATTATAAAATAATTTTGGAAATCCTAAGTTCCGAATTCGTAACTATATAACAAACAACAAGCTATATCCTTCTGAAAATTACAAATATGAAATTCACGATGTAAGTTAAACAGCTTTACTAATTTAAAACAATAAGACAGTCATGACTCACGTCGATTAGCTATTACCTCCATATTTCTCTGTTGGTATACGTACAATTATAATTATACTTTTATCGCTAAAACATGTCCGATATTTGATGTATAGTAATATTTTATATTACATTAATATTTTATATTACAAGTATTCCTACTAAATCGGCAACAGTATGGTGAAAACGATAGTGGATAAGAAAGATACAAGCGCGGATTTTAGTACCTCTTGATTTCGCGATCAACGTGCTGCATGGCATGTCAATTTACGTCGTAACAAGGAAGTTAAAATACAATGGCACGAATAACACTTGCCCTCTGAAGTAATGTTTATTATGAAATTTTATCAACTAATATAAAAGTCGATTCTAAAATTAATGCAAAACTTTAGTTTATTTAAGATATAGGCATAATTAAGAAAAGTATCATCACAATTTAAATACGAAAATTTACGTACATAATACTAAAAAAAAGGTATTGAGAATACAGACATTTTCGAATATGAGTTTGTAGCACTGATTTAATTTAATAAATTGTATGTTTGTATATTACAACAGATTTCTTAATTGTAGAAATGCATTGTAATACCTATATTTTCCGTAGAAATTTGTTTTTAAATCAAATTTGTAACGAAGTCATTTATTGTACTTGTATTAAATGTTTTTTATTCACAGTTACTTTGGTCCTCAATATTTCGACTTAGAAAAACATAATGAAAATTAATAATTTTTGAAGTACTCTTTATTTTAAATGTAAATATTCTTTATTTTCCTTTATTTTATTTTAAATGTAAATATTCTTTATTTATTATGTAGTTTGGTTATCTTTACAAGTGTAAACATTTTATTTTTATTTTTCATTTTTTCAAGCTGGTGTTTGTTGAAAAATAAGTTTGGACAAAAGCGCCAATGAACGATTACACCATGATGTCTAATAGATTTATTTGCGATGTTCTTAATATATTTCTGCACGTTTAGCATGCATTCGTCATAGGCATGATTTTGAAATATCAGGGTAGCAAATCAATGTTAGTATTATTTGTCAAACTACAAGTAATTGTACCGTAAAACAAATTTTTTATAATAATCTCTCTCTTTATCTGTAATAATGACATTTTGATCTGAAAAGTTTCAGATGAAAATTAGCAAATATTTTAATAAACAGCTCAGAATGTTACAACACTTTGGCATACATGAATGAATCTTCTACAGATGC
Organism: Tetragonisca angustula; assembly: GCA_036937485.2. Classification (NCBI taxonomy): domain Eukaryota; kingdom Metazoa; phylum Arthropoda; class Insecta; order Hymenoptera; family Apidae; genus Tetragonisca; species Tetragonisca angustula. Next base: position 1,030,959 of record JAWNGG020000057.1, on the reverse strand, counting down.
TTTACCGAGATAGTGATAGAGGTAGAGATGTTGAAAGATAGCAATATAGTGAAATTGAATTGGACAAGATATCGATTGGAAGAAATATTTTACAAATTATTGTCATCTCTCCTGTGATGATTCCAAAAACCACACATGGCTTCACCCTCCATCATGTGTAACAAAAATGATCCCTACTCATGTCGCAAATGACTTTGCGGATTGAGCGCGGCTTGACACGCCGTGCCCATTTTTACTCGGCAAGAAAGGAAGCAACTGGTCACTTCCTCACTCCCTTCCACATTTTTCTATATTTCCTATATTGGGCAACCGCCTTACTGTCAACTTGGAGCATTGGTACCACCGATTCGACGCCGCCCCTTATGCATCGCCCCATTATCTTGGCCAATTCTTTTGGACGCCCTTCTTCCTCCTACGGTTGGCTCGAAACTAGCCAGGTCAATAAGACCTAATCTAATTTACTCTTAATATTCTTTATAAAATTTTTGTTCGGCCTTACCGAACACAATAGAGATGGAGTTCATATCGCGAAGGACAAACTCATCGAGCCAGGGAAAGCAATTTTCCAAATTCTGATTTCTTGACGGCAAGGATTTTCCTTGACTATATTCTATACTTTCGTTACCGTCTATCTTCTATTGTAGTTATACTGGACTACCAATTCCAAGGCTCGGTAAGCTCTGTCATCGCAATGGTCCCCATCATAAAACAAATCCCAAAAAAGGAGATGCGAAAAATTCATTGAGCCAAGAATAAAACCTTCAAATCCACGGCAGGGAGTTGCCTTGACCGTACCTTATATTTTTTTCGTCCTTATTTTAGTTCATTGTCAGAGTCATGCCCGACTCTCAATTCTAAGGCTCGGTGAATGTCTTTTTCGCAATTTTTATACACCATCTATAAATCTAATAGATTGCGAAGGACATTTCGGGACTGTCGGAAAGTACAATTACTATCTTCTGGGACCGACCTTGCGCACATCTGGTAACAACTAGCACATCTTCCTAACCCCATAACAATACAGCCTATAACTATATAAGACGAACGCACAAGGAAGGCAGGCCATGTTTTTCTTGCAATCAGTACGCACAGAAGTGTCGAAGTCACCCACTCACAAATCCTATCTTTTACGAATACAAACTCTTACGACAACCACACTCCCTAATCTTACTGTTCCAACATCAAACCAACTCTTATTTGAAACAGCTGACTTCATTAACTTTGAAATTCAGCAAGCCACCGATCTGCTCCACGCTCTTCATACGTCAAGTTTAGATCGGCACGCGACAATTTTGAAGTTTTAATTTTTGAGTTAATAAAAATTCTTTTTGTGATTGTTTTCAGCTTAAAGGAACCTACTTTTTTACTAAAGTACCTTTTCAAAGTATCCATCAGATCGGAGCACGAAAGTTTTTTAAAACCTCGAAGAGTGAAGTGATAAAACATATATTGCAAAATTTTGGATTTTAAGACTTTTAAGTGCTTTCTCGTAAACTGTATGATAAGCGAATAAGATTTACGCAATAATAAATTGAATGAAATCAAGTAGTGCAAATTGTAATGCTCATTCAGAAAATAGTTTTGCTATTCTCTTGCCTGTTTCAATTAATTTATCACGTATCTCAATCTCCAAATTAATTATTATTTAATATTTATTTAATATTTATGCTTAAAGTTGATTAAATATCAGAGGATAATTGTGGAGTTTTAACACTGAATCGCGAAATTTAACATGAACCCTTTGCTAATTTTCATATTTCTTTCATTTGCCGTTCGCGGGATGAACCACCTACTGTCCGGGCGGTTTCTCATAATTTTGTGTTTTTGCGAGTAATTCAATTCACTGTTTCGAATACGATTAAACGTTTCCTGAAACGCAGTCTTTAGATGCCTGTTAAAGTATATGTAGATTAATGCATTAAAGAATATGCTTCACAATACTATTTATATACCACAAATTGATTAGGAAGATAATTTGAAAAATAATACGAAATCATTAAAATGAAATGAAATAAATCGAAATGAATAGAACTTTTTCATTCCATGCTTTGTTTCTGAAAAACTCAAGTTTAAAACAAATTTCTGGACTGGTCAGGAATAAATCATCGCCAAAATATTGTTCTATCTACAAAAATAAATTAAAAATTGTAGAATAAAATTTTTTTGTTTAAAGTCTTATTTTCAAGAAGATAAATTTTAAGTCATCTAATGCTAAAATAATTTTACGACCTGAAGTTATTTGAAAATTGTTCACTGTAAGAAGAAAAGTTCCAAAGTTGAATGGTGTTGAAGGGGACACAATTTGACGATATGTACTAATACATTTAAAAAGTATTGATCAAATTTTGTTAAATAAATATCATTGGATTAGGACATATTGAATAATCAATATTATAAGTAGTTCGTAATTTTTATGCATTTATGAGAAATTTAGGGATGCAAAGGAGATTTGAAATATACGTGATATATCATATTATGTCACAGTATACGTGAAAATAGATAAAATAGAATAGTAGAATACTTGTTATAGTATGTAATAAAAACAAATTTCTGCCTAAGCTCTACTATTTCAATTCTTGGAAAATTGATAAATTAGAAATTGCAGTCCAATTATAACATATTGAAATGATAAATATATCCTAAAGTTTCCTTAACATAAATAATTTTATTTTATTTTTTTACATGCGTCTCATATGTAGATAAACCAGATGTACTAACAACATATCGTGTCCCGCTTGAGATTATTTAACTTTCACCATTATTTTTGTTTAAAAATAACAAATTTCAAATAAGTTTTTGCATTAAATTAATAATAGTTATAATAAATGTTTTATTTTGCAGTTATTTTAATGTTAGGTGTATATATGTTATGGTTAATAATGTTATGGTTAACCCTATTTTGAGTGAAATATCTCACGAGCTGAAAAAGTTATTTTCTGTTTTATTGTTAGTAACACATTTATTTTCTAAATTTGAAACGTATATGTTTTATAAATAATGTCACTGTAAAAGTTAATGAAAACTTGACACCACTTTTCTAGAAAACGAATTATGAATTCATGATTTATTCTACAACTTCGTTTCCTCGGGATAAATAGAATACAATGCAACGAGAAAAATTTGAATTTTAAGGTCGGTTTTGTAATAACTTTTTTTTAACAAATCTCCATTGATCCAAAAGTGTAGAAATATATTATGCTGATCGTAATTTTTATTTACTATATGCACTCCGTGTGATATAAATAAAAACTCGTAAAGAATTAACGAAATGAACAATTTCACTCACATCTAATAATTTTGAATAATCCGGATAAGTAGTGGGCAAAAATACTGAGGACAAATTCTGTGCAGATTGAAGACAATCCAACCTCAATAAAAAAAATACAAGGTTCAAACTCAAAATATGTATAGTGTTCGATCGTAAGAATATTCTGTTACATACTTAATTAAACGATTTCGGGACGTTTAGAGGCATTATCGGACCTAATGTGCATGATGAGAAGATTACAATTTCTGTACAACATATCACTAAAATTTAAAAAGATCGGTTATAATAAGTAACTTAAATTTCATCTCAACAACTTAAATTCTTTGACTGTCGGTAATAATTCTTGTTGACGGGGATTTTATTTTGGTTATCAATAACCAGTATAAATGACCAGTATAAATGAAAATTTTTTTATTACCGATGACAGTTACTGGCTTTTGTTATCGATTTTTTTAATTACATTCGTCTATCATTAATCGTTATTAACACTAACAACATTGATCTAGAATTCATTGTTTGCGCGGTATCTGTAGCAAACTTGGAAAGTACACTTTCTGCTCTTAAATTTATGCTACAGATGATGCATGTTATTTTTTGCATGAAATATACAAAAACTAAAATGCACACTTTACATATTAAATATTATAATATATAAAAGTGTTAATAAAAATATTATACTAGGATTTTTTATTCTATTCAATTCTTACGTGATTTTATAAAAGTTTTTTGGTTACTAAAGTGCATGTGTAAGTTTTATAATTAATTCTTGTGTTGTCAATATCAATTATCAGTAATGTTAATAATAGTTGACAGTAATCGAATGTAATTGAAAAAATTTTTCGTTGCTGATGGTGAGCAAAATAAAACTTGAATCATTAATGATAGTTGTTAATAACAAAAAAAAATTTCAGTCATATTTTAGTAACTTAGTTATTAATAGTTATTGATAGTTTAAAAAAATTTTAGTCATTCATTATTCAAATCAGGACAATAAAAAATTAATATTTCCTAATCATTTCATGTTTTGAGAAATTCTTTTGAGATTTACTGCTAATAGATTTCTATTGAAATAAAATTTAATTCTTATTTTATGACATTATTTCATATACATATTTGTTTTCAATGAATGTATAAATAACTGTTATTTTTATATCGTGTATGAAAGAAATATGTATGTAAATTATATTTTCGAATTTTAGATACTAAATATTAGATCTACAAATATTCAGATATTTAACTACTCGCAATTAAGGTTAGTTGAGTATGCTAAAGCGAGATAATCTTGTAAAAAAATTATATCTTTGAAATAAAAACATTTTCATTAAAATTCCATATTTATAGATAAAATGAATAAGTACATGAAGTTTTTGAAAAAGGAAATTTTATTTCTAAGAAATCTCTTATGTGTCATTTATTTATTGTAGAAATGAGCCATCTATTTATTGTAGAAAAAAAATCAATTTTTCATTCATTTAAATTTTTGAATACTGTATCAATCTTACACATAACTAAAAAAAAAAAGTTTTTCAAAAGTACATGCAGCAAGCAACGAAACTGTATTGTGAGGAATTCCTCTGCATAATAGTAATTGCCATGTCATAAAATGCGTACCATGCAAATCGTTATTAACCTTCTATTGTAAATGATTTAAAACGAAAAATAACAATGCCTCTGCATTGATATCGCAAGTACAAATATCAGAAACCAATATATTGTACAAGGTACAAAAGCTATTGTGAATGGAAGTTATATTGAACATGAACATGAAGATAATGAATACGTAATATCCGAAATATTATTTAACAATTATTGAATGGTACATCGTTGAATTCGCCTTTATACGCGCTTTCATATAATATGAAAAAAGTGCAGCACTCTGTTTAAAAAATTGAAGTTCTTCATCTTCAGTTCTTAAAAAGCAGTATAACTTTATTCTTTTTCATTCTTCCATAGTATCTAACATTTACGAGAATAAACACTGGACGGTAAATCCACGAATAGCCGTATATCTATTACACTTTGTTGTTTCTTTTTCCTCCGGATGTCACATACATTCCCACCAATGAACGCTTTGTCGCCTGTATCTGACCTAATAGTTTGTATGCATGAAAGCAAGTAAAATCTTTAATTAATGATTTTTCAATTAAATACTTATTTTCGTATGCATAATGAATAAAGTATCTACAAAGAACAATATATATTGAAATTTTCGATTCGAAATACACGCATGACAGTAGTGTCTATTGAAAACCTCAAATAAATACCAGTGCTATTTTAATTCGTCAATCTTAATTTCTCCTCAGATAATCACTTCATACATACTCGTGCTCTCAAGGCTTACAAAAATGGGAAAGACTCTCAATTGCCTAAGAATATCCGGTTGAAATTAACGTCATGTGGAGTACCTGATGGATACATTTTTGAACAACATGAATGAAACCAAATAATACAGCCTTCCATGGAAAGAGAAAATGAAAGCATTTTTAAGATTCACAGATGATGTAGTGTCTAGTAAGGATATTTTTATTAGAGTACAATTAACCAAACGATAACTGAAGTTATCGTAAAATCTATAATAAAAACAAAGACAAATTATCGATATATGGATGAAGTAGAAAAGGCAAAAAACTAAAGAATACACATAAAAATACTCACCCTATCAGAACACTAAAGAGTACAAGTCGCAAGACTTTGGTTGAAGTCCAAATGCTCGTGATAGCAGCGAATTATTTACGAGTGTTGATGTCCAGATATTCCATCCATATGGAACTTCTCTCATGATTAGTTGAAATAATTGCCTGTTATAAAAAAAAATCCAGTTATAACTGTTGACGCCGGATAAGGGAACACTCTGTTAATTATGATACCATACAAGAATCCTGCGAATGATAGTCAAAAGCATTACGTCATAATACATGCATAGGATTATTATTGAAAGGTTCTTTGGATAAAAAGATCTCCCCATAAGTATTAATATTACATTGGAGGAGATTCTATGTGAAAAAATGAAAGAAAAAGGAAAAATTTAGTATAAAATCTTTTGCTTCGTAATCTTGATTTCGAAAAAAATTATGTTTGTAAATTCATGAGAACTTATCAAATTCATTTATTTATAAGAAATCCATAAGAACTTATTCAAGTATTGAGAGTATTAATTAAAAGAAAATAAACTGTGCTAATAAATTAAAAAGTAAAAATACATTACAATTTGTTAATTATGTATTTATTATGTATAATTTATTATGTATATTAATTAATTCTTAATGAAAGCTAAGTTATGTACGCAGGAATAAGTATGATATTTACAACAATACTTATAATACAATAAAAATATTTTACGAGAACCTGCTGTGCAATTTTAATCATATCATTTTCAATAGGCAGATCAGTTGCACTCAATCATATCTCGTGAATTTTCAAACTCAATTTATCTTAAAAACAATGCTTTGAATGAAAAATTTTTATACTATATTTTTTGTTTATTTTCTCATGTAGAATTACCTCCACCCTACTACTTGTAGCTAAATCTGTAGAATAGGCATATATAAATATTACACTAATACTGTTAATGGTTTTGAAAATATTTCAATGTTCAGTTTCATATAACTTTCTTTTTTTCTTTTTATTTACGCTATAGAACCCTCTACAGGGTTATTAACAGCATGCACATTGCTGTGGATACTAACAGTACAGAAACAATTTCGCAAACTTTTGTACACTGATAAACAACTAAGAAGCATGTTTGCTATTTACATACTTATAACTAGAGCTTATAACTAAAACTAAGAGAACTGTTAAGTCACTGAGAAACACAGCTAAGCACTCGACACAGATGCCAACCATGGCTTTTGAGAAATTTGTAAATAATCAACAGAGAAGAAATATATGGTTTGCTTAAAAAGAAGTTCATTGTGTGGGGCGGGAAATAACCCATTCCACGTAGTTTATTAATTAAAACATTCCTATTGTCGTTGAGATTGGAGCACTGCCAAATTATATGGTTGAGATCGTGAATTAAACTGCCACACTGACATTTTGTATCAAGACCTAAGTTAATTTTGAAGAGGGCAGCTAATTGCATGTGATCTGCTCGGAGTCTGTTCGTCCAGCAAATAAAGTCTCCAGGTCTAAAGTCTTTAACAGAAGGATAATAATAGCTTTTGAAAAATTTTCTACCCTTAAATTCAGATTCCAAAATATTCTGTCTTTCTGTTTCCGTCTTAGACTGCTTTTTAAAGCTATGAGAATGGAACCAATATGTCTGGCGAGATATTAGTACATAACGCCATTAATCCTGTCCGCTTTTTCGTTAAAAGTAATACCAATATGAGAGGGAATCCAGTAAAAAAATTTTTTATTGCCTCAAGAGTCGCGGTTTATAAGCCTTTTAATATCGAGAAGAAACGGATTAGTATTGATAGTGACTGAGTTCTTAATTAAAGCGTACAGAGCAGATAAACTGTCTGAGTATATAAAAACGTTATCATGAGGACTCAAGGGCCATTTTAATACCATTTTTTAATGCAATACATTCAGCTGGAAAGATAGAGAAATAACATAACTATGCAAGCCCAACAGTGAGAAGGTATTTAAGTCCGGTGAGTAGCAGGCTGCTCCTACTCTATCAGACACCTCATCCTTACTGTCATCAGTAAAAAAGGAAATGAAGTTAGGGTCTGTTACAGAAGTGAGCAAAGAACATGGAGTTCGGGTCCGCAGTATCTTTGAGGAGATAATCCAGTTCAGTTTTAAGGGATATTGTTGAAAACAGTAAATTATATTCATATAAAAAGGGGGAGTAGTTTTTTTCCGTTTTGAGCAATTGTCTTTCATGCACCAGAGTATCAATTTGACTAGGGATTATGTTGTGAGATTTACGCATTAGATTACTTTAGTAATAAATTATTTTTAGTAATAAATACAACAATTTTCTACATAATGAACTTGAATTATTTCGATGGTATACATTACTGAGTCCTACAACTTCCAGAGGAAAAAAAATGTTTGTTTTAGGATCCTATTTTAGGATTCATATTTAAAGTTTGGTGATTTAACCCGCAAACACCCTGTATATAGTGTTTGGTGTGCAGGGTATGAATAAAATGATGATAAAGTAAAGACTTTATTTTTATTCGCATTTCATTTTATAATATTATAATTTATAATTTAATTAATTAATATTTTTACAATATTTCGGAACAAAATTTTCTTAAAACATTGTCTATTTATAACTGTTATGATAATTGAAAACGAAATCGTTTGATTCTTTTAAAAACCATCTCTTTCTTATTGTAGCACGAATGAAAGAACAATAAAAATACAGTCACATAATGTTCTGCAGTTTACACAATATTGTTGAAAGTTTCATTATGTTAAATTGTTGTTGCATAACTTTTGCAAATTTCAAAATTAAAAATATAAAAGTCTTCAAATTTTGTGTAAATTGTACAAATATGTGAAATATCCGAATTAAGGTATAAATTATAATAAACAGTAGCATAACTAAATTTCTATTCAGCACACACTTTTTTAATTGTGTTGATAAAAATTGGAAATTGCATAAAGATGTAGTGAAAAAATCACTTATAAAATATGAATTATAAAGTATAAAATATGAAAAAAATGAAATAATAAAATGGAAGAGCAATGTTAAATTTGTTCTCTACGTAAAATTCATCAAATCGTATCGTTATATTAAATTTTATGCATTAATTTATATATTATATAATTTATATGTACAAAATTATCGTTTTATTTGATAAATAATACAATATATCTAGATCATTTTCATCATTAAAAAAGTTAGAAAGTAACTTCATATAAATGTTTCATTAATCAAAACATTTACAATGAAGTAAAATAATGTATTGGCTTCATACATTTCATTGGCGTTGCTTAGATACATTAAGTTCTTCGAATTTCAAGAAAGACTGTATCTCAGGTTATAAAAATACTAGCATGCATAACTATTTAAGCATTTCTCAATTATTGCAGTATAAATATATTTTTTAAATTTAATCTTAGCATATATGGTTAATAGATATTGATAAAAATAATTATTAATATTGTAATAATTATGATAATGCAAACTCCGCAGAGTGACATTAATTATGTCAGTTCGTTCATGAAATTTTAGATTGTGTTTTTGACCACATTGAAAAAGTTTGTACAGATTTCATAAAGTATCGGATTATTTAATAAACATAAAACCTGAAAGTGCAGAAAATTAACAGTAAGAAAACGTTTGTTAATCGTAACTATAGAAATACAGGTAAAAAAATATCAAACTTTTAATGAAATTATATTAACATTAGTGTCCAATTATTTGTCCTTGATATTGTACGTTAGAAGTTAAGAAAAGAAATTCTTTATTTTATTAAAATTGTTTTCTAGTATATAGTATGAAAGTAATTTCGAAAGTAATTTCATTATTCTTATGAAATTACTTAAAAAATAATTATATATGCTATTCATTTAGAACTTGTTATTCATTAAGAGCTTCAAATTGGATACCACACATTTTCAAGAAAAATATTGAGTACATACGATTTTAGGTAGGAATACAAGTATTCTGTTTATTTTTTAAACTTCAAATATATATTTAAATTTTCCTTGGTATATTCTTATTTTGTGGATAACATAAGAAGAAACTTTATTTCGTTTTCTTTTCTCTTACATCGGATATCATTCACAAGGGAAAAAAATTTTTCAATTTTGCTATTCTCACACTAGCGAATGGATTTAAATTAATTTTTTTATTATTATCAGGTGATAAGATATTATCAATAGCAACTCTATTCTTTACGACAAAAATAATCATAATTATTTTGTTTTCAATAGATTGACAACTATGTGATTTCTTTTATCAGATAAAAAATATTTAAAAATGGACAAAATCATGTACATATTATGCAACCTAGCTATTTCTATGTAAGAAATTTGTTCTATTATAAACAATTTGTATACAGAGATGATGATAAATGGATAAAGGATATAATCATTTAATCTTTTTCTACTGCTATTTACCTTCTGCTAATTTTTGTCGAGCATTACATGTCAAATAGACCAAAATTCTTACTATTTGAAATGGCATCTTTACAATATTATCTATTGTTTCCTTTTTTTCTCTTTTAGAACGATATTGGAGATATATTACATATTAAAGAATCATGGATTTTATCATAGTATTTGTATAGCCAGGTAATATCGTATCTCAATATCTTATTTTTGAAAATAATATTATATTTATTTGATTATGTAATGGGATAAAGGTTGAAGAATTCGAGGCATGAGGTATTTCTTTCCAAAAAGTCTTTATTCGACTGTCGAATTGTCGTCTGATCAACCATCTCCCTTCCCAGGCACAAACCTCTTCACGGAACATAAACAGTTCGTTCCTATGGAGATCATCCCAATAATTGCCTACAACTCGGCCAATCCTGACAACTGTGATTGTCCTCGATCACGTATATGTACTGCCTTACATTAATCTTAGAACTAATCATAACGTACTATCTATACTAACATATGATACTTAAGTTAACATAAAAATATTGACTTATATTTTACTGCTTAGGCTAGAGACGAATCCACGGTTTCATCTGATCTGGTCCAACGATTCCTGAAAATGGAATCCTCGTCAGTTGAAATCCATCAATGTCTTTTACAACATATCTATCTTTGTCTAAAACCTTTTCTACTTCATATGCACCACGGAATTTCGAGATTAGCTTTTTATTAATAACGTCCCGATTTCGTATCACAGCATAATCGTCGGTTTTGTACATAGTTGCCTTTTTGTGTGTACAATTATAAACTTGTTCATTCATTTTTTGACCTTTCTGAATAGCGTGTAGCTGCATTTCGTGTTGCCACCAGGTCTCTCTCTTCATTATTTCGTGCTTCAAGAATTACTTTTAATTTGTCGTTTATTATCCTGAATTAGTTCCTTCCAAAAAACAGTTTACACAGAGTATCATTTGTTGAACGGTAAACAGTATTATTTATAGCAAATTCTACAAGCTCTAGTACTCGGTCCCATTTTCCCGGACTTGTACTCAATTTTGCTAACATAGGATTAATAACACGATTGTACCGTTCCACTTGGCTATTAGCGCGAGGTGTCCCGATAGCGACCCGAATATGTTCTAGGCTTTCAGCCTGCATGAAATCTGTAAATTAATGCTGAGGTGAAACATGTTCCTTGATCGCTTATCAAACGCTTAGGTTTACTGTAATACCGGAAATATTCTTTTAAGTGACGAATAGCCTCTTCATATTTGGTGGATTTACACGGATACAACTTGATATATTTAGTGAAATCAACTATAGATAAGATATGTTTATAACCCCGACCATAACGTTCTAAAGGACCATAGTCATCTATATGTATAGTCTGGAATGGTAGGAATTTATCAAGACTGTGTAAATATCCTTCGAACTTTCCACTAGGGTGTGAAAAATCAATACATTTTAAACAATTGCTTATATGATTTTTGACTTTTTTTCTCATATCTGGAAACCAATATGTTCTGGAAATGTTTTCAACCACCTTATCCACACCAAAATGACCTAAATCATCATGGAAAGCTCTAATGACATTAGTTTTCATACACTCCGGTACCAAGAATAACAATTTACCGTTACCCAGTTCTTTATATATTAATCCTTCATGTAATTCGTAATATTTATTCTTAGTACATTCTTAACTCCCGAATTTTCGGGTCTTGTGACTGCTCAAAAGAAAGAACTTACTCGAAAGTATTTGCTTCTAATATCAGAATTGTGTGGCAACGACTCAATGCGTCTACATGCGGTTTCTTTGATCCAAATCGGTATTCGATTTCGAAATCGTATTCTTGTAAAAATATTGCCCGTCGAGAAATGCGTGGATTGATGCTTTGTTTGACCAGCGTTAATCTAAAACTATCGCAGTCAGTGATAATCTTAAAAGGGATACCCGATAAATAAACGTGGAACCGCTTAATGGCATAAATCGCTGCTAGCTAATTCGAAGCTATGGTATTTCGATTCTGTCAGCGTTGCTCGTTTACTTGTTAATGGATCGAATGATAAACACACTGTTTATAGATAGATTTAATACAAATTATGAAATACATATATAATATAATGTTTAACTCTCACACTCTATCTCATCTTTCATACTCTGCTACACTGAAGCCTCGCGTCTCATACTCTCAACTGGGCATCTTCCCGATCACACTTGTTTTTTCGTCATCATCCTCGCGCTCAACTGTTCTCGCATACATCTCTCTCATTCGTCCTTTCTTCTGCCATGAAATATCTCAAACGCTCAGATCACACCACACCGCAATTATACGCTCACTCTCGCCACACTCATCCTTCCTTACAAACATCATGTATATTCATTCATCTATGGTAACCACTACCACATTACTAAAGTAAAATACAGGTTTCAGTTTTCCATCCGATTGTTTCTGCATCAAAACAGCACCAAAACCCGTATTACTGGCATCGCAGTGCAATTCTGTCAGTAAGTGTGGTGAATATATGGCAAGTATCGGTGGACTTGCCAATAGTTTTTTTAAAGTTTCAAAATGTGAGAGAACGTTAACCAGGATGCCCGGGATTTCCTAGGCTTGGGAAAACCTCTTCGCCTATTTCGTAGAAGAGGCCACTCGAGGTTAAGGGCCGATTCGAATGTCTTATGTTTATAACCCATGCATATAGACCGAGCTAGGATATCCGGACGAGGATTGGACCGAGGAGCACGAAGCCAGACGAACCCGAACTAGAGCACGAAGCCAGACGGCATTCTTTCTGCAGAACGTCGCCGAGATCGCACGTCCGAGCCAGTCCTCAGTTTAACAATAAAATATACGTTTTCTTATTAACGGGAATTACCGTGTAAAATTATTGCCTACAAAAGGCATTATTTTCGTGAAAACCAAAATGGAAATTAACATTTTTTTTAATATATCGTACAAAGGTTTTGCTAATATAGAAAATTGTGGACTAAAGCGTCGGAAGTAGCAAGCTAAAAATACAAATTTCTGTATTTCTTTAGTATTTCGTGGTATTGGGTAGTTCAAAACGAATTTAACATTTTTTATACGCGGCCTGACTCCTGATTCATCAATCAAATATCCTAAATTATTTGTTGGTATAAAAACGAGCATTTATCTAACCGGAACTCTAAGTTATAACGACGGACCAATTTGAAAACGTTTCTTAAAATATTACGGTGTTCTTCTACTGTATCAGTGGCGATTAAAATATTATCATCTAGATATACTAAAACTTGACCCTTCCATATTAAATCAGAAAAGATGGCATTAATATATCGTTGAAATACTCAAGATGCATTAGTCAGACCAAAAGGCATTCTTAAATATTCAAATTGGCCCAAGGGCGTAGAAAACAAGGTATATTTAATGATGATTCAGCTACCCTAATGTGGTGAAATCCATTTCTTAAATTTAGTTTCGTAAACAGTTTCTTGTTACGTAGACGGTCCAAACAATCATCAATCATTGAGATTGGAAAATTGTCCTTAATCGTTATCTTGTTTAATTCTCTATAATCTACACATAACCGTATGTCCCCGGTTTTTCCCCATACTAAAATGGGACTTGCATGTGAATTACTGAGTCTAATAATATTTCGATCTAACAGATCATCTAAAATAGCAACTTCTCTCTGTCGGCAAAAGATAATCGCCGAGGTCTATAACTAATCGGTTGTTCCGTTTTCACCGAAATAACCATTTCCATGCTTGGTGCTATTTCCTCATTCCTAGAGGAAGTTAATTCCTCATAATAAAGTTGTTGTACTCTGGATACAGTAAAATCAACGGTAAGGTCGATATTTAGTGGTAAATTAATGTTTGGGTTTTCATTGCCACAATTTATTTATATAATCTGGTGCTCGAAACAATCAATATCCTCGACCTTATTACTCGAAGCGATATTTTCAATATTAAACTTACAGCCTAGTGAGATTTTTATGGTAGAAGACATTAGATAATCTCTACCTAGAAAAACAGTATAAGACATGGTCCGATCCGGAACAACAAAAAATTTCATAAATATAACAACGCCATTAATTTTTACTTCGCTACTGAAAATATCTTCAATAATTGACGGAGACTCATTAACGCCATAATACCTATGATTACCGTTGATCATCGGTAAGTATGCGTCCGACGCTAATGCACTCGCTTTAACTAAACTAATAGGTGATCCCGAATCGACAATGGCCTCACATGAGTAATGAAAAGGTTTACAGTGTATATTAACAATGCCAAATTCGATAGGTACCATGAATGGATTATCAGGAGAACTGGGCTACAGCAAATGAGTAGATGACTGTGGTGCAGGTTTCTTTATCGAGACGTTCTGTGGGCAGTCCCGTGCTCGATGTGTAGCATGAACCCCACTGACGAGTCGGTTTTCCGCAATCGTCTTTAAGTGTTCCGTCCGTCTTTAAGAGTCCACCGTACCATGGGTGGACCCCCCTCTTACAGTAGTACTTCGTCCCTTGTTCGTATCACGACGATCACCCCTCACATCGACCGTCAACGATATATTTTGGAAAACATCCAAAATATCATCTGCTGTCTGAAACCGATTCATTTTAGCCTGGTCTCGCAATCTAGAATCGGGAATGCCCTCGACGATCAAGTCCGCTAATTCTCTCGAGTCTAACGTGAACCTGTTAGACAATGTAATTTTGTTGTGATAGTAATCTACAAAAGTTTCGGATCGTTGCCACATGTTTCTCAAATTCTCTCCCGAGCACCAATCGATTCGGCTTATAACTAAAAAGTTGTTGCATGTTGTCAAAAGGTGTGGAAATTGGAATTTCCAAGTGATCCGACGTAGAGTGAAACCACTTTATATATATATATATATATATATTAAATTAAAGCCTTGCCTCGTAACCTGAGGCTATTCAAAATCCTCATTGAATTTTCACAAAAGTAGTAAATGTGTTGCAACAATTCGGCCTGCCTCTTTCAATTTCAAAAATTTTGTCATTTTCTCCCCAAAACTCGTTTAGCAAATCTGCTATTGTCCGAACGTGTTGACGGTCGAATTCAGACTAGAGTCAGATCGGGGCATAGCTGACTTCCCGTTGTAAAAGCTAGATTTCTCGCTGTGACAGTTTTCTCTCTCTTCCTCTCTCTCTCTCTCTCTCTTTCTCTCCATAATAGTTCCAATTCACCCGGAAAATTTTCATTTGGATCAGGCCACGAGGTTTGAAGGATCTGTGGAGGAGTCACCGTAACTGTTTGTCTTGATCCAAGGGCCTCCGGGTTACTTTCTCCTTCTTGCGCACATTCCTTAACATCTACTCTCAGTCGAGTCTCGATCTGTGGATCACAATATAATAAGCGAGCGACAAGCTCACCCTTGTTGCCAGTGATTATCTGGCCTTGTTCTTCTAACATTTTTTTGAGTTCGGAATTATTAAAGTCATTTAACGATTGTTTCTGTCCAGTAGCCATTTCATAAGAGTCCAAAATGTTTACGAGCAATCACAACACAAAGTTACTAAAACTGTCCACAAAAATCACTAAAATTTGCGAAAAATATATATATAGTCACGAATGAAACTGTCGTGCACTATAAAACTTGTCTCCATCGAATCCCACTTCTGGAGTTGTAATGGATAATGGGTGAAGAATTCGAGGCTTCAGGTATTTTCTTCCCAAAAGTCTTTATTCGACTGTCGAATTGTCGTCTGATCAATCATTCCCCTTCCCAAGCACAAACCTTTTCTCGGAACATAAATAGTTCATTCCTATAGCGATCGTACCAATGATCGCCTACGATTGAATATTGTCCATTCTTATATTTGACATTTAAAGAATTAAATTATTCAAAGTAAAGTATAGATTTCGAATTATTTTTTATCGTATTAATCTTCATCCGTCTCTTGTCAATCTGACAATTAATTTTTCTTGTAAAACATTATATTATTTTGCAGCACATAAGTATAGCTACAAAAGTGACATTCTGTAACATTTATTTTTTTAACTTATATATTCTTGACATTTTTAATAATAAAGTTGCATAGTATGTAATAGTCATTCATTCAGTGCTCTAGTTTCTCGAAAATACATGTATAGTCATTTATAAGCATTTGTAGTTTTAAACATAGCTGTAGTAAATCAAACAAATGATCGTAATGTTAGACGAAACTAGAAGATATGATCACGATGTGAGATTGACCATCTGTACGTGAGAATTTGTGTGAATTATTATACAATTAAATATAAATTTATTCATGATAAAAAATTTGCAAATTTAACTATTTAATAAGATTTCTAATTTCTTACCACTGAAGAGTGTCAATTTGACGTCAAGGGACAAATTAAGTTGGAAAGATAGACACATGAGAGTTCAATTATAGTCTATTTATTAATCATTTTACACTATACAGTATATTTTCTATTTTGCCATAATTACGTTAGTTTAATCCATGAGTGAAAATTATTAGAGAATGTTATATTAAGTTTGTTTGTAAACGCTTACAAATATAAGAAATTGTAAACAAATGTTGAACGTAATATAAATATAAATATATACATATGTAGTAGCAAATCGAAGTTTAGTACTTGGCTTTACATTCTTTGATTTCTATTTATAGAGAACTCTAAAACAAAAGATATGTAATACAGAAATACATGCAAAGGATTGATTCAACGTATTAATAATTCAATTGATGCAACAAAGTCAGAGAAAAAATATCAAGTTACATCGTTAAGTTTGCATCAATGCAAAAAGTAATAATTTTGAAATAAAAATAAAAATAAAAATTTTCGATGATTCTTGCACATTAAGTAACATTTTCTAAATACCTTTGCCCATAATTTTGTAACAAAGCATTTATGAATGATATCATTTATTAGCATTCTTTTCTTTTTTCTATTCTCATTTTATTTTCACTATACGTTTCCATAATTTTGTCGGAAAAATAGAAAATACATTGTACAAATTTCTTTATTATAATTTGTGAATTTGTCATTCTATGAAGTTCACATTGTATAACAAATTTCCTATCTAAAGTAACATTAATGATTATTATTTAGTTTGAAGGGTTTTAAGGATGAAGTATGTGTGTTATCTACAGTATCTTATTATCTACCTATTTGCATTTTTTATTTACATTTATATTGTGCGAGGACATTGGAAGGATGTAGGATTTGGGTAAGGTGAGGAAAAATTATGCGTTTCGTCTCAGAGTCGCTGCCTAGAGACTCATCCAGTGGGGCTGATGGCAGCGACCCCTTACCCCAGACGCTTGTTTTCATAACTACTCGCTAGGCTGGACGGTCACTTATCCTAGCAGTGTGCCGTACTCTGTTTACTTAACGTCGAATATCGCTAGACTTCGACGCTAGGCGCACAGCCACTTCCGGCTTGTACGAGTCAGTGTTCGAGACTCGTACTCGAGGCGCTATAGGCCGCTACAAGTTAAATGCATATATTATTTTATAACCTATATGAACTACATTTAATATGATACCACAAAATAATGCGAATCACGTTTGCAATTACGATATCTGTATATCAAAAGTAGTGTAAAATATATCGATACTTTTTCAAAACATAATTTCTGGGATTTTAATTTTCGTTTTTTATGGATCTTCATGATAAAAGCGGCTTCATGTTAATATTGCAGCTAAAAATAGTCACAAAAATGCAACAAGTACACGTAGATATCAGTCGGTCATCTTCGCCTTCTTTATTTGAACATTCTAGAACTACATAATTTTGAATAATGACACAATATAGTGACAAAAGCAATAGAAGCAATTGAATCAATTGTTTTTATCGTAGGTACTATTCTGTTCTTTCAAAAATAATGAATAATTATATTGAATAAAAATTATTGTACGATTGTTTCTTCCTTTTCATCAATAAGGAAAACAACAGAACTTTCTGCGGGACTTGATGTAGTATTTTACAAATAATAATTAAAATTATGATCGTAAGTAATAAAGATTTCTTTAAATAATTGTGAACATTATTGGCAAATGGCATCGTAATATGACATTGAATATTGCCGACCATTTGTCGAATATTCCGATAAATATGTAGTATTCCATCATTTGAAGAAAATGAAGCTCAACAAACATTTTGGTAACACATCTACTAAGTTCATTAATGAGCAATTTTTCACTAATCGCAAAATTTTTATTTTAAAGAAATGAATATTTCTTATTGTGTTCTGTTTAAGGTAACAATAAACAGTATTTTATCAATTATGTTTGAGATACAAAACGACCATATCGAAACAAATCCATCATATTTAAACGTATATTATAACATTGATTAACATATTGCAATTAAAATACGTAATAATATTTATACATTGTTTCAATATAGGTCACAATGTATAAGTAATGTAACAAGTCGCAATAAAAACAAGTGCATTGTTTGCAGCACATACAATCCTATAAACTTTTCTTGGTCATGGTTGTTTGGGGATGTTTGTTTGTGGACAGTGTATAAGAGGTGATAGCTTGTATAAGACTTTTTGGCGGTTAACTTCGTTTATTTAGAGACGTTACACTCGGACGCGATGAACTCGTAGCGATGCGATAAACTCGTAGATGAACGGTCGGAGTTCACATCGTGAGAATATCTGCTAACGTCCTCATGTGCCTGAGGAACTGTGATGGCTCGTAGCAATCCTTCTCGGGTGGATTGCTGATTAGGTCCGCGATTTCGCCCGTTTGTGGCATCAATGTGCGAGAGCGCAAAGCTGAACTTTGCCTGATCCGACGTAACTTTATTCGCCCGAAAATGAATGTTTAGTTGCTTAAACCACAAATCGGGCTTTCCTGGCCAGAACAACAGTGCGCGAATGGGTAGCTCGCCCGGGGCTCCCGTGTTACTCGGTTTTGCGGCCACGGTACGTGTAGTGCTTCGGTTTGCCATATGGAGTATTTTTGACAAATCATTATCACTTACACTACTCACTAATCACATCGGTGGTCACCACTTTAAAAATTTAAGGATGTATGCAGGAACATAGGAACGGAAGGATTTGGATAAGGCGAGAAAGGTAAGGTGATGCGCGTTTCGTCTCGCTGCCTAGACTCATCAGTGAGGCTGATGGCCCTTATTTTATCTTACCCCAGACGCTTGTTATAACTACCTGCTAGGCTGGACGGTCACTCATTCTAGCGGTGTTCCGCACTCTGCTTAACATCGAAGATCGCAGGTACTTCGACGCTAGGCGCACTTGTAGCTTATACTAGTTGGTGCTTGTATTTCGTATTTGAGAAACCATAGCCCGCTACAGTTGTTTTGCCTATCAAAAATACGAAAGTTAAGCGACATTTTTCAGTATGTTACGGAAACAGTCATTAATATTTCTTTGTACTATCACATGACAGTTTCTCTTCATACATGGTACTTTTATGTAGAAATTTCAGGATATTCCGAGTGGTTTACCAGTAGAGATATAATCATCTAGGAAAGAAGAAAACAGTACCTAGTCGTCGCTAATGACCAGAAGGTGCGACGTTAATCATAAATTAAAAAAAAAAATAATAAATAAATAAATGAATAAAATTTTGTGAAACCTTATAAAAAACAATGATAAGAGCGGTAGTCTGAAATTCATATTGTCCTTGTCTTTCACGGTTTACAAAATTAAATTAATATTTTTTCGACATATACATGTGTATGTATATGTATATATATATATATATATATATATATATATATATATATATATATATGCGCGCGCGTATGTGTGTGCGTGCGTACGTGTGTGTGAATTTTTACAGAGACCAAACTGATTCGATCAGTGGATTAAAAGATATTCATTAAAATATTCGATATACGAAATATTTTAATATAAGATTTCATCAAAATATTCGATGAAGTAGAATTTCTAAAATTTTTGATGATTTTGAAACCGCCGAAAACTCTTTATTTACAAAAAAATTAATACCACATAATGGCTTCCTCTGTACTTAATAACTTATATTAACAAAATTTTTTCATATCTTCGAGCACAACAGAAATATTTAAGATAGATGAAGCTATTGAGTTACTTTGTTTTCCATGGATCAGAATTAACCATGGATAGGTGAAATTATGTATATTGTATTCGTGGATACGGATATCTTACTGTAATATAACTTCAAGAGTCTTATTTTTTCTTTAATATAAAAGAAAGTATATAAAGAAATACATAAAATAGGTCTTAATACTTACTTAATATTTTTATAATAAACTCATTTTCCGTAATTTTAGATTTACTCATATTCCACTCATTAATTGAGGAACTTAAATCACCTGCGACGAAATAATACAACTCGAAAAAATAATTAAAAAGATAATAATAAAAAATGTTTCCCCTAAGAAACAAAAACCAATTTTGGGTCAAAATTAGAACCTATTTTATTAATTAAAGAAAACAGTACAACTTTCCATTTTATCAATGCGCACATTATCATAATAATTATCGGCATAATAATATAGGAATGGTTGGTTGGCAACAGAATAGATACGACTAAGATATAAAAAGTAGTTTTTCTTTCGGCTACGCTATGCTCTCTACTGCGCTGTTCACTCGACGCCGAGCTCTCCCCGTCCTCCTCACATAGCAGTCTTAAAGATACATACACACCATACTATTAGTCGCCCAAATTTCCACTCTACATTCATACCCAGGACCTCCAGCATGCAATGACTTCCTACAATAATATTCACGTGAATTAGGATGATTACTTTCTACCACTCAAATTATAAATTTATTAGAATAGATAAATGAATAACACTTTTATAATTGGTCAGTTATTCCCAAACTTTCTTATAGCGATAATACGAGAATCATGATTTTTATATTACTTTCATCACAAGTATACGAGATACAAGTAAATCTAAATGTAAAATTGAAATCTAAAATTGAAATTTTGGACCGTTCGGTAAAATTCCATTTATACACAAACTTTTGTGTACGAAGAAATTTGGAAAATAGTCGGAGATAATATAGTAATCTAAACAAAATAAAGAAATGATCCAAAGTTTGAGAATAAAATTGAGAAAGTGTAAAATAAAATAAACAATAAAAATAAAAATAATACACAAAAATCATAGTTTTCTTTCTCTTCCATATTGAAAAAATATTTCTAACTTTTATATCTTAGTATATAATCCAATAAGACTTTTAATAAAATACAAAAAAATATTAAATTCGTTACTTCTTTTTTATTTATTAACATGCTAGAGGTAAAGAAATGATGAAAAAGTCAATGTTTCATATTAAATGTATCTCTAATTTTTCAATCATGGTTTTCATATTACAGTCATATTCATACTGATGAACAAGGGTTCTTTATTTTTTTGTTTCAGACTAGAAAAATGGGTCGAATCAGTGAGACTTATTTTTGAAAGGACTTTGTTATTTTTCTCTTAATCCAAGTAATTTTGATTATTCTTATAAAAAAATATATTATATGCTTTAGATATCAATAAATATGTGTGTAAAAAATTCTACAAACGTGCTATTTCTTGAAAAAAATTTCCTGAAAATGACTTAAAATGTAGCACAAAAACTATGGTAGGTATGGTAAGTAAATTCAACAAATGATTTCTGAAGTATAGATATAATATTTACTATATCCTAACAAACACGTAATATGACGATAATATGACATAAAAAATATGACGAAATTTTTGGAAAATTATTACTTGAAGGTGTACATTTTCTATGTTTTAATTTTCTTTTGATTGCGTCATGAAAAATTAACAATTCAGTCTCTGAATATAATACGGGCAATTAAACATATTTTTCAATATACAGAAAATCTTTGCGTTTACTTTAAAATATTATATTTATATAAATTCATTATAATATTAGATAAATTTATATTAGAGATTTTAAAATATAACAATAGATAAAATCACGAAAATTAATCTTTGGAAATTTTCTAAATTAATTGTCAGTAGCATCTTTTTTAATAGATTTTCAGTTTTAAGATGCAATCTTCAGAATCATATGAGAAAAGATAAAATTTTATCATCAATTAATCGCTTCGTAACCAAGGGTAAACTGTCCCATGACACATTATTGTTGACACAGCGACGAACGAGATATATTACATGTTTTTGTATTAGAATGAGAGTTCAAAAATTATACTAATTTATTTCACTTTTTGAATTATTTTGTATTTTAACGCTGAAGTTTCTAATTGATGCTCTAACTCAGTGGACGGTCGAAGCAAAATTTGCAAATAATAGAATATACCTGCTAATATAATTGCTAATAATACTTGTTGTTCTCAAGAATAAGCAATACATTATCCTCCCAATTGTCATACTACAAAAATTGTCTTTCAGTGTACTGCATAAGATACATGTAGGCATTTATCATTTTCCAATACAATTGTAACAAATCTGAAATAAATGGTTAGACAAATTTGGAGAAAGATCACGACATGAAACTAATTTATATGTGACGTATACGCGAGAATAATATTTTATGAATATAATTCTAGATTTAGGAGAGAAATTTAATAGAATTTAGATAGAAATTTGTTTTATCTGCTATTATTGCAATATAAAAGAAAAAAAAATTTTAGATGCATATTGCATGCCATGCAGATTCAACATCTTCCAATATTTCATAAATATTAAAAGTTTATTTATAAGTTGCATGGATACGTTGTAGTCTATGATATGTCATATGCAAATACAGTAATCAAGCA
Source organism: Tetragonisca angustula (assembly GCA_036937485.2). Classification (NCBI taxonomy): domain Eukaryota; kingdom Metazoa; phylum Arthropoda; class Insecta; order Hymenoptera; family Apidae; genus Tetragonisca; species Tetragonisca angustula. Next base: position 1,007,974 of record JAWNGG020000057.1, on the reverse strand, counting down.
AAATACAGTAAGGAATAAAAGTATTTGTACGCTTGCAATATAGAGACGGAAAAAGCAATATTTCAATAGTTATTGAATATCTTTAGACAATAACTGTTTAAAAGTTAATTACATTACTTTGTTGCTTCTAACGAACCAAGGTTGACATGAATATATAAACATTTGCCGAAATAAATATATTCGTATACAAGTATTTTGTAGAGCTTTTCTGGTTAATCACTTCATGTAATCTATTGGACATACACATCATTAAATTTTTAACATATCATATCGGCTTTTATCATTCGTTTCTCAAATTCACTTCTAAATGTTTCTTAGATGTAACTAGAAGTCCATTTTATCATACAAGTGCGATAGGATCTCAAATATGAAGTGATTGCGTAAAAGTGTATTGTAAAATAACTATTGGTGTAAAATATATAGCAGAATATTCCAAGTCACAGTCTTTCCATGAAAGTAAAATGTTCTTCAAATAATCTATTTCTCAATGTTTTCCTAGAAATAAATTTATTAAGTATATTTTAGAGAGATATAATTTTTGTGCAACGATCAACAACACCTTTTTCGAAAATATCATTTGTATCAGCTATTTCCTTTATCCATTTTATTCATTTATTCATCAATATAAATTGCTTGGCAATCTTCGTTTCAGGCATAGTGCAAAAGTTAAGACATAATCAGTGTTGATCAGTGCTCCGAATGAAATCAAATTAATATTTCGATACATCTGTATTGTTCTATAATCGTCATTATATTAACATATTTCTAACATTTTTTTAAACATAACTGAAGTTGAATTTAAATTATGCTAAACAGACTTATTATAAACTAATCATGCGACAATTGCATGGAAATATCATGGATCATAATTTATATTAATACAAGAAAGACCGACAACAAAAGAAATATTAAATTTGCGGAGAATATATAATGTATTGAATCAAATGTGAATATATAATATATTGTATTTAATGCGAAATACACAAAACATATGTAGTATAGATAGTATGTACTTATTATACTAATTATTGTATTTTAATTAATAATTAAATTGTAATACTTATCATTGCTGATCGATTTTTTTAAATATTTCTGACAAATAATTATACGATTCACATCTTTGTATACCTAATTTTATATCTAAAATTATGTCATTCAATTTTCTTCCTGTATTGTAAATGTTACGTGATAACCTACACTCGCCTCAACTGAATTAAATTGGCATGAAATATACTGTTATAGTGTTTAAATTGATTAAAATGTAATAGAATGTAATTCTATTACAATCCCAATAATGGAAATAAATGGCTTGTCAAAATAAATGATAATGTATGAATACTTTTATTCCTACAAATTCTTATGTTCACGGTGTGACCACTATTATGATACCATACAATTTTGATCCGAAATAATTCACCGTATTTCTTCAGATATTTGGACGTCTTTCATTAAATCGAACACACTGTACCTGTACATAATATATACAAATATTTTACTATAATATTTTTTATTAATACATTATGTTATCTTAATACTGGTATAATATCTGTATAGATATACTATCATTGAAATATCTGTGTTATCCTTTGTTTGTTATTCAACTTTTTTTCGTAATTCATTGTATTTTGTCGTAATTTAGTTTAATTTCTTGTTCTATCGTGTAACTGTAAACCACACTTGCAAAAACAAACATGAAATCGTCAACATGTAAAAAAATAGTATAGCTGAACTGTGTATACTGAAAGCACAAGAGATGTACATGTATATAATATTTATAACTCAGTTCTCTTTAAAGATAATTATCAATAATATCAACAGCGATTGATAATAATCGAACGGAACAAAAAGAATTTCTTGTCGTCGATATTAGTTATCCGTGACTAACACAAAATTCGGATCTCCAATGATGATTCTGTAAACAAAAGAACATTCATGTATATTTACATATTTATGGACAATAGTCATCATTATGTTTTTTTCATCGATAATAGCCAGAAAGAATTTTAGTCATATATAATGGTTATTGTTAATCAGAACAATTTAAAAATTTTTAATTTTAAGTTTAAAAGTAGTTTTCTTGAAAAAGTTACAAATCTTTAAGATTTACTTACAACAAAAAGTAATTCATTGATAGTAAAGTAATAACTCTGTTTTAAATGACTTCTTTATAAAGAATATTACACATAGCTGTTATTTTGGATTTTTAATTATAACTATTGTTCTTTCTTATTTTGGAGTCGCACCAACTGCGAGATCATTAGCGACGACGATGAACCTTAGAGATTTTAAATGTATGGGTAGATGTTTGTGCCTTTGGGGTATTTTAATATTTTTTAGATATTGTCTTGCGAGGTCAGGTTGATGTTTGAATTTATTCCGTTCTTCTGTCTTTGGGTTTCTATGATACGACACTCATGCAGAAAGTGAGCTACTCTTAATGGATGACTGTTGCAATAGTTGCAGTCGGATGGTGCAGATTTTTTTATTAGATGTTTGTGTGTCAGTTTAGTGTATCCAGTCCTTAGAGTGTTCCTACCTTCTTTCCCTTCTTTTCTGTTGTTAATATTTGGTATTCGGGTTTATTTGATCCTCATAGGGAAATGAAATATAATCGTGTTTGTTAGTAAGTGCAGTAAATACATGGAGGTGATGTGGCTTCTTTTGCTGCTGCGTAGGCCTTTTCGTTTCTTTCTATCCCTTGATGGAATTCAGATAATGGTGGTTTAGCGTTAAATCGGTCGTAGCTCTTGTATGGTAGTTATTATTTAGTTTTCCTGGTCATACGCTCTCATTAAGGATTTTATTGCTTATCGGTGTAGATGACGATCTGGGTTTCGTTGTTGAGTGCGCATACTATAAAGCTTCGAGAACACGTAAGCTTTAGCTGTAAAAGCAGATGGTGATACGGGGAAATTTTGTGTTATTTTGACTCTGTAATAATAGCATATCCAGTTACAGAGTACGATTTCGACCCGTCGGTGTAGATCATACTGTGTTCGACGTCGTTTAATTCTAGAAATCGGGCCCTGTACTCGGTTGGATTGAGAATTCTTTGGGAGGGAATTTGACAAGACTCATATTAGTTGGAAATGATTCTATTGTCCAGAAAGATATATAAGGTGGTTTGCGTTCGATGGTTGGGAATAGTCTGTAGGTGGTAATTTGGAAAATTTTGGTAAGTCTAATATGAAAGGAAGAGAGAAGTTTGAGCTCATTACTATAGAATGCTTTGTATCTATTGGACAAGATATTATTGCAGGTAATGTTAATTGAAATGGATGAAATTTTTATTGCGTATTTAAGGCCTTCGAATAGTACACTGTTTATAGGGCATGTCGACTCCCCAAATTACTTTTGAAGTACTTTAATTATATTGAGCTTATTTATGCAGGAATTTTTTAATGATTTTAGATATGAAGCCCAAATAGCTTTTCGTCGAAAATAAGGCGTAATAATTTAACTGAAAATATAAAAAATAATTTGATAAAATAGTTTCTGCGAATTTTAATTCTAAATCATTCAGGTGTAGTTTAGGCAAAAATTGGCGTTTGTTTTTCCTTGTGAATAGGACGCCTTGGGTATTTTGAAAAGAAAATTGTAGGTCAGTTGTGCTTGACCAACTCTGAAGGGTGTTGTAAGTGTTCTCAAATATGTCGTCCTCAAATAAATGAGCTTTAATTGATGGCTTGAAGTTGAAGGTGAAATTGTTTGTTCTTATTAGAAATAGTGTGATCCTCGTTACTGATACTTATGGGACTCCGTTTTGGATTGTTACGGGATGTGAAAGAACTCCTTTACTCTGGCTTTACTCTGACTCGAATGGATCTGTTTGATAGGAAGTTGGTTACAGAGGATAGCATGTTATCATTCACTTTCAACTCAAGGAGAGAACTTACGATCGTAGTTCTACAGATTCGAAAGCTTTCTCGATGTCGCGGTATACGGCGGCTAAGTATGCTCAACAACATCAGTGGTGGAACAATGATGTCGGAAACCATGTTGGTTTGGATTCAAAAGTTTCTTTGATTCAAGGTACCAGTGAAACCTTAAACCTTCGGTTTAAAATTTTCTGAAGCAGTTTACACATGGCGTCAATACATTTGTCAATACATTTGGACATTATTTATTTGGGTTTTGTTTGCTTCTGTTTGAACTGGAATTCACTGTAAGAATTGGAATTACTATTGCTTTCTGCCAGTTGTTAGGGACAACTTTGTGGATTCAAATATAGTTAAAGATTTCTGACAGATAATTTATTCTGGTTTTTCAGAGCATTTTTAGTAGAGAATTTGGGATGTTATTTGGTCCGAAGGCGGAACTTTTTGTTGATGTAAGGATGGAGATTGTTTCATTGAATGTTAATGCTGAATTTAGCAATCGGTTGCTATCATTGTCGATCTGATCTTAGTATATATAGGTGTCGTAGTTTGTGGGGTACGATGAACTGTTGTTTTTGTTGATTGAATTTTCTTTGTATTCGGCTAGAAGGTTAGCGATGTCGTAGGATTGAGTTACAAACTTGCCATCGTCGGTTTCTAAGAATTGAATATTGCTGGAAGATTGTAATCCATTCACCAGTTTGATTCTTTTTCCATACTTCAGATGTAGTTTGAGAAGTTATCGATAATACATAACTTCTCCATGATTGCATTTTATTGTTTTTTAGTTGTTCTCCTAAGCCTTGTTTCTTTTTGAATTTGGTTAAGCTTTTGGTTGTAAGATGTTTTCTTGCTCTGTTGAAAGCATGGTGACTCTTCTGTATGGTAATTTTCATTCTTCGCTCCACCACGGTATAGTTCTTCTTCTTATGTTTTGCTATATGGTTATGAAGGCTTTATCTGTAGCTGATATTGTAATTCGTTGGGAAATCGTTTATTATTTTGCTAGTCTGGGCAGGTTTTCTTATATTTTCTTGACATACTGGCTAGTTTGACTTTTTTATATTCCATTTTGATTGATGATATGTTTGAGCTGAGATGATATTGCTTTCATAAGAGATTTTTATGGGGTAGTGGTCACTGTCGTATAGATCCCTTAGAGTTTCCAATTCTAGGTGTTGAATTAAATATAGATTAGAAAAAGGTAGATCGATTGCACTTGTCTTACCATTTCTAGTACTGAAGTGCGTTGGAGAACCTGTCTTTAGCAAGATTACATTCTGGTTTTTAAGCAGTTTTTCGATTATTTTGCCTCTACTGTCAATCCTCGATCCCAGAGAGCGTGGTGGCTATTAAAATCCCTGGATCAGTGGAGTTAATTTGTAGTATCAGGTCTTCAAGATTTTTCAAATCGAAGAGGAAAATTTGGAATATCGACATTGCAGATGTGGATTTTTTTGAATGAAATGGCTATGACGATTGAAAGTTGAAATTCAGTGATATCGATGGAATCCGATATTACAATAGCTACTCTTCCACTAGCTTAGTTTCCGTTTACACAGTTTTTGATGTTGGTATCATTGATAATGTAGGAATTTTGATATAAGGAGGTAGTTTATTAAAAGTTAATAATAAGAAATTTCGTTTAATGGTGATTTGAAAATGAAGATTTACACTGTTCTCTCTTAATTGCTATATTTAGTCGCTAAACTCACTATTCCCTATATTCGCAACTCTCTGTAGTCTCGCTCTTACGATTCGCAACACATTGTACTCTCGCTGACTCGGAACTCTCTCTGACTTCTTCCTCACTACATAAACGTTCGTACACACATACACATACGCATTCATACCCTTAATATCTTAAGTGCTATGAGGGCTAGCAATAAACATTCTCAGGTCCCAAGCCTAACTTTCTCTACAGTGCATGGCACACTACTTGAGATATCTGGCTACAATTGTTGGGCACTGGAAAATGTTCTGGGCCCTTTCCCAGAATTTGCCAATCCCACAGTAATGTTTAGTGAAGGCTGGTGATTTCCTTTGTAGTCAATTTTTTGGGGGCAAATGATGTTAGGACTGAATTTTTTACAAGAATTTGGAATTGTTCATAGTGAGTGTAAGAGCTGTTTATGCTCCATTGTATTGTTATATATACTTTCATATGGAATGTGGGTAAAGTTATGGACAAAAAAATTTAACTTTATTGCCTGTTATGAGAATTTAATGTCGAATTCTGATGAGCAGCTGATTGATATTTCTATTTCTAATGTTTAGGCAGGCTTTATAAGCTTGTGACAGAGTAGATGAATTCTATTTTTAATGCTTCCGTAAGGTGGATGTAGATTTTTTCAAGCGTTTGTTGGCCGGGATGCAGGATATAATTATCAGTGTAGTTTTTAGCAGTTTCTATTGGATGGGCTAATCTAAAAATGTCTTGTAAGAGGCTTTTGAGCTTTTTTAAGCTGTGAGTAATTTAGGTGGTGTTTAGGATTTGTATTGTTGTTTATTTCTTTGGCTGGTGCCATTTCCTCAAGTGTAGGCATCCTCAGTTACTGACAAGTGTGTATCGGTACCTAATCATAATTGCGACATCTCGTTACTTATTTTGGGAAACAGTGTATACGTATGTACATATGTGTGTAGAATAAAGTGAGCGAATGTTGGATTCCGTGTAATGGAGTCAACACGTTTACAATTTCGAAAAATTTATTCCTTGTTACAATCGTGGTCGTGTATGATATAGAAAGATATAGGATGATATAGAATGTTTAATGCTCTTGAATATGATGTAGAATGATTTATGCTAAGTTCAGCTCAGCTCAGCTATGCTATGCTATACTATGCTATTCTGTGGTATGCTGTCTAATGTCTCTAAAACATGTCCTTATACATATTTGGTTATCATCATCAAGTGGAAGGGAAAGGAGCATAGATGACCAAGTATTGGATCTTGACCTTATGACTAACTATTCACACTTTTATGTGGACTGTTGCTAGCTCGTTGTCAATATTTGCATAGATTCAATATTGTCTGGGTTGGTCATCCATGAATAGTACTGTTCTTTGAATGCCAAAATTAACATTGGTCTCATATTTTCCATTTTGTTTCTGTTTTTGTTTCATATATTTTCTGTTTATATGTTCTATCTTTTTTGTTTTGTTTTATTGTTGATAGTGATTGTTTTATGCGAGTTAATTAGGTGTGTCACTGTTTATTTTTTATCCAAATATACACATTTGAGGCTAATTAGTTTTCCTATTGCAAGAGCGTATTCTTGGAGACATATCGTCTATTGCGTGGATGATAATGGCTTGGTGAAGAGTTAAGTTTTGCAGCGTAGGAGTAAGATCTTGAAGGAATAAGAGTAATCTCTGTACTCAGAGATTGCAGCAGATTGATGTTGGTTGATCGGTGTGTTCATATTTGTGTTTCGATTCGCGTTTTGGGATATGGAATCGGCACTGTGTTTACTAGCACTTACACTTATACTTTCACTATTTGTGTGAGTAAGTCCGTGAGTTATACTATATCGGAAGTTCGTACGGTATGACGACTAAACCGAGATTGATTATGACTTATAGTTATTTATAAATATTATTTATAAATATTAACATTCTTTTAATATTTGGCTTTAAAAACGTAAATTTAATAAATGTCTTTCTTTTTTCAGCAGATCTGTAGCAAACGACACGTCCTTTTTTCAAATTTCTGACGGCCGACAAGTAGAAAAAAGATATTCTGAAAATGAATGAATTAGATTATACGCCTACTATAGCTAATTACACGCATCTCTTCAACGTCGTAAAAAAGCTTCAATTACAAGCAGTTACAAATCTGGATGAAGGGCCATTTCCCATATTGTTTTCTGCACTGTGCCTTTTACGCGATCCTAATTTTTAATGGGAAGCATTACATGTCAAATAGACCGAAGTACGATCTGAGACATGGACTTACATTGTGGAGTGCAAATCTTGCATTGTTCTCCATTATTGGAATGTGGAAGGCTTCGCCGATTGTATTCCATATAGTTCGAGATAATGGATTTTACTACAGCTGTACACCTAAGTAATTTTAATTTTACTTACTCCATCAATTTTCGTTTTATTTTTGAATGTCATTTTTACAGAATTATTTGCAAAAAATAAAAACTTTTTATAAATATTCATTCATGTACAGTGGAGTATCCTCTGATAAGTTAAGTCGTTGTAGAACCTAGTAACGTTTCTATATTTTAAGGGCCTGAAGGTATAGTTATTGGGATCTTGATTCATTTTGGGATTCGTGAACTAAAGCTCAAATGTTTATTACAATATATATTATGTATGTTCTTAACAATTTACGAGATCCATATTCCAGTATCTAAAATGAGTTATTTCTATAATATACTGTATTATACCTAATCAAGCTGTTTTTCTTTTGTTTCTGATTTTTAACATACATAGTCTTGTTTATTTACATTTCATACAAAAATTTAGAGTAATTTTGACTTTGAATCAAATTTTGTGAGGAAAGTCATTAAATTGTACTCTGCATAAAAATACGATAAAATTAATTTACTGTATTTTTATTTCATTCATGTGTAACTTTATAATTAAATATTTTAAAGAGGAAAGAGCATAACAACTAATTATATTTTTCCTTCATCGTTTGTTTGTTGTTGCCTTCACATTCAACATTTGTTTGTTGTTTCTGTTGACCAATGTTGGTCATTTCACTTATGTTACTTGGTGCCGAAAGATCATACAATGTGGGAAATGCATGATGACTTCAACTAACACTGTCTTTATCGTACAATAAACTTCGTGCTTCTATCTGACTTATTGTTAGACAGCTAGATCTGTCTGAGTAACTCAGATATCGATGACCGTGTTAAAAAAATTCGCTATTGACTATTGACTGAGTGACTACTGAACTCGATTGCCTCTGATTGTAAATGATTAGCCACACTACATCTTGCGACCTCCTCAGAATCCTCTTATATAACAAGATCTTGGTATGCCTTTCCCAAAGAACTCTGAGGAGCGGAGAACATATGATTTCTCATTACCATTTATGAATACCATTCGTGACTCGCGTGAGGTAGCAGGCAGATCTGGGAGAGAAACGGTTCCAACACTTTCTGGAAGCTATCTCACTTTTTGTGCAATATTTTACGCATGTGTTTCTGACATGGTAATTGCTATTGAGCGAAGAAACTCCTCGCACTTGACACTAATTGAGACTTATGAGATATCTAGCTGGAAATTCTCTAAAGAAAATTTTCTAACAAAGAAATGTTTAAAAATTCTTAATTTGACACGCTAAATCTGAAGCACGTCCATATCATAAATAGTACATAATATTGAGCTTAATAGTTTTAATTTAATGATAAATTATAGTATTCGTTTGTTGTGCGTTTGTATATTACACCGAATTTAAGAGCATTATTACTTTTCGAACATTATGGATAGTTTTCATTATTAAAGTAACGTTAAAAACACTTAAATGGAACAAAATGTTTCTTTTATTATTCTTATTGATTAAGGCATAGTAATCATACAATCAGATTAAAAAAGAAAATAAAATGAAATTTGTAACTATAATAAATATAATATATGCAGAAGGACAATACAACATAACACTTATTATCTGAATGTTAAATTCTAGACTAATATTCGTTCATTCTTTCTATGACTTCAGCCATAATTTTGTGCTAGGATAAAATATCTTGATAATACGTAAAAGAATTTGGAAAAAAGATAGCAGTCAAATATATAATATTCCATAGTTGGATCGCATGTCTATAGATTGTACGTCTATATCTCTCTGATATTTCACAAAATGAACGATTTGGAATTGTATTAAGAAAAATCACATAATTTCGAAAATACAAATCAACAGGCAGATTTCTCAATGAAAGAAGAAAGGTTAAATAATTAGTTTAGATAGATTTAGATCAGCATTTCTTTCAATACGTTGCATTCAGCACGTTTGTAAATTTCAAAAATACATAAAAATCCACTTAAAAATTATGTTCACTGCGACATGTCTTTCGAATTTATCAAAATGTAATATCATAGTAAAAACTCAATTCTTTTCAGCATACAGAATCGCATTCTCGGTTTCTGGGGCTACTTATTTACCCTATCGAAGCTACTTGAATTCGGCGACACATTTTTCATTGTATTACGAAAACAACCGTTAATATTTCTACATTGGTACTATCACATCGTAACTTTTCTTTACTCGTGGATCTCTTATGTGCAGGATACGTCAAGTGGTTTGCTCTTATAAATGGTTCTATTTACAGTTGTATGTATACTTATTACAAGCAATGGGATACCGTCCACCAAAATGGGTAGCCATGATGATTACTTCGACACAATTATGTTTGTGGGTAGTTTTTTAACTATAACACCATTGAACATTACTATCGCTATAATTATGTGCATCAGATACGCTATTCTCTTTGCTAGATATTTTCTACAAACTTATCTGTCTAACAAATCAGTAAAGAACTTCGGAAAGAAGACCGATGCCAATAGCAAGCTGAAAGCTAGCTGAACCGCGTACAGTTTCTGAACATTTTTCATTCAGAACGTATGTTTGCATAATCTGCTGAGGTTTCGTCGGATAGTTTTTGATTGGACAATTAAACCTAGTTCTGTACATAAAATGTCCGCGGAACCAAATGTCGCGTACATATAGAAATTCGAATGTCTTTTTATATAGGAATGACCAACCAAAAAGTTACAAAAAGTTGTGGGGAAATTTGTTTAAAGCAACGTTTCTTCCAAATAAATGTCATACATATGTGACATATTAATGTAAATTTTCCATTTCCTCGCAAATAAATGTCATACACATTTGGTATATCAATGTAAATCTTCTACTTCCAAATATATAATATATACTTATCTCTTTTTACTATATTTGACATAGTAAGTTTTCTCTTTTCGTGTTGTTTCTTACAGATTTTGTTGTATTGGAAAGAAAGTCAATAGTACAATAAAATTAACATAGAAGGTCAATCATAAAACAGATACAGAGGACCCTCCGATCTTCTAGGACCTAGAAGCACAGACGGTATATGAATAGGCATTGCATACAATGTATTTTTCTGACCACAGTAATAAGGTACTCAGCACTTTATTACCATTTTTGTTTCATATTCTGTCGTACTGATTCAGGCAGATTTTGCACTGCAACATTACTAGTCGTGAAAATTAAAATTAAAAAATATGGACAGTTGCCAGATTTATTTCGAGAATTATTCATTGAATTGAACATGGTGATACTTCATCAATGAAAGAATATAACAGTTTAAAACAAAGATTGATGAAAATTGAGATGAAAAATTTAATATATATTTGCATCTATTTAAAAGTATTAGAAAAAATTGATTGAAATATGATATTTTTATGAATAACATAATTAGATACGACGTTTTCTTCTTTACAAATGTGGAAATTCACAACCCGAATGAATTATCTTTATCCCACAACTCGATTTTATGAAATCGATTTGATGTTTGAATTTATCAATAAAATATTTCTACAAATAATTTTTGCAATAAAGAAACACATTATGTGTTGTAAATTCTTACAAAATTCATTCATTTCGAAATTGTGAAGATAAACTAATTTTTTTAAACGATACTATACATATTTTCTTTTTTATAGTACCATGTTATAAGACGAATTTACTGAGTTGCATTTTCGACGAAATCATTTATTGTTATAAATTTTTAATAAAAATGGTATATAAAGTATGAGTGATTTAATGATATATATGTTAGTATTAACATTTTGAGTTTAAAATTTTTCTCCGTTCTGATTATCGGATTTGTAGATTAACTACTCCTTCACTAATTTCGACGATCTCTAAATATCATTTAGAAATCGATACACTGAATGATCCTTCCTTCTAACAAACAAAGTCCAACATACGCGTTCAGGAAAAGATTGTTCACAATATATTCAAAAATCACCGAAATCGGTGAGGGAATAGTCAGTCTTCACTTTCACCCAACTGCCTTCGCTATGGTGCATAATAACCAGCGAGAAAAGAAAAGCGAGTTAAGGGACACAGGCAGGTTTTTCTGACGAAAGCATAGTTTCCGAAACCTAAAAGTCTCACATGGTTACTACATTTCTGTCTGTCGACTCGATGATATGCATTCGAAAGCATAAAATGCAGCGAATGAAACTAACGAAATAGACGAATTTTAGAGGATTTTTCTTATGTTTTCGAATCCGCCCGAGTCCAATCAAAATTATCCGAGCCGACCTGAAGTACCGATCACCCGCATCTGAATAATCTGTGTAAATTTTTATTTAAATAATAAGCAATGAACAATAATTAAAAATATGTATTGCTGTGTTATGAAATAATAAGAAACCTAAGAAAAAAGAAAGGCACTCTGTGTATAAATATAATATATAACGTGTTATTTTTTCAATTTCTTTTGTTACAATTCGTTCAAGTTTCACGATATTATTTTGGAAAAATTAGTTATAATTTATGAAAATTTGGCTTTGACATCCGTTACAGAAGTGAGCGAAAAGTGAGTTATTTTTTAATTAATAAAAGTTGAATTGTCTTCAAATATTTAATAAACGATGAAAATGAAAAAGAAAAATTTTTAAAATAAGAAAATTTGTATTATTTATTTGTTTATTATAAAATTCTATAAAAAATAAATAAATATATATATCAAGAAATAAAAAGTTTTGTTAAAAATAATAATGAAAAGAGTTGAAGAAAGTTAAAAAGCCTTTTTCTGGCTTTAAATTTAGAATATTACGTTTATATTTTCATTCCTGACGAATAGAACAGTATTAATACGAATATTGGATGACCAACCCGAACAATATTGAATCTGCAATCACTGATTTAGTAACAGTCCACATAAAAGTGGACTGTGAATAGTTAGTCATAAGGGCGAGATTTAGTAGTTGGTTATCTATGCTTCTTTCCTTTCCACGTGGAGACGGTGATAACCAAAAACATAAAAGGATATGCTTGGAAAAAGCAAGCAGCATTCTATAGCATTCTATTCTTTCTCTCAAAGTCCGACAATAAATCTTGTACACGAGCACGGTTACAACAAAAAATAAACCTCTTTAAAATTATAAGTGTGTTAATTCCATTACATGGAATCCAACACGAGATTATAGTGGAGCCGCGAGTAGAGAAGAGAACTGTGAGGTTAACAGATGCGTTTATTAATCCGGAGGAAAGCGAAGAGCGAAATGCTACAGCCATTGTTCTGAGTATATCTTAAGATGTCTTCGAGAAAACAACAAAAACTCGTGCTTGTGGAAAATATTGCAATTAAATATCACATATTAATGTCATATCTCCCAAAAAACAAGATCAAAAGATAAAAAAAATAAACAATAGAAATAATAATAAAAAATAAATAAATAATAAAAAGAACAGAAATAATATATGTACTTCGATCGAAATACTTCGATCTTCAATTGAATGCTATTAAATGTGATAGAATGCGATAGAATGCATCTGAATGTTGCCGAACATGTTGGTCTCCGCTAGTAGAAACAAACTTTGATTCTCTAAACATTACATTACATTGGTTTGGCATCCTTAGAGTGTGGTTATAGCGGAGCGGCGAGGATCGAGGATAGCGGCGAAGCGAGCGACGGAACAAACCAATGTAATGTAATGGAAGTGTTCATAGTGGAGCGGCGAGGAGTGCTGCGAGGAACTTCATCTCTACTCACAGCTCTCTACGCCGCTATCCTAGCCGCTATCCTCGCTGAACGCCTATAAAGCATGACAAAATCCTCTTAGAATGCACTTCAGCAAGTGTGCTTTGAATAGGAAATCTGAAACCGGAAATTTGAATGTGTCACTATAAATACTTTGTTAGGAATTCGTCACGCTATGAATCGTCTTCAGGTTCGGTCAAGGATCAAAATATGAATCAGAAAAAGATATACGTATTTTTACATCAAGAAGCTGCCTCGTGAGAAATCTATCTTGTTCTAATAAAGTTCTGTGAAATTGTTAAGTTTTCCTCCCTACATTTACTCTCGATCAGCAAAAATATAATTTGCGCCACATAATATGCCCCTCTGTACCAAATTTAATAAACACATTCAACATAGATCGATTTTGCGAGATATATAAAGATATATTCCGTAGACATATTTTTCAATAAAGTATATGATCATGTATTAAAGATTTATATTAACTAAATAAGAAATTCTGTTATTATCATAATATTGATAGGCAGAAGGTTTTATACCTTTTAATAATATTTTAAGGTTTTAAACTTTTGAATAATATTTTAATTAATAAACATAATTTTTAACTAATGAATTATAGAATATGTTATTATGTTATTTGTCATAATAAATGCATTATATGGTTATAATGAAAATTTTTAAGAATTTAACATAAATTTGAATATGTAATATAAGGAATATAATACAAACAGTAGTCCAATCTATCCTCCTAGTGACGAATAATCGTATTAGAGTAGAGAGAGATCTATTATTAGTAAGCAGGTAATCAACGAAACATATTAAATTCTAATTAATTTTTATTTTATTTCTGTAAAACCGTATTATTTACGTATAATATTAAACTATACCATTTTCTCTACAAAATAATTAAATAAATAAATATACATATGCATAGAAATATGTACCTGAAATTAAATTCATTTGTAGACATGTCCATTAGTTTTGTTATTTTTTGGCATTCCGTAAACATGACTTCTCATAATAAAACTTATATAGGTTAAAGATTAGATATGTGTAAATATTTAAAGTATATTTTCTGAATAATTCAGTTTAATACTATTGAATGACAAAAATCTTTTTGGCCGTGGAATGATAAATAATTTAATTTAGAAATAAATGCAATTGTTCTAATCCATTTTATATAATAGTTAAATAAAAGCTCAACTCTTCTTAATACATCCTACAATGGCCAAGTTTAAATTACAAAAAATATATTACAGTGTTTTGTTCGTTTCTAAAGAAAAATAAACGCATGAAATTTCACAGTAATAGTCTTTGTCGAAAAGTCAACAGATCAGACATATATTGTATAAAAAACATAATTCATATAGAGAAACTAGTTATTTTTTGTAGCATTATGTATTATTTCACAGGTTGAATTGTAATATCATAGGTTGAAGTGTTGTATCATACAGTATAAACATTCTTTTTTAAACGCAGTAAACAAAACTGTTTTTAGAAATATATTTTTTATCGATAATGAAATATTATAAATTAATTTTTATTCAAATAAAACTTTCTTTCGAATAAAGAAGCACACGAGATGCAGTTCTATAAATATTCAGACAAATAAATTTTTGAGTTTCGGAAAGTTGTTGATAACTATTTAAACTGAGATAACATTATGAAAAAATATCGATTAGGCTTATTTTAAAGCAGAAAGCCTCTACTTTTGTAACCCTGGATTTATTTTTTTTCCTCATATAGAAAGTGAAAAAGTAAAGTTATCATTTTCAAAAATAATATAGTTTCAAGTATCTTTAAAAAAGTTAAGAAATTTTTTTCATGACTTGTACCTCGATTTCAGCAATTGAAAGCTTTCCTTTGCAATGATCTCTTAAAACTTCATATACTATCTGTTATTGAACATTGAATATTAAGCTTAAGTGGCAAAATGACGTTTTTTGAATTTTTATTGCGTTACGTCCAAAATTAAACGGAACGGTAATAAAAAATCGTACGTCAAATTCTGAACGATTCAACCTTTAATTCGTAATATGATCATGGAAACAAGTTTTCATTGTTTCTGAAAACCTTTCAATTTTCGGAAAAAAATATCTTCACTATTCTACCGGCATCAATATTTATATATATCTTCGAAAAAATTAATTATGGTTTGTGAGAGGAAAGGTTACATGCTTTAAAATCATCACATATTGAAGTAGATGAATTGTTGTACGACTTTTTTTCAAAACGTTATGGTAATATTTCTTGGATTAACTAAATTTTATGATGATATTCAAGTAAGACATCTTTAAGTGGTTCCAAACTGGTTAAATGCTGTTCCCTGTTACTGTTCGGTATATGTTTCACATTTCTAAACTATTAATAAAACTACAAAGTCACGATAAGTAAAAAACTAAATAGAAAGAGAGTAAAATATTTTCATCGCAAATAGTAAATTGCGTCAAAAGTTGAAATTATAATTTCCAATAGGAGCTACATTTCAATTGATAATTGCAGTATTCGTTACCGTATGTTAGACTGTTATGTACAGTGTTTCAAAATTATATGTCACAATAATCCTGTGATTCTAATCTCTCGATTTGGTAGAGACATATACAAATAATTTAAGGAAAAAGTTGACCTAAATCTTAAATTTCAAGATTGAATTTTTTTATATTCGCATAGTATTCTGTTTATTGTGAAGATCAAAACGATTGGTCTCAAATAACTGATTCTCATGATTCATGATTCTTAAAGATTCTTTTACTTTAACTCGTACATCAGCTTTATTAACTATCACTACTTTAACTC
Source organism: Tetragonisca angustula (assembly GCA_036937485.2). Classification (NCBI taxonomy): domain Eukaryota; kingdom Metazoa; phylum Arthropoda; class Insecta; order Hymenoptera; family Apidae; genus Tetragonisca; species Tetragonisca angustula. Next base: position 991,583 of record JAWNGG020000057.1, on the reverse strand, counting down.
GTACATCAGCTTTATTTACTATATGTATATAAATAATATGTTTCTATTTTAGTCAGATCAGAGTTTATTAACGATCAGGAAAAATCACATTTATCTCAACATGCAAATGCCTCGAAAAATTATGTAGTTATATCCAAATACATTATAATAGTATAATGCTAATAATATAACTAAGTACAAGTAACACTGTTGAAGGAAAAATTATTGCTAAATGTTTTAAGATAAAACATAATCTGATAAATACAATTTAGAGTAAATATCATACAACAGTAATTTAATTAAAATATTTCTTAAATCAATTGCATTCTGGTATAAATGAGAATTTAGAGAATGTCGAGCTGAATCGATTAATATATTGAAAAATATACAATTTTATTTAAAAAAGTAAAACCTAATGTTTAAATAATGCTTTCTGTGAATCAACATTAAAAAATAATTATATCAAATGCCTCTTTTGAAATCATTTAACATTTGGATATAATTAGTCGCTCAGAAAATATTTACGCTTATAGTTTTTGATGAATCATCCGTAATATTTTATGTTATATAAGTCAAAAATTTCGTCATAATTCATGTTTTATAAGGAAAATGTTTCAAATTGAGACAAGTGACTGGAAAAAGTGTGTTATATAATCTAAATTAAAATGAAACTCCATTTATATGAACTTGTTGTGAATAGTTTATTGGAATTTATAGAAGTATCGGGGTTGATAAAGTGTGCGCAACTGGCATGACACAGCTTTAAGGAGCATTGGATCACGACTAATCAAAGTAATCCTATAGGATGCACTCCGTTGATACATCAGGCTACAAAACTTTACTCGTCATAAAAGTATAAAGTCAGTTTTCAAAACCCTACCGTCAATGTAAAATGGCACCGGAGTAATTTAATGGCTACTAACATAGTGATTTTTCCGAAAATTTCATTTACAATTAGTTAGCATTCAGATGTGAGACAAACTTCGACATATTTCAAATTAAGGAGGAATAGCAAATCATTTTACTATATAAACATTCGAATAAAATATTTATGCATAATGTCTGACTTTTCATGTGCTAATTTATTTTATATTATTTCATTGGATTTTTAATTGCAGAAACAACTTAATGAAATATGAATAATAAAATTTTAGTAAAAAAAAGGAAACAATATCGATAAAATGTAAAAATATATGTTGTGAGCATAGACGAGATAGGTCATATACTTACCTCGTGTTTCCACCAAGTGACATAATAAACGAAAATGATGAGAATGGATTTGGATAATTCAAAGGACGAAAAAATTCTAAGAGAAGTTAGTTTCAATAGTTGAAAAAATACAGCCTGTAGTCGTATGTCTAATTCTCAAGTAATATTATGAGATCAAAAATAACTATAGTTATTTAAATTATACTACAAATATAATTTAAATTACTTAATTTTATTTTGTATTTTGTATTCTCTCTAACAGATATTAGTTGTAAAATTCCAATTAAAATCAAATCGAAGTCAAATTAAAAATTCCAAGATTCAACCATGCAAAACGTAAATTTGTATAGCTTGTAACAATTTTCATTGTCGAGTTGGAAACACGAAATTTGAGAACACCCTGAAATTCGAAGTATTATCGTGGAATTTGATCGAAGTAGCTGTAAGTAACAATATGGAAGTATACAATTTTACGGTGAGGAAACGATTATTTTTCAAATACATCAATATCATACTTGAGACGAAAAATATTCTACAGCAGCGTAAATACAGTGAAAGGCATAACTAAACCTATAATTGTAGATTTTGTGTAAATCATTTCGTTGCTGTTAATATTAACACTATGCATTCGTTGGGTCAATTCAACACATTTTTCTCTTAAAATGTTATATGAATACAGATGTATTTGTGATTGTAAACATGTAATTTTTCTAATATATAATGTATATCATTAACATTTTTGATAATAGAATATTCCACTAGAACAATATTTATAGAACAAACAATTTGTTGTTCTCAAATTGCTGAAATAGACAATATAGTGTCTTCCGATTGTTAAATTGCAAGAGTTATTTATTTCATGCGGCATTTAACATTTTTCGGCCAGGAAGTTATACTAACAGCGGACACTTTTTATTGGTGGCAACAGTCAAAGCAATCATCAAAACTATCAATTTATACATAATTATATTTATAATAATCGTACCTCCATACATAATACGTAATATATATCTCTATTAATTTTTTATTAACTTTTTATAATTTTTATTTATTTTTTATTATTTTTTACTATTTTTATTCATTTTAATAATTTTTTTTATTAATTTTTCGTTTAGTTTACCATAACTGAGGATGACCTTTGTCATTGTACCAGTGAAGATTGCAATAAAGTAAAAGACCCGAAGATCAGTAATCATTTTTTTTCTGATCAAAGATATTGTGGGATGGGCAATTCTAGGAAAGGGCCCTATTCCCTATTCCCTAGTGCACGATGACTGCAGATGTCCCGAGTGGTGTAGCATAAACAATAGAGAAAGTTAGGCTTGGGACTTGAGATTGTTTGTGGCTATACAATTGTTTGTGCGTTTGCTTGTATGTGTGTATATGTGTACGACTGACGAATTTTGGGCAGATGAAGTCAAAGAGTGAGTGTCGAGAAGCCAAAGAGTACAGAATGATTGTTGAGGCGTGAAAGAGAGCAGAGTGAGCTGAGAGAAAGAAAAGAGAGGAAGAAACTATTGAGAGTTGCGAGAATTAAGAACCTAATGTAAAACGTCATTTATAATCAGTAATAAACCAATTTTCTTTATTCAACTTTAAACAAATAAACATTCTTTTCATAAAATTCCTATTTTTCATAAAATTGGGATCTCCAGTCGGGATTCCTACAATATTTTTATAAAATCCATTGGAATAATCAAGAAAATTTTTCATCTTTGTTTTATTTATGTCATTCCAATTCTTTCTTTTATGCATTTCTCTATTATTATTGTTGTTACTTTGATAACGATATTGTTGGATTCTCTGACAAACATATCAATTTTTTTCAAAATCATGCATTTATGGAATGTAGTCATACTCTTGTTGGATGACCAATCCAGACAATATTAGATCTATGCAAATACTGACAACAAGCTAGCAGCAGTCCACATAAAAGTGGACTGTGAATAGTGAGTCATAAGGGCAAGATCTAATACCTGGTCATCCATGCTCCTTCCTTTTCCACTTGAGGATGATAACCAAATATATATAAGGACATGTTTTTCAGTAGAGAGACAGAATACTACAGTAGAGAGAGACAGACTAGAATATCACAGAATAGCATACTATAGCTGAACCTAGCATAAAACATTCTATATCATTCTATATCATCCTACATCATACTCGACCACGAACAAGGAATAAACTCTTCAAAATTATAAGCATGTTGACTCCATTACACGGAATCCAACACTCTAACCTTTGACTAGATTCATCAAAATTATTTTCATCGTGTTCATCATCAGAAACTGATAGTTGAATTGATCTAAAACGTCTTACAATAACATCACTTCCACTGTATTCATCACTCTATGGTGTTTCATCATTATCACTATCACTATCGAAAAGGAAGAATCGGCGTATATATTCTTTTCATTAGTCCAACGCATTATATTTAAAAATTGTTCAATTTGAAGAAAACGTTATTTGGAACGAAACTAGCTTCACGGTATGAGATCTGGGTAAGAGATTCTTTTAAAATGGAGAGAATTATGCTTATCATTATCGACGAAATTGATTTCTTCACATTTTATTGCTTTTTCGTAGTTTAAATAAACATAATATCTTAAATCCGGGATACAGAGTAATTAGTTTAAATGAAACTATAATCGCACGGAGCCACGCCGAAGAGTATAGTGATCGCTAAAATCACACATACGTGATGTCACGATAAGAAACTAACTGAAATGTGATATAAACGCAAGTATTTTAAATTTTTATAACATTCATTAAAAAATGAAATCTAGATTCGAATTTATTTTATCTAATATTATCGTAATAGAGGTGAATAATAAATGCAATTATAATGAATTTTTGAAATTTTATATATTTTTGTGTATTATATGTATGCTAAACTGTTTGCATTTTTTAATAGTCTATAAATGCATGGAAATTTATTTACGAATTTACGTCGCATGAACTTTGAACCGTTTGATTGCCATATGCGATACCGTTTGATTGGACATATTGCGTATCGTGCGCAAATCATGATTTGACATTTGCAACATAGAAAAGAAACAATATTTTCACTGTTACTGAATATATTCAAATATATTTATAACACATCTGTATATTACAGGTGTATATTACAATAAATGTACGAAGGCAATTATATTATCTCGTTGCTTTTAATGAATCAGAAGTCACATAAACGTAAACATTCGCCGGCATAAAGGTATTTGCACATTTTGTTGAGAAGCTTTTCTGGTACAATTTATGAGACGTGGAAAACACTAAATTTTTATCATCCTGGCTTGTAAATTTCCATTCTTTTTCAAATCTTCTTCTTAATGTTTCTTCGATGTTATATTCTGGTATCTTTTTTACAATTCTTCTGTCCTATCATATATAATGGGTTTTATGTCAATTGTTTGAGGGAATGTTGGAAACTAACTAGAATACAGAAATTCATGTCACAGTCTTATTGAAAGTAAAATGTTCTTCCAATAATTTTTTCTTTTCAAGTATATGTGCTTCGATTGGATTGGAGTCGCAGGTTATACTTTATATAGTAATAATTTTTGAGAAAATATCCCACTTTACCTAAATTATCTAAATACTAATGAATTTATACGGCTACTATCACTTGACATCCGTCATCATAAAATTTATTCACTTTTGACTCTTAATCACTATTTACTGCTGAATTATTACGCCATTACATATTTTCATTATAGGCAATGATATTTACAAGTTGATATAACTGTGATTTTCCATTACTGTACACCAGACAATGTACAATCTAATTTGTACCGGTTGTTTCACAGGTCTACTTGTAAGACATAAATTTCTTGATATTCCTCGCTTTAGCTATAAAACAAAAATTTAAAAAATTATCAATACTTTGAAAAACGAGAAAATCAAATTAACTAAATTTATTGAGTTTCAAAACACTTTAATCATAATCATCGTTACTTTAACATATTTATATTGTTCAGGATACTACTGATATTGATTTCAAATTATTCTGAACATGTATATTATAAACAACAATTGTATGGAAATGCATAGAATAGGGATCATAATTTATCATTCGTAAATTATTACAAGCAGAAAAGATAACGAAAAAAATACATTATGTTACATATTACTATACTGCATTATAAAATATTATATACAGTAGTACATTATATATACTACTTATTTATATGTAAATTGTATATTATCCTTTTCCATCTTCCGTCTTTCTTTTGGTGCATCATTTGGAACCAAGATTCCAATCAAATTAAAAGTTCAGTAATGTATCTTTCAAAGAATAATTGAAAATAATGAAAACATTTTTTCCAACCAAATCTAACAATATTAAATTTGTTTATCATAAGAAATAATTTATTTGCAGTGCAGTCATGCAACTTGAACAAGTCTTTCTATATTAGCATTGTAGAAAAGATTATCTATACAATGAAAAAATTTTAAATTTAGTATAAAGAAGATATTTGCAGATATAGAAATATCTAGAAATATCTAAGTTTAAATAAATTGAACCAAAAGAGAACCAAGATCAGAACAGTAAACCCTAACTAATAATGCTAACCGTGGAATACGTAACAGATGTGAAATTTTGTGGTTACTTTGTGATTTTATCCTCCTGATAAATTCCTCGAATCCTTCTACCTCGATCTTCTTCGCTTTGCATACGCGTTCTCTTTCTTTTTATTAATTTTCTATATCTATTTCTTCAAATTATGTTAATTGATCGATAAAAAGAACTTTGAAATAAGAACAAATTAATAATCGTGCCAGTTTTGTCAAGTTTTCAATAGGTTTTTGGTAATGTTAAAAACGTCACTTTTGCTGAAAAAAAGACCGTCATGTTAATCCGAAAACTATGATTTGACGTAGTTTTTTTTCAACTAATTCGAATGGAATTTGATCCCAATGTATTATTTCATGTTAATTAACAAATGTCTTACCGTAGAATTCCAAAATTTGATGAAACTGAAAAATTACTTGGTTTCTTAAAATAATTACAATAATATATCGAAAATCAATGGAATCGCATTTTCAGTAGTTACAGCGCTATATATAGATAGTACAGATATCGATATACCATTGTGCATTCTTTGTATCCTTTCCTCAAGTTGTCGACTTGGTTAATTAAATTTAAACAGTAAACTTTTTATTCATTAGTTCCTGAAAACATTTGATAAAAACATTGCGAAACTAAATAATGGCTGTGAACATTATTGTTATTTATTTACTAAAATAGAATTTAGCGAAAACCAGTTAAAAATTTGCCATTTTCTATAAATTTGTTTTCCACAATTATCATATGAATCATCTATCAATTAGATCTAATTTATGAAACATAAATCTTAACAAGAATTCCCTCGATATAGTTAGATTGTTTTGTTTTGTGGTGCTGTCAACCGAAAATATTCCAATGACAAAAAAGAAAAACAAGAAAAAGTACAATTTAATCATAACAAATCGGTTTCTGAAAAATAAAATAAAATAAAATATAGAATGAATAAAAATTTAATTTCCTCTTCCCATTCTTTGAAAATTTCATTTTATTCTGATGAATGAGTCATATCGCATTATATCCTATATTATCAATAAATATTATATTTATTATTGTTATTTGTTGTAAATAGCAATATAATAACAGGTTCCTAAACGTTTTTAGATTTTTAGTATCTTGTGTATCAATTATCAACAGTTGAGACCGAAACTGGTTAGTTAAGCGAGGAGGTGTATTCCAGGAATTAGCATCGAAAGAAAGAGTGGGGATGAGCGTCAACTGTTTCACCGTTATCAAGCACTAATATCGGTATCATATATATCGCTTGATTTGTGTACGAGAGTTATGTTTCACGCGACGGTACGGTAAAGTAGCGTAATTCCAAGAATTGGTGGGAATAAGCGCTGATCATTACGAGATTTAAAATATAATTAGTCACGTGAAGACTACTATATTGTACTATGTAATATTAAGAGTGGAAAGATCGGCAGAACGCATACAATAACCAAAAATATACATAAAACACAAATTAGAATGCTTTCTATATTATTTAGGAGAATGAAATTTTTATATGTATTCCAATTTTTTAATTATGTTCATAAAAAATTCATAGTTCAAGTTCATATACAAATGCATAAACATCCTCAATCAAATAAAAAGTACTGTATGTACTTTTCCACATTAATGAAATTCAATTGGTTTTATATTCTCTCGAAACATTCTTTTCCTTTTCTTAGCAACATTCTTTTCCTTAGTAAATAAATGAATAAGTAACTGCGCATAATTAGTGGAAAAATAATTCTTATTGTTTGACTCATATTCAAATTAGCTTAAGATTTTAAATATTATTCATTCTAAAGATGAAGTGCATACATGTATACTTGATATAATACTGTTCACTTTAAAAATGATGTACATATACTTATCTCCTTTCTTTAAATCAGGCCTGTTTGTGTTCCTTGAAATTTGATTCGTGACACTTTTTGAAAGCTATAAGGGAAGTGCCCTCTCGATACTTCGTCGTTTCATTCTCTTCTGGACAAAGCACGACCTCTATCATTACACTTCAACCTCATTATGTATGCCGCTCTTACAGTCGCATTTCATATGTGTTGATTTTACCATTTAGTCTAGTGATCGGTCATAAAAGTGGGGATTGTATAGCGCCTGGAAAATAAAGAAGAGGGGTATGTGTTAGTTCCGACGACGATAAGAAGGGGGGAGGGGGAAGAGGAGGAATAGCACAAACTTGCTTTAAATAAACGAATAGTAAATAAGTAATAATTTTCTATGTATTTATTCATATTAAAGCATTTAGTGCTTAGAATACTGTCTGGAGTGGGATACCATTCTATTCTCTACTATTCCAAGATATACATATGTACATATTTCAGGCTTATGTTCTTATTTTCTTCTTATTACTGGTTGAGTTACGAACAAGAGAAGTTTTGTCTCAAAACTCAAACTCAAAGTGGATTGGTATTTTGAGGGAACCTATTAAATAGATTGGTGTGGGAACGTGTTAAAGTGTAAGTAAAAACATTCAGGCACCTTATCTTCTAATAAAAAAATTATTCACGATTTTTTTCAAAAATATTGAAATTGAGACCAGAATTTCCCTTAGCGAAATAAATACAAAACGAAAATTATCTCACTTCATATGTATGCCTCACTTTTTTTTAGAATTATTAAGAAAGTTATTAGCGCAGAATTATTTGTTTAATGCAAACTATTTAATTCTATTATTATCTACGTTTGCATTCGTTTATCATTTGCATTCATTTATTATTTATAATTGATGTAACATCAAATTTGAAAGAGATAATTCACGAACTACTTGATCATTTGCATGATATTTACAAAGACTTCTGGTTATTGAAATATTCAAACTGGAGTGCGCATTTTCACAAAAATTCATATTTTTGAGAATTGAAATTCAAAAATTTTTAAAATAAGAACATTGAATAGTTTACATATTTTCATCATATCACGTGTATTCTATGCAATTTTGCATCTTTTATTCTTCTATAAATGCATAAAAATAAGTACACACTGGAGAGAAATGGAAGACGTCGAAGATGTCGGTTATCATCAATTTGAAAGTTAATTAACTTTTAATTGATTAGCGTTTATTTCAGAAGAAAAATATCATCTTGAAATATAGAAATAATATTTTAAGGTTTCTTGTTTGTTAAATAAAATCTAATAAAATCAAATTTTTGTTATTTATAAAACTTTTTACAATTATGTTTCAATTATAAAACAATATTTCAAAAATAAAATTAATAATTAAATAATAATAAAATTCACTCAATTAAAATATGTGAAAATAACATAGAAGACAAGTATCTATCAATATTTTTCCTTTTGTCCCTTTCTTTTTTGCTTACAATTAGTAATTATTTATATGATGGAGATAACTGTCGAGGAAGAGAAAGATTTTTACGATTCGTGTTTGACACGTAATGTTGCATCTAGCTCTTTATACTCACAACACTGATTTACAGTTGTACATAACTGATCTATGCAATATAAAAATAACTTTTTTCTGTAGAAACAGGTAATTTATTCGACAAAATCAAAACAGTTCATTATTGAATACTATAACAATGCAACTGTGGCTCTGATAATTGCATCAGAGTATATTTCAGTTTGAATTTTTAATAATATGATATTATATATATTAAAATCCGTAATAGTTTGTTATTTTTATTCGTGTTGTGGGGAATAGATATTTTCAAACGAAGTATATTGAAATAGAACCTTTTTACAAAAAAGATAACTGTTATATCTAAATCCGTCCACTTCGATCTCTGATTTTCTCTAATCAGTAGGAAATTAATTACTGAATGCAAATCATTTTGCATTTTCATATTCTTTATTAGTAATATAAATCACGGAAACATCGCAAACACTAAGGTCAATAGTGTCAACGACGCAACACGCATAAAATTTTTTCAGCTATTAATGATGCAAGTCACCTTGTGCGTCGTCAGTTTCATAATCATTGCAAATTTTCTTTTTCATTAATATTTTATTCACGATACAGTATGGTTAGACTTTTTTTTCTCCAATAGAGACACCTGGAAAAAATGAGTATTACGAAAGAAATATAGAGCTGTGAATAATTGTAGTTTCAAAACAATTTCTAAAAATTTTCATGAATATAAGGATGATTTATTTTGATGTTTAAAGACAGTTATTTTTTATAATTTGTAGGACATTTCAGTAAGAATTGTTTCTTGTCATCCACATTACTAATAAATATCGGATAATTTATCGATAAAGCGTTTTTCCATTTGTAAGAAATAACAAGATCAAAGTTGCGATCTGTCATAATTGAAATTAAAATAGTCTTTTAAGTTAGTTAAGTTAGAATATTTATGTAGAAAAACAAAACCTATCGTCATTTCTTTATTATGTAAATTATAAATAATGCCACGAGAACGATAACTTTCTGAAATGGAGCAACAATGAATTTTGAATCTTGTGAGTTGTATTATATTTATTATGGAATTTATTCATCTGACGAAGACGCATCAACTACTTTATTAGGTAATTATATTACCTGGTATATTATCTCATGGGAAACTTTTTAGTCACGATCTCAAACACCGCGAATCAAGTTTGCCAATAATTTTTGCATTACTACGAAGAAAGTATCATCAAAATAACATTTTTAATGAATGTACTTTCAATATATTCAAAAGTTTTAAAAATTTCTTACTTTTTGATCAAAACAGATTTCGTATGGTTTTCTAAAGGAACAGGTTTGATCTATACATATGATTAGTTAAAATTACACTGTTACTCACTATTCTCTGTTATACTATTTGTTAAAATATTAATATTACGAATGTTTATTTATTTGAACACAAATAATGAAGACAGAAGAACTAAGCTACACCATTAGATGAAAAAGTTGTTCAGAATGTTCAAATTGTTTTAAATCGTCCAAGTTGATGAGGAAACTGCTTATCAACAAGATTATCCAAACTACTTTAATTTAGTACAGCTTCTTAATAAACAGCGACTGCAGAATAAAGATATTAATCTACGCATGAAAGACAAAGATAATATGAATACAACGATATTGTCTTTGTCTTTTCTATTTAAAAGATAAAAATGTCTCAAATTTGTTCTAAAAGCGACATTGTATAATTACAATCTTAATAGATTGACTTTAAATGAATGAAGCGCTGTGAATGTTTATGTCTGTCTCAATGATATGTTACAAAATAAAATGAAAGTTCAATTTAACTCTTTAGAATAAATTTGGATAGTATAACAAAAATATACATTTGTATAATAGAAATTCATACAAGCATGTTCTATAATATATTTTCAATATTTAATAATTTCCCGAACGTTTGAGTTGGGGGTTAAGAAATATTTTTGAATTAATGAATGTTCTTTATTACGAGTGAATGAGAAACATGTGTGACTTCTAAAAAAAATTATTTTCCTATTATTTCAAGCATTATTATTAGCAATAATAAATTTAAACAAAATGAAATCTCGTAAATTTCTCACGAAAACTACATGTATTGTTTGTGAGAATAAAGAGCATAATTGTTGCATGTTAAGTCTAATGCAATGAATCCGGCTCAAAGGATCAAATATTGAGTCTAATTCGACCGTTTGCACTAAACTCAAATATCGCACTCGTGTGTCCGAATTGAATCCTTAAACTTGTGTCCACTGCAACTGATTCGTGAAAAAAACTTCTTATGCTCGAAGGATAACCCACAACGATGTGAGATCCAATTGTTTCAAATCGACGTGTTCTACGATACGTATTGAGGAATGTTTCGTGTTCTTCGATATTTCCGAATTAATTGTTTTCTTTTTTTTCCTTTTTTTTTCCTTGAATTGCAGTGCCAGGAGTTTGGTGATCCTTTAATCTGCATAAAAAAACATATTTGTTGCGTGGATGCTTTTCAGGAGAGGTAGTATGATTTTATAGTTGCGTGTTACTAGATGAGGAAAAATTTCAAAAAACCTGCATATCTTTATTCATTTCTATTTTTGGATTTTGCACCCTGTTCTGTGAAATAGTCATTGCGTGTTTAGGTAGCTTTTAGTGGGAAGTTGTTGACGATGAATTATAGTTTCTTGTTTGGCTGATGATGAATGGGTTTTGATGCTCTGTGCGATAAACGATTTCAAGTGAGTTTACATTGTAGTGCTGAATTGTTTGGATGTTCACTATTGCGTGTCGTGCGCAGATGAAGATGATAGATACAGATGTAGGAATTTATTTTGGATTCTTTGAACCTTACAAATATGTGACTTTGTAAGGTTCCAGCCCAGATTTGATGGCCATATGTTATTATCGGCTTAACGCACATCCTATATAGGTTCAGTTCGATATTTATTTTGAGATTGATATTTCTGTAGCGAATATAGTCTTCTTAGTGCGGGGAAAGCTAGATTTGGTGATCGCTGGGGCTTAGGTGACTTTAGTGTCTGGTAGTACGGCAAATACCGTGAGAAATCCAGGGATATTGTGTCCTGGAGACTTGAATTGTGGGTTTGGATCTTTTATTTGTATTGATTTTTAGTTTCCAATTCGTAAAGTAACTTTGGAGTTGATCAAGATGTGCTTAAATGTACTTGGTTACATTTGTGTGATTCACTAAGTGGGAACTTTGATTGCATGGAATGTCGTTTATATAAATTATGAATAGCAGGGGGCCAAGGATGGTACCTTGCGGTACTTCCGCAGTGACGTTTATTGAGATATAGAAGGTCGTATTTTACAGGTAACCGGGTATTAGTCTATGGAGGGGGATATTTATTCTTTGCAGTATCACTACAAGGGCGCTGTAACGAACTAAATCGAAAGCTTTCTCTAAATCTAAAAAGATAAGTCGTGTTACTCCGTTTTTGATCATCTCTAGGGTAATGTTCCATAACTTGTTTTGCTAATTTTTTTTGAAACCAAACTGCTGAGAAATGATTATGTTACTATTGTTAATATGAGTTAATAGATGGGCAATGATAATTTTTTTCAAATAATTTGCTGATGATACTTAGGAGGCTGATTGGAAGTTTCCCCTGCTTGGAGATTGGGATTACCTTATTTCATGCCGTGGTAAAATAAAAAAGTTTAAGGTAGGCTGTGAAGATGTATTATATTTGTACTATGGGTTGGACTGGGAGATTTTTGAGTATTATTGCGGTGATTTTGTCTGGCCCTTGGGCCTTGTTGGAGGCGTGCTATCTTTTGAGTAGTGCAGTTTAACCTGCTTTCATCTGTGAGAGTGTTTGTTGGTGGTAATGTTGCTTTCGTTGTCGTACTCTGGGAGAAGTTGTGTTCCGTACAGAGTTGTGTATATTTACGAAATTTACTGCCAGGCTTTCAGCATTTTCTTGTCTGTGAAGTCTGTCGAATGTAGGAATTTGGAGTATAGGTATCTTTTCGAAAAGATCTTTGGATTAGTCGGATGAGGGCTTCGATTTCATTGTCGATATCGGCTATGGTGATTAGTTTCTGGTTTATTTTGAATCTGCTGGAGTTTTTGGTGAATGTGTTCCAATCGATGTGGTCGTCTTGCGTTGTTTTGGGTTGTGAGTGAGGTGAGTTGATAATAAATCGTCTATGATGTGGCAATTTTGTTGAAGGGGACATTTAACAGAAAAATGTCAATGTTGGAAGAGGTGTAGTTTGGTTTCCTATTGGTGTAAGTGGAGCTATTAATGGTTTAATAATTGCGTAGCTCGGAAAGATTTTTGAGAATGGAACCGTTGGAGTTACTTTTTGGTGTTTTTCCATAAGGTGTGTTTGACCGTTGAAACCACCGCCGATGATATAGAGTTCAGGTCCTTGTGCCGTCCAGATCGGAAGGGTTTATTCTAATTGGGGGTGGGGGATGCTGCTCTAACCATTAGGTTGGGAGTTTTTGCTGGTAAATATTTCTGTGTTTGAGGTTGCTGGTTGTAGTGTGTCTTCCGTAGGAATGTTCTCGTGAATAGCTATTAATAATCCGCCTCTTAGTTTATTGCAAATGGATGGTGGTCTGTCTCGTCTGTGTATTTTGTAGTTAGATAATTTGAGATTATCTTTCAAGTTGAGTTAGGTTTCGGTGATAATTGCGATGTCTGCATTATGGTTCATTAAAGCTTTGTGAAGTCCAGATATCTTGTTTTCAACGCTACTAGCAATGCTAAAACTATCACCATAAGATGATATCGATAAGCTTTTTATGGCTATTCAATATGTAGTTCTTTCACTATTAGTATTGTCCGGACTCTTTCTACGTTGTTTGTACATTTCGTATAGTATTTCTGAATGAGCGATATAACTTGTTAGAACTGTTCCAGGTTTGTTGCTTTAATATCGTCTATTTGACCTGATATCTTTGAGTTGAGATATTTTGAGCTGTTCAATTTTCTCAGTGGGAGCCGTTGAGTTGATATCGCTCTTGCGTATGATATTTTCTTTTCTTTATTTTGTGGTTGGCCTGAATCAGGGGGAAAGTGGTAGGGTTGTTGCTAGGGATAAGGTGGGGGAAGCTCTGTGCTAAGAAGTGCATGTTTGAGATAGAGTTTTGTACATAATGGATTTTCTCTTTACTGGCAGTCTTTTTGGCTAGATAGACTAGTAATGCGTGGCACTGGGAATAATTTGCTGGGTGAGCGCCTTTGCAGGTGGCACATGTTGAGCGGATTTTGCTGTAAGATCTGACATCATGTTGTTCGGTGCATTTGACACACACTGGTTTCTTGTTTTAGTTTGAAAACGTGTGACCGTGCAGCGTTAACACTGAATCGTTGGCTTATATGATTCATATTTTTCTCAGCATATCTTAACATTCTCGATGAATCTGATATGATCTAGTTGTGCGATCGTGACTCTGTATGTAGGGTATTTGGTGTGGATCGGTATTTCAACACCGTATATGGGATTTAAACCCTGGTATCTATTGTTTTTACATATTCTGGTAGACGGGAGTCGGATTAAGCTTTTGGTTGAGCACTACATTTAATGTACATTTAATAATTTTCTCGGAGGTGAGTATGTAGGTATGGAATTCAATGTTTTCTCTGATGCAGATAGCCTTGAATTCAGTAAAATCTTTGATGTTAGCAAACATTATTTTCAGTTTGTCAAACGTAAATTTGGCTTGGAATGCATTTTGATATTTTGATTTAAATTCGTCAAGGAGTTTAAGATAGTCTATTTTATCATCAATGTATATCGGTGGAGGTTTGACGTTTTGAGGTTTTTTAGTAGGAGGGTTTAAATTTGTTACGGTGTTCGCTTTTGAGCTGTCATTTTGTGATCCCGTGTACATCGAGAAATCAGTCGATTACCTAACATAAGCGATTCAATAATCAGCCTGGAATCAATCACAAACGATTCAAGAATCATCTACAGTTAAAACTAATATATAAGAATAGTAGTAGACTATGGTACCCAAGCTACATATTACTGTAAGCAAAAACACGTCGAATTCGAACTTAACATGTTTCTCAGGTCACCAACCGTCCGCATAAGACAAAAACTTTATTGCCCTGATAATAAAAGCAAAACGTGTATCGCTCACGTCCACGTCCGGGGGAGGCAACGAGCAGTTAGCGACCGACCTTTGAGAAATACATACATTTTTGAAAACAGCTGTTACCTTTTTTAAATTTTTAGACTCCACGTTTCCTGCGAGTCCTCTTATTACGAAAGATAAAAAAAAGTAACCGAGCAACGGCAGAAATATAAAATTGCTGAATCCAAACGACAGCTAAATGAACTTACCAAGGAAAAAATTATCCACGAATATCGGAACAGAAAAGAAAATGAAAAGTATTTATTGAACCTTTCACTAGGAGAGGACAGCAAAAAGTACAAGAAGGCCGATAATTCCAACTCCAGCAATAAAAAAAATGGACAACACTTGGGCTAAAACTTCCTTAGAACAAGCTATGGCCTTTGCAGAACACCTCAGACAAATTATCCAGTAAAATCTTATCCGGGAAGAAACTACAATAAACAATAGTGACATCGAAGCTAAAGAACAAATTAGTACAATACGCAAAACTACCAAATCGGAAATAAAAAAAAAAACTAGTATCAACAACCAAAACAGACAATACCCCGGGATTCGATCAAATCACAGGAAAAGTAGTTTAAAAACTACCAAACAAGACTATTAGATTCACAACATGTTATTTAATGCAATATTTATAATGCAGCACTTTCCAAGCACATGAAAGCTGGCCGAAATGATTATGCTGCCGAAACCAGACAAAAATATTCTTCGAATATTCTTCCTCGTATAAACCCATCTTATTGCTACCGTTGCTATCGAAAATGCTAGAAAAAATATTCCTAGTTAGAATTAAAGAAACAATAAATAAAAAACAATCTCTGATCATCAGTTTGGTTTTAGAGACAAGCATGCTACAATCGAGTAGGTACACAGGCTAACCAACAAAGTTATTCAGGCTCTTGAAGATAAAAAGTATTGTACATACCCATTCCTGGATGTAAAGAAAGTGTTTGATAAAGTCTAGCATGAAGGATAAATTCCCCTACTGGGAATTGTTAAACATCACTTCCCTAACGCTTACTACCAGCTAGTAACCTTACAATGAGAACATTTTACCTTAAAATAAAAGATTCATATTCTAGCAACTCATAAATGCAGGATTGCCGCAGGGAAGTGTATTAGAACCTGTCCTCTGCGCTGTTTACACTGCAAATATTCCAACAACGCCCAATAACACAATAATACAATAAATACATTTTCAGACGACACTGCAATACTCGTCGCGCACGAAAAGCCGACACAGTTCAACCATATAAAAAAACAAGAAAAAACATGACTTTTAAAGAAGAAAATAAAGGTTAACTATAATAAATGCAAATACATCACTTTTACTACGACGAAGAGAAGTCCCACAAATTACACTATACGGCAACCCTGTCTAGCAAACAAAAGTAGTCAGTCAAATATCTCGAACTATACCTAGATTCAAAGCTAAACGTTTACACAAGAAAATACAACAAATCCAAATCAAAGGAAAAGAAATGTTCTAGTTAACTAGCCGTAAGTCGAAATTAATTATGAAAAATAAATCATTGATATGCAACGTTATAGTAAAACCCATGTGAACATATGTTATCCAGCTTTGTAGAATGGCTGCCAAAAGCCATATTACAAAAATGAAAGTAATGCAGTCTATAATACTTATAACAGTAGTTAATGCGCTCTAATACATTAAGAAGAATCTTCTGTATGGGAAGAAATTCAATGATTTTCTGATAGATATAAAGAAAGAACAATAGATCATCCAAATCCCTTAGCTAACACCTTATATATGGACAACATCAAAGGAAAATTAAAGATAAAGCATCCGCAGTGCTTTGTAACGCAACTGCTCATCGAGTGAAATAATTGTGCAACTATACTCCTCTATCGGGAGTAGTATCCATACGATACCGTCAAACCAATATAACAAACTGCTGAATGTCCATCAGGACAAAGTAGGAGCTTTAGGGGTTAATAAAAGAAAAAAAAAAATTCCCACAAAGTTATTCTTATGATCTATTCTCACGATGCTGTGAGAGTTTAAAATGCCGACAATTTTTCATTGAACGTTCAAAACCTTTAGACACAGTATAAGAAGTATTCCAATTTCAAATGCATCGAATTATTTTTCCCAAAATTATTTTCTGTTATTCTTTTTATTATCTTCCAAAATCCTTATTTCATTTTAACAGTATAATCAAATAGAATCTAAAATAAAAGAAAAAAGAAAAATAAAAGAAACGCATAATATAGTAATTTAAATACGTAATATAGTAATTATTGTAATTATTTTCACCTGTGTACCTATTTGAAAACTAATAAGTGAATGTGTCATTTATAATTGACTTATATTGATCGCCAGGAGTGGGATACTAATCATTCTACGGCTATATATAAAGATTATTATTCAAGCAGAGTAGTTTCCATTCTCAAGTTACGGAATACGGAACATGGACATAGGAAATACGATAAAATTCAAAGTGAATTATCGTAGTATCTGATCGAATTTTAACTAGCAACTTACAGGTATTTTACTTTTCGATAAAGAAACTAATAATTGTTTTTCAAAAAAACCAACATCATAATATGCAAGATTTCCTTAAGCAACGTAACTATAATATTCTAGTTACTATAGATAAATCGTTTTTCATTGCTATTAATATTAATCCATCCATTTCTTATATTCTTTTTCTAAATATTATTTTAATAAAATACAGATCAACATTTATTTTCTAATAGCGTACATTTTTGATAATAGAATCATCTCCTAATTATTATACGAAAACTATTTATTCAATGTAACATCTAAGATACGCATAGGTATTTATAATTTTATAGCATAACTATAACATGTCTAAAAGAAAGAATTAGACAAATCTGGAGAAAATAAGATTACGATATGAAACTAATATACACATGATGTATATGTTAAAATAGTATTTTAAATTTTTATGAAATTTAAAATATCTAGATAGAAATATATTTTATCTGTTATTACTGTAATATAGATGAATAATAAATCTTAGATATAATCATAATAAATTTTAGATATTTTCGCATACTATATGCAAGTTACGCATTTTCTGTATTTTTCTACAAATGCATGCAAGTTTATTTATGAGTTGCAAGAACTTTGTACCATTTGATTGGCACGGAGACATTGTTGAGTCTCGTATGCAAGTTGTGCAAAATACAGTAAGGAACAAAATTTCTACACTTGCAATATATAGATAGAAGAAATAATATTTTCATTGTTATTGTATATATTCAAATATACATAACTATTTATTATATATAACATAGCTTAGAAACAACAAAGCTACATTACTTCACAATATTATATTACCTCGTTGTTTATAATGAGCAAAAGTCACATGAACGTAAACATTTATTGCGACAAAAATATTCGTATAGTCAGTATTTTGTGGAGAAACTTTTCTGGCGAAAAGGTTTAAATTACTTTGTGTAATTTATTGGACATTGCAACAAAACACTAAATTTTTAACCATATCGGCTCGTATATTAGACCTTTCCTGTATTCCTTTCTTAAATTTACTTCTAAATATTTAAAAAACATTTAGATATGATTAGAAATTCATCTCATCATAAATGTGCGATAGAATTTATGTAAGGTGATTGCATAGGATTGTGTTGTAAACTAACCATTGATGTAAAATATGTGGCAGAATGTTTCAAGTCACAGTCTTGTTGAAAGTTCTTCCAATAATCTTTTTTTTCAAAAGTATAATATGCTTTCCTGTGAATGAATTCATTAGGTACATTTTATGATGTAATAATTTTTAAGAAAATTATTCCATTTTATATTGTCTAAACATTGCTAACGTGTTTATAAGTCACTATAAAATTGATTTGCTTGATCGATTCGCTTAATCGCTTGTACTTATTAAATTATTACGTCATTGCATATTTCTTTTGCGGGCAGCGCAATTTGCATATTGAGATAATTGTGGTTTTATCATTGCACATCAATCAATAAACAATATTTCTTTTGAGAATTGTATTGGCTATTTCATTTATCCATCCGTTAAATATAAATTTCTTGGCATTTCTTGCGACGTACGAAAATTAAAAAACAATTAGTGCTCCGAAAAAAGAGGAATTCAAATTAACGTTGCGATACATTTGTGTTATTCTATAATCAGCACATTAATGTAGTAATGTGTAATCTTCTGAATATTAGTGATGTTGAATTCAAATTATATTAAACACCTTTTAGGGGATGTTCTGGTGTGAAGTGCAGGTATATTCGGATTAATAACGGCGTATGGTGTATAAATCACTTTATTACTTGACGACATACACTGCGGCGCGAAGGACGCGGAAGACGCGGTGAACATATAGCACTTCGCTAGTGTACACGTCGCGAGACTATCCGTGCGTCTCCTTCTCGAAGTTTTCTTTTCGCTTTTTTTGAACTCGACTCTACTCCTTGACTTGTACCGGGACTCTCTCTCGAGTTCGTCGCTTTTTGCTGCCAGGAAAACTCGGTCCCCGTTTCGGACATCCCTAATTGGCCGACTCGATTTTTGCTTTAGCCAATTAGGTTGTCACGAAATTGCGCCGCCTACTCCTTGCGTCCGTGACGCGCTTTTCCTGAGAGTGGGGCTGCAGTCTCGCCGAGGCCGATTTCCCGGAATTGTGGCGATGTAGTAGGGTCTCCTCTGGGCCTCGCTTTCTTCAAATGTTTTCCAGATGACGATCTGGGTGGCCCATAGGACCTAGAGTTTACGACGCTTCGCAGAGATGCTATTGTAGGCCGAAATTCTATAAACTATAAGTGCGGACGTTTGGTCTTACGCACTGTGAAAACTAAACTTTGGCCTTCGCAATTCGATAGCACAGGCGCCACGTGAGTCGTAAATTCTCCTAACTTCTTATCTGAGAAGACGTCTTCTCTTCCGACATCTGCTAGCCGCTACAACCTATTATAACAGATTTGCATGCAATGGACAATTGCATGGAAACATAAATTATAACTTATTATTCATATCGTATATACTTATGTCGTCATATACAGGGTGAGTCTCGTAACATGACGACATCAAATAACTCATAAAATATTTGTTGAGCGAAAAAATGTTCAGATAGAAGTTGCATGACTTCCAGAGGGACATATAATCAGTTTTATGTTATTTTGCTTTTTCATCAAGATATGAGGGCCATCTTTAATTTTTTAAATGGAATAGTTAATGTTTCTTCCCGAATTCGGATAAAGCATTGAATTCTACATAAAAAAATATCACACCAAACAGAGTTTAAAATACGTAGTTACTGAGATTAACGGTCTCTTCTAATACAATGTAAAAAAATATTTTTGCTAATATCTCAGTAACTATGTATTTTAGACCCTATTTGGTGTAATATTATTTTATGTAGAATTCAACGCTTTATCCGAATTCGGGAAGAAATATTAACTATTCCATTTAAAAAATTGAAGGTGATCTTCATATCTTGATAAAAAAGCAAAGTAACGTAAAACTGATTACAGTACTATGTATCTCTCTGGAAGCCACGCAACTTCTATCTGAACATTTTTTCGTACAACAAATATTTTATGGGTTATTTGATGTCATCACGTTACGAGACTCACCTTGTATATATTTAAGACGAAACTTTGTACACTCGAATTACTTCTCTTAAACACTGGCTACTTTTGAATATCATATCGATCTTTTCTTACGTTGAGTATACCATAATGAATTATTGACAAATTTCAATACATTGATTAGAATTTCAAGCTACTAAAAAAGATTGTCATTGATGATGTAATAAATAGTAAATATATTTATTTACATTTACTATTCGGCTCTTGATTGTCGTATTTTGTCGACTGGCCACCATCTATAATCATGATAGTGATAAATTTATACGTAAACCTTAAATTTTCAAGGTCATGATTTTTACATACTTGAACATACTTTTTTATACAATACAATGAAACAAAGTATATAGTTGAAAATATATATTTATAATGAAATATAATTATAGTTGAAAATATTTATATTATAATATATAGTATGAAGAAACATCAATGACCTTGAAAACTAGGAAAAATATAACCATAGAAAAAAAATATTTTGACCAGTTATTTTTTCAATACCATCCATGATAGGCAAAAAATATTTTATATTATGTAGTATATACAAGCAACTGTGATAAATTCCTTTTTTCTGGTTGAAGTAAGAAAAGATGTTAGAGAAAAAAATTGAATTGACGTGGACTCTAGCTGCTAATGATCAGTTTTTTTTTTTTTTTTTTGTAAAAAAATACGGCATTTTGTAGTTGCACTATTTTTTTTAATATAAACCTATGTTTTGTTTTAAATATATCGAATATTTACATCATTTTACATAAAAAAAGTACTAAAACAACAAGACCATAAAATAATTAGTTTGCGAGATATTTTGAAAAAAATATTTTTATTTAAGGAGATGCTCAAATACTTTTTTATTACATTCTAAACATTTTGTACAACGTTTTTCAATCGTTTTCATAATTGCATTGAGTTGACTTTTTGTAATTGCACCAATTATATTTGATTTATTCTTTTACGTCAACAGAAATAAATAACGCTCGCTTAATTTAAATTCTCTAGAATTCTTTGTGTGGGAAGAATGTGTTCTTTCTTAAAGAACACTCGCATCTATGCCAGTTTAATTAATACTAATCAAGTGTACGTTGCAACGTAACATTTATAGGAAGAAAATCTAATGAAAAAACTTTAGAAGAAAGAAAAATTATTATACAGTTAGGTATGTGAAGATATAAATCGTAATGTCAGATTATAGAAATATTAGAGCTCAAATTAAAACAGAATGTTTTATTACCATTGTAGTTTTTGAATTTATCAACACATATGAAAATGTAGAAATATTTTTGTCCCCACAAATTTATACGATCACGTCATTATTGTAATACCGTACAATTTTAGTTTGAAACATTTTATCATTTCATTCGTATTTCTCCAGTGCTTACTTGAGTGTTGTCAGCTAAATCCATTATACATATATATAATATATACAAATGTTAATATACACAAATATTGTACTACAATATCTTTCATTAATGTTTGCATATATTATATTAACTTGATGCTGAAATAACATCACTGTCATCAAAAGATCTGTTATCACCTTGAACAATAGATATTTTTATTTAATTTACCGTATTTTACTATAATTAATTTCAATTTTTGTTCATAGTTCTAACTGTAGACAATACTTGTAAAAAAAATCGTAAACTTTTGACTCAAAAACTATATATTTTAGTAGTACTGAAAATACGAGAGGTGCACGTATATATCACTTTTATAATTTACTATGTTACTAATAAATAATTAGTAACTAATTAGTAATAATGTTAATAACGATTGACAATAATCGAATGAAATCGAAAAAAATTTAAAACTCAGAAATCGAAATTAGCAGGTTCTTTCCGTTTTGAAAGAAATTCTGTTCGGACTTATATAGTCCATAAAGAAGGAAGTATCTGTTTTTGTTGAATTTTTATAGAAATAAATGTTCAAGGACACCTTTGAATAATGTTTTCAACAAATATTTTAGAATTTATATATTAAAAGTTTCATAGAAACAAATTATTTTAAAACATTTATTTGAAAATTTTTATATTCAAATACTATTCATAATAGTATTCAACATCAATATTCGCTACAAAAGTTTTTTTAATATTAATGAAATTGTCTGTTCTCCCGACATATATATATATATTTAATATTTATAATAATATTATATAAATATTTATTTTTATATAAATTGTATTCTGTCTAAAACTTTTATTTTTAAGAACATTTATTTATCTGTTCTTATTAGAAAATTTTTTGAAAAAATCCTACGATCCATATTTCAAATATACAAGTTTTCTTAACTTTCTCAATCCCTGTTAAAAATTGATAATTTTTTTAAAAATTTCTGTGAGATTTATTGATTGATAAAAAATAATTCGTTGATAATAAAATATAACTCTTTTCTCAATGACTTCCTCTAAAGAAATGTCTACAATAACTGTTATTTTGGATCTTTGATTATAATTATTATTATACACAAATATAAATATTAATAATTTTCAGTTTCAGAAATGTATATTTCAATAAATACTTTTCTCTGTTTTCAATAGACTTATAACAGAAGGCGTGTCCTTTTTCAAATTTCTGACGGCCAACGAAGACAGAAAAGATATATTCTGAAAATGGATGAATTAGTTTATGCACCAAACACTACAACTAGCTACACGCATCTCTTTAACTTCGAAAAAAACTTCGTTCCTCAGCATGCACAAATGTGGATGAAGGGCCATTTTCCGTACTGTTTTTTGTACTGTGCCCTTTACGCGATCCTAATTTCTGGTGGAAAGCTTTACATGTCAAATAGAGTGAAATACGATTTGAGACGAGGGCTTGTAATGTGGAGCGCAGCTCTTGCATTGTTTTCCATTATTGCAGTATACAGGACTATGCCAACTATATTTCATCTAATGCGACATCGTGGGCTTTACTACAACATATGTACACCTAAGTAATTTTATTTTCATATCTTTCTTTATTAATTTTCATATTTTCAAATATCATTCGTATAGAATCAGTTCTATAAAATAAAAACTTTTTATCAATATTAAGTCATGTACAATGAGGTATTCTGTGACAAACTAATTTATTCTAGAAGCTAACTCGTTATATCATTCCTTAGTAGAATATATATAGAATATATATGTATATATGTATATATATATATATATATATATATATATATATAAGTGCGTTACCATATAATATGCAAGGACACTAGCGTATCTAAATAATAATTAATTTTATAAAATATATATTGCAGGAGTATATATACTGTAATATATGTTATGAGTGTTTTTAACAATTGTTTTTCATATTTTTTAAAAATAATTTATTTTTACAATATATTATATTAAATTTCTTTTCTATTTTTTAACATGTACAGTCTTATTAGATTATCTATATTTTATACAAAAATTTGAAGTGAATTAAACGAAGAAAATTTTGAGATGAAATTTAACGTATTCCTTTACAATTTTCAATATAGGATTAACGTTAAAAATAAATAAAATAAACAAATTAGTTCTTTATTCTTCTTATTGACTAAGACACTGACTGGTAATACAAGGTGGAAAAAAAAGTTTGTTTGTGGTTATCATAAATGAATTCTACATCGTCGATTTGATGGAGAAATATAAAAAACCTGCTGTGAAATTGACCTTGATCTTAACTTTTAAGGTCAAAATTTTTTTGTTTGCATTTTATTATACTTACTACAAAGGTAAAACTTTTTTGAGATCGCAACCTAACCGTTTTCCTGAAAAATAGTAAAAATGGTTAAAAAACTTTTTGCCATTTTTCAAGAGAAATATTGATTCCTTGGAAATTTCACCTTCGTGGTAAGTAGAATACAACGCAAAGAAAAAAATTTTGATCTTAAAATTTAAGGTCTTCTTTTCCATCCTATACAATCACATTAAAAGGAAATATGAAACAAAATTTGTAGCTATAATAAAACAATGTAATATATGTATGTAATATAATTTAACAATTAGTATATATACATGTATATAATTACATGTCTCATAATTACATATCCAAAATAAATAAATTATCAAATGGTTAAATTTGACTTAATATTCGTTCGTTCTTTATATGACTTCAATTATATTTAGCTGGTCACTATAGTATCCGCTCCCTTTGATTTTTCATTGTAGTAAAACAGAACATCTTGATAATTTAAAATAATTTAAAAGAAAAAGAGATGCCAAATACTATTTCATATTTAAATCACTATTGCGTATCTATATCTGAAATTTCACAAAAGAATCATATATTTTCATAAGGATATTAATGAATATCATGGCATATTTCTCAAGACGAATAAGGAAAATCAAATAATTAAATGATTTAGATTCTTTAGATCCTTTTCTTTCATTACGTTACGTTTATTATGTTCGTAAACGTAGAAAAATACATAAAAGTCCACGATCTGATCATCTTCTTTAAATTATATTTCATTCCAAGTATGTACCATGAACTTTGAATTTATTGAAATATAATATCGTAGTAAAAATTTAATAATATTTTTTTCAGCATTAATCAAGATCTCATTCTTGGTTATTGGGGCTATTTATTTGCTCTGTCGAAGCTTGTTGAATTCGGCGATACATTTTTCATTGTGTTACGAAAACAACCGTTGATATTTCTACACTGGTACCATCACATTGTGACTTTTCTTTACTCGTGGCTCTCTTACGTGGAAGATGCAGCATATGCTAGGTTGTTTGCTTTTATAAACGGTTTTATTCACAGTTTTATGTATACTTACTACACCTTCAAAGCAATGGGATGTCGTCTGCCAAGATGGTTAGCCATGACGGTTACTTTAATGCAATTATCACAAATGTTTGTGGGTAGTTTCTATAGTAAATGTTTCTAACTATGACAGCTTACTATTACGTATACATTGCCAAAGTTGAATGCTACGTTACACCGTTGAACATCACTGTTGCTGGGATCATGTACGTTAGCTATGTTATTTTCTTTGCTAAATTTTTCGCACAGGCTTATCTGTCTAATAAATCTGCAAAGAACGTCAAAGGGAAGACCGATGCCAATAGCAAACTGAAAGCTAACTGAAATGCGTACAAGGTTTTACATTGCTTTTTATTTTTCGTTTATAAACTCATTTTTCCAAAATGAAACTTTCTAATGAAGCTTTCTTACATAATTTTTGATTAGACAATTAAAGCTTAATCTATTATTCAACTTAACTGTACATAAAATGTCTTTGGGAACAAAATGTCGCGTACATATAAAAATTTGTCTTTTTACATAAGAATACAACGAATCAAGTCGTGAAGGATCATGTTTAATAACAGATACTTTCTATTTATAACAAGTATTATATATTGTATAATATATAACTATTCCTCGCAAACGAATATTGTGTAAATTTTCCACTTGATGTATAATCAATATTTACATCTATTTTGACATAGTTGGAATGTTTTCTTCTTTTTATATTGTTTCCTTTTTAGACCTTTCTTATTGTGGTATTTAATTACATTATATATTTCTTGTTGAACAATGTTTTCGTTCTTCAATTATTATTTACCTTTATCTTTGTATTTCCTAAATAAAAATATGTAGAGAGAATAAATAAAGAATAAATAAAAATATACCTTACTTATCTATTTATTTTATACTTTTTTTATTGCCAATAAGAAAATGAAGCCATTTTATGCTCTGAATGCAACCTGTATTTATGGTTGGTCATATATTATGATTTTAGTCATCTAAAGTTTCACATTCATACTAGGACAAAAATATCCACGGGATATTTATGTAACATTTTTTATCATGAATAAACGTAGTCGAGGAAGAATGGCGGAAAAATTTCTTAATCATTTAATACTGAGGACGCGTGCGTGCTAATAGTGACTTATGGTTCTAGACGCGAAAAAAACAATTTTGATCTTGAAATTCATGATCAAGGTCAATTTTGCAGCAGGTTCTTTACATGTACATATTTCCATCGAAGGTGTAGAATTCATTGACTATAGTCACGGATAAACTTTTCTTTCCACCCTGTACATTACCCTGTTGAAATATAATATCATCTCTTATTAAATATTTTACTTCCAATATCATGATTTTTTGTAGTAATTTGAAATTTTCCGAATAATGGAACAGTTATTGTAAACATAAAACAAAGCTATTCCTAATTCCTAAAAAGAAAATACGTCCATAAGTCAGATGTTCGATTTCACTTATTCATGAGCTCACTTATTTGAACCTGAACTCCTATTATAAGAATGAAGAAAATCAGAGAATTCTTGTTACGTAAACCTCAATTATATGAACTATTTATACTCCGATAAGTTCATAAGAATCATTGTAATTTATGCAGAAATAATATGCAGAATATAATATAATAGACAGAAATAAAAAAGTATTTTCAAAATTGCGTTTTTGATAGAACTTATTTGATTTTATTTAAACAAAGAATATCTAATCTAATTATAGAATTTACATTTAATATAATAATTGAGAATTTTTATGCCACAATAGAGTTATTTTGTACATGTGATGGACAATATGCGAAGGACTACTGAAATGAGTTTGTAACACTCATTTTTTTGTGAACTATTTTGTATTTCCTTTAGTAGAACTACTGTACTGAATTTGATGAAGTCTGGAATTTGATAATTTGACGTAAAGTTGGTTAGTATTCATCGACTCAATAGATTTGATTGTATTATGTTGTACTGAACTTAATTTCACCGGCTCTATTTCACCGGCATTATTTGTACGAGCTCTGTAGAGCTCCGCTATAGCTTTAGTTCTGCCCTACATAAACTGATCTTATTACAGTTAGAGAATTATTGTTGTTCAATTTTTGATTGATCTTACCTCATTATCCCTTTTTTTGTTGGTTCTGTTTTAAACAAGAATAGCGCTTGTATGTTTATGCTCATGAATTTTGCAATTTATACAGTTCTTAGATTAGATGTTCTAAGTTGCGCTGCATTTCTTCCATAATATACAATATAATATATAATAATAATATAATATGACATAATAATATTATTGTATTTATTTATCATAAGAAATTACACGAAGAACGATTGAGCACTGACAATGAGTGAACGTTTACAATTAAATATTATTTAAATATTCATTAGAAGACGTAAGCAATTGTGAAAACGCTCCATTCGAATTTTTAAACATGTCATTAATCTTATATTGTGAAAAGAGAAAATATAGAGACGCAAACTTTAAGATTTTATATGAAGATGGTACTGAGGATTGCCATTTATAGAACTACAAATCTTGGACAAGGAGCGTAAATGTCCAGATTATTACGCTTGAAATCCGGATAATTTTTTTTAAAGTATTTTTTACACTTTAAATATTATATTATCTCCATATTGCATGTTACGAGTTCTTGTTAATACAAACTGTGTTTGCGTTTAGACTACTTCTAAAGCTTCTGACGCTAACGTAGCATTTAATATTGCTCTTAAGAAAACGAATGTATTGCTGTCCACTATGTTAATATAGATGCGTCCGACATACGTCACATAATCGAACACAGGGCACACGTACATAGCGTGGGAGAATATGTGTATAAGCAAGTATATATGACATATAAGCATTGAAAAAAGATCACTACAAAAAATTTCTCTAACCCCAAATCGTCCCAAAAATCCAGACAAATCCGAGGAAACCGGGATCCTAGACCTATATAGAAAAAGTCGCCTAAACCTAAATATTGTTCAAACAATTAATTATACCGAAAACACTTCAGACAGTTGAAAGTTGAATGGTATCGAGAGAGATATTGAGTGATGCAATTAATAGTAATATTCGTAGAATGTCAAATTTATCTGCAATAGCAGTATTAGTAATAACAGGAGATTGTGTGTTGTTTAATTGTGTAACATTAATTATTTATTGTGATTAGAATAAACTAAATATTTATTTCATTATTGTCCGACAATTACTACTAAATGTGCACAAAGTGATTTCTATAATCTACTTGTAAAAGAATATTTTTTATTAGTTAATATCAGTGCAGTAATATTTAGATATCATTTGAAGAAACAAATTTGATCTTTAAACGCTTTCTATGAATCTACATTAGAAAATATTAATTATATCATATATTTTTTAATATAAGCAATCAAGCTCCTCCCGAAATCATTCAATTTTTGTCTAAAAAGTTTTTGGATATATTATATAAATAATATTTTAACTTCTAAAGTAAATCTTAAATGATTTACCCGATATGCATAAAATCTGCATTTTCTTTTTTAAATTTTAAATACGAAATTTATGAATATTTGAGGAGAGTTTGATATTAATTTATATTAATGCATACTACAATAGTATTCGATATTACATAAAATATCTGGAGTGACAGATTTATATAACGGCAACTTCTGTACACTCATGTCCTTAGTTACATATATGTACAAGAAAAAGTAGCACTGAGTTACTTGTCCTCAGATATCTGTAATATTTGAATCCAAGAAATATTTGCCCGGTAAGTAGCTACTTGTAGTGGATTCTTTTTATCCGAATATGCGAATAGAATATTTACTAGTAATGGATGCCTCTTCTCGTATTAAATCATTTTATATGTACAATTGCATTTTTTACAGATTTTTTATAATTGCAAGAAAAATTACTGCAATGTGATAAAATGATTTTACTAAAAAATATATATATATATAATCAATGATCTATGGTTGTTGAAAATGTTATAGGCATAAATTGGAACAATGTATATAATGAGAATGTGACTTCTTACATTGAAACATTTAAGACATTTAAAAGCATAATATGAAATACTCATTAATGCTAAAAACTAGGAAATTCAATAGTAAAAGAAAACATGTATTGCATTTTTAAATATCAAAATAAACTCACAATTTTTTTGATCTCCATTTGATACATGTAATATGAGAGAAATGATTATTCAATTATTAATTATTCGAAAATTCCATTAATCGAATACTTTTGTCACGCGTCAATTAGCTTCATATCTAGAAATTATATGTATTATATAGTATAGTAACAGTAAAAATATACATATAATAAACATGTATGCAAAAGTATGCAAACAATATGCAAGAAATATTCAGAAAATATAGAAACAATATAATACTACGCACGGCGTATAGATGAATCTTACAATGTTCTACTATGTTGTCATTGTAAATGAAAACTGTATAAAGCATATAATAATCATGCAATCTATTCTATTTATTTAGTTTCAAACGTTGTGTAGATTTTTCTTGTAGAATTAGAGCATTTGTATTTACTTTGAAAAACAATTTTCACAGTATTTTCACAAATTTTCAACTTTGAATATTTTCTATGTTTGTACCACAATACAATCAAAAGAGTATTCAGTAATTATTTTCTCTTTCTTATCATTAGACAAGCAGCAATGAGTTTCTTCTAATCTTTTTCCGACCAGTGAGCGAATAAAAGATATTTCAATATGAACGTCCAGCTGCACCCAATGAATCATATGCAGGTCACATTGCCTAATTACTCTTATGTATTGAATTCTGAGAAGAATTTTGTTTATGCAGGAAGTCAAGCGTTGATGAAAGATCGTTTTCCAAACTATTTCTACTATTGTCCCATTTACGTATTGCTAATTCTTGGAGGACGTCGTTGTACGTCGAGTAGAACTAAGAATTCGTCTGCTTGTTTTATAGAGCATAGTGCTTGCTTTCTATTTTTTGTTTTAGTAGAATATTACCGGAATTGTACCACGTATCAAAGCATCATAGATTCTACCATAGCATTTGTATACCTAGGTAATTACACTTTTATACCTAATTTTTTAAAATAGATTCTTGGCCATTTTTATATTTAATATTTAAAAGATTTTATTTTAAGAGTATTATCCGAATAAAAATCCAATTTTGAATAATTAATCATGATACTGATTATAAAACAGTTTGTTCGTTAATCATAAAATTTACTTATTACAATTTGCATATGTGAATCAATCGCTTTGTGAAATATCCGGTGTATAATAATTTTTCAATTTAAAAGGACGTGATAGGTACTATTTGATTAGATCTAAATATAAAGGGTGTCAAAATATATATATTGATTATATTTATAAGCACGATTCTAAACATTAAGATGATTAAAAGTTTCACGTACAAAGTTAGATTAAAATTTGGATCTATTTTTAAATTAATTTAATTTAATTTAATCCTATGTTAGATTATGTCATAATTTGCACAAAAACTATATAACATAACTAGCAAATGTAAACTTTCAAAATAGCAATATTAGGAAATAAAAGTTCATTTCGATTCATATAAAGTAAGGGTGGATTCGAAAGTAATTTTTAAATTTTTAAAACATTATAAAGTTTCGAAACTATCGAAACACTTAAAACTTGAACTGCTGATTTGTAATGTGTTAAAGTATTAAACTTTACAATACTTAATAACTTTACAATACTTATTAAACTTTAATTTACTTAATAACAATAGTTTAAAAACTGAAATTAACATTTTTATTTAAATTTTTGTTAGCCGCAGATAAACAAAATAGAAACAAATACATAACAATATACAGGGTGTCAAGAAATTATATATCATGACCTTCATAGCGTGATTCTACGGCTTCGGATCGGTAAAGATCTGTTAAAAATTGATCTTGACCGGTTTTTTGAAGGTCAAAATTTTTTATAACTGCATCGTATTCTCTTCGTCGACAAGATAAACTATCTCCAAGGAACCATGTGTTGGAAATGACCCCTTCTCTCAGAAAATGATGTCGAGTCTTCCATAATTTTTAAACCTATTTTATTTATATTATTGTTATATTTTATAGTGAAATATGGCATATCGCATGAAATTTATACTGAAATTTTTATGAACTATTTTTTATCTTGCATTAAAATGAAATCATCTTTAATGCCTATTTTTTCTGCACTGGAAGAAAGATTAGATTTTAAAATTTCAATGTAAACTCGGTGGTTCATTATTCCACTAATAAATTGTAATGTGCCGGCAGTAACTGCACTCATGCAGCCCCTAACGATTATGGGACCGTGTTTTACTATAGGCCGTAAGTTTGCTGGTGTGAGAGTGTAGCGACTGTAACTTCGTCAAAATTAAAATTAGCGCCATCTACGACAAAGCAATTGTTCTGCCGTAAAGTACGTTTCCTCTAAACCGACATCGCCAACTGTATATAAACACTCTTAACATAAGAACATTTGGAAATTGTTATTTTATTTTATTATTACTTATGGAGATGTTATTATCATGTTTACTTACTTATAGAAAAGTATATATAGACCCTATTTTATAATTAGTTATTCATTCTTTCCTTAATCAATGATCGGAGAAAACAGTTATCAATTTGTGTTATAAACTCCATTGTTATTTAAATATTATTTATTATAATTTATTAAAAGTTATTAAAGCTCAAAAGCTTTAATAACTTTCTTCTTATTTATTTGTAGTATTATAATATTATCATTATAATCACTACAAGAGATATAACAATGTCGCCACCTATTGGAGCGGTGTGGCAGCAAATATAGCTGATTAGTTTTTGTTTTAATAATAGTTATTCGATTGTTTTATATAGAATCATCCATAAGCCGCATGTAGACCATTCTTATTACTATTAATATAAATATATATATAAAAGAATAAATATGATAGAAAGTTTATGGATCCAGTTCCGCTAAATATTTGAAAAATAAAAACTCACAAGTTAAAAAGGTGTGAAAAATTTAAAACGGTAAAAAAACGTGGCAACCGCAAGAAATAGCGAGAATATTTTCGAAAAGAAACAATGGCGGATGGAACACGTGTTACAATTAATAAATTGAACAACGATAACTATGAGACATGGAAATTCAAAATGGAACTATTATTGATAAAGGAAAGTCTATAGAATAGTGCAAGTAAAGAAACACCAATCCAACTGGACCAATCCAACAGTATCAACTTGGAAAAACCAAGACGGACAAGCGAGAGCGACGATAAGGTTGCTCGTAGACGACGAACAGCTCACGAAGCAAAAACGGTCAAGCAAATGTGGAATGCGTTGCAAAATTATCATCGTAGGGCTTCTCTATCCGATAAGGTTTTTATATTAAAAAAGCTATGCAATATGAAGTTGGCAGAAAATGTGAATATGGAAGAGCATATTCAAAAAATATCCGCGGTGAATGATAAGCTAAAAACAGCCGGGGAAGAAATTAAAGAAAACTTATTTATCGCTAGGCTTCTATGTAGACAACATTATGGTCAAAAATATGTATTTGAGCATTCTGAAAAATAATTTGAAAAAAGTGTCAGAAGTATGGGAATTGGAAAGAGGTTTAAGTTCTATCAAAATAATGATCCGAAGCATGAAGTTAGAATTGTACAGGAAATCTTGGTTTATAATTGTTCTAAGGTGCTAGAGTCCCCTACTCAATCCCCAGACCTGAACCCTATAGAAAATCTATGGGATGAACTCGATTAGGATCCGCAAAAGAACAATAAATACAAGGAATGAATTAAAACATCGTTTGACAGAAGAATAGAAGAAAAATCGGAACTGACTTTTTGCAAAAAATAATTTATAATATGCCAAATCAGCTAAAACATGTTCTTAAACAGAAAGGATATCCAACATAGTATTAAATGTTGATTAGATTTTGCTTTATAAGTGAAATTTATAAAGTGTACCAATATTTTGGTGACATAAAAATTCGCATTGTTTGAGTTTATCTTGTATTATTCCTCAACCATATAGAAAAATTAAACCATTTTCTGTATGTACAATCTAGATACTATACTTTAACATAATGTAACGCTTTTTTGTTGCCGCCTGTACATTTATCCAAAATATAAATGTTAGAATTCAAGCTTACATGGTGTCCCAATATTTTTGTGACCGACTGTATCTACATTATAAAGTCTCTTGTAAGCAGTTTGAAATAGAAACTTATTGAATACGAATATTTATTGCTTATTGATTTTTTATTTTTTCTTGTTGATTTTTCAAATTATGCAAATTAAAAATTTTCTTTTGCAGTGCATCTACTCTAGAGATTTCCGAAAATATATACAAATTCATTGTTTATAAAAAAAATTGTTAATAAACTACCATTTCACGAAGTTTTGTTTGAAATTGATCGGGGTACGAATACATTCTACACCCACTGTATCTCGCGTCGTAGTACCGTTTTTGTCTCTTAAACTAAGAGATATTTCGTAATACAAAATGAAATACAGGATTGTTGAATTTAATAGACAAATAATCATTTAAATTTAGAGAAATATCATTTGCTTGCTCAAATTTTAATTGTTCAATTTTTTAATTTTTATTTCGAGATTTCTTGCTCGGACATGTTCAAATTACTATTTAAAATTTTTAATTTTAATCGGAAAGGAAGATTTGTGCTCTCAAATTCAATATATACACTAATTGCCACAGCTAATTTCCACAGCTATTTAATTTTTTTATTAAAACGTAGGATAATGATCCAAAATAGAATTCGAAAATTCTGTAACAAATTATTTAATATTTGAAAGATTTAGAAAATAATAAAGTTAAGATTGTAATGTAGCAACGAATTGCCAGGTCAATCCAAAGTAAATCGTAGTCACACCTTAATTTTATCGTGTCCGGTGATTTATGGATGGGAGTGTATATATTATATTATGTTATGTATAGTATATAATATCATTGTAATAAATATGTAAATTAGTTATTTGACACTTCATAACAAAATATAATAAGTATAAAATAAATGATTATAATAAATATAATAACAAAACATAAAAAATGACATCTAAATTCATTAAAATTATAATTTTTTATCAATAATTGCAAATGTTGGTCTTTAAAAAATAAACTTTTCTTCTATCCAAAAATATGAATATCAAAAAACGAATCTGTTATTCGTTTAATATTAACTTACATTCATAGTACAATTACATTTTTTACACAGGCATGTTATACACAATCCTATAAGTGGAGTTTGGTCATGGATATTTACCATGATGAAATTACTAGAATTTGGCGACACTTCATCATATTATGAAAGCAACCATTGATATTTCTACACTGGTACCATCATGTAACAGTTCTTCTTTACACGTGCTTCTCGTTTGTAGAAACCGCAGGATTCAATATGTGATTTAGCACAGTAAATATTTTTATATACTCCTGCATATATTTTTATTATGCTTTGAAAACAATGCGATCAGTCCATCAAAATGAATCGCTATGATGCTGACTATGCTACAGAAAACACAAGTATTTTAGGTTGCATTCATAACCATTTCAGCATATTATTATATACAAATTGCTCAAGTTCAATGCAATATTACGACTTTAAATCTCAAATTTTCTACACTAATGTAATCTTACTTGCTTAATTTTTCTTCTTATCTTATCTACGGAATAAACATATAAACGAAGTCGAAAAGAAAAATCAAATCAAAACTGAATAAAGCACACAAAATCCACTATAATAACTCCGGATGTTTATGCAAATGTATATTTTTATAGAAAACAGGTAGAGCGACAGGGTAAAAATGTTTTATGATTAGAGAATTCGAAAAATATATTTTTTATTTTTCACTTTTTGCATAATGTATATATTTTTATGTTTTATGTTTTAAAATATATGCAATATGTACGACATATGTTCTTTGCCCCGCATATATACTTCGTGCTCATGTGTAATATCTTTCTGATGGAATTAATTTTACCGCAAAATATTAAAAGATACTACTCTGCCATCGGAACCTGTTTTAACTAGATGGGATACGTGGAGTAAAGTAACATTATTTTATGCTGAACATTTTGAAAAAATTAAAGAGGTTCATTGAATTTTCGTTAGGTTAAATGAGATTATTTATAGTTCGATTAAAATCATATCTATTTTATTTTTTATGTTAAAAGATAGTTCAAACGTTTAAAAAGAAAGATGTGGCAGCAATTAAGACAGCACAAGACGTGGTCCAACGAGATAAACCTACACAAAATTTAATATATATTAAAGGCAAATTTAAGCACTTTGCCTGCCACGATAGAAAAATTGGAAACAGTAAGTTTGTCGTTAAATACTTCGATGGCAATACATATGAATTACATTAATCATTTAAAAAGCATTCCTGGTGATTGTGGAGAAAAAATTAAGAAAAAAATAACTGCGGTTGTAGGAAAAAATACTAGGTTAACGAAATTAATACAAATTTCAAATAGTTTAAACAATGAATTTGTGCAAGATCCAATAGATCCGGCAGAAACTGCTGGAGTAAATAACATATAAGTACGCACCGCTTATATTGTGTGATGTGGAGTGATCATTTTTCGTATATAAAATAATTTTTACGAATGAGCGTCGTCAATTAACACCATTCCATTTGAAAAAAATACTTGTCATTTATTGTAACTCGAATTACAATAATCACAAAATGTTAATTTTGTATATGTTTCCTACATACTAATGTTCTTTGTGCATATTTGCATACTTTTCGTGCATATTTGCATATCTTTAGGGTATAAATGGCATATGTTTTTTACATATTTATTGGGTACAGATATTGGGTATAGTAATAACGAATGTAAACTGATATTAACCAGAGATCGAAAAAATTAAGGAACTTTTAAATAAGTTCTATATGAAATATAAATCATAGAACGTTTTCGAAAAATGTTCTTACAATACAAATCGCGATGGAAATATTTAAATAAACGTTCTTAAAAATAAAAATTTTCCTGTCAGAGGAACATTTGTTTATCAATATTAAAAAAGTTCTCAATATTTTTAGCAACCACTGATACTAAATACTTTGGAATGAATAGTATTCGAATATAAAAATAAAATTTTAATTAAATGTTCTAAAATAATTTGATTTTATGAAACTTTTGTTATATAGATTCTTTAAAATATCTGTTCCATGAGAACACTATTCAAAATGTTCCTAAATTTCACACTTCTTTTTATAAAAATTCCACAATAAAAAATATTTTTTTATACGAAATATAGAAGTTCAAACAGAATTTTTTTAAAAACGGAAAGAATCTGTTAATTTTTATTAATTATATTAATTATATATTAATTAATTAATTCTATTAAAATCTATTAATTCCTCATCACGTTTAAAATCTTCTCTTTTTTTGCAATACTTAATTTCTAAAACGCGTGGAATATAGAGTATCATCGTAAAATTAAGTTGTATATTAAACCAAATGTTTAACAATTTTTTAAAGAAATGGGTATTGCGGAATAGGTATAGTAAGTGTTTCATACAAAACAATTATTTTGAAATGTCCATTAAAAAAATCTTCATAACATAAATAAAAGTAGCAAATTATTAGGGAATTTAATTGTATATAACATCAAAAATTCAAACTGAACTGTATTATAACCTAATCATCAAAACCAGAGACGCGTTGCAGTATTCAATAGCATAAACACTTTTTAACTTTAACGATTAAAATATCTGTTCCTGTCATAGAAAAATTTTTATTTTTACATTACGTAGTGACGAACAATTTTTCGAATATAAAGACAACATCATACACCAGTTACGAGTCGTAAAAATTTCTCTTTTTGTTCTTTCCCCTGATATTTCTTCCCATATAAACAACTGCTAAGCAAAAAAAAAGAAAAAAGAAAGAGAGAAAAATACATACATATTTGTTAGAATGTACCTTTTATACTGTTTTCACATACTTTTAATTTTATTATTATTTAATCATTAATTTTATTATTTAATTTTATACTTGAAACATAATCGTAAAAAGTTTTGTAAACAAAAAAAAATTTAAGCAGGCAAAAAAATGGAAACTTTTATTTTCAAGAATTTCTTTTAATGTGTTTTCATTGGAATTTATAAGTTTTTTGAAACAGTTCCGCAGTCTATATTTGTATTTTAATAGAACTTATTAAAAATTTTGTAACTTTTTCGATTACTGAAGAAAACTATATTTAACAAGCAAGAACCCTTGAAACCTCATTCCCATATTTTCATTCCCAAGATATGAAATGATTATACTTTACTTTTGATTGGTAAGTGAACACTGATCAATAAAAAATTAGTTAACTTTCAAATTGATAATATCCAATGTCTCTGATCGATCTGGTTGCATACGTGTCTTACAATTTTCTGTTTCTAAATATAACATAACGTTCTCTCCTCTTCGAAATGTGTATTTTTATACATTTATAGGAAAATGGAAGATAGAGCATTGCACAGAATATGAAGAAAATGTATAAAATATTGGATCAGGTCGGGAAGATCGTGCCAATTTTTAAGGAAAATTCAAAGGCATATTTATGTATCGATGTTTATTTGTACAATTATGTACGAAGTTCTCGACACTAAGAGAATTTTGTAAAGACCTGAATAAGTGAAATTCTAAAGGTACGATGTCTGGTGAATATGGCAGGTGGGGCAGCACATCCTAGCCAAGCTCTAACAATTTTTGTCGGTAGTCAAAGAGACATAAGGTCTAGCATTATCTTGATGGAATACGACGATAATCCTATTAGCTAATTCTGGATTCCTGAATCGCTATCTTTAATTCGTCCAGTTTCGAGTACTATTTATCAGAATTTATCAATTCAGATAAGTAGTTGTTTGGTCAGAGCTCATAATATAGGATTCCTTTCCAATCTCACCAGACACAGAGCATGACTTTCTTCCGATGAAGACCAACTAATGGTGGTTCATTTAGTTTACCCCAGGATTTTTATCACTAAACATTGTTGTAAATGATCTATTTTTCATCAGTCGAACACTAATTGTTTAAAAAATAGTGCGTTTTCATTGCGTTTGTACAGCGAGTCACAGATAGAGATGCGATCCATTAAATTTTTCTTGATCAAGTTGTGTACAATCTATATATCGTAGCAATTTACCTAACTAAGCTTCATTAAATGTTAGTGGACGGTGATTTTCGTACCATATTTTTTTACTGCTATGTAACTTATTGCTATCATTTATTAAATATAGTTTATCTCATTTACAATTAGACTGTTTAAACTAGGCTGTGTGAGTCTTATCTCACTCCTGATGTGTAAAGAATATACAATTATACAATTCGACGTTTATTTAAAAGCGCAGCAATTCATCCGACTCGTTCGATAGCTCATACAGAATTGAATTGACTTCCGTTTTTATTTCCGAATGTCATTTATAATCTTCAGATTGCACCATTATTCTTTCTAGAGATCTCGCAGTTCTCAGAAGATCCGAGGATACTTCGTGTCTGTTTTATGTTTTTCCTTCAATGTGTTTCAATTTTATATACTACCAACTGTGTTTATATTTTCATTCTCTTTAAAAAAGTAAAAAAATAAGAAAATCCAAACTATTTTTTTTGTGTAGATTCAAAGTCGCATCGATATCGAGATCATTGGCGACTAGGTACTTCATATTCATATTTTGTGGTATTGATTTGTGTCCATTAAAAATTGTTGTGTCCATCCAAAACTTGTTTCCTTCAAATGATTTTAGGAAATCAAGGCAGTGGTGCGGTTAATCTTATGGAGTCTTCTCTGCCACTCGAAGTTTGTACATTTATGTAAAATGTGTCGTGTAATTTATATAAAATGGGCTGTGAGAGGTTTTTGGCATCTGTTATGCAAGAGAGAGTCCATGTTCCTGATAAGGTGTTCATTATTGTTCTTTATCGGGCTAATATTATATAATTCTTCTTTTTTGATTAATCCACTGAAAGGAATTTCTTGGCTCAAGTCATTTACTACATTGTGGATTTTTATTCAATTTGTTGTTGTCCATAGTCGGTTTTATTTAGCCTTCATGTTAAGTTTTGCTTCATGTATGAGTGATATGGAATAGGGATTTGTGACTCGCTTAGTTATGGGGTCGATGCTTCCTTTGCATTCAGGTCTGTCCTTTTATTTCAAGTAATGGTTTCATGAGAGAGTGTCCAGGCTATTGTTAGAGTGTAGAAATGTTTCTGATAATGTCATTTTTGTCCTTTTTTGTTGGATTTGATAGGGCTTTAGTTATACTCTTGAGATCGGTATAGATTAAATTATTCGTATGACCGTTCGTATGGATATGTTTTAGGGCATCATGTATTGCATATGTTTCTGCCAAGAATATGGTCATTTGGGGAGAAAGGCGTCCTTTGATTGTTTTATTTTCGGTTATGATGGCATATTCTACCCCTTCGTTCAAGTCTGAGGCATCTGTATAGATTTATGGTGATGGTTGAATACTTGATTAAGCTCCCTGAATTTGGTTTTGTTCTCATAGCTCAATTTGACTTTCTTTTTTTGGGGGGAGGGGGTATCCGCTAAGTCTAGTTTCATTAAGAATTTCTAAGGCTCACAATGCTATTCCCTTCCTGTTTGCATTCTATGATTGGAGTTTTAGAAATCAGACCGAGAAGATACAATGGGGATAGGCGAGAGGGTTTTTTATAATGTAGATCTTTCAATCTGCTGTTAAATATGTACTTGAAGATGAAATTGTTAGGGGTTGAGGACATTTTTATTACATATTTCATATGTAGATATTTTCTTCTTAGTTGCAGTAGCATCTCTTTGGCTTCAAAAAGAATACTGCTAGTTGGACAGGTGGGATATAATCCTGTGATTAATTTAAGTGTCCTGTTATAGATCGTTTCGTTTGTCTGTAGATTGTGAGGCTTAGCTGAGTTATGAATGATTGATCCATAATCAATTTTGGGGAGAATTAATGCTCGGTATAATTTTAAGAGTCTCTTGATCCAAGCCCCAGTATTTCAATAATTTTGTAGTATTTCAATAATATTAAGTTTTTTTAGACATTCATCTTTTAGATATTTTAAGTGAAGACTCCAGGTTAGTTGTTTATCGAATATGAGGCCAAAGAATTTGATATTATCCGAATTTGATGAGACATTTTTGGAGATTGTTTATGGTTTCTAGTAGTAAATCTTTATCTGAATTTTTCCCGCTGCAGGTAATGATAAGGTTATCTGCAAATAGGATTTCTTTTGTCTTTTGCTATGCCGTTTATTCCGATCAGGAATAAAGCTACATTGAGAACAATTTTTTTCTTTTCTTTAGATTTTACAATCCATTTGTGAAGTTGGACATACTATATATAATTATCTTTTCAGGAAGAAAAAAGCCTTTCTGTTAAGAACATAGAAAAAACGAAAATAAAATATGTACTTGCATAGAGAAAAAGCTTATAAAGAAAAGTTATGAAATACGCTTATCGGAACATACTTTTCAAAGATAAAATAAATAAGTCAAGAAACGTATATTTCGTACCTTCGATGATCAATTTGAGAAACAGTTCCTTGCATTTTCTGAATGCGAAAGTAAATACAGGTTATATTACAGGGTGAGTCTCGTAACGTGACGACATCAAATAACTCATAAAATATTTGATGTACGAAAAAATGTTCAGATAGAAGTTGCATGGCTTCCAGGGGGACATATAGTACTGTAATCAGTTTTATGTTATTTTGTTTTTCTTATCATGAATGTCACTTTCAATTTTTTAAATGGGATAGTTAATGGTTCTTCCCGAATTTGGATAAAGCGTTGAATTCTAAATAAAAAAAGTATTACAGCAAATAGGGTCTAAATACATAGTTACTGAGATTAATGGTCTTTTCTAATACGATGTAAAAACATATTTTTGCTAATATCTCAGTAACTATGTATGTATTTTTAGAGAGGCTTACAGCAAAGCCTTTTACAAGACAAATTCGGATTAGCTTATCAAATAGATACCGCTAGAAATTACACCGATAATTACATCCTGCGTCCCGGCCCATAAATGCTTGAAGAAATCTACTTCCACCTTGCGGTTAGAAGCATTAAAAATAGAATTCACCAACTCTGTAGAAAGCTTATTAATCCTACCGAAACATTAAAAAGAGAAATATCAATCAGCTGCTCATCTGACATTAAATTTTCATAACAGACAATAAAGTTAAATTTTTTATTCAAATTCCAAATATGAAACTATATACAACTACACAATGGAACATAAATAGCTATTACACTCACTATGAACAATTCCAAATTCTTGTAAAAAATTCAGTCCTCACATCTCCCCCCCCCCCCTCCCCCCAATTGACTACAGAAGAAGTCATCAGCCTTCACTGAATATTACCAATGATACCAACAAAAAACGAAAACTACGTTAGCGGAAGAGTGGTCATTGTAATATTGGATTCCATCGATATCAGTGAATTGTAACTTAGAAATCGTCGCAGCCATTTCATTAAAAAAAAATCCACATCTACCATGTCAATATCCCAAATTCTCTTCCACGATTTAAGAGATTTTGAAGACTTGATACCATAAATTATCTCCACTGACCTTGTCGACAGATTTTAATAGCTATTACGCTCTCTGGGGATCGTCTAGACTGACAGTAGAGGCAAGATAATCGAAAAACTACTTAAAAACCAGAATGTAATCCTGCTAAAGACAGGTTCTTCAACGCATTTCAGTACTAGAAATGATAAGACAAGTGCAATCGATCTACTTTTTTCCAGTCTACATTTCATTCAACATCTAGAATTGGAAACTCCAAAGAATCTATACAGTGATCACTTTCCCATAAAAATCTGTTATGAAAACAATGTCACCTGAGCTCAAACGTACTTGGTATCAACCAAACTGGCCAGTATACCAAGAAAATATAAGAAAAAGTGCCCAACAATATAATAAACTATTTCCAACAAACTACAATATTAGCCACATAGCAAAAAATCAGGAGAAGAACTATACCGTGGTGGAGCGAAGAATGAAAATTACCATGCATGATAGTCACCACACTTTCAACAGAGCAAGAAAACATCTTACAACCAAAAACTTAACCGAATTCAAAAAGAAACGAGGCATACTTCCGAGAACAACTACAAAAAATAAACTAACAAAAAATAATAAAATGCAATCATGGAGAAGTTATGTATTATCGATAATTTCTCAAACTACAATATCTGCAATATGGAAAAAGAATCAAACTGATAAATGGATTACAATCTTCGAACAATATTCAATTCCTAGAAATCGATGATGGCAAGCTTGTAACTCAATCCTACGACATCGCTAACTCTCTAGCTAAAGAATACAACGAAAATCCAATCAACAAAAACAACAGCTCATCATACTCCACAAAACCTCCACAAAACCTCCTACAACACCCATATATACCAAGATCAGATCGACAATGATAGCAACCAATTGCTAAATTCAGCATTAACATTCAAGGAAATAATTTCCATCTATATATCAACAAAAAGTTCCATCCCCGGACCAGATAACATCCCAAATTCTCCACTAAAAATGCTCTGAAAAACCAGAATAAATTACTTGTCAGAAATCTTTAACTATATTTGAATCCACAAAGTTATCCCTAACAACTGGCAGAAAGCAATAGTAATTCCAATTCTTACAGTGAATTCCAATTCAAACAAAAGCAAACAAAACCCAAGTAGATAATGTCCAAGTGTATTGACAAACATCATGTGTAAATTGCTTCAGAAAATTTTAAACTAAAGGTTTAAGGTTTCATTGGTATCTTGAATCAAAGAAACTTCTGAATTCAAACCAACATGCCGCGACATCGAGAAAGCTTTCGATACAATCTGTAGATCTACGATCGTAAGTTCTCTCCTTGAGTTGAATGATAACATCCTCTGTAACTTCCTATCAAATAGATCTATTCAAGTCAGAATGAAGCCAGAGTAAGAGTTCTTTCACATCTCGTAACAATCCAAAACGGAGTCCCACAGGTATCAGTAATGAGGATCACACTATTTCTAATAAACAATTTCACCTTCAACTTCAAGCTACTAATTAAAGCTCATTTATTTGAGGACGACATATATGAGAACACTTACAATACCCTTCAGGATTGGTCAAACACAACTGACCTACAATTTTCTTTTCAAAATATCCAAGGCGTCCTATTCACAAGGAAAGACAAACGCCAATTTTCGCCTAAGTGATTTAGACCTGAGTGATTTAGAATTAAAATTTGCAGAAACTATTTCATCAAATTATTTTTTATATTTTCAATCAAATTGTTACGCCTTATTTTCGACGAAAAGCTATTTTGGAGCTCCATATCTAAAATCATTAAAAAGTTCCTGCATAAATTGGCTCAGTATAATTAAAATACTTCAAAAGTAATTTGGGCAAAGTCGACAAATTCTCATAGAAACATACAGAGCTCTAATTCGATCCAAACTAGATTACGGCCCTATCGTTTATAATTCAGCCAAAAACCACGTCAAAAAAAGTAATAGAATCAATCCTCCATGCAACTTTAAGACCAGCCATATGTGTATGTCGAACATGCCCTCTAAATAGTGTACTATCCGAAGCCCTTAAATACGCAATAAAAATTTCATCCATTTCAAACCCTATCTGCAATAATATCTTGTCCAATAGATACGAAGCACTCTATAGTAATTAGCTCAAACTTCCCTGTTCCTTTCATATTAGACTTACCAAAATCTTCCAAATTACCACCTTCAAACTATTCCCAACCATCGAATGCAAACCACTTTATATATCTTTCTGGACAATAGAATCATTTCCAACTAACATTAGTCTCGTCAAATTCCCCCTAAAGAATTCTCAATCTAACCGACTACAGTGCCCGATTTCTAGAATTAAACGAAATCCAACACAGCATGATCTGCATCGACGTTGAAATCAGACTATGAAACTGGATATGTCATTATTACAGAGCCAAAATAACACAAAATCTCCCCGCATCACCATCTGCTTTTACAGCTAAAGCTTACGCATTCTCGAAGTTTTACAGTATGCGCACTAAACAACGAAACCCAGATCGTCATTTACTCCGGCTCCATAAGCGTAACAAAATATGACCAGAAGCTACACTACGACTGATTTAAAACTGAACCACTATCATCTGGATTCCAGCTCATCAAGGGATAGAAAGAGACGAAAAAG
This sequence comes from Tetragonisca angustula, assembly GCA_036937485.2. NCBI lineage: Eukaryota > Metazoa > Arthropoda > Insecta > Hymenoptera > Apidae > Tetragonisca > Tetragonisca angustula. Next base: position 946,839 of record JAWNGG020000057.1, on the reverse strand, counting down.
TCTACGCAGCAGCAAAGAAGCCACATCACCTTCATCTACTAACAAACAAAATCGTATAATTTCCTATGAAGGTCAAATAAATCACTGCAAATGAATAATAAAAAAACGAATGGAAATATACCTGGATCGTAGTTAAAAGCATACATCTACACAAATGCAGCCGATACTTCCGTCATCAAATAATAGCAACTGAAGAGAAGGAAAAGAAGGAAGGAACAATCACTCTTCTAAGGACTGGATACACCAAACTAACACACGAACACTTAGTAAACAAATTATTTATTAAGTTACAATAATTAATATGATAATTATATTATTAATATTGCATACGATTTTTATGTTTCACTTTTTTCTTTATTTCGTTAAGTCAATCCTCATTCGGGATTATAAGTAAGTAGATTGGTGTGAGTCAATGGCATGCAGAGTAGTTACTACTACTAGTGTCGATTAATGAGATACATAGGTTCGGATGTTTATATGAATCTATAGTGAAGGTCCAGAGGATAGTATCTTTTTAGTCTTCGTGTATGTACTGTAGAATCCAACAGTTGAGTGACCAAAGGATTAGGGTGGCTACTCACGCGTGAGTTGCCGTGTTTTATTATTTCTTCTTTAATTGTGGGGATCCTGAAATCACGGTGAATTGTTTCGCTTGTTACATACCAAGGTGCATTTGTGATTATTCTTGCTGTTTTGGATTGGAAATATTGGAGTATTTCAATGTTGGAGTTACTCGCTGTGCCCCAAAGTTGAATTCCGTAGGTCCAGATGGGTTTCAAGATGATTATGTAGAGTAATTTATTTTCTAGGCTCAGATTTGATTGCCTACCCAAAAGCCAGTAATATTGTTTAACTATTAATTTCAGTTGGTTACATCTTCTGTCGAGATGCAATCCCAGGTATTTAACTAAATCTTTGGTCGGAATTATTGAGTTGCTATAAGTCACTGGCGGGTAATTTTGTCTTCGTAGAGTAAATATAATGTGCGTTGATTTATTTTCGTTTACTTTAAATCGCCATTTGTGGAACAATACTTCTAAGGTAACGAAGCTTCGTTGAAGAGATGTAGGTGCTATTTGCGGATCTTCATGAGATTATAATAGAGCTGTATGACCCATGTTGCAGTGATTACCTCTGATGGGGTAGGTAGATCGGCTGTATACAGGGAATATAAGAGGGATCCAAGGACACTGCCTTGCGGAATACCAGAGTTGATAGGAAAGGTTAATGAGTTAACGTCTAGATATCTCACTCTGAAAGTTCTATTAGTTAGGTATGATTCAAGTATGGATAGTAGTAAGGATGAGGTAGGATGTTTTTGAGTTTGTACTTTATTCCAGCTTGTCATACCTTATCAAATGCCTGCTGGATGTCTAGGAACATTGCGGAACAGTATTTTTTCTTTTCTAGATTTTGACTAATTTCATATACCATTCAGTGGACTTGTTTTACTGAATGCCGCTTACGAAAGCCAAATTTGTGGTCAGGAATAATCTTCAATTCTTCTAATATGGGATGGAGACGTTTGATGAGTAACTTTTCAAATAATTTAGAAATGTTTGACAGTAAACTGATTGGACGATATGAGTTTGTCTCGTGGATCGGCTTTCCCGGCTTATGGATAGGGTGATAATTGATAGTTTCCAAGATTTTAGATAATATCCTAAACGAAGGATTGCGTTAAATATTGATGTAAGGAATGCAATTCCTTTTTTAGGGAGCTCTTTGATCGCTTTGTTAATTATTCTGTCATGTCCCACTGCTTTTTTGGAATTGAGAAGCTGAACTATATCTCTCTGCGGCTGTAAAAAAGACATCTGGAAAGAGGATTGTAGGTAATCTATGATTTCTACTTCTTCTAAGTTGGACGATGTACAATGAGGTTTAAAGACTTCAGTTAGGTGGACAGCAAACACATTTGCCTTGTCTGTAGGACTACGTGTCCATCCTCTTTGCGTAGTATGAATGGGAGGAATTGGGTGGGCGAGTGAGCCTTCTGGCTGCTTTCCAGAGCAAGTGGTTTAAGTCCGCCGAGAGAGACAAGTTCCCTAGATATTTTTGAAAGCAGTAGTTTTTGAAGTTGGAGGATTTTCTTCAGTTTTACCGTAGCTTTATTGAGCCTACGCTTGTCTTCAGGTGACTACCTAGAGTGCCATATTCTTCAGAGTTTACGTTTTTCTGTGATTTTTCTCTTTTTGTCCGGATAGCGTTAATTTCTTATGGATTCCAGATGAAGAAGAACGGATCACATTTATTATGTTGTTGCTGAAACAATCCACTGCTGCGTCAATATCATTCTCTGTTCTTAATGACAACGGGGTTGATAAGGATGAGTTGAAGGCTTCCCTAAATTCGTGCCAGTTTATAAGTTGGTTGTGAATTTGTCCGTTTGGCCGGTTTCCAATAATCGAGGAATTAATAACTGCAATGACAGGTGTATGAACTGAGGAGAGTTCTAACGAAGAGATGATATTTGTGTAACTCGGAGAGATATTTTTCATCACAAAGAAGTCCAGCAGATCGGGTAGTTTATTTGGCCAGTATGTAGGTTCGTTTGAACTTAGGTAATTGAGTTTGTTAAAGTTCATGCTTTTTAAGAGGTTCCTACCTCTTGTAGTGATGATTCTGCTTTCCCATTGTAGATGTTTGGCATTAAAGTCGCTGTCTGCGATAAATCTTCCTCTCAAACTTTCGAAGAAGTGGTCAAAACTATTTTTGGAGAAAATGTGTTTAGGGGGATAGTATACTGCAGACAGTGTAATTGGGCTATGCCAGTCTTCTATTGCCACATTCGTTGCTTGGAGATAGTCTGATTCGAACAATGGGAGCTCATAGTGTTTCACAGTGGATTTGATGATAATTGCAGAGCCCCCATGGGCTCTTCCACTAGGATGTTGTGTATGATAAAGTTTATATCCATGTATTTTTAAGAAATTTTTATTTGTAAAATACGTTTCAGAAATGAGCATTACTTGTGTGTCTTGGTTATTTAAGAAGTATTCTAGCTTATTTTTATGCTGGGTTAGACCATTGGCGTTCCAGAGTGTTATACGCAGTGGTTTCATTTTGATGAATTAAATGTTAGTTTATTTATGACAATTGTTAGTAATGACAGTAGGTTATTGATTTGCTCCGTTTGTTTTTCAATTAGTTTTTTCAGTCTGTAAAAGTTATCAGTGTTTTGGGGGTTGGGAGTACTATTTTGTAACATAGAGTCATGTATCGTTTCATTATTTTGGTTTTTACGGACCACCTGGGCGTATGAAGTTGATGGAGTAGTGTAGTTGTGGGCATTTCGTGCGTGGTTGGTTCTGTCCATGATTTCAGGTTTAGGGAATCTTTTATTATATAATTCCTTGTAGACTAGGCATCCTCTGTAGCTCGCGGGATAGTTTCCTTCAAGGTGGACATATTTTGCTGGAATTTCGGCCAATTTGTTGTACTATGTTGGGTGAGACTCAGAGCATTTGACACAATAATATACGCAGTTACAATATTTTTGTGTATGTCCGTATCTTTGGCACCTCTTGCGATCTCTCTTTTTTTGTAGAGCGGTTCGATTTTGACAATAGAATTCATTAAACTGTATATATTGTAATTGTTATTAGCTTTTCGTTTTAGATCAATGTAAAATATAGATAATGGATTCTTTGTAATGCTGTGTTTAATGTTACTGATATTAATCACTTCACGACCAAGTTTCGAAAATTCAGTTTTTAGTTCGTCCTACTGAGTGATGGATGTTACGCAGGACAATACGAATGCTCTCTCTTGTTTTAGTTGCAATGTATGAAAATTTACATTGAGTATACTTAAGTGTTTAGTTATTTTTTTATACGTATAAAGGTTGGTCGGAAAAATTTGTACGTAGTTGTTATTGGTTTTTAGCTTATATTCGTTCCTATTTATGACTTTCTCCAAAGAGTTTGTCATTGTTTGAATGTCAATAATGTCATCAAGAATTATTGGAGGAGTGGGTTCTTTGATCGGATTCGGATTTGTTGTCGCTTCGACGACATCCAGGATCATCGATAGAATCTAGTAATATAAATCTATTCGTGGTGTTAACAGGGCTCGTCGATGATATGTATGCGGCTGTGTTTATATCTCCATCTCTATTTAGCCTACGTTTCTTATTGTTATAGCCACGTTGGATTTCTTATCTGTAGCGACAATCCAGCGAGCTGCCACGGAGGAGGAAAACTATTGCAGTTTTGATTAGAGTTGCTTGCAATTATAGATTTTTCTTGAACCATCTTCGATACAGATTTCCGAGTTCGGAAAATCTAATCGAGAGGCACTATATTGAATGTGGACCAGTAACGCGATTTTTCATTAGGTTTATTTAATTTTTGTTACGCCACGTTGGATTTCGAGAAACGTAAACTCACTGGATTTGTTCCAGAAACTTCACAGAGCACGATCACACACGTCAGCACGCTACGGCAACTATGTGTCAACTGTATGTTTCACTTAAAACACAAATCTTTGAATATATTACATATTTCATACAAATTATATATATACAGAGTGTGGCACGTAACTGTCGCCACGATTTTTCAGGCACTTCTGGTTGTGTGACAAAAGATATTTTGAACAAAAATTAATCAATACAATCAAAATATTTTAACAAAAATTAAGTTTCTAGTTTGCTACAAAGTACAATATAAAAAATTCCGTACACTTTTTTTTAATAGAAAAATCAAGGTCACTGATTTTTTTTAAGTGGCACCGTGTATTTTTGACTTTGCAGGATTGTTGCATCTGAAAAAACGAATTCAACGACCTACTATACTATGATATCAGATGTTTTTGACTTCGGAAATTTAGGTTTAATCAACAGAAATGTAGCGGCTAGCAGATGTCGGAGAAAAGACGTTTTCTCAGACAAGAAGTTAGGAGAATTTACGACTCACGTGTCGCCTGCACTATTGAATTGCGAAGACCAAGTTTAGTTTTTACAGTGCGTAAGACCAGACGTCTGGACTTATAGTTTTTAGAAATTCGGCCACAATAGCATCTCTGCGAAGCGTCGTAAACTCTAGGATTCCTAAGGGCCACCCAGATCAGCATCTAGAAAACATTTGGAGAAAGTGAGGCCCAGAGGAAACCCTACACCGCCACAATTCTGGGAATCGGTCCCGGCGAAATTGCAGCCCCACTCTCTGAAAAAGCGTGTCACGAACGCAAGGAGTAGGCTGCGCAATTTCGTGACAACCTAATTGGCTAAAACTCGAAAACGATTCGGCCAATTAGGGATGTCCGAAACGGGAATCGAATTTTCCATATAGCAAAGGAAGCAGCGAGCAGTGAGTTCGAGAGTTTTTAGTTTGACGTGGAAGTACAAGTTTCAAGTTCAAGTAGAGAGAATTCAGGCAAGTGACGCACGGATAGACTCGCGACGTGGGCATCAGTTAGTAGCTATATGTTCACCGTGTCTTCCGCGTCCTTCGCATCTTTGTGTATGCCTGACCGAATAAACGTTATTAATAGCATATCAGTGTCTACTTAAATCATACCAACCACTATCCTCACAACTAAACATTCCCAAAGAAATTTTTCATGAAAATTATGTTCTTTCAACCGGTGAGGATCAACTCTGAACCAGAAATGATATCTGTGACGGTTAATTACACATTATTTGGATATTTTTGTCGGTTTAACGGTCTGACACTATAGTACAAGTTATGTTAATATTTTTTCGTAAGATTAATATCAACATGACTTTCACCCTATCAAGTTACAATCGTTCATTCTGCTAAGACATTTCTGATATTCAGTCTGAATCTGTCAGTACAAAACTAAGCATGTATTCTAATAGTGAAAAGGTAGATATGCTTGACAAATGTAATAGAAATGCACGTAGAGTTGCAAATATGTACGCTACAAAATATCCAGAGAGACGCCACCCGTGTCAAAAAATGTTTTATAACATTGAAAAGTGTGCAAGAGTACATGATTGAAACAAAATAATTTTCGATATTAACGGTTCTGTTGATTAAACCTAAATTTCTGAAATCAAAGACATTTGAAGGTCATAGTATAGTAGGTCGTTGAATTTATTTTCTCAGAAGCAACAATCTTGCCAAGTCGAAAATACACGGTGCTATTTAAAAAAATCAATGTGAGCTTGATTTTTTATCGAAAAAAAAGTTTTTAGAATTTTTTATATTATACTTTGTAGCCAACTAGAAACTGACTAATCTTTGTTCAGAATATTTTTTGGCACAGGAAACGATTCAAAAAATTCCAAAACTAACAGTGGTTTTAAACTGTGTATATTTCGTAGAAATTGGTCCCTATCTGGCCGTTGCTTCCTCCCGGACGTGGCAGGTGAAACACTTTTTTGCTTCTATTAGAACAATACAGTCCTTGTCGTAAGGACAGTTGGTAACCTGACGAACACATTAAATTTAGATTTAACGTGTTTTCGCTTACAATATACATATTTTTATATTATATATTATATGGTACATTATATACTACACATATAGTAATTTAATATATATTATGTATTAAACTATATATATATATACAGGGTGTCCACGTTAAGTTTTGTCACCAGTTTTTAGGCATTTCTTATAGAGGAATTAAAAAATGTTTCAGACAAAATTTTTTTAGTATTTGATGGGCTATGTGTTTCCATATTCTTAAATCTCAAAAGATACTTTTTACGTAATAAAGTCAAGGTCACCTTGACTTTTTAAATAGCTCATATGTTTCTGATATCATAGTATTGTTGCTGATATCGAAATGAATTCAACAATTTATACTGTGACTTTAAAATGACCTTAAACTATGGCACAGAGCTCCGCTCTGTGTATTAGACTTTTCGTTGTCGCTATAGTTACGCCGTCTCTGTTTACTTTCGTCTATATATATACACATATAATGTATATAGAATATAATAATCTCTGTCGATAAATTCGCGGTATGCGCGCAAAAATGGAACCAAACAAAACGACCATAAATTGAATTGTAAAATATAGAATTTACGTATTTGCAACGATAAAATATGTGAAAAATTTACAGACTCTAAAAAGTAATAATGTTTAATAGAAATTCAGTAAGAAGAATTAATGTTGTGAAATTTAAATGGTAATATTTTGAAAGTAAAAGCACATAACATAATATTAGATATGCGGTGATAATATACGGCGTTTCCATTAATCATAGAGATATTCTAAAAAGAATTAATAGATTGTTGAATATGTGGACCGCGAGCAGAGTTTGACAAAACGTGATTTGATTAATGATTAATGTGGAATCAAGATATTAATCATGATGGAAGTACTCATTGTAATCGAAAGTTATGATTAATTTAAAAATCATTAATCATAAAATGATTATACTTTTGGTTATGATTGTATTAGCAGTTTATTTCAATCAACAATACTATATATATTTATTATTTACATTATTTTGCAATGTGCACAATATTATTTTCAGGATTTGCTTCAAATATTTAAAAAGTTAAATTATAATTAAACTATATTCATAAATTGAACTATATTTATATTAAAATTCAACTATAATTCATCAACTATAGTTGAAAATCTCATGTGTGTAATTTTTAACTCGTTATTAGCACAATATTTCTATATTGATAAAGATGGACTTTAATGATATCACCAAATTATCAAGATTATGATTCTTCATTATGATACGCATTCTTTCTTATACTAAAAATATATCAGAATTATGAACTTCAACAAATTATTATAAATTTTTATTATAAATTATTACCATTATACAACAGAAAATATATTATTCAAATTGCAAACAATTTTCGATAATAATATTTAATTATATTGAATAGCATGTCATTAACTCGAATTACGTGACAATGTAAAAAAAAACACATTACGCAAAAAAAGAAACAATAAATTAGTCATTTAATGATTTAGTAATTACTGACTACGATTACTAGACTGCAGAGTTTTATGCAAAATATTTTTAGATATGTAATTAAAAAAGCAGAATCTCGATAGAAAATCAAATGTCTAAAAAGCATTATACTTCTAAAATATTTCATATATTTTTTCATATTATATACATTCTGTACAACTCTATATCTTTAAATTTCTCAATAAATGCATGAAAATTCATAACCTAATGATTATAAATTACAGAAATTAATTAAGATTACTAATTTATTTTACTATCATTAATTGTTTGATGATTACGATTATTACGATGACATCGAATTCAGAAATTGTTTGATTACAACCAAAAAAGTAATTGATTACAACCAACTCTGGATAGAACCTGGTTGGTGGAAAAATTTGCATTAGAACTTCAAAACTTAATGCTCACAAATTGGAGTATACGTACAAAATATTGCCTATATAAGAGTGGTTGCCATTAGAAAAATCATATTGCCGTATCCAAGCACGGTGGCTAATTATCCGTATATGTATATACATGTAATTGACGATGGTATATATACATGTAGAATAACCGATGGCCACATCAAAAATGTGGAGAGAGAAAGATGTTTAAATAGATATACACACATAATACATCGAAACCGTAAGTTGATACATCAAAGGTACAGTTGGATCTTTTTCAATTTCCATTGTTCGATCCACGAATGTTGAAATCAAACTGTATATTTGATGAGAACATTGTTTCAATATGCAATAAAAGTTTTTGTGATCCTATCAAGAACTATTATATAATGAATGTAGAAAATTTAGTTTTCTTGTTCTGTTTACTTATAGTAATATTGGTTAATTTTTAAATTTTTTAAAAAGTAATCAGTATACGCGATGTACTAAAATTATACGTCACGAGCATTATAACATGATTCTTTAATAAAGATTTATCAAAGAAAGAAAAATTGAGATTGATCTTGAATTTCAAAATCGAATTTTTTTATGTTCACATCGTATTTTACTTACTACAAAAGTTAAATTTACCAAAGGAATCGATTTCAAATAATCTATGCTCTTGGAAAATGTTCTAAAAATTTCATTAGTTATCTGAAATGTTTACAGTACATTAGTAGATACATAATAAATAACATATTATTAAGGATGAAACAGAAAATGATTTTTCGAAACAAATAAAATACCTGACACGAAATTTTCTAAATAGAATACAACAGCCAATCATTTTATGATTTTAATTTGTTCTTAATTTCATTTATTCAAAATTTTTTAGTACATAAGAAAATGTTTCAAATGAAAATTAAACAGTGTCAAAGGTGATATACATAAAAGACCGTTTTGCATGAAAATTAGGACGCCTTTATTTTCTCTTACCCGAATCATTCGATTTGGTAACGATTTATAGATTTTACTCTAATTTTATTCTGAGATGAATCTTTGAGAGATCAATAACGATTTTTCCATTTAATTGATTGTTCAGTCCAACGCTGTCATATTTTCTTATCTTTTTGTAGATGATACGTTCTCCCAAAAATTTTCGATTGAAATCAAATGATCGGGCAGATCCTAACAAAATTAATATTTTCTCATTTATAAAATATGTTTCAATAACTTTGGGATTATCACACTAGAATATGAAATATACTTCGGTGCTTTATAAATATTTATTGATTTCTCTTGAAATTATTCACTAATATTTTTCTTCTTTTCCTTTCGTAAATCGTCAATGATAATAATCAGCAAAACAATCAGGACTGTTCATATTAACTGTGACTTTTTGCTAAAAATGTTTTTGAACGCGCTCTTTCATTAATATTAATCGACGTGTCTTATGCTCTATTGTTAAATTGTGCAAGAAGTATCAAGTGTGCTATCATTTTTCTTTTGGCATTCATGTAAATACATCTTTTGTAAATATTGAGAATAGTTTTACGGATTCCTTTCTTTCATATTATTATATTCATGTACCAATTACTACATTTAGAAGATTCCAATCTATTTTTGAGAAGATAGCACACATGTACTATTTTATTTGGTTTTATCCAAAATTGTATTATTCAGGAATCATTATAATTATTATAACTAGAATAAAAATACTTATAGAATAACAACCTTTTTTTTTACTAAAATATTTTTTTATTATGATATTATTAAATAACGATTGCAAATGTTTGAGAAATTTTTTCATTATTGATGAAACAGATATTTCGATTATTTATTTGCGAATTTTTATTTCATATATTTTAAACGTATGTAGAATATACATGTACAAACATAATACATATAAATATATCATAAATCTATACATATAATACATAAAATATATAATAATATAATTACTAATAGAATTAAAGAAACAGAACTTAAATAGAAATTGATTTATTGAATATTACAATGTTGGATTCCGTATAGTGGAGTCAACACGCTTATAATTTTGAAGAGTTTATTCCGTGGTCGTGTATGATGTAGGATGATATAGAATGATATAGAATGTTTTATGCTAGACTCAGCTATACTATGCTATTCTGTGATCTTCTAGTCTGTCTCTCTCTACTGTAGTATTCTGTCTCTCTACTGTAAAACATGTCCTTATATATATTTGGTTATCATCCTCAAGTGGAAGGGGAAGGAGCATGGATGACCAAGTATTGGATCTTGCCCTTATGATTAACTATTCACAATCCACTTTTATGTGGACTGTTGCTAGCTCGTCGTCAGTATTTGCATAGATCCAATATTGTCTGGGTTGGTCATTCAACAACAATACTTCACTTATTTTACATATTTTTGTATATTATATGCATTTAAAAATTTTCCATAAATGCACAAAGATCCGCAATCTACTTATAATAGTTATCAATGAAAAAAATTTATTTCCATTCTCTTTCTTTCTTCTATGTTTCTTTCATCGTTAAGCATCGAGAAGCAACTCTACGATTTTTTTAAAATGTTTTGATACAATTGTAAAGGAATGCAAAACAATATTTTACACTTTATATTACTGTAAGCGATTAAAATAGAGTCTTCATCGATAATTATGTGTGTGAATAACAAAACTTTTCCACATTGATAACTGTTATGTGAGCAATTGAAATACATTTCTGTCGTCAATAATGGTTATCGGCAGCTAAAAAGATTTTCGATCACTCATTTATTTTTTTAAATTCTGACGAACAGATCCTATTTACAGGAAAAGAGAATACGTATGTTCTGAGAAGTTTACAAAAATACATAATAACATTACAATTTATAATTATTATTTGTAACAAAAACGATTAACTTTTTAATCATGTAGTGTTTTGAAAAATTTCCTTTTTACACTTTATTATTATCAATAATAAACAAATCTCAATTACCAATTCTTTTCATAAAAATTTTTGAGATAACTGTTATTTTTGATCCTTGGTATTACTTCTTTATCATAGATATATATGAATAGACATTATATGCAATTATTGACTAAGAAGACAAGACTGGACATCTAATGCTTTTTCGTGTCTCAGGTTTTGAGGATCAACTGATCCTCTAACGATTTTTGTATCACATCCTGCCGTATCGATTTAGGGCAAATATTGCACTATTGTGCTATTGGTAATAGAAATTAAAAATTAAAAAATATGGATAGTGTTGCCGTTTCCGCATTGAAAATTAATTATTATATACATACATGACACTTTATTACGAGCAATATACATATCTATGTATATACATATAATAATCATAATAAATAAATGCGAATTTAGTAATAAGACATTATTTAAGAAGCTACATGTATCATCGTGTAATGTGATTTTTCATAAAAATGTATTGTTTTTTAATGGATCTCTACAACTTTTTTTCTACGGTTGAACTTTTTCTATTCTAAATAAAATAATATTATGTAGGGCACAATGTCGAAAAAAAATTGACATTTTTTGGAATACTTAAAATTCTATACAGGATGCGGTATACACATCTGCTGTATTTTTGGTTTTCTAAAGAAAATATTGATAATGTTACACTATTTTAAGGCGCACACTCGTTGAAAGAGGAAAAAATTATTTTCAAGATCATTTTGAAGTGAAAGTAATAGAACTCACATTGCTGTCGATCTTCTTATGATATCAAAATTAAAATTTTATCATCTGAATAACTATTTAATTTAATCTAGAGTAGTTTCTTTTGGGACAAAACGTTTATTAAAGAGGGTCGAATTTCATGTCAAAATTTCGGATATTTATTGCAGTCAAGCGAACATAATGATCTGGTAGTCATTGTGAGAGAAATAATATAAAATATAATATAGATTTGTAAAATGATTTTGTAAAATAAATTATATAATTGACGTACATACATATATTCGTAAGAGTTGTGGTTCGTCCAAATCGTTCGAGCTGAATTGCTTGTTCAGTCCCTCCTACTGATCATCATTTTGTTTGGCATAAAGTAGTAGCCTATCTATTCTAAGTCCTCAGCATGTGTTTGTCTTCTACCTACTAGATTCTACAATATACTACAGAATTTCTTTACAATTTTGTCAAAAATTTAATGACATACTTTAACATACTTTATACGAAATTTTATACGAATTGTAGGCAATAATTTGACACAGTAATTCCCGTTGATAAAAATATATTTTATTCTTAAATTGGCTCGGACGTGCGATCTCGGCGACGTTCTGCAGACGGAATGCCGTCTGGCTTCGTGCTCTAGTTCGAATACCCTCCTCGTCTGGGTACCCTAGTTCTGTTTATGTGCATTGATTATAAACACCAGACATCGGTATCGCCCCATAGTCCTTAACCTCGAGTGGCCTCTTCCACGAAATAGGCGAGGAAATCGTCCCACGCCTAGGAACGGGCGGCCTGATTAACGTCCGCTCACAGAATTCAAAATGATATATTCTTACAGATTGTGAGCACTGCTCATTCTCCTTCTCTTTCCGATTGCCTTTATCACGATTGTCATCGTGCAAAATGACAAATGGAAAACGAATTATAAAGGGACAGTTTAGGATTTTCTAATAAAAGCATAATTTCCAAATCTAAAAATTTCATTGTGGTTTCCACATTTTTAATCTATCTTCTACCGATCGGTCCTGTCCATGAAATGATGAAACTAGCAAAATAGACAGCTCCATGATTGTCAGAGCCTTAGGTATTCGTTCGAGCTTGATCAAAATTATTCGATTCGATTCAACTCCGAAATATCAAATTCTCTCATCCGGGTAATTTGAATAAATTTTTGAAATAATTAAAAATACAAGTCTTATTATAATTTCGTAAAAAAATTCATGTAACACTTGAGCTCCTTTTAAAATATAAAGCTTTTGCTTCGATCACCCTGAATCTTTGTTTTCTTGAAGATATTTTTACGTTATGTAGCAACTGAGAAATTAAAGAAATTTTTATTTTTGAAATTTGTAAAAATTCAAACGTTTTTAAAAATGTTGAGAATTTTTGTCATGACTGAAAATCCACTATGGTTTAGAAAATTTAAATTTTCCCATTTTTAATCACGTCTTAAAACTTACTGTAGAATTTTCTTTGCCATTTTATTGAACATTGATTATTGGGATTAGAAAATGAAATGCTAGGATTTCTCGAGTTTTTACCATTATGTCAGTCTATACACGCACAGAATTTAAATTTACTTCTTAATTCTCTAATATCTTAAAAACTAGCCAAAACTAAAATTTTATATTTGAGATCCTCGCCGTTTCTCTATAATCTAAATGTCACGCGATCCGTCTCTGGGACTTTTCACTAAATTCGAAAATTTAACCGTTCGAAAGATAATTTTACGATATCTGACGTATAAAAGATAACGAAAAACAAAAAAATGATATAAAAAATAGATAAGGACTACATAGTGACTGTAGGCCTACTACTATTCCCGGCCGATTGCTATTGTCTGGAAATGGATGTTTATATGTATGTATGTATGTATGTATGTATGTATGTATGTATGTATGTATGTATGTATGTATGTATGTATGTATATGGATGTATTTGTTCCTATTGCTATTGAGAGTGGCATTTGTGTGTTTCTATTTATTCTAGAGATGGCTGTGTTATACGCTCTATGTGTCATATGTCTCATGTGTCACGTGTCCTATGATCAGAAGCTATCCCACTACTTTCAAAAATAATAAAATTGTCTGCTTTTTTTTTTCGACCGTGACAGCTGCCACGAGCCGTACTTGGCCTTGCCCTTATTTTTCTGGTCGCTAGCGCTATCCCTTCCACTACGTTAAAAGTGTCGCGGCCACACACTCGCATTAGGTATATATACATTTAAATTATTTTTCTCACTATAGCTGCTAAAGTTAAAGAAGACAAAAAATAAGTAGTTTGTATTGCCCACGGGACAGAGTGAAAATTAATTTTCATGGTAGAGAAACTTGCAGACTGATTGCCGGCAGACGAGTGAATGACTCGTACGGCCCATGGTTGTAAACAACTGTCTCTGATTCTAAACGTTCGAGTTGGGCTAGGTGCAGACGAGCAGTTTGAGGATGACGATGCTTTGCAAGAATTGAGGCACAAAGTTCTTTCACAAGAAGAAGGGTAATAGAATATCATATCTCTTGTTTTTTCAAAAAAAGGCATTGATTTACAACAAATCGCTCGTCTGCTTCGGGTTTAACGTTAGCTGCGAATTGTTTGTTCTTATTTTATACATAATAAATTTTGCAAAATTGAAGAATCTACCTTCCAAAAGAAAATGAATTCTCAAAGCCAAAATTTTATATCTGGATTTTTATATTTCTCATAACACTTTTCAAATTTCATCTTGGTTGGTGACTATTCAAATTATATAAATATATGGTTGCCAACAGCCAATGGCCAATCAAAATAATTTTAAGAAGTAATTTAGTTAGTTAAAAATTATTTTTAAAAACAATGAAGTGTAAATTATTATATATTTAAAATGTGTACTAATATGAAAAAACACGAATTGAGCTTTCTCTAGTATGTACATATGTATATATACATGGATACATAACGTGGAATGAAATAGTTTTCAGATACTGATTTCTTGTATCGAAATCTGACAACACTGTAACGGATATCATTTTCCTTAACCAACTTGTATCATTTTGATATAGTTCTCCAATTCACTGTTGTTTAGGCGTACAGTGCGCTAAAAAAATCAGTGATATTTTTCCTGGTCAGTATTTCAGACTCTGAGAGATGAAACCCCATTTAATGTTTGATCAAAGACGATGCCATCTGTGCTATTTACAAATTACGGAATCTTTCTGTATGTAGATAAAATTAAAATGTATATACATAAAATTAAATTATTAGACGAAACTTGTTTAAAATGTAAGCAAATCCTTACGTGATATATATCCTAAATTCTCGGTTAATTTTCCTAGAAAGTAAATCTGTTAAATAAAATAATTAATCGCATTAAAAATCGTATATGAGGGACTATCTTTTTATTCGCGTCATTTAAAATACGTGTTACAAGAATGAAATATGTATCGCAAACTATTTCACTATTACACTATTCCATAAAATAAGAAGTACTAATTGAAAATTTGAACTTCTGTAATTTTGTGATACAGCATTTATCTTGAACTTGTTATAAAAAGTGAATACTTTTCATTCCAAATTTATGACAAATTTTTCGTGTACAATATTTCTACATCATATAATGAGAAGAAAAGTCTATTAAAAGTTGAAATGTCTTTACAAACATGAATAAATATTTTTCAAAATTAAATTCTCCTTTACCATGACTCTTAAAAAGTTAATATACATTAATATACAATATCTCTTGCCCTAGTATTGAACTTAGAATGAAAACTGTGCCAGCGGTATTGGAATAATGCAAGGCTACATTACATGCTATACACACTAAATGCTTATATTATGCACACATATGAAGTACAAATCCGGTCGTGCAACTTTCGTTGACATTCCAGTACCGCCGAAACACTTTTCATTCAAGGTTCAACTAGAGCAAAAAAAGAAAACTTTCTATTGTATTAACTTTCTAGAGTTCATTATAAAAGAGAGATTCCAGATTTCAAATGCATGGTGAATTTATTTTTGAAAATGAATTTATTCGTAGGGACATTTCTAGAAATTTCAAATAAAAAAAATATCTTCACTTTCTGTTACATGAAATGTTGCAATAAAAATTGTCATGAATTCTGAAAAAAAATTCACTCTTTACAACGAGCTATACAACTTTTTGTTAGAAAGTTATAGTTCAAATATCGACAATTTTTCGATTTGAATTTAGTGTTACTTTAATTTTGTGAGGTACTATATTTAATGTATTATCTTATTTATAAAAGTTGAAAGAATTTTCCAATATCTGTAGAGATTTGAAAAAATTGTTAAAAGAGAAAGGCAGCTTCATTTTTCACTTTTATTTGATACAGAAACATTTTTGAGAAAAATGCAATGAAATATTATGAAAATAGAAGCTTCACGCTTTACGATGACCGCTTTAATCAGCCCAGGTTGATTACTGTATGATTTTTTTTGTCAGAGATATAATAATTGAAATATCGGCAATTTTCAGTAAAGATTCAAAGTGTCCGGAAATTTATGAATGGGAGTGTATGCAGTTATTTATAACTTTTTGTAGGTGGAATAATATTAATGGCAGGAAGTTATTTTATGAACAGCTACGACACATTGTACATGCATAAATATTTTTAATATTACTAGAATATCAAATATAGAGGAACAATTTATTTCTTTTATCATACTAAAATATAACACTAAAGTTCAAACTCAAATTTAAATTCATGTATATAGATTTACTAAAATTATGGAATATTTAAAAACATACATAAATGTCAAAACTTCGGGAACGTATATCGGTTTTTAAAAGAAAAAATGTTCTTTAGAGATTCTTCTTCTTCCTCTTCTTCTATTTTTCTTTAATGTCGCATCAACAACGAGGTCATTAGCGACGACGGTGCCATTAGATATGTGTGTAGTAGTTTATGTTTTCGGTATTTTAATACTCTTTGTATGTCATTTTGACAAGTCAGGTTTATGTTTGCGTTGATTCTGTATTTCTGTCTTTGGGTTTCTGTGGTGTGGCATTCGTGCAATATGTGGGTTAGTATTAATGGGTGGTTATTGCAATGAGTACAGGTGGGTGGTGTAGTTTTTTTGATTTTGTGTTCATGTGTCAGCTTGGTATGACCGGTTTTTAGGCGTGTGATAATTATTCCTTCTTTCCAGTTGTTAAAGTTTGGTGTTTGCTGGTGAAAGTCTTGGATACTTTTGTCGAGTTGGATGCTTTTAGTTGTTTCCCATATATTATTCCATTCATTTTTTGTTACTTTTTTGCAATGGATTATTTGGTAGTCGTACGGGATTGGAAGATGGTTGCGATTGTTAGTAAGTGAGGGAACTGTGGCTTCTTTCGCTGCTGCGGCTTTTTCATTTCGTCCTATTTCTTGATGAGCTGGAATCCAGATGACTGTACCGTTTGTGTTAGGTTGGTTTTGGTTTAGTTCTTGGATGGTGGATATTAGTTGGTTTCTTTGATCATATGATTTCGTTAGAGATTCTGTAACGCTCATGAAGTCGATGTATATGACTTTGAAGATTCATTTTGGAGAAAATCACAAAAAAAGAAATAAAAAATTTTCGTTCTTTTACTTATTTATTTACACTTGATATTATCATCTATTTTATTATCCTCTTACAATATTATCTGACCAGCAATAAAAAAATTATATCAAATATTAACAGAAATTTTTCTAATGATGATTACTGAATCATTAAAACAATTAAAATTTCTTGTTTTTTTTGCAATTTTTTCTAGATTGGGACAAAAATGAGAAAATCTCTAAAGGTATTTTTTCCTTACATAGTTTATCGGTTTATGCTTCCAAACATTTGACATTTAGATTCGGGACACCCTGTATAATAGAATACGAAAAGTGGTAGAATTTATAGAGAAATGAGTCTTGAAGTAATTCTGAACGAGAATGAACGGGAAGAAATTCAGACTTGTCAAACAATTTCGTCAAAAAGAAGGAACATTATTTTAAAAAATTAAAATTAGTCCTCTTAATTTTTTAACAAAATGAAAGACAAATAAAATTCTAGGGATTATATTCAATTTCGTTTTTTCGATCAATGAATGCATAAATACGAATTGCAACTAATAAATATAATTATTTACAAATTTGGAATCATAATAGGAAACTGGCGAAGAGAAGCAAAATACTTTTAAACATCTGAACGGTGAATTTCATAGTTAACTATAGCATTAAAGTAAAAAAAAAAGAATAATGCTTCATTACGAATTCAATGCATATTTCTCCATTTATATTAATTTTTTTTCAAATGACGTATTTAAGTTAACCTGAACAGTTACACAATCGAACGATAAACATGCAATATGTTAATAAATATTCATAAACCAGCAGAAGTAGCACACAAGATATATATAGGATGCTACCAGTAACGCGATGCACGATTTTTCACCTAATTACAACCATCTGACAAAAAAAAGTTTAGAACAAAAATTGAACGGTACAGGGTGTACAGTAGGTGTCAATAAAAAAAATTTCGAAAACTGTTCATTTTCATAGCTAAATCAAAGTCAAAAATTGGATTAAACAAATAGGAACATATAATCTTTTTTCCCACCGTATTGTAGAGAACATCTAGACGAATTTAAAAAATATATTACGTAATATTTTTATTAACATGTTACTCCATTTACAGCTGGCAAATCTGATGTTTAGAAGTCACGATTAAATAATTTTATAGTTTAATTTTGTCATTTTTGCTATCGCAATTGCAGGAAAGAAAAAACTTGCAATAATTCGTTGATTCAAATTATAAAAAAGAAGAAAAGAAAAAGGAAAAATATTCACAAAGTCCACAGAAAAGTTCACTATCGTTAAATTTCATGAATATGAATCGTGCACAATAGTGATCACTACATAATATGTCTGTCTTAATTGAAATCACTTAAATATCTCGAAAAATACGAACGATATGAAAGAAACGTATCGAACAAAAGTAAAATATTAAACACAGTCTCGGTTTAGCTCCTTAGTACCGTACGGACGTTCGACACAGTCTCGATTACGAGTTCCAATCCATATTATTATAGTGTCAGTGTTAGTAACAAACACTAATTTCGTTTCCTCAACACAAAGGAATAAATACCACAGGAATAAATACACCGACTAACCAACACCAACCTGCGGTGAACTCTGAGTACAGGGATTCCCAATTTTCTAACCAAACGGAAAGAAACAACTCCATAAAATCATACTCCCATGCAGCACAACTCGATGCATCACCTACAAAAAATCAAGCTATCATTTTCCACGCAATAGACGATACAGCATTCAAGACTATGCCTTCGCAATAGGGAAACTAATTGGTCCCAAAATAATAAGGTACATCTCCAAAATCTCATCAACAATCGAATTTGCGCATATCTTGATAAAAAAGAAACTGTGCTACACCTAACAAATCTGCATAAAATAATAACAGTCAACAATAATATGCTAAACATAAGACCAATGTTAACTCTGGCCGGAAGAGTAATTCTATCAAACGTCGCCCCGGTCATACCTACCTCAGAAGTTGAAAAAAATTTCAAAAGAAACAACGTCAAGCTATGCTCCAGAATAACAACCCTGAAAGCAGGAATGACCGACCCGGAATACGCCCACATCCTCAGCTTCAGAAGACAGGCATGCATTGACCCCGATGGCATTGGAAAAATCCCATCCATCTTCCTTATAACTTTTGAGGATACATCTTACCGTATTTCCACCTCCACAGCATTCTCTGCTTCTGATGTAAACAAGAAGGTCACTTAGGACGAAAGATTGCCCGCCAACTCAAAATTCAAACATAACCGATACGACAATCCCAAATACAACGATTCCCACTCCAACTCAGTCCTCCAAACTGCTGATAAAGGAGATTCCCATCACTACCGAGACAAACATCGACAATCCTAAACAAACAACAAATAGATTACCTACAGAGCAATCACCAATCCTTCTCAGCTGCAAAATACCACTGTCACAATTATCAACTGACAGAAAACCGGACTACGTTAGCTTAAACGACATAGACTCCATGCCTCCACCAACCAATCGACATAAAAAAAAAATTGCAATAACCAAACTAAACCCGCTTCTTCCCCAATTTTCAGTTTTCGATTCCGCCAAAATAGAGGAAATGTTAGCTGCAGCAAAAGAAATAATAAATAGAGAAAATCCTTCACACTCCTAGCTAAATTATTCTCAGATCAAGAGCCTCCTCCAAGACACCTTCGGATCAGCTCACCCATTGGAAATCGCAAGAAACTACACCGATAACATTCCGAGCCTTGTTCAAACTCTTGAAGAAATCTACCCTCATCTAAACGAAAGAAGTATAAAAGACAGAATACATCGACACTGCAAAAAGCTCACCAAACCGACTGACACATCTGAATCGTCATTTAGCTTGTAGCGGCTAGCAGATGTCGGAGAAAAGACGTTTTCTCAAACAAGAAGTTAGGAGAATTTACGACTCTCGTGTCATCTTGAATTGCGAAGGTTAGGTTTAGTTTATACAGTGCGTAAGACCAGACGTCCGCACTTATAGTTTTTTGAAATTCGGCCACAATAGCATCTCTGCGAAGCGTCGTAAACTCTAAGATTCCTAAGGGCCACTCAGATCGACATCTGGACACTTGAAAAAAGTGAGGCCCAGAGGAAACCCTGCCACACCGCCAAAATTTTGGGAAATCGATCCCGGCGAAATTGCAGCCCCACTCTCGGGAAAAGCGCGTCACGAACGCAAGGAGTAGGCGGCGCAATTTCGTGACAAACTAATTGGCTAAAGCTCGAAAACGAGTCAGCCAATTAGGGATGTTCGAAACGGGGACCGAATTTTCCTCGTAGCTAGAAAAGCGAGGAGCTTCAGTTAGTTAGTTAATTTTCGAGTGTGACATAAAAGAGAAAAGTAAAAGAGTTCAAGCAAGTGACGCACGGATATGACGTGGTGCAAGTGATGACGTGGGCATCAGCGAGTAGCTACATGTTCACCGCGTCTTCCGCGTCCTTCGCGTCTTGGTGTATGTCGCTCCAAATAAACGTTATACATATACCATGTGCCAGTGTCTTAAATCATATTAACCACTATCCACGCCACAAACGTCCCCAAAAGCTGTTCATCTGAATTCGACATCGAATTATCGTAAGAGCCACGTTTGCAGCAAAATCCAGATCCAAAGCCCCTCCAAATACATTATGAAAACAATAATACAGTGGAATAAATAAACGGTTACTATACCCATTACGAACAACTCCAGATTCTCGTAAATAAATTCAACCCTATCATCTGCCTTCAAGAAAACTTCAAAAAGAATCATCAGCCTCCACTAAAACATTTCAACCCCTTCGTCAAAAATTGGGTAAATGAAAACCACGCCAGCGGAGGATTGGCCATTGTAATTTCGGATAAATATGATACTGAAATCCCATTAAATTCAAACTTAGAAGAACATCTGCAATGTCTACATTCCTAATAGCTTCCCCCTTGATTTACAAGACCTTGAAGATTTAATAGCGCAACTTCCAGCTCCACTGATCCTGTCCAGAGACTTTAACAGCCGTCACGCTCTCTAGGATCGACCAAAACTTATAGAAGAGGAAAGACTATTGAAAATCTACTTAAAAATCAGGATTTAACCTTGCTGAACATAGCTTCCCCAACGTACTTCAGCATTAGGAACGGCAAATCAAGTGTAACAGACCTAACCTTTTCCAGTTCACAGATAGCTCAACACCTAAAATGGGATACTTTAAAAGAACTATATGACAGCGACGACTCACCCATAAAAATCACCCATAGCACAACAACTCAAAATTACCTCCAACCAAAATGGCATATAAGAAAAACAAACTGGTCAGTATACCAAGAAAACATAATGCTTCAACTCAGCAAGAAAGAAACAGAACCTGAATTTCACCCAGCCCGGATTAACGAAACAATATACAATTTTCAACAAATCATAACCTCAGCCACAGACAAATCCTTTGGAATTCCCAGACTGTAAAAAATCAGAAAAAGACCGGTACCATGGTGGAGCGAAGAGTGCAAAATCGCCATGCAAGAGAGTCATGCTTTCAATAGAGCAAAAGAAACATCCCACCAGCAAAAACTTAACCGAGTTCAAAAAGAAACGCGCCAATTTCCGTAGAATAATTAAAGAAAATAAAAAACAATTATGGAGAAACTACATATCATCAATAAATTCTCAAACAACAACATCTGTAGTATGGAAAAAACCAAATGCATCAATGGATCCAAATCCTCTACGAATATCCAATTCCTGGAATCTGATGATGGTAGAATTGTAATTTAAGCATTGCTAACGCATTGGCGTTAAAAAAAAATATTCCAAGAAAATTTAAATAACATAAACTTACTACACCCTACAATAAACAGCAACAATATCCACCATTATCTGATTCACAACGATAACAACTCATTACTAAATTCACTTTAACTCTCAAAGAAATAAGCTCCATCCTTACATCAACAAAAAACTGCGTCCCAGAACCAGACAATATCCCCAACTCACTATTAAAACTGGAATAAATTACCTGTTAAAAATTTTCAACTGTATATAGAGTTTTCCTCGAAAACTGGCAAAAAGCAATAGTATTTCCAATTTCTAAGCCAAACAAATGCAAACTAAACCCTAACAGCTATCGCCCAATTGAATTAATTAATACCATATGCAAACTACTGGAAAAAATCGTAAACCGTAGGCTCAGATGGGACCTTAAAGTAAAAAAACTTTTTAACCAAAACCAATACGGTTTTTGACACTACTGTTCAACCGTAGACGTCCTAACGAATTTGGAAGGAAATATCTGCGACGCCTTCCTCAACGAAGAATACATAGCCGGTGTATGCCTCGATAAAAGCCTTCGACACAATCTCGAGAACCAAAATTATTAATTCCCTCATCGATTTAAAAGCAAATGGCAATATGCCATCTTTCATAACCAACTTTCTATCCAATAGATCAATTCAAATCAGAGCAAATGTATCTCTGTCACACATCCAATTATAATCAAAAACGGAGTCCCACAAGGATCAATAATGAGCACCGCACAATTTTTAATAGGAATCAACAACATCATTATCAACCTCAAATCACCAATAAAAACTCAGCTATTAGCGGATGACATAATAATCACATGTAGCGAGAAAAATATAAGCTGCATTAACGAACATTTACAAACAGCCTTCAACACCCTTCAGGACTGGTCAAAAACAACTGGCTTAAAATATTCTCCCAAAAAAACGCATTCTATTCACTAGGAAAACTAAGCTCAATCCCCCACTTAAATTATATCTGAGTAATCTTGAAATTTCACTGACAGCATCAAAATATTAGGCCTTATTTTCGATAAAAAATTATCTTAGGCGCCACAACTAAAAACCATAAAAGAGTCCTGTATAAAAAGATTTAACATTATAAAAACTCTTTCCAATAATAACTGGGGAGCGGATAAAGACACTCTTCTAAAAACATACAGAGCGTTAATTAGATCCAAACTAGATTACGACTCTACTGTTTATAACTCAGCCAAAAGCTCCACCAAAAAAATAATTGATTCAATCTCCCAATCAGCTCTTAGACTAGCAACAGGTGCATACCGAACATGCCCC
Source organism: Tetragonisca angustula (assembly GCA_036937485.2). Lineage (NCBI taxonomy): Eukaryota > Metazoa > Arthropoda > Insecta > Hymenoptera > Apidae > Tetragonisca > Tetragonisca angustula. The sequence goes on along the minus strand of JAWNGG020000057.1, from coordinate 923,273 downwards.
ATAAACAGCCTACTATTCGAAGTCAAAGAAATGGCAATTGAATCTAGAAGGAAGTTTCTAACTCTTAAATACGCACTAAAAGTCTCATTCTCTCCAAATAATCCTTCCTATAACAACATCTTCAATAGATACAAAACTTTCTACATCAATAAACCCAAAATTCCCTCCCCTTTCTATATCAGTCTTACCAAAATCCTCCCATCCGTCGCTTTCAAAATCTTCCCCACCATTGAATGTAAACCATCACCATGGACAATAGAAGCATTCCCAACAAACACCAGTCTGGCCTAACTCCCCAAAAAAATCGTCCAGCTGACCACAGGACTCGATTCCTAGAACTAAATAACAACTACGTCCAACACAGCAGGATTTGATTGATGGGTCAAAAACGGACACTAGAGCTGGATACGCCATTATCACAGAAAAAACCAAAAAAAAATCTCTCTTCTTCATCATCCATCTTCACAGCCGAAACTTATGCCATCCTGGAAGCCGTTAAATATACACACTCAAATAACGAAGCCCAGATCGTCATATACACCGACTTCGTGAGCGTTACAAACGAAATTATATGATCAAAGAAACCAACTAATATCCACCATCCAAGAACTAAACCAAAACCAACCTAACACAAACGACACATTCACCTGGATTCCAGCTCATCAAGAAATAGGAGGAAATGAAAAAAACCGACGCAGCAACGACAGAAGCCACAGTTCCCTCATTTATTAACAATCGGAACCATCTTCCAATCCCGTACGACTACCAAATAATCCATTGCAAAAAAGTAACAAAAAATGAATGGAATAATACATGGAAAATAACTAGAAGCATCCAACTCGACAAAAGTATCCAAGACTTTCACTAGCAAACACCAAACTTTAACAACTGAAAAGAAGGAATAATTATCACATGCCTAAAAACCGGTCATACCAAGCTGACACATGAACACAAAATCAAAAAAACTACACCGCCCACCTGCACTCATTGCAATAACCACCCATTAACAATAACCCACATATTGCACGAATGCCACACCACAGAAACCCAAAGACAGAAATACAGAATCAACGCAAACATAAACTTGGCTTGTCAAAATGACATACAAAGAGTATTAAAACGTCTCAAAAATATAAACTACTACACACATATTTAATGGCACCGTCGTCGCTAATGACCTCGTTGTCGATGCGACAATGAGGAAAAATAGAAGAAGAAGAAGAAGAAAATATTAAAGACTATATTATGATATCATTTGTTTGATTTTAGAACATTCTATAATAATCGTATTAATATTTTTGAATGGAATTCTACAATTTTTATCACATGTGACATCAGAATATTTAGTCTCTAACACCTATAATTTTTATTTAACTTGTTTTTTCATATTTATCATTTATATTTCTCGAGTTATTTGACACAACCTGGGATTCGTAGTATCATTGAAAAATAAACTCAAAACAGGGACTAAGATCTTGCTGGCGTTAGAACTGGAGTATCGAATCCGAAATTTATGTCCGTACGAACCCCGATAACATACAGCGTGTTTTGAATTATATGGCCTTTTCTTTGTGAGAATTTCCGAATTCATTTAAACAAATTTAAACAAATTTTCCCCTATCTTGAGGCCCCAAAAATCTGCGAAGCCAATGGAAAGAAAGGAGATTTTCCTCAATTTTCCATCAGCTTATGACATATTAAAAATCGTTTGACTTCTGATCGATCCAGATTACTTCCTAAGCAGCCTCTTCCATTGGATTTAATAGTAACATTACGTTTAAACAAGAGGGACAATATCTTGATGGTCAGCGCGCAGTAACCAGTTCAGTCGTTAATATATGGAAAGTTACGATCTTCGTCCCAGTTCGGTATCGTATCGCGCACGAACACTACTGCTCTACATGCAAATAACGCATAAATAGCAAAAGACTCAGTTAGAATAATGAGGCTGTTGCGATAAAAAGAAACTTATTTGCATAATAATTCAAGTGAATAAATTATATCCGCTGAATAATCAAAATGCAAGATTGAACATGTTTTTCTATTAAAGTCAATACGTAATTTTTAGCCTAGAAGAGACCGAAGAATAAAAGGGACAAAAAAAGGCAGACTTGCTTGTACTGAAATATCAATAGATGTTATTTTCTCTCTATCTAGTCATAGAATGTAAGCACATTACATTATAGTAAGTTTGAAAATTAATGGAATTTTGATATTTTTTTCCAAGAGAATAATTGAGTTGCAACTCATGGTTCTTCTGAAATTTTTATTCTGTACGCATTTCTGTATTCAGTCATCTGTATAATAGATGAAACATGTGGAATAATATTTATTTACATAAATATCATAGATGTTTCATTCTGTAATAGCATAATCATGTTATGCAATTTTGTGGAATTCAGATGTTTATTGTTTAAGTGTAACGTTGCAACACCGTCATTTTAAAATTTTTCTGTTCCACATTTTTTCTACTCAATTTGTTCTTTGAAAAAGATAAAATTAATATCTACAATAATTTAAAATAAATATTTAAATTTGCAAATTCCATTTATTGATAATAATTCAACTGAATTTCTATATTCAATTAATGTCACGTATAAAGTTACGATGTAATTAAAACCTAATTATCTAAGTGAAAGTGAAGATAAGACAATGTATTATAGCGAAATAGATCAGAAGCCGCTCTATGTGCTGTCTCATTCTATATTATTCTAGTAGTTCTGTTTTCTCAGTCAACTATGTCGCGATCCGCTCATTACGTTCGTATCGTAAGTTACGTGTAAAACAATTTTATATCGTGAGCTTACATTTTTTAATTCTACCTAATGCTATAATTATTTGTTTTGAACTCATCACAATTGTGTTTCAAAATTATAAATACTTATGTGGATCTTTAAAAAGATGGTGTATTCAACATGCCATTGTAATATAAATAATAATAAATAGAATGTTATATATACATTGGAAATATCTATATAAAAATTGAATCAGACGTAATAATAAAATTCAATGAAAGTTATAGAATAAGAAAATTACTCATCCAGAATTGAATTCATTTTCTCGATCACTATATGAATAACCTATAAATAAAACAACAAAAATTTGAAAATTCTACCTGGGAAGATTCAATTTCGAAATCATAATTCCTCAAACTCTGCTTTCAATCGAATGAAAAACATTTTGCTAAATCGAGTATATTCTAATACAGTTTACGTAAATCCATGCTAATTAGTATGTCAGGAGTGGGATATCTAAGAATCAATGGTCATATATGCTGCGAACTATTATTCAATTATTTCGTTATTCAGTTACATGTACGAGAGGAAGTAACACTTCACGGAATTTAGATCCAGGAAGTATCTACACAAAAACTCAAAGTTATAGTGAATTGGTTGAAATTAGTGTTTGAAAGAATAATACAGGTACTATCTTTAACAAACAAATTAACTAAATTAAAATTAATAATTTATTGTAGTGAAATAATTATAAGATATAAAAATTCCCATTTTTATGGGGAGTTAATTATTTATAATTGCAAATTGATTGTTAATAAAATTATTAACAAATGGGGATTAATTATTAATAAAATTACTAACATATAATGCAAATTATTTATCTCTAACATCATTTACAGTTAAAATAGCACCCAAAAAGGAGTGACAAATTGACAGACTGATTGATTATGTTTGCGATGTTTATAAGAATCTTCTACTGTTGTTGAAATGTTACACTTTTTATACGTTTTTATACAAATTAATATTTTCAAGAACATAAATGAATATAAGACTGTGTATTATAATATAAGAAAGGACAAAATTCTTCTATTTATATTCATACTATCTTCGTCTTTCATACGATAGATTTTACAAAATTAAAAATAAAGTATCTCTTAATTTTTCGATATACTTTTTAGAGAATATTGAGCTGCGTCAAAAATATATTATTCGATATAAAAAAGTGACGGTTACCACGAAATTTCCTAAATGTTTCCATTTAAAAAACAAAAAAAAATACATCTATTACAGAATGTGTTTTTCCAAACCATGCATAAAAAATTTTTTCATACAACATATACTTTAGGAGATGAGCAAGTTAGACAAACCACTTTGTATATGTATTTTATATATAATTATATAAATAATGTAATAATATATAATATGTTATGATATTATTTATAATATATAATTACATATAAATAATTATATTATATCATATATAAATTTATGTAATTTGTATATAATATAATAACGACTTGTGGACAACCGACTGGAAAGTAATTCTACATGTAAAAATGGATTGCAAAGAAAAGAAAATTTTTTTGTTCGAGACTTCGTTTTTGAGAAAATCGACTTTAGGTATTTTTTAAGTTAAATTTAAATTAAATTAATTTTCTCACTTTACAGAAGTAAATAAATTACATGAGAAAATAATGTAGAAGACGTTTCATTTTCGATAAAATTTAAAAATTTTCAAATACACGTATTAAAGCAATTGTTAGCGAAATATATCTAAAATTTATTTTCTTGAAAATGACGCTTTGAACGAGAAAATTTTATTCTACATTTTTCACTTATTTTTGCACATAGAACATCTTCGATTATTTGTGTCTGTCCAATGCAGAATTAGCCAAATTCGAATATACTTGAAAAATTTTCAACTTCAAATTTCAATACAAAAATTTTCTTTTTCTTTTTCGAGTATATATGTATACTGCTACAAGGCGCGAATAAAATTTAAAGTATTAATACGTAAGTATTGTTTAAACGATAATAAAGTGAAAACTTTATCTTTAGTCTTATTTTATACATATGTTTTACAATAAAATTTTCCTAGAACATTATCTTTTGATAATTAAAAACAAAATCGTTTGGTTTTTTCTTTGCTTTTTCTTATTGTAGTGCCAACCAAAGAATAACAGAAGTTTCAAAATTAAAAGTATAAAAGTTTTCAGAATTTATGTAAATTGCACAAATATATGAAATATCCGAGTTATAATATTTAGATACGCAACTAAATTCCTATTTAGTACACATTTGTTTTATTATGTTCATAAAAATTTGAAATTGTACAAAGGCCTACTGAAATATGAAAAAAATCACTAATAAAATTGTAAAAATGTGAAATGTGAAGTGTGAAAAAAAAATGAAAGAAATGCTAAATGTTTGCATAAAATTTATTTCATATTTATAGAATCATACTATTACATTTAACTTTATATTTTACATTATTTTATATTTTATATTATTATATTTAATTTATAGATTAATGTATAGCATTATCTGTTTGGTTAATTGTTAAATAAATACAATATCTCAGATTATTTTCGTCGTTGGGAAAATTTATGCATTTATGCAAATATTTCATTAATTAAATATTCAAAATTAAGTAAAGTGAAAATTGTAATTGAAGTAAAATGACGTATAGCTCTCTAATGTATTTCATTGACGCCGTTTATATTAAATTTTTCGAATGTTAAGAAAAATTTTATCTCAGATTTGATGATGAAAATACAGTAGTATGCATAAGTATTTGGACACTTTTAAATTATTACAATATAAAATACAATTTAAATGTACTTCTTTAATTCAATCTTAACATATAGAGTTAATAGAGGAAAAGAATAATGAATATTGTAATATAGTATAATTGTAATAATGAAGATTCTGCAGAGTGATATTAATTATGTCTGTTCGTTGTTGAAATATTAGAAATATTATGTTTCTAACTGCATTAAAAAATTTTGTATAAATTTAAATTTTGTAAAAAGACTATTTTTTGATTATTTATTTAATGAACATGAAACTTGAAAATGCACAAAATTAATAATAAAAAAACGTTCAAAACACAGAGAACAAAAGTTTTTAATGAAACTGTACTAAAATTAATGTCCAATTGTACATCTTCGATACATTAGAAGTTTAGAAAAAAAATTCGTCGTTAAAGTTCCTATGAATATGAATAAACTGCATCGAAAATAGCATTATTCATATGAAATTAATTATTACAATGCAAAATGGTTATACAATTCATTTCAAAATTTCAAAACGAAATATCTTGTTAATCAGACATTTTCGAGAGAAATGTTGAATTGCATAAATTTAACGATTTTAGGGAGGAATACAAGTATCCCACTTTTTTTTTTTTTTATTTGTGAAACTTCGAATGAATATCTATGTTTTTCTTGGCTATTCTTATTCTATGAAGGATAGGAATTTCTATTTCGATCGTTTTTTTTTTTTTTATATCGAACACCATTTAAAAGAAAAAGAATTTATTTTAATTTTACTATTCTGACACAAGAATAATTATGTTTTTGTTATTATCAGATATAAAATATTATCAATAACATTTGCATTTTTCTACTTGTTTTACTACAAAAATAATCTTAATTATTTTATTTTTAATAGATTGGCAGCTGTGTGTTTTTTCTTCACGATCAGATAAAAGATAGTTCAAAATGGACGTACAACTGGATCATGTACATATTACGCAACCTAGCTATTTTTATGTAACCGATTTCGAAAAGAATTTTAACTACAAAAATGGTCATGAGTGGATGAAGGATAATCATATAATCCCTTTCTATTGCTGTGCTCTTTACCTTGTGCTAATTTTTGGTGGGCGTTATTACATGTCAAATAGACCAAAGTTCGAATTAAGAGGACTACTTGCTATTTGGAGTGGATCTCTCGCAATATTATCTATTATTTTTTTTGTTAGAACGCTACCGGAAGTCTATAACATATTAAGCAATCATGGATTCTACCACAGTATTTGTACAGCTAGGTAATTTCACTTCCATATCTTATTCTTGAAAATAATATTTGTTCCAGTATTGTCCATTCTTATATCAGACGTTTAAAGAATTGAAGCATTATTCGAGTGAAAAATAAATTTCGAATATTGTTTTTATTATATTAACTCTCATTCGTCCTTTATGCAAATTTTTTTTTAAATGTTACATTATTTTGCAGCGTAAGTATAAACACAGAGGTGAAGTTCTGTAACATTCATTTTTGTATATATATGTACAATATTCTCGATATTTTCGTTAACAAAGTTGCAAAGTTTGCATTGCGTAATAATTGCAACTCACTGCCTTCTAGTTATTACACAATTATTCATTCAGTATTCTAGCTCTTTGAAAATGTATGGTTATTCATGTGCATTTGTTTTGAATATGTAGCTGTAGTAAATAAAATTCCAAAAAAACGATCGTAATATTAGATAAAACTATGTGACAGGTAATGATAAAATGTCAATGTGAAATTGAACATCTGTACTTAAAAGTAGAATTTCTACGATTCGTATACACAATTAAATAGAAATTTACTGCTGATTAAAGAATTTGTAAATTTAACTATTTAATAAAATTTTAAATTGAAAAGATAAGGGACGACTGAGGGGATTTAATTGTAAAACACTGTATTTATTGATTGTTTACATTATATACTATATTTCTTTCATTCCGACATTATAGAAGCATAATCTCCGAGCGAAAAAAATGTTATATAAAGTTTATTCGTAAACGTTTTGATACAAAATTATAAGCAAATTTTGAACATAGCTTGAATATATGCATAGTAACAAATATAAAATTTAATTAATTAGTAATTAGTAAATAAAGTAGTTAGGATGTAGCGAATTACTCAAGAAACTCAGAATGTAATAAATTCCAAGTTACATCGATGTTAAACTAGCCGATATAGAGAGTGGTCATTTTAAAATTAAAATTTAAGAATTTTTAACGATTTTTGCGCTTTAACTAATATTTTCCAAGTATAGACATATGTTCAATATTTGCTTACAATTTTGTAACAAAGCTTTTATAAGTAAATCTCATATAATATTTCTTCTTATTTTTACTACGCGTTTATATTTTTGTCGGGCACAAGGAGAAAATACAACTTTCTTCGTTTTAATTTGTATTTGTGACTTTGTTATTCTATGAAGTTTACATCACATAACAATTTTCTTATCTAAAGTAATGATTATTGTTTAGTTAAATCCACATATATAAGGTGTTACAAAATATGTAAACTATATTTATAATCACGATTATGAATATCAAGAATTAAAAATATTAATGCTATTTAAAAATATAATTTCTTGGATTTTTCGTTTTTTGCACATCTTCACAAGAAAAGTACAAGAAATAATACGTTAATATCGTAACTAAAAACAATTACAAAAGTGTAACAGATAGATGTTGCATAAATTTATTGGTTATCATATTTTTTAAAATGTTTTAAAATCACTCTCAATTTTGAGAGAAGAGTATTTCCTATAATGACAAAAGGAATAGAAACAATATATTTATACTACTACCATGTTCCTCATAGATAACTTTGGCGAATGTAAAGTAATTATAATTATTGATCCACGAAACAATCGTTTCCTTTCACCAATGTGGAAAACGACAGAACTTTCTGTGGGACCTGATATAGACAACAAATAATAATTAAAATTATAATCATATGAAAATTTCTATAAATAAATGCCTAATGTTGTTTAAACTTGACACCGTGATACCATACGGCATTAATTTGCCTACTATTCCAACAAATACGTAACACTTTGTCACTAGAAACAAACGTTTTGGTAACATATGTATATTAAGACATATGTATATTAGAACGATTTCGATCTACTAACAATAAGTTCATTAATAAGTGCAATTTTTCACTAATCGCAAATTTTTCCTTTTAAAGAAATAAGTATTTCTTTTTATATTCTATTTAAAATAATAAAAAACAGCATTTTATCGATTATTTTTGAAATATAAAACAAGTTTGTTATATCGAAAAAATCGATCATATTTTTAATGCTGATTTACATGTGATAGTTTTTAAAATACGTAATAATATTTCGAAAGTATTAAGTCACAGTAAAAACAATTGCGTTCTTTGCAGCACATATGATCCTGTAAACAATCTTTGGTCATGGTTGTTTTGCCTATCGAAAATGCCAGAATTAGGCGACACATTTTTCATTGTGTTACGGAAACAACCATTGATATTTCTACATTGGTACCATCACGTGACAGTTCTTCTTTATACATGGTACTCTTGTGTAGAAATCTCAGGATATTCCAGGTGGTTTACCATAGTAAACAGTTTCATTCATTCTTGGATGTACTCTTATTATGCTTTGAAAGCAATGGGATTCAAACTACCAAAATGGTTCGCCATGACAATTACTATACTACAGATAGCGCAAATGTTTTGGGGTATATTTGTAACCATATCAGCGTATTATTACGCATATATTGCTCAAATTCAGTGCAACGTTCCAGTTAAGAATCTCACATTTACTACGTTAATGTACCTCAGCTATCTTATGTTATTCATCAATTTTTTCAAACAAACTTATTTTTCTGACAAACATGCAAACAAAGTCGAAAGGAAAGGTCGAACTAAGACTGAGTGAAATACGTACAAGCTAGTACTACTTTGTGAAAAAAAAAATATATATATATATATATATATGTCGAAATCTCTTGTCGCTGGATGTTTTCTACAAAAAAAAAAGAAAAAATAGTTTACTTATATATATCGGAAACTTATTAATTTAAGACATATTCTAACTTTAATTTTTAAAATCTATCGCATGAAAAATAAGGATAATATCAATACAAAAATATTGATCCTGTCAAATAATGAAAGTCAAAACATCTCTTTCAGTAATAATTCATACACATACACATACACACGCGTACAACATATACATAAATTTGTTTATAATGCATTACAAAATACATTCAAATCCATTTAAAAAAATAAAGTTAACTTCACATGATCTTTGTAAGTTTATTTACAAGATTTAGATCCCATGTTCTTCAATTCCATAAACTGAAATGAACAAAGAAATTACAATTATAAACATTATTCTTAAAAATTTGCCTTAAAATTCACGATTATTTATACTGCTTTCCTATAATAGAAAAATTCGTGAAAATACTGTCTATCTTGAATTCTATCATTGTCTACCATTGTCTATCTCTGTTTTGAAGATATGAAAAAAAACTTCGTTTTTTAAACGTAAAATCATCGAAGGGACCATAATATGGCAATAATGATTGTTTTGTAGATGGAAGGGTTTCAGAGATATCAATATGACTTTTAAAATGAAAACTTATATTTTTTAATATTTTGCCACGCACGCAGAAGTTTTTGTCTTAGAAATGTTAAAATGATAATCACTTACCTTAAGAATAAGAATACAATAAATGAATAATGTTACATTTCATAGAGATAGATGCCTATATTTATTTGCTCACTGCTCAATATATTTAATTATAACCTGGGAAAAATAAATAATTTGTTATTTCTTAATAATTTTCACCCATATTTTAAAACGGAAAGCGACATCATTCCGACGAATTAAAAAAAAGATCACAAGTGAGAGTAAAGGAAGTGATAGTGAATATAGTAATACTGTTTTGTTGAAAGAACTGATGAGAAAGAAAAAAATTATGAAGCGTACAATTGGTCACACGCATCTGTGGAATAATAGCTAACGCAAAGAATTAATGCACTGATCAATGCAACTCGACATTTTTTATAAAAAGAAAAAAATATTAACTCATATATATTATTATTAATATTAATATTAATTCCAATAATGTTCAATCTCGATTAAATCTTTTATTATTAAAGTATCAACGCACTATCTACATTTGATTTGTTCATAATGTATTTTGTCCTGATTTCTGATCTATTTCCGTACCGAATTTTTGTCCTTGTTTTTTGTGCATCACTGTTCTCTATGTGACAATTTTCTCTTTATGACAAGTTTAATCTTATAAATCAGTGTAACGGTAAACGAATTTAACAACAAAATTAATGAATCTAAAATGTGCTGTATCTAACTACTTATAATTCTGTCTCTGTTTTCAATCGTTTCGTTCTCAATTCTTTGTCTTTATTCTAATTCTCTATTATTCTTCTATTCTTAAGGGTATATTCTGTGAATAAGTAAATAAATAAATGAATGAATTTTGTAAAATCTTCTAAAAGACAAGGAAAGATAAGTGCCATCTAGAATACATATTGTCCTTGTTTTTCATGCAATAAGATTTATAAAATTAAAAATATAAAATATCTACTAAACTTTATTTATATATAATGTAGTACCGGTTATTATAATTATTACAATTAATCTATAGTTATAATTTTAGTTATGTTTAAATATAACAGATGGCCTGTTTGTTGATCATAGAAATACGACAAAATATGAATGTGATGCGAGAAGCACAACGTAGGTATGGAGCATTCTTCCTTTTGAAAAGAGCAGAGTCGAGAGAGTTGAAAAACGAGTCGAGAGAGTCGTGAGAGAGCATTCAGAAAGCACTGTTAAAAGTGTCAATTGTGTTGTTAAAAGAGTTTATTTGAGTTGTTAATTCGTGTTGTTTGAATGTTATTTGTCTTGTTCAATTATTTGTTGTTGTATTATCATTACTTTTGTTAAATAAACATTATTTATATCTCTACAATATCTTTTTAGAATCTTTTATCTACAGAACTTTTTATAAAGACCGAACTGAATCGATCAATGGATTAAAAAACGATTGACTCAAAAAATGATTTTATTGAAATATTCGATGATATGAAATCTTCGAAATTTAGGCTAACTTTGTAATCTCCGGAAATTCTTTACTTAAAAAGAAAAAATCATTATTGATATATTATGGCTATCTCTGTACTCATTAACGAAGATTTTTCATATCTCCAATAATATAACAAAGATATTTAAATCAAGTTTTAATACTGTGGGATAGGGAATTCTGAGAAAAGGCCCAGAACTTTCTCCAGTGCCCAAGAGACACTCGTCGTCTGTGGAGTGCCACTTGGGATGTTTAAAGCGAAGGGTAGCCTGGACCTAAGCCTGGGAATATTTGGTTTAGTCGCCCAGGCCTAGGTCTTAGAAATATTAAGGATACGAACATTCGTGTGCACGAATGTATGAGAATAACGAAGCTTTGAGAAAGCATATTCCAAAAAAATCAAGAGAGAGCAGTAAGACATCAGAGAGTAACGAGTCGCGAGAGTGTACAGATCTAGAGAGAGTAGCGAGTCGTGAAAGTGTAAAGATTATAGAGAGTTTCGAGTCGAGAGAGAATATAGAGAGTGTAGCGAGTTGTTAGAGCGAGTTTTAATCTTTATTTTTTTTTGTTACAGCCGCATTAGAACTTTTGTTTTCTATCAAATCCCACAAAATTCGGAACTCGTTCGGGATTCTCACAATACTTTATACTTTTATAATATGTAAACATATTTTTCAAAATAGGACTTGCGCCACTCATCAATTGAAGTGCTTAAATCGCACATTTACGAAAGTGATACAACTGAAAAAAAATATATTCTTCAAATGAAACAAAAACCAGTTTTTGAACAAAAATAGAAATTTTATTAATAAAAAAAATGATATAACTTTTCATCCTATTAACGCATATTTGTTCACAATAATTATCGGTATAAAGTTCATACAATAAAATATATCCATATAAATCAGGATGGGTGATATAATTGCTTTCTACCAATTAAATTATAAATCAATTAGAACAGATAAATGAATAAGATTTTTATAATTATTGTCAGTTAATCTCAAACATTTTTATAGTCATAACACAAGAATTATGATTTTTATATCATTTTCATCGCAAACGTGCGAAATGTATGTAGGTATGTAAATCTAAAATAGAAATCCTGAACCATGCGCTAAAATTCTATTTATTCGCAAATTGTGTGCGAAGGAATTTATAAAGAATGGGAAATAATCTAATAGTCAGTAAGAGATAAAGAAATGATCTAAAGACTGGGAGGAAAATTGAGAAATAATAAATTGAAATAAATAATAAGAATAATACACAAAAATTGCAGTTTTTTTTCTTCCACATTTATCTTGCTTTCTTAAATAGTAATGATTAGAAATACATTTTTGACCTTTACATCTCATCCTGAAATAGATACTTATATATGACCCTGCAGCATTTTTAATAATGAAATACAAAAAATTTTGAAATCTATTAATTTTTCCTCATTTTTGTAATATACTAAAAACGGCAAAATGTTGAAAGAAATAATATTCTAAATTAAAAGTGCTGCCAACTTTTTACTATATAAGATCTTTTATGCAAATTTAAAGTCACATCAATATCAAGATCATTAGTGATTGGAATATGTGTAGACGGTATTTAAATTTCATAGTATAAATTTATGCTCATCAAGTATTAAAATGTTCTCTTCAGATGATTTTGGGAAATCAGAGCAGAGATGGAGTACCAGTCCTATGGAATTTTCTTTGGCATTCAAAATTTGTTGCCATTCACATAAAATATGTTGAGCTATGATAGATTTTTGTCATTTATTGGAGGCGGGAGACTTAATTTTATTAATTAGATGTTCATGTTATTTTCGTATATCTTCTGTTTTTAATCGAGACAATATAATTCTTTTTTTTCTGGTTCCGTTAAAAGGGATTTCCTGGTAGTAGTCATTTATTCATATGTTGTGAATTTTTGTCTGATTTGATATTGTACACAGCCAGTTTCATTCTTTCTTAATGATGGTTTTTACATAGTATATAAATTTTTTATATGAGCTAGAATTTGTGACTCAACGGTAGAGTCAATACTTTTTTTTATCATTCATGTCTGCTATTTCACTTCCAATGCCTTAATGAGGGGGTATGTAGGCTATTGTAACATTTTTGTTCAAGTTGGAAAGTTCAGTGTATTTCGTTTATCATTATAGAAGTGTTTAATGATGTTATATTATTGTCCTTTTTCAGTGTATTTAATAAGGCTTTGGTTACACTTTGCATAAATTATATTGTCCGTATAGATTGTATAGGCGTTTGTTTGGATATATTTTAGATCATCGTAAATTGCATATACGAGTATTTCTGCTGGGAAAATAGTCATTTAAAAGGGGAGGCGCCTTTTTATTTTATCAATTCTGAGGCATCAGTATAAATTTTATGATGATGTGTGAATTTTTGATCAAGCTTCGTGAATTTGGTTTTGTACTCAATTTGTCCTTTTTCTGAGTATATCTGTTAGATCATAGATTAATTTCAGATGTTTTAAGGCTCCAGATGCTATTTTCTCCTATTTACGTATTATGACGAGAATTTTAGGAGTCTAACCAAAATATTTATTAATTCTAATATAAAATGGGAGAGAGAGGATTTTTTATGATGTAAGTTTTTGAATCTACTATTAAATCTACTATTAAATATATACTGAAGCGGGATTATTAGGACATATAGGACATGTTTATTGCATATTTTCTGCATACAAGTATTTTTTCTTTGTTGAAATAACATCTCTTTGGTTTCGAAAAGAATACTAATAGTTGGACAAGTACGGCATAATTCTAATAATAAATAATTTGTTAATAAATCACGTTATGAATAGTTTCGATTGTGTGCAAATTGCGAGATTTAGCTGAATTATAAATGATTGATCCATAGTTGATTCTGGAGAAAATTAAGGTATGATTTTTGGAGGATCTTTTGATCTGAGTCTCAATTGCTGCTGGTTAGTATTATATTTTAATAATGTTAAACTTTTTTAAACATTTATCTTTTAGCTACCTTAAGTGAGGGCTTCAGATTAGTTTGTTTTATCAAATATTAGGCCAAGAAGTTTGATGTTTGCATTTTCTATAATTATTGTCAGAGTGCTGAAAGATTTTGATTTTCTAGTGAAGAAGATAGTTTACGTTTTTCAAGATGAAAATTTGAGACCAGATTTATATTATTTTTGAAGATAGTTTATAACATTTTGTAATAATTCCTTTAAGGTATCAAGATGTTTTTCACTGCAAGTTATAATGAGATCATCTGCAAATAAATGACTTTTAACTGGGCTTTCTATGTCTTCAGCTATACAGTTTATCTCAGAAACAGATTAATCTTTGAGGTGCTTCATTTTTAATTGGGATCTGAAAGAATGCCATTTATTCTTACTTGGATAAATCCATTGGAGAAGAAATTTAATATAAATGCGAGCATAGGATTATTGATATTATTGATATGAATTTAATAAGTAATTTATTGATATTGGATTTCTAAATCATGTCACATGATTTCTTAATATTTTAACAAACAGCGATAAGTAATTCATTTTTTTGAAGTGCATCGCATATACCTATTTGTATATTGTTTAAAATATCTATGGAAGAACAATAGGCGGAGATCGTACTGAACTGGAATTAAAAAATTATTAATTTTCAAATACCACCTAATTCTTTTATTAATTATTTTTTCCAGCATCTTGCACATGTTATTATGTGCTATCGATCTTGGTATTTAGGCCTCACTATTGAGATAACTGTAGCTTTTCTCCAGTTGTTGATGAAGGTTTTATGGATTCATATACAATTATATGTCTTAAGAAAAAAGTTTCTTCCAGGTATTAAGAGATGCTTAAGCAATCTATTTGATAACCATCTGATCCTGGTAAAGAGTTTTTTGTTAGTTAGAATGGAGTTTAATTAAAATTTGAAGAATAATTCCTATCCCTTAAATTAAGTTTGAATTTTTCAACAAGTATGTTTGCGACTATTTT
Organism: Tetragonisca angustula; assembly: GCA_036937485.2. Lineage (NCBI taxonomy): Eukaryota > Metazoa > Arthropoda > Insecta > Hymenoptera > Apidae > Tetragonisca > Tetragonisca angustula. The sequence continues at coordinate 907,699 of JAWNGG020000057.1, read as the reverse complement.
GTCTTCATCTTTTTTTATACCCTTGATTTTTTTCTACATTTATTTTATTGACGTTTAATTTATTATCGAAATAAAACATGTAATTCTCAGGATTTCTTCTTGTTTTCTTTAAATTTTGCTCTCACTTTTTAAAATCCAATTGAATTTTTCATGGTCGGATTTTTTTTCATGAGGTTGAAAACGTGATGACTTTCTTTGCGTACAATTTTCATTCTACTAATAAAGTTAATAGAATGTACGAAAAAAATGTATGGTGTGTTTCTGGATGGATTGGATTGTATTAAATTAAAGAGACATCTCTTACTGCAGTACAATTATTTCAAATTTTTTTACAATTTCGATTGATTTTAGATTTGATTTTTGTTCGTTTTCTTTTAACGATCTAGTTAATGTTTTATTGATATTTGTGTTAGTTAATATTATTCAAATTTCATTTAGAATAAATTAGAATTTATTATATTAAAATTAAATTAGAATTAGAATTTCAAGTTGTATTGTGCGATCTTTGTAACTCTTTTAGATAGGGAGTAATCGCAATCATACACATTGTCCAGTACTCTCTATTTCATACGTTGTACTAATCTAGTGAAGGATATTTTATATCATAGGTCAATAGCATGGAATGAAATACACGCATAAAGTGGGTAGTTGCATCTGTATTCAAAAATGTAATATTAGGATTTTCTACAAGTCTTTCCATTTTCCTATTTTGAGATTCAATTCTAGACGATTCCCAGAGAAAGCGATGACTGTTGAAATCTATTACAATATTCTACAATATTCGATTCTTCTAAGTGATCGAGAAGTTTGGCTATTGGATAAATATATATTACATATGTAGAACTTGCTTGGTAACGATATCACAATTGCTATTAGTTCTGAATTTATAATTAGAGGGATTTCTTTCGTTTGGTTGCATAATTTGTTAGATATTGCTATAAATGCTTCCTTTTTTCTCTGTCTTTTGTAAATAGCTTAGAATTTCTCAAAGATAAATGATAACTTTTTTTAAAAATTTATTTCTTGCAGCCATCTTATTTCTGGATTGTATTCTTTCATGATGATCTGAAGTCATAATGGATGCGATATTGATACACCACTGAATGTTTTCATTTTTATAAGATTAAGAGGTAGGGAAAGATGCTGAATCAGAGTCAATCTTAGACGTCTAAATCAAGATTTCGTGGATGTGAACCGTGAATTTTTTACAAATCCTATGAATCCTATTTTTTTTTCTTGTATTATGTTCTTTTAAGAACGATTAAATGTTTTTCGTCACCATTATTTTAAATATTTTTCATCAGCTAAGGTATTACCTGTGTATTGTTTTGAAATGTCCATAGAATTGTTTACAGAAACATTTTCTATTGAAACTTTTCTGAAAAAAATTTAGTATATAATTATTTTTGAGATTTTTAATTTCATCTTTGATAGATTTTAGTATCTTTTCTATTTTGTTGGCACCAGATGCAAAACGTTTATATATATATATATATATATTTAGAATTTTCTTTCCTGGATTGGTTATGGCTATTTAAAATCATCATATATATTTGAATGATGAGAGTTGTTCCTGATGATTCGGAAAATAGTCTTTTATGCCTGTAGTCATTAATAAGTTGGCATTATTTGGTATATATGTTTGATATATATCACAAAATATAAATAGATCTAACTTAGAATGTATTATTTTGTCTCACGTTTTCGAGGTTTTAGAACTTGCTTACTATTTTCGTGTCACATCCTGTCATACCGATTTAGGAAGGTTTACACCGAAGCATTACTACTGATGAGAATTAAAATTAAAAAATATGAACAATGTTAAAAATATGAACATATTTGCTTCGAGAATTATTTATTGAATTGAACGTGATGGTACTTCAACAATGAAAGAATGTAACGATTTAAAACAGCAATTAGTGGAAATTGGAATGTAAAATTTATATATTTGATTATTTATATCAATTTAAAAATATTCAAAAAAACTGATTGAAATATATTTTTATAAATAACATAAACTAGAGTTCTTTATTATAGACTAGTTCTTTATTATATTTATAAATGTGTAAACTTACAGCTTAAATGAATCACTTTCATCCCGTAAACTCGATTTCGTAAAAGACTTGACTTAACAAAAAATGTTTCTAGGAGTATATTATGTGCTGTAAATTATTTTTTGCAAATTGTCTGTTTCGAAATTTTAAGTTTATTGTCTTAAACAATACCATACACAGATTTTCTTTTTCATAGTACAATGTTATTTGTCAAGACGAATTCACTGAATTGCATTTGCAACGATCGAAATTAGTTATTGCTAAAATTGTTAGTAAAAATAATACAAACTTAATGATATATGTTAATATTAATATTTTATGAATTTAAAATATTGCTCATTCCTATTTTCCTCTAATTGTCTCTTTCTGATTGCTGATGAACTTGTAGATTAATCACTTCCTCGCCAATCTGGATTACTTAATATTATTTAGAAATCAATGATAGAAATCGATATTCTGAACATTCATTTCCTCTAATAAATAAAGTTCGATATCCCCGTTAGAGAAAAAACTGTTTAAAATGTGGACTTCCACAACACATTAAAAAATCATTAAAATCGACAAGGAAATAGTCAATTTAAAAATTCACTCAATCGTCTTCGTCATTGTGCGGAATATCAAATGAAAAGCGAGTTAAAGAGACACAGGAAAATTTCGGATTTCCTAAGGAAAATATAGTTGCCAAAACCTAGAAGTACTTACATGGTAGCCACATGTCTGTTGACTCGATGAAATGCAAACTAGCGAAATGGGTAAGTTACACGTTTGTTACGTACGATATGTAATAACAATAGTACGTATTGATGGCTTTAACATTTACTATTGTACCTTTGTAACTGTTTTTAAATGCAATATCACGAAGATTTGTTCAAAAGAAAATCAACATTCAACACATTATATTTACGAAAAACGACAATGCTATTTACGTGATTTTTTTCATTTTATTTTCTGATATGCAATATAACGAATGTGAGACAAATAAAATAAAAAATTATTTTTGTTTCATCTAATATTAAATATAGAATAAACATATTCTTAAAAATCAGAAATGTGGAATAAATTGTTTTTGAAATTATTTAAATGATTTTTATTTAAATAAAAATTATTTGGATGCTAGTAGCCGATACTTCGAATCAAATGGGATAATTTTAATTGTGTAACTTGCGCATTTCGCTAATTTGCTATTTCATCGAATCTTATTCTGATAAATACAATAATAATAAGTATGGCAACCATGTCAGATGTTTAGGTTTAGCAATTGCTATATGTTTACTACTTAATCTGTCTCTAGATACTGTTTGTATTTTTCTAACAACGCTTATATAGAAAACATATGGAGAAATGAAAAGTTATAAAGTGTAGTCTTCCAGCGATATCTGACTCCGTGGTAATTTATTAATTTGTAACATAATTTTTAACAATTTGTAACAATAAATATCCTTGTATCCAAGTCACTGAATTCATCTTAACAAATAACTATGAGAAAATATGTGTATGATATGAAAATTCATTTATTTAACAAAATAAGTTTGATTTTGAAATTTCAAAATGGACGATGTTCAAAATATAATTTACACCACACAACGTACCTTTTTCTACAAAATAATATTTGTAGAAACACTTTTTTGTCCAATCTTTTAAAAAATTTGCAGAATAAAGATAATTCATACAGGCTGTGAATCTACATACTAAAATAAATAAAAAACATCATATCTAATTCATATCTAATTATGTTATTCATACAAATATATTTCAATCAATTTTTTTATTACTTCTAAATAAATGTAAATAATCAAATATATAATAAATTTTTCATCTCAATTTGTATTAACCGCTATTCCAAATCATTTCATTTTTTTTATTGATGAAGTTCGACTATTCAATGAATAATTCTCTCTAGCAGATGTGGCAACACTGTCCATACTTTTCCACTTTAATTTCCATCACTAATAATACTACGAAGCTGCCTAAATCAGTATAACAGGATATAACACGAAAATAGAAAGGGAAACCTACGATCCCGAAAACGAAGGGCAGAGGTCTATTAGTAAATTTCCATATTTGGTAAATTAATTATTCGTATTATATACTAATTTTTCAAAAAACGTACATATGTTTACAATAAATATATTATGATTTGACTATTAATCATGATAATTATTTTTATCATGATGCTGTGGTATAATAATATAATAATTGCACTGCAATATTAATGATTCATATAACAATATATTTTTATTATTATATATGAATACATTTTTGTGGTAAACGTTTAAATATTTTTGTAAGCCATTGTATACCACATAAAATTTAAAACGGTTAAAAAATATAGTCTCTGCTTACATGGATCTTGAAAAAATGGAAGGGACGACGAGATATTTGACGTGATTTTGATTATAATTCGATCTCTTTTTATATATTTTTACCTTCGATTGAATTATTTTCACTTTCGTTGCAGCTACCGACTCGTACAAAGTATTCAAATTGTTGTCATTTTTGCTATTTCTCTCCATATTTCATTATAAATTCAAAGATGTAGCAATTATATAACTAAGAATCGATCAATTAAGACGCAGTTGTTTACAAGAGAATGACGAACCTCAGCAGAAGCGACTATGCGTTTAATAGGACGAGTTTTAATTCCAGATGCGTTAAATAAGACGAGTTCTAGCTCCAGATGCGTTCAACAGGACGAGTTCTAACTTAAGTAAAAATTTTTCTTCAGTAATAATTCCTTTTTATCTAATGTGACGCATTTTAATTTGAAAATACAATAACTTGCTGCATTGATATGTAAAAAAAAGTGTATGATTCTATCTAGAAAATTATATTAACTTTAATATTTTCCGTATGCGTCCACATAGAAACAAACTAACTGCACTAAATTACTACTTCCCCGAAACAAATTGTATTTGAAACATTTTAGTCATGAAGATAATTGCATTCATAGATTAAAATGTGGCAGCCTATATATTGAATATACAGTGGTTTACGAAGTATTTAAATACACGATGTTAAAACATTCAGCAATAAAAATATGCGTGCTAAACTTAAGTTCTAAAAATAATGTTCCGAAGCTAGTAAGAAATATACATATATATTAAGATTGTACAAGGTCTATTACTCAACAATTGCCACGATTTCTCAAGCATTTTCGATCATTGTAGAAAAAAGTTTGAATAAAAGTTTCAGTTTCCAGTCACAAACTGCAATTTAAAAAATTTTCAAATAATTGCTATTCCGAAAAAAATCTCAAGGTGATATTGAACATTTTAAGTAACACTACAAATGTTGATTGAACTGTTGATTGAACATTGATTTGAATTACTATATTGATATAATTGTATGTGGTATACCTATCGGCGTTTAACTGTTGCTTCGAATGTGAAAAATAATCATCTATCAATAACGTATAATAAATATATTTCATGTTTATTTTCATAATGTATAACACATTTTAGATTTATGTTAATTTATGTTATATAATTAGTTTTCCAATGTTCTAAATTTAATATGAAATAAATATAGAAAACAGTATTGAAATATTATACAAAATATTATATTCTTGATATTTTGTAAATTTTCTTATATTATGTACATTCTGTCACATTTGTCGCATTTTACTTTTAAATCTTTTATAAGTATATGAAATTCGTATTCAAATTCGTAAACACTCATGTTTCGTTTGAATACGAATATGATATATAAAATTTTACGAAGTCCTTTTTCTTATTGTAATCACTCTTTTGAAAATACCAATGATTACAACTGTTCTCTTAAAAAATAAAATTTCGTTAATTTTTACATTCACATTATGTAGAATACGTATACATTTTACAATCAAATAAAACAAAAATAATCAATAATATATTATCAATAATCAAACAGAAAATTGTTTTTTATCATGTACCTTTAATAGAATGAAGTTAATGCTAAAATAATTTTATTATCTTAAATTATTTGAAAATTGTTCATCATAAAAGTTTCAAAATTCAATGATGTTGAAGAAAATATAATTTGATGATATTTGTTAATACAAAAGTATTAACAAAAAAGTATTAAGCAATTTATGATATAGTTTAGGACACATTGAATAATCAATACTATAATTGGCTGCGAATTTGTATATATTTATGATAAAATTTAAGGTAGCAAATGTAAGGAACGATAGTATACATAAAAATATATAAGTAGAATGCTTGTTATAATATACAATAGTGAAAATAAATTTTTGCCTAAGCTCTACTATTAAAATAAATAAATTGATAAATTAGAAATTGTAGTTTTTAATTGTAGAATTTTAAGATATTAAAATTATAAATATAGTTTACAGTTTCTTAAAATAAATAGTTAAAATAAATATATTCTTTTTTTTTTCATAATAGGACACACCAACATTTCCACAAGGAAAAACCTCCAACCTGCGAACTATGGAAAGTGCCGCTAACGGTGGACTACATTATTTTGGAGTGCAGAAAATACACTGAAAAACGTAACATAAAATCCACTCTGAATGACAACCTAATGGACAACAACACAATCAAGAACCTTTTACAATACCTAAAAACTATACAAGAGTATACAAGAGACTATGATTACCTGAGTTGCTAATAACCTGCAAAGTGGTTGATGCGATTTTTAAATAACGAAACCAAAAAAAAAAATATATATATATATATATTCTTTTTAGATGAATTAAAATAAATAGTTTTACATTTTTTTTTTTTTGCGTGAATTATGTGATTCAAAAAATTCTACGTTTCTTGCAGAGAAACAACATTACTTTAGTGTTAGGCGTTTTAACCTATTTTGAATGAGATATTCCTTCTGCTAAAAAAACAATTTTCTGTTTTATTGGTAATAACGCTCTATTTGTTTTGTAAATTCAAAATATACGTATTGTAAATAAAGTCACCATAATAGTTAATAGAAATTTAACATAACTTTTTTAGAGTCCGCTGAATCACAGTTCATAGTTACTCTGCACACGTAGTCCATATGACATAAATGAAAATTCGAATGGTTAACATGACAGTTTCATTTAGTAATTTTTGGATAAATAGTGGACGAAAATATTTACGACTGATTCTGTTCAGATCAGAAACAATAATCCAACCGTTATTGCTATTTATCATATTGAGCAGTTCTACTGAATATGCATTGAAACAATATTTCAAAGAAATTATCGAGATTTCTCGATAATTTTTTCTTTGTAATAATTTATCTTATTGTGCAATCGTTATTTTATTTCTGTTAGTAACATTTCATTGCATTTTAGATGCTAAATACGTTTCTTTTATATTTTACTGTATCTAATGTGTCTAATGTTGATCTAAAAGAATTTCTTTGACATCACGAACTGTTGATAGTAGTTACTATACATGTTAGTGATCACTACATTGCAAACATCGTATATCTGAATGACTACACAATTTGTCATTGCTGAGAACATAATTGTTATGCATAAGGTTATGATCAAGGCTGACTGTGAATAGTGGCGATATGAATTTACTGATTACTTATTATGTTTCTCGATATTTTGAAAACGTATACACAAAGTGGATACATTAAGAGTTAACAAACTTATTATTTCACTGGCTTTACAAATTACTACTGTAATATCGTAGATTTAAATCACTACTTTAACTGTAGTTCGTTTAGTCCTAGATGGCCTGTAATGTGAAGAAATTGTAAGGAATTGTGGTGAGTAAAAACGTGCTCTACAAAGAATTAACTTCGTAAAATTTTATTTGGTTTGTTATCGCGCGGACAAGAATCTTCGGATCTGAATTAATTTTAACGGCTACGGCGCTCAGATAATGTTGATAGACTCTTCTATTCGGTTACGATAAGATTGTCTCGCCGCTTGCCTAGTGATAAGGAAGAAGACTTGTTTCCCGCGCTTTCCTATTATCGCGCTCTGAAAAAGGTGACACTGTCTATATCCCGGAGTCACACATTTCGACGGAGAGATTGAGCGGATGTAGGTGTCGCTGTGCTACGTTGAACGTGTCACGCGGAGAATGTCACAACGGTAAAACGTAAAGTGATGGAGCGCGATTCACTATAAATGTTTATTCGAAACAGAGATATATTAGCTCGGTAACTTTCTGGAACTGTTAAAACCATAGTTATCTAACGTAATGGAGAAATGACCCGAAACGTATGGCGTTCAACTCTGATCTGTTCGTTATTGGTTTAGTTTCTCTTATACATTTGATTTTCAAAAATAGTGGGGGGATTTGTTGAGTCTGCACGTTCCAGGATGATGAGTCATCTTATCTCGCTGCTGGCCGGAAATAGTTTCAGATAAGCTCTTGTTACAATGTAATGAGGCCCTTACCATCTTCACTTCCGGTTAGCGACAAGATAGCAATAACTCACCATCTAGAAATACGACCGAATATCGATTGTAATAAGGTCCGGTCAGCAACCAGATAACAATAAATGGAATGCAAATGGAAGCGATCAATATACCCCACATCGGTACCAAACACTGTATAAATACCCATCACTCTTGAATAAAGGCAGATTGGTGTTGCGCTAAATAGTACATACCATTATTCTGTCGAAACCTCTTCCGAGGGATTTAATTGACATATATCTTTACTACGGTAGATTGCGACCCGTTACTCTGTCTCGTATAAGATTCATATCGTTTCATTGAAACCTTAGCATTGGAATACTACGGTCTTCTTTTGCGAGGATAAGATTAATATTATCTTGCTAATACGATACGCAACTAACGGTCATCGTTTCTTATCGGGACGTCGATAACATTATTTTGTCGCGTAATCTGTCGCGTGACAACAACATCGACATTATAAGACCGTTACCGATGATCGATAATTACAGATACTCTTTGATCATGATCGATCGATTCTCTAGATGGCCTGAGGCGGTTCCGTTAAACGCGGATACTGTTGCAACAGGGTTCTGTGCCACTTGGATCGCGAAATTTGGTGCTCCGCTAACAATTACTATGGACCGCGGCACATAATTTGAATCTTAATTATTTAATGCATTGACAAAACTTATTGGATGCAGGCATATCCGCACCATAGCGTATCACCCATCATCCAATAGTATGATAGAAAGATGGCATAGATCTCTGAAGGCAGCAATTCGTTGTCATGAAAATAAGAACTGGTTAGAAGTATTCCCAGCAGTCATGCTTGGTTTGAGGAATAGTTATAAAGAAAATATAAGCGGCTGAAATGGTATATGGTACACCTCTCAGACTACCTGAAGAATTTTTCGTTGACACTTATACAAATACAAATTTTAACATTAGTAAATTTAGACAATTCATGCAAACTATACGTTCAAGACCGACGAGACATCACTCCAGACAATCATATTTTATATTTAATAATCTTTTTAACACAACTCATGTTTTTGTACGAATAGATCACATTAAATATAATCTGGAACAGCCTTAAGAAAGTCCATATCCTAAAGCATATATCAGAAAATTTATTTCTCATTGATTATAAAGGCAAGAAAACTACGACGGAACTACGTCGTAGAATTACGTATATAGAATTACACGAAGAACAGCAGCGCCGAACATACGGCAAGGCACCTGTATAGTCTGCTCTCTTACGGATCGAGCGACTTGGAGGCGGATAATGTAGCGACCGTTACCTCTTCAGAATTTAGATCAGCGCCATCTATGTTCACTAAATCGTTCCACCGAAAAGTGCGTTTTCGATAAACTAACAACGCCAACTTTATTAAACACTTAAACATTAGAAAATTTAAAAATAGTCCATTAATTATTGCTATGGAAATGTGTATATATATATACATATATATATATATATATATATATATATATATATATATACTATAGTAACCATCAGAGAAATTATTTATTCGTATTTGTTATTCATTTTTAGTTAATATATATTTTCTTACATTGATAATATTTTTATATAAATTATTAAAATTAAATATGGAGTTATTATTTAAATTTGTAGTACGGTGATTGAAATACAAGCTTGTAGATACGATGGTGATAATTTATCTCAATCACCGTACTACAAATTTAAATAATAACTCCATATTTAATAATTTATATAAATTTTAATAATTTATATAAAAATATTATCAATGTAACAAAATATATATTAATTAAAATCTTCTGTATAAATATTTAATAACTAATGAATAACAAATAATGAATAGCAAGTAATACGAATAAATAATTTCTCTGATGATTACTATATATATACATCTCTAAACATCTCCATGGTAATAATTAATGGACTAATAATTTTTAAATTTTCTATTGTTTATGAGTTTTATTAAGTTGACGATGTCGGTTTAATGGAAACATATTTTTTGGCCGAACGATTTAGTGAACATAAATGGCGCTGATCTAAATTCTGCGGAGGTTGCGGTCGCTACAAGCTGGAACTGTTTAGTTTTTTTATTGTTCTTTTGTTTCGCTGTAGCGATTTTATCGCAGTGTCCTCCTGTTGCTATACAACGCTTTTTTTAACAAGTCACTTATTCTGAGCTAACATGTAAAAGACGTTCCACATAAAATTTCTTAATAAATAAATATAGTTTCACCATTTACTGGATACACGTGTTTTTCTGAACAAAATTCCATCAGAACTGGTTACATCTCTTGTATTTCTAACACTTATTTCTGTTTTCTATTTATTCGTATTCATCTGTGTTCAAATCATGCAAATGATTAATAAAAAGTTGAATTAAAAAAAAAAATTGAAGCAAACAAAATATCATTTTTCAAATTATCATTGATTACGTGCATTCTACTCAGGTATGGAAGGACAGAGACCTGAAAATTTATAAATAACTTGAATTTGGTACAAATCAAGCATCACAATATCATATAAATCAAACATCATAATAAAAGATTTATTCTTTGAGCAAATACAATAGATCGATGATACATATGCAGTATATCTATTTTAAATGTCTGTACGATATTATTTTCATAAGTATCACACATGGAAACGTGAAAAAGTATTTGCAGACAAAAGTTACTGTATTGAACGAGATATATTAAGTAGACAACTTTTTGAGACAATAATAGATATTTTGTTTGTCACTTTTGGATTTTTATATAAAAGCCTAAATTTTTTACTACACATTACTACAAGTGATATAGAAACATATTCAAAATATTAATTATACTTCTATTTTTCATAAACATTTATTGTGGCATCAGCTCTACAGTTTTTGCGCTACTGGTATTAGCGTTATCATCCAATGTACACGTGAAGAATGTTACTTCGATAATCGTCGTTATCGAATAGAGACTAATAAATTGTCGCATTCTTAGTTACGCCAAAATATAATTACTAATCTTACTAATGAATAAAAGTACTTACTAATGAATAAAACAGTAGGAAAGAAGTTCAACTTCGCATGAAATGACGACCATTGTCTATTACATAATCTTTGAATACATACACATATGCTTAAAATCAATTCGTTTTCGATCCACAATCAAGTAACACAACCTTGTACATTCGGTACAATATGAAAAATGTAAATGTAGCTATTGTTTCAAATGCGTTTACATATCGTCTACAAGAATATCCAACAAAAAATACAGGTTATTGCATAAAAAACCTGACATTAACTTAACCGGAAACGAAACGTTATCTCAAGATCGAACAATTATCAACAAATTAACAAATGAGCTTCGATACCATTCAACTTTCAAATGAAATTCAACCACATTTCTTATACTTAGAGAAACGGTATCACGCTGACACTTAAATGTTTATTAACTGTTTATTTTTAATCGACTGTTGATCTGGTAATTAATAAAATAGTAACTGCGATAGCAATTTAATTAGCTACTTTTTGAAATGAAATTAAATTTTGTGTCAATAACAATCTGATATTATATACAGAGTGCTCTGGCAACAGAGAAGTATCTCGTCAAATACTAAATTTATAATGAAATTTATAATAAAAATGTTCGTACAAAAGTATTATGCGATATTAATGACTGACATTTTACTGAAGTAGATTACATAGCCAAAAGTATTATGCGATATTAATGACTGACATTTTACTGAAATAGATTACATAGCCAAATGGATTTTTCTAATGATGTCAAATAATTTGATAAATTGTTACAAAAAAAATTGCTATTAATCTAGTTATTTATCGAAAAGATTGGTTTTAAAAACTGTAAAACCTTTTCCCTCAATCTTTTGAATCATTTGTATTATCATATCATTAGTTTTAAAAACTTTAAAACCTGAATCATTTGCATTACCATAAGGACAAGAAGGACAAGAGACAATACGAGTAATATTTCTCTATTTATGTACGTTATCATTAACGTTTATGCAATAAGCTCATATAAAGCAATACGTAGGTATATAAGGATACAAAAGAACTCGTAGTTAAACACGAATCATCCATGGGAATGTTCAAAAATATTATTTTGTACCAATAATCATAGGAGTACCCTTTATAGGGCAGCATGAAGCAACCGACGACCATTTCCGAAGATTTCTGACGGTGGAGCTTTACCTGCAGTAAGTCAATTTTATTGGTAATTGTGTTATCATTTCCTGACTATCCGTAAGTTCTATAACTTTTGAAACAGAAATTGTGAATAGGTAACATTGTTTACTCTGAAAATATCGGAACTGTCATTATGAACATATTGTACAATAAACCCAGTTTTTTAATTAATTTAATTATTCTATCATCTCATTTGAATAGTTTTATATATTTACATTAATTTTCCGATTAACCTTCCAAAGTTGTGTATACGTAACGTGTGAAACTGTAAATAATATAACTTCCATTTACAACGAAATAAATGGGAGCATTCTTTTAGAAATTGCGCAGAAAGCGGGATATCCAGCCGAAAGTTATGAAGTCACACAGGATGGATTTATTTTGCGAATGGATAGGATCACAGGATCGAAGAGAAGTCCTGCGTTCGATAATAAAATTGTTGCATTACTTGTTCATGGACTTCTAGATGTCTCGCCTACGTGGCTTGTGGCAAGTCCTGAAAAGGTTTTAGGTATATATATCAAATATATTATCAAATTAATCACTCCTTTTTTTATTCTTTCTTTTTAAAATAACAAAAGAAAGTTTAAGATTGGTATCTACGTACATGACTTTACTTACTAACATCAATTATTATCTAGACATTCTCTTATTCATATTGTAATGCCTCGCGGCGGCCGGTTAACTCAAATCGAGTTTTTAAGTACACCCGTTTTACGCCATTGCCAGCTGCTTCGATGTATTTATAGAAACCATAGGCGAATCAACGCTTAAACACATGCTGCTGTCACGGGACTATCACCACGGTGATTTTAAGAATGTTAATACTTTGGAGTTAAACTCTAATATTTTAAATACAATATCGACGCGTACAATCACGTATGATTATACCGGCAAAGGGGCACGAACGAAAGAAATAAATTTGGCGAGAAGGCGAACAAGTTCATCGTTTGGTTTGGAGTATATATAGCTTTACATCTGTTGATTGTCTGAGTGGACCTTGACTGAACTTGGAGATATGGGCGATTGCTGACTCTTGGGCTTCTGAGTCAGTTTGGATTTGGATGATAGATCTGCTGGTTTCTCTGGTTTGTTCTTGAGTCACTGATGGACTTTGATTGAATTGGGGTGATAAGGCCGTCACAATCGCAACGATATGTCCATGCCAATCAAACGCCTCGAAGTTCATGCGACTGGAAAATAAATTTCTATGCACTTATGGATTGTTAAAAGATGCAGAAATCTTAGTATACATAAAATATGCAAAAATGTATAAAATATTTAAAATTTACTGTAATTGCATTTACTATTCATCTACATTACAGTAATGCCAGTTAGGATAAATTTCTAAGATTCCATTTTTAATGCATAAAAATTCATTTTAATGCATAAAAATTTAAAATACTCGCGTTTATATCATATTTCAGTTAGTTTCTTATCTTGACAGTGTGGTTCCGCGCGATTATAGTTTCACTTTAGTTACTCTGTATCCAGTATCTAAGATGTTATTGTTTATTAAAAGTACAAAGAACCAATAGAATGTGAAGAAATCCATTTCGTCGGTAATGGTATAAAATTATTCATAATTCTTTCCATTCCGAAAGAATCGCTTACCCAAATGTCACACCGTGATGCTAGTTTCGTTCTAAATAACATTTTTAATTCTTCAAATTGAACAATTTTTAAATATAATGTGCTGGACTAATGAAGATAATGTATACGCCGATTCTTCCTTTTCGATGGTGATAGTAATAGTGATGAAATATCATACAGCAGACAGTGGGAGTGATATTATTGTAATACGTTTTAGATCGATTCAACTACCAATTTCTGATGACGAATACGATGAAAACAATTTTGATGAATATAGTCAAAGGTTGGAGTATGACTGTATTCCATAAATGCACGATTCTGAAAAAAATTGATATGTTTGTCAGAGAATCCAATATCCAATATCGTTATCAAAGTAGCAACAATAATAATAGAGAAATGCATAAAAGAAAGAATTGGAATGATATAAATAAAACAAAGATGAAAAGTTTTCTTGAGTCTTCCAATGGATTTTATAAAATTATCTTTGATCATAAAAGAAATGATTATTGATCTTCGGATCTTTCACTTTACCCCAATCTTCACAGGTACAATGACAGAGGACATATATTCTCAATTATGGCACTTCGGCAATAACGAAAAATTAATAAAATTAATATAAAATTAATAAAAATAGCAAAAAATAATAAACAATAAATAAAAATAATAAAAAATTAATAGAGATATATATTACGTATTATCTATGGTATTGTATGTACGATTATTATAAATATAATTATGTATAAATTGATGGTTTTAATGATTGTTTTGATTCTTGCTACCATTAAAAATGTCCGCTATTAGTGTAACTTCCTAGCCGAAAAAATGTTAAATGGTGCATGAGATAAATAGCTCTTGCAATTAGGAGACACCATATTGTCTCTTTCAACAATTTGAGAACAGCAAATATTGTCTGTATCATAAATAGTGTTCTAATGGAATATTCTATTATCAAAAATTAAAGATATACATTATATATTAGAAAAATATATATTTACAACTCTTCTGTATTCGTACGCGTATAACATTTTATAAGAAAAATGTGTTAAATTGATCCAACGAATGTGTGAATATTAACAGCGATGAAAAATGATTTACCCAAAATCTACAGTTACTGGTTTAGTTATGCCTTTACGCTGCTACATTTACGTTGCTACAAAAACTTTCGTCTCAATTATGACATCGATGCATTTGAAAAACGATCGTTTCCTCACGGAAGAAATGTATACCTCTATGTTGCTACTTATAGTTCGATCAATCTCCACAATAAAACTTCGAACTCCAGTACATTCCCAAATTCCGTATTTCCAACTCGACAATGAAAATTGTTGCATTTTAATAGTGATCTTTATATAAAATAACCGTAGGACGTTCATTCTCCCACTCTTGACTAAAAACAAATCACTAAATATGAATTGAAAATGTATCTATGACGTGGAGATAATCTTCATTTATTAATTAGCGTGTGAATTAGTATGACATGCTATTCTTTCTTTCCTTTTTTGTTTTCTTTCTAATTTTTGGGATTATACTGTTAAAATGTAAAAAGAAATTCTAGTAATATGGTTATACTGTCAAAATGTAAAAAGAAACTTAATAATTGAAAATAGGTTTGTGAATAACATCTCGATGCACTTGAAATGGAAATAATTCTTATATCCTATCTCCAGGTTTCTCTAGATTTAGTAAAAACTTGTTGACATTTCAAATTCTCCCAGCTTTGTGAGGGAGGAAGAAATGAATACCAGAAGAATTGAATACCAATTAAATATCGACTAAGTTAAATATCAAATCTTTAACCTAGTTAAATTAAAATTTAAGACAAATTAAATTTTAAATTATTATATTTAAACACACAAGACACTCACACTAAATACTAATTAAATATAATTGAGATGTAAACTCGATCATAAAATCTCTTTCACAATTTTTGTTAAAATACACTAATACTGTAAAAAAAATTGCTGATACATTTTAGAGAAGTCACTATACATAATATATATCGAAGTTTTTCCGTTATATAGTTATATTGAAATGAATATCGGAAAGAACTATTTGAAATATCCATAAAGTCGTTCGAATTTGTAAAATTTCAAAAGAAAAACGGAAAGACAAAAGAGTAAGTACATGCAGAATATTAGGTACTTATGGAATGTAATATAGTGGACTCTTTCATATTCTAGCAAATATAGAGACAAAAAAAGTTGGTTTGAAGGAATTTTCGAACAATGAAAAAATTATTTCTTTGATATCAATTTACACGTATCCAAGTACAGATCGGAGCATTTTGATGTTTAACTTCTATCATGAGAGCTATACAAATTACGAACTGTACAAAATTTACGTTTTGCGAGGCTCAATCTTGGAATTTTTAATTTGACCTCGATTTTAATTGGAATTTTACTACTAATACCTGTTAGAGAGAATACAAAATGCAAAATAAAATTAGGTAATTTAAATTATATTTTCAGTATAATTTAAATAACTACGGTCATTTGTGATCTCATAATACTACTGGAGAATTAACGACTACAGGTTGTGCCTTTTCAAGTGTTGAAACAACTTATTTCTTTTAGCATAGAATTCTTTCGTCTTTTGAATTGTCCAGTCCATTTTCATCATTTTCGTTTATCACTTCACTTGATAGAAAAATGATATATATTTACAAGATCATTAATAAATTTTTTTTTTTTATACGTGGAGGAAATCTGTGGATTTGGTTTTGAATATATTGGATATATGTGAGAGCCTAATGAGAGAGTATGAGTGATGAGATAATGGTGGGAGTAAATTGCGTGACAAATTCCTTTGTCTCGAAACAAGCGAGTGAGATTCCTTAGTCTAGGAGCAGTCGTCGTGAGGTAGCCATTGAGCGAACATCGAGAGTAGTCGTCGTCCAGTCCAGTCGAAGCAGTGAAACAATAGAGTAGTGGAATAGTAGTTCGGTCAATGTGAGAGTGAGAGTTCTGTATAGTGAGCATATATATTATGAGAGCTATGAGAGAGGGTGAGATCACGTCGAGCGGATAGTATAAGTTTATTGGTAAGAACTGTTATATGTATATTCTAGTCTACTTATATATATATATACATTATTAAGGTATGTTAATCGAACGTATTCCTTCCCACTCACAGAAATCTTGCCTAAGACACTCAGCCTATGTTACGGAGCTGGGTAGTGTCGGATTCCTACCGACTAAAACCTCCACAGTGGCCTGCATCCTGTACTGATTCGAGGTCGCGGGACCGGAATATTCTCTGCTGTGATCATTAATAAATACGTAGATTTATTGCAAACTTAGGTATAATATATAACCTACCTCGTCTACACTTACAACATATATTTTTACATTCTATCGATATTGTTTTCTTTTTTTTTCAATTAAAATCTTATTGTTCATATTTCATTAAATTGTTTTTGCAATTAAAATACAAATAGAATGAACATTAAAATGAAATATAATATATATAATATTACATATAAAATAAATTAACACATGAAAAGTTAGACACTATGCATGAATATTTTTTCGAATGTTTATATAGTAAAATGTTTATATAAAAAAATGATTTGCTATTACTCCTTAATTTGTTGACATAATATATGTTGAAGTTTGTCTCACATCTGAATGCTAACTAATTGTAAGTGGAATTTTCGAATGAATCCCTATATGATCACCGACTGATTACTTCGTTGCCATTTTGGATTGACAGTAGGGTTTTGAAAAGTGATTCTGAAGATGATATTTTTATGACGAACAAAGTTTGATGTATATCTACGGAGTGCAATCTATGGAATTACTTTGACTAGTCGTGTCTCAATTCAACACTCATTAAAGCTATGTGTCATGCCAGTTATGTCGCGCGCACTTTATATCAACTCCGATGCTAGTATAAACTCCAATTTCATAAACTATTCACATGTTCATATAAATAGAGTTTTACTTTAATTTAGATTATATAACAGACTTCTGCCAGTCATTTTTGTCAATTTTAAACATTTTCTTATAAAACATGAATTATGAATTGACTTGACATTTTTGACTTATATAACATAAAATATTACGGATGATTCATCACAAGCTATAAGCGGAAATATTTTCTAAGCAACTAATTATATCCAAATGTTAAATAGTTTCAAGAGAGGTATTATTTGATATAATTATTTTTTAATGTAGATTCACAGAAAGCGTTTAAACATCAGGTTTTGCTTTTTGAAATAAAGTTGTATATTTTTTAATCGATTCAGCTCGACATTCTCTTAAATTTTCTAAATTAAATCATTTATACCAGAATACAATTGATTTAAGAAATATTTTAATTAACTTACTGTTGTAAGGTATTTATTCTAAATTGTATCTTTTTGCTCATTTTTTACTTTGTTTACTTTTATGCGTGTTGGATGTCATATGGTGTTTAATTTATCAGATTATGTTTTATCTTAAAACATTTACCAATAATTCTTCCTTCAACAGCGTTATATACCTACACATTATATTATTGGTATTATGCTATCATATTGTATTTGGAAATGTAACTACATAATTTTTCAAGACATTTGCATGTTGAGATAAATGTGATTTTCCCTTATCGCTAATAACACGATCTGATCTAACTAAGATAGAAACATATTGCTAATAAAGCCGATGTACGAGTTAAAGAATCTTTAACAACCATAAATCATGAGAATCAGTTGTTTGCGACCCATCATTTCTCAAACAAGTTTGATCCTCACGATAAGTAGAATACTATGTGAATATGAAAAAATTCAACCTCGAAATTCAAGATTTAAGTCAATTTTTTCCCTCAAATTATTTGTATATGTCTCCACCAAACTTAAAGAGCAGAATCACAGGATTGTAGTATATAATTTTGAAACACTCTATACACAAGAGACTAACATACATTAACGAATACTGCAATTATCAATTGAAATGTAGCTCCTATTGGAAATTATAATTTCAACTTTTGACGCAATTTACTATTTGTGATATAAACATTTTACCCTCTCTCATTTAGTTTTTTACTTATCGTGACTGAGTAGTTCTTTGTAGAAGTGTGAAACGTATACCGAACAGTAACGGGAAGTAGCATTTAACCAGTTTGGAATCACTTAAAAGATATCTCGCTTGAATATCATTATGAGATTTAGTTAATCCGAGAAATATTACTATGGCATTTTGAAAAAGAGTCGTACAACAGTTTATCTAATTGTGTGATGATTTTAAAGCACGCAACTTCTTCTCTCACAAACCACAGTTAATTTTTTCGAAGATGTATATATATACATAATGTTGTCGGTAGAAAAGTGAAGATATTTTTTTTCGAAAATTCAATGGTCTGTAAAAACATTGAAAACTTGTTTCTATGATTGAAGTTATTACGAATTGAATCCTTCAGAACTTGATGTACGATTTTTTATTACCGTTTCGATCAATTTTAAACATAAAGCAACAAAAATTCAAGAAAACATCATTTTGCTGTTTAAGCTTAATATTTAAAGTGCAATAACAAAAGGTATATGAAGTTCCAAGAAATCCTGGTAAAAAAAAATTTAAATCGCTGAAATCGAAATAGTTATGAGAAAATCTAATCATGAAAAATATTTTTTAACGTTTTTAAAGATGTTTGAAGTTGTATTATTTTTAAAAAATGTAATTTCACTTTTCCACTTTATAATGAAAAAAATCTTTAAAATGAAGCAACAAATCCAGGGTTATAAATGTAGGGACTTCATGCTTTGAAATAAGCCTAATCAATGGTATTTTATAATGTTATTTCTGTTTAAATATCAATAATTTTCCAAAAATCAAAAATTTATTTGTCGGAATATTTATAGAACTGTATCTTGCGTGCTTCTACATTTGAAAGAAAGTTTTAATTACATAAAAATTAATTTACAATATTTCATTACCAATAAAATATATGTTTCTAAAAACAGTTTTGTTTACTTTGTGTAACCAAGAATATTTGTACACTATAATACAATTCAACCTGTGATATAATACATAATGCAACAAAAAGTGACGTTTCTGTCTTTGAATTATGTTTTTTATATATGTCTGGTCTATTGATTTTTCAACATAGATTATCACTATGAAATTTTTTGCGTTTATTTTTCTTCAGAAACAAAACGAGAGATGCAAAAGCAAATAAAATATTGTAGCAAATATATTTTTAATATATTTTTTTAAATTTAAACTTGGTCAAACAATGTAGGATGTATTGAGAAGAGTTTAACATATATATCACGAATATATAAAATAGAACAATCACATTCATCTCTCAGTTAAATTACTCATCATTCCACAGCTTTGTGTCATTCATTAATATTAAACTGAATTACTAATAAAATACATTTTAGATATTTGTACATATCTAATTTTTAATGTATAAGCTTATAAGTTTTATTCTAAAAAATCATGTTTACGGCCAAAAAATAACAAAACTAATGGACATATCTGCAAATTAATTTAATTTCAGGTACATATTTCTATGCATATATATATATATTTATTTATTTAATTATTTTGTAGAGAAAATGGTATAGTTTAGTATTATACGTATGTAATACGATTTTACAGAAATAAAATAAAAATTAATTAGTATTTAATATGTTTCGTTGATTAGGAACCTGCTTACCTATAATAGATTTCTCTCAATTCTAACACGATATTACTCGTCAATAATTTGATAGAATACAAGGAAAGGAAATATTCCCATTGTTAAATGGAAAATGTACGACCATAATAAATATTTGTTTAGACTGGTGACTTTCAAACTTCTCCTCCGTGAGCCACAAATTTATGGCATTCAGTGTACGCCTCTTCTTTTTCTCCAGGCCATAATCGATTCTTCCACTATGTACACACTTCGTAAATAACACTTAATAAATAACATGGTATTGTAAAAAAGAAAATGTGTATGGTATCGTTTATAAAAGTAAATTTGACTTCAAAATTTCGAAACGGATGAATTTTGCAAGAAATAATTTACGTAATGTGCTTTTTTGTTGCAAACAATATTTGTAGAAATATTTTATTGATAAGTTCGAACTTTCATAAAATCGATACGGGATGAAGGTAACTCATTCAGATTGTGAATTTACAAATTTGTAACTAAAAAAACGTTGTAATTATGTTGTACATAAAAATACCATATTTAAATTAATTTTTTCTAATACCTTTAAACAGATGTTAATAGTCTAATATGTATTAAGCTTTTCATCTCAATTTCCATTACACGCTGGTTTAAATTCACTATTTATATTGCTTCGAAGTACCATTCAATTCAGTAAATAATTTTCGAAAAAAGTCTGGCAACACTGTTCACATTTTTTAAATTTTACTTTTCACCACTAGTAGTGCTGCGGTGCAAAATCGGTACAATAGAATGTGACACAAAAATGGTAAGATCCTGAGTACCATGGTCGAAAAAATACATTGGATGATGTCTATTCATACATGTATCTCGTCTGTGGTCAGGCATGAGTTTTCATAAGGTACTTTGACCACGAACCAAAGTACCAATAAGATAGAATACTATGTAAGCACAGAAAAGGCCCACAGACAGAAACAGTTTAGAACTGCAGCAAGCAGTCTATTGTTAAAATGTTTTTGTATCTATAAGTTCCAGAGTGGAAGTTTTGTTCTAATAGTTCTGTGAAATTATGAAGTATAATTCTTAATAATGTAATACTATTAACATTATACATCAACTTTTACTTATTGGTTATAAAACGTAACAAATATTCACTCATCTTTTTACACTAGTACTTCTGAATCTGTTGAAAATATAGGCAGATATACAGAATTTAAAAAATTATTTATTTACGAAATTATACAAGATTTTCAAACATACTACCCGTGCCTAACTGGCGATATTTTAGAGTTGCCTTAAACGAAGAAATAGAAAGACAGCGCAACGATCACAGATTTATCTGTTCCATCATTGAATAACAATAAGCTATATATGAATTCATATACCTTATCTATGATAAATTCTAAAATTATTAATAATATATTTTATAGCGGCCTATAGTCCCTCGAGTACGAATCTCGAACACCGACTCGTACAGGCCGCAAGTGCCTGTGCACCTAGTGTCGAAATCTAGCGATCTTCCACGTTAAGCAGAGTGCGGAACACAACTAGGAATGGGTGATGGACCGTCCAGCCTAGCGAGTAGTTATAACAATAAGCGTCTGGGTAAGGTGTCGCTGCCATCAGCCCCACTGATGAGTCTAGACAGCGACTCTGAGACGAAACGCACAATCTTACTCCACCTTAACCAAATTCTACAATCCAACTTTCCTACATTCTCGCATCAACATTCAATTTCTTCAACTTTATAAAGATATTTTTAATTAACTAAATTTTCAACCATTTCTTAACATTATTATATTACTAATAAATTAGGATTATTATATTTATTTCTATTACAAATTTACATTAAATTTTTTACAATTTTATTATAATTATACAGTATTGGATATGAAAAATAACATAATGTCTATGAATTCTACAAAATAAATGCACTGTATCTATTCATATAACCTTGTCTGTGCTACAATTGTGCTAATTGAATTGCATCGTAATTCAATTATGTAATTTATACTATATTTCAATAATTTAGTGATTGAATTGAATTACGTAATTCAATTTTTTTATTTAATTTACTTGCTAATTACTGTAATTATGAGTAATTAAATTACAGTATAATTGAAATTCGATATATTAGAATTACTTAGAATTTCGAAGTATGAATTGATATCGCTGGACTTTCTGTGTAGTTCAGTATCTTAGGGATCTGTCGCAAGATAGCTCTATTTGATATCCACCAATTAAAAGAGTTTTCATTAAATACTACATATCATTTCTTCCATTTGCACTTGTGGAGATGTAAGAGTGTATTCTTTCAACAGTGACTCTCCGAAAATCAGCCTTAGTGATAAAATGTTTGAAAAGAAGATGTTTGTTAAAAGTATTTATTAAAATTCATGACTTCAATCAACGTGATGCCGTAAATAATTAGTAAAAATCTATGAACATTGTTTTTCTAGGATTTCTTTTTATTAAATAATGTTCCATTTTATTAGTAATGTTTTAATTTTTCATATTGATGTACTAAGATCATGACAGTACTTGAACATGATATTTTTCTTGTTTTATATGCACAGATTTTATAAAATTAAAGTTAAAGTATCTCTTACGCTAATAGTTTTTTGATACCATAGGTTTCCGTTAATACTTTTCTTTTTGTAGAAAATAAAAAAATGCATGGAATAGTGTATAAAACACATATAAGGTTCTATTTAAAAGATGAAGTTAATGTTGCAATCTATGAAACGTCTCGATCTACAAACAGACCGACTTCACCAAATTACTACAATTACTTCTCAAAATATGACAAAATTTTTCTGATACATTTTTACAAATGTAAGAATTTTATTAAATGATGGTTGTTTACTTGGAATTGAATAAATAAGATTAGTTTATTAATATTAAATAACGAATAACGATATACACTGAGTTCTTAATTCTCACAACTCTCGATACACTGTTCTCTTTCTCGCAACTTTCACTCTGTTCTCTTATACGTCTCGACTTCTCGACACTCGCTCTCTGACTTCTCGATACGCACTCCCTGACTTCTCGACACGCACTCTCTGCACAAAATTCATCACTCGTACACACATACACACATATACGCAAACGCATCCATACTCTTAGTCTTAGACGTTAGGCCTGAGGGGCTGGCTATAAACAGTCTAAAGGCCCAGGCCTAACTTCCTTTATTGTTTATGTAATACGATTCGGGACACCTGCAGTTGAGCACCAGGGAGAGTCTTAGGCCCTTTCCCAGTACTGCCTATCCCACGCAAATGATAAATTAAAAGATAATTCAATTTATAAATTAAAACTAGAAATTCTATGGACACAATAATGGCAGTGCAACAGTATATATCATTTACTGTAATTTCATAAGATAGTATTTGGATGTATCATTTTTCTTCACAGTAACTTGAATAAGTTTTTCATTGAAAAAATATTTGAAAATGAAAATGGGCAAATTTTCTGCCAAACCAAAAGTTTGCTCCATTAGTAAAGTATCGAATTCTACCTATATGGACACGATTACAATAACGGTTAATGATGTATTAGTCATCGTCGGTGAGCATCGCAGAGAGAAAGAAAATTGTTTACTTTTTTATATAACAGCGACATCGATCTCAATAAAATATCCGATATTAATTTTCGATACAATACATTGAATTTCACACATTGAATTGGATGAAGGCGATCGTCTACCAATTATCTGCGAAATTGTGTCAGTAAAATTCGTCGATGTTGGATTTTAAAGACGATATCGTATAGTTCGTAACTCGGATCGTTATTATGTCATCGGCGATGACTATTGTAGTAACAGTTATACGACATTGGTTAATAGAGCAAAGGTGGTTTGCATTCGTAATGTCTGTATAGTTTATTATTAGTTAGTTAATTTATTAATTAATTATCTCAGAAATTAGCACAGACTTAACTAAAATTTTATACTCGAAGTCCTTCTCTACCCCTTCCATTCTTTGAAAATTTCATTCTGATGAATGAGTCATACTGCACTGTATCTTATATCATCAATAAATATTACATTAATATTATTAATATTTATTACTGCATTTATCGTAAATAGCAATATATTAACGCAATATTTTTAACGCAATAATTCTCTTTGATTAAAACGTATATTCTATCGTGAAATTATCTCGGATGTGCGATCGCGGCGACGTTCTGCAGACTGAATGCCGTCTGCCTTCCTGCCCTCGTTAGAATACCCTCCTCGCTTTGGGTACCCTAGCTCTGTTTATGTCCATTGGTTATAAACACCCACCGTCGGAATCGGCCCATGGTCCTCAATCTCGAGTGGCCTCTTCCACGAAATAGGCGAGGAAGTCTTCCCACGCCTAAGAACGGGCGGTCTGCTTAACGTTCGCTCACAAATAATAAATTTCTAAACATTTCTAGACTTTCAGTACCTTTTGTACCAAGTATTGTATTATGTAATTTCAGAAATGGAAAGATTTATATGGCAGAATGCATGTAACAACCAAAAATATGTATAAAATACATAAACTAGACTATACTTTCTATATTATTTAGTAAAACGAATATACGGTAAAACGAATTTCTATATGAATTCCAATTTTTTAATTATGTTCAATGTTTCAATTATGTTTTTAATTATGTATATATAAAAATATATAAATTCACAAATATCCTTAGTCAAATAATAAGTACTGTATGTACTTTTTCAACAGTCAATGGCATTCAATTGGCTTTATATTCTCTCAAAACATTCTTCTTCATCATTCATCATTCAAATAAATGAATGAGTAATTGCTCATAATTGGAAAATTAATTCTTTTTGTTTGCCTCATATAAAAATTAGCTCAAGATTTTGAATATTATTCACTTTAAAGATGATATGCATATGCATATATATATATATATATTTAACCCTCCGCCTACTGTGCTGCAGTCATTTTTGACCCATGTTGAGAGCTACTCGAATGCAATAACGCACACAATGATGGGAGTTGCTTGGGTCAGTAGCTGAAACTTGATCGCACTAACATACGAATGCCAGGTGGTTCACACGTGTCCACCAAAGTGCCGAAGTGACGAAGACAGAAAACCAAATAATCAGTTTTTGTAACGTTCTGAGAAGGAAAGACGTGTGCAGCAAATCGAAGCAATTATTATTTTTATTCTTTTTATTACTTTTTCCCGTTGTTTCTATTTGTTTCCATTTGTTGACGCAATGTCCTCATTGCCAACGAGCAATATTTCTTTGTCTTCGTTCGCTCAATATGCATAAGACGCTCCTGACAGTGAACAATCATCACAACGGTAGTGTATCAAATAGTGACGCTGAACCCGAAATGCAAGATTCCGAAGTCGAAATGCAAGAAGATGATATATCAGAATCTGTGGATAATGTAGTTCCAGAAAACCAGGAATTTGGACGTACTGGATAGGTCCTTGCTAGGGCAAGGATAGAGCGATTGTCTCTCGTCAATGTATAAATACAAATAAATATCTATTATACTCTATTATTTATGTAATTATTATTTGTTCCTATATGCTCCTACATGTTCCTATGAGTCGGGTGTCTGTTACTGCGTTGGTACAATATCGGTGAGGAGCTCGGTCTCGAGCGATCGTCATTCTGTGTTAGTACAGTATCTGTAAGCCTCTCGGGCGATCTAAATATGGGTTAGTGGAATGTCCGTGTGGATCAGAAATGACTCCGGCACAGGACTCCATGCTTCAGTAGTCGGAAGGTTAATGTGGAATTTAAGGATGAATGAGAGACCATAGGAACGGAAGGATTTAGGTAAGCGAGAAAGGTGAAGGTGAATGCATTTCGTCTCAGTATCGCTGCCTAGACTCATCAGTGGGACTAATGCCAGCGACCCGTTACCCTTACTCCAGACGCTTGTTGTTATAATTACCCCCGCTAGGCACAGTCACCCATCCTAGCGGTGTTCCGCTCTTCGTTTTGCTTAATGTCGAAGATCGCAGGTACTTCGACACTAGGCGCACAGTCACTTGCGGCTTGTGCTAGTCGGTGTTCGACTCTCATATTTGAGTAATCGTAGAAAAAGTCGTAGAGATCCATTAAAAAACAATGCATTTTTGTTCTAAATAATGTCTTGTTACCAAATTCGCATTTATTTCTTATGATCATTATATGTATATATGTACATATGTATATTGCTCGTAATAAAGTATCAAACATTCAATTCTATAAGTAATTTCCAATGCGGAAATAGCAACACTGACCGTATTTTTTAATTTTTATCAGCAATAGCGCTGTAGTGCTATATTTGCTTAAGTTGATACGGCAAGATCTGACGTGAAAATCGTAAGAGGATCAGATGACTTTCAAAACTGGGACACGAAAAAACATTGGATGTTCAGTCTATCCTCTTAGTCAATGCTATTATTTATTCAATCTGTAACTTAGAAACATGCACGTGACATTAACACACAATTGCGTAGACGGAATTTCATTCCTATAGGAATAAACAATTAGAAACTGTTTCATAATAATAATATTCAAATATTTCAATGCTGAAATGATGAGAGAAATATTGATTTTAAATAACTATTTCAAGCTTACCATAAAAAATACATAACTGAAACACATTTTCATATAAATAAATTTCAAATAAATTTCAAAACAAGTAATTTTTTTAAATAAACAAACGAAATGCAGAAAAGTAGCACCAAGAATTTATTTATATTTCATTTGAAATACTATTTATTAATACTATTACAGCACAAGCGTTAAAGAGTAATACTCAAATTTATGTTCCATTTCAGAAAGGGACCTAAGAATCGGAAATTCGAGATATGAACAAAAGAGATAAAATTAAATATAAATATTCAATTTCTAAACGTGTATCTCATATATTCTAACTTCCATTGTTGTGTTAAAGGAATCATAATATACATCCAGATTTGCTGTATCTCGTTACTCATTGTATCATATAGGGTAAGAAATATCATAATAGGAAATATATTTTATTATCATCATACAAGATGAACATAGATACATTATATTAATGATCACGCTTGATCAATCCGAATATTTCCGTTAGTTATGAAGATATGAGAAAAATTTGTTTAGCACAGAGGGAGCCACGATGAATTCTGAACATATATATATTTATTGTTATTAGTTATAGATATTCGTGTTTGTTACAAATATGTATTGGAATTCCATTATTATATCAGTACGTATCCCACCTACTGCACAACTACAGAAAGAAAACATCAGGACGACAGTAAAAGAAACAATCCCTCATTTCACTCTATGTCGCATTGTGCCAATGTTACTTACGACCAATACCTGTGTCTCCATTGTTTACTGTATTGAATCTAACCGGAACTACCAATCAATAGACCAATCAATTATTAAATGTGTTCTATGAATTGGGAAGCTTCGGAAATGTGCCATTTTCTAGAATATCATTCGTATTTTCAATATTTGTAATTGCAGTACAACATTCGCAATTTATAAGTATGTACGTATAGTGAGGTCCGTAAATTATAAAAATTTACCTCTTCTCAAGAACTTAAAACTTATTATACCAGGGACATCTTGCTCAATTTTATGCTGAAGTGTAGACAAAACATATCAATAATAATTTTTCTACTCAACCGATTAATTGATTGAAAAGTGTAGTAAAAACAGAAAGATTAAAAAATTAAATACTTAGTCAAATGTTACGATAATTTACATTGCAAAATAGTAAATCTATCTATGCTTTTGTTCGGTTAAAGGCAAATATTTCTGAATATTTCACTTTTTTTGTTTCATTTTATTTATCTTTAAGATTCATAGATTATAATTTTAAATTCATTTTCAAATTTTCAAAAGTTAATACCAACAACTGCAACCAACAGCAAGAGGAAACCACCCAGTTCAGGGTAACCTGAACAACAAAGAAATAGCCATAAACCAGGACAGCGCAATTGCGGAAAAATCAACTTCATTGACAGGAAAACGAAAATTGAAAGAGGAGTAAATGAAAATGCTAGCCACCCGTAGACGATCAACGTCGCTCTCCGATCCAACACCTGTTACAAAGATCAACAAAATTGAAGGTATGGATATTATAAACCTGGACATCAGAATTGTACAAAAAACAGGTTCAGCATTTTCGCTGACTATTTAATAACGGAAACAGATAACGAGAAAACCAACACTAAACCACAAACAGAAAACACCATAGAACACGAAAACACTACGTCCAACACAAATCCACTTAACATTAAACACTCAAATGTGAAACCACTGAAGGGTTTCAGGATGAAGTATGTTATATTATACCTAGACATTTTTATTTATTTGTATCGTGTGAGGATGAAGGATTTGGGTAAGGTGAGGAAAGGTTATGCGTTTCGTCTCAGAGTCGCTGCCTAGACTCATCAGTGGGGCTGATGGCAGCGACCCCTTACCCCAGACGCTTGTTTTCATAACTACTCGCTAGGCTGGGCGGTCACCCATCCTAGCAGTGTTCCGCATTCTGCTTGCTTAACGTCGATTATCGCTAGACTTCGACGCTAGGCGCACAGCCACTTGCGGCTTGTACGAGTCGGTGTTCGAGACTCGTACTCGAGGCGCTATAGGCCGCTACACCACCACCAATATACATATACGGAAACATTGACCACAGTAAGTTATTGGACGCATTAGAAAAAAAAAATACAAAAACACTTTGGTCTTAATCAAATTAAAAATAATGTTCAACAACGTAAATGATTTTAATAAATTCATATCGATATGCAAAAAAGAAAACCTAGAATTCCATACCTACATGATTAGCTCCGAAAATCAACCATAGTAAAAGGATTAATCAGGCTTCCAGTAGCTAGAGTAATACAAAACATCGAAAGTCAGGATCTAAACCCCATCTCGTGCATGGAAATGTCGACTCACACAAAATACCAAATTTACCGGCTCACATTTGTGCCAGGGACAACCCTAGCATAAATCAACCACATCAGATACATAGAGCACATGAAAATATACTGGGAAAAGTACGAAACCGACTACCAAAGCCAACAGTGCAATGTTTCCGCTGTCAAACTCACGACCACAAGTCAGCTAACTGTGACAAAAAATCAGTATGCGTCAAATTCGCCGGAGCTCACAACACATGAACAGCACCAAAACCAGAGATACACCAGCAATATGTCCAAATTTCCATAGAAGACTATCCCGCCAACTACTCTAAATGCTCTTCCCTCCAAGATTTTCTAAATAAAAAAAATCTGTTCTCTAACAAACCCCAGCTCCCTCTGCAGCCCTCTATCCACACCCAATACCACCGATTCCCTAACCTGCCCCCTACCAATACATCCTATATCTTCCCAACCACACAGCCGATACACATTCACACCAGGTCTCACCTATGCAAAAGCACTATCCCCATAAAATCCGCCTCAAAACTTTCCAACATACAAACAGAGACCAAACGGCCACTTCGCAGGAAACATTCAACAAATCCAATCCTCAGATCTAGACCTAAAAATCATCACCCTCATACAAAAACTCTATATTAAATGCACCAATAATACAGATAGAGGCAACCATATTAATAGTTAAAGAACTCGAAGATGGCTAATAAGTCCTTTAACTTCATTTTCTGGAACACCATCAACGTAAAAAACAAAATTGCAGAACTGCAAATATTCCTACATACACAAAACACGAACATAGCAATAGTTACTGAAACTTGGCTTTCACCTTCAGATAAAATCAGATTTAGAAATTACAACATGCACAGAAAAGACGGAATCCCCACAACTTCAAATAAACCAAAAGGAGGCAACCCATAAAGATATCCATATTGAAGATATCCCGCAACCTAATACTTCAAACATAGATACAATAAAAATAAAACTTATAATCACACCCACCCTCACTCCTAAAACTAAAGTAACAGAAATAGACCTAGACAACATTATTCCTCCACATGAAACAGGACATTTCATCATTGGTGGTGACTTTAATGCAAAGCATCCGATATGGAACAACTTAAACAGAAACGCAAATGGATCAAAAATCAAAAACCATTCAGACCTAAGAAACTACCAAATTATACATAGTCTAACGTACACACACAAAAAACCACTCCAACAAACTGTACTCCAACAAACATAGACATTTTCCTCGCAGATATACCATACTCTTATAACTGCCAAACCATCGACGATCTTCCTTCAAACCACCTACCCGTAAAACTAACAATTCAACCATACAGGACAAAACTTCAATCGACAAAACACACAGATTGGAAGAAGTACACCAAACTCTGCAACAATATCAACATACACCCACACTTAAGAAGCAAAACGCACATAGATTCAGAAATCAAAACCTTAACGGAACTCATACACAAAGCCCCATCACTGAACCACTCCTTCTCGAAATTAAAGATAGAAACAAAATGAGAAGAAAGTATCAAAAAACAGGAAACCCCACATACAAACTCATCAGAAACATCATCACAAACAAGATCCGAAAAATAATAACAAACACCAAAAACAAAACATGGCAGGAAAAATTGTCCAATCAATACACTGACAGTACCTTAAAGACCACCTACGAAGTCACCGGTGGCTCCAAAACCAAAATACCCATACTACAAGATACCACAAAACCTCCAGCTGTACACGGACGAAGATAAGACGGAAGGTTTGGCACGAAATTTTCACGATATCCACATGACAGCCTCTAACCAGTACACCCCTATGGAAATACTCATACTACACAAAGTAACTCTCATAAATCAAACTCCAACACTGTCACCTGCACAACCTTACTGCTCCCCCACCACAGTTTGTAACATTATCAAATACCTCTCCAATAATAAAGCACCAGAACCTGATAACATAACCGCTAAACTTAAAAACCTCCCGAGAAGACTAATAGTTCAGCTCTACTACATCTACAAATCCTGCCTCCAAAATACTTATATTATTAATTGCAGAAGTTATACCCATATCCAAACCAGGTAAACCCAAAACCAACATAACTAGTTGCAGACCCATTAGCTTACTAGATATCCTCGGTAAAATTCTCGAAGTAATCATCCAGCCCCAATTCCAAAAACACATTTAAAAAACGAACATAATCATCCCACAGCAATTCGGTTTTCGCACAAATCACTCCGCTATTCAACAACTTCAACGCGTCACTGAACATATCATCATCAAAAAGAACATGAACATCTCACAACTCATAATATTGGCCTTAAACAATGCCTTCAACTCCGTATAGATAAAGCCTTAATAATAGAATTACATGATATCAAACTTTCCACTAGCCTAATAAACATTATCAAAAATTACTTAAACAACAAGAAACTCTACGTCTCCATAAATGGACAAAATCCACCCACAAATCAATCGCAGCAGGAGTACCTCAAGGATCGACCCTAGGATCCCTACCCTTCATAATTTACATGAATGATCTTCCACAAAAAACTCAAATTCACAGAGCCATATTCCCAGACGACACAGCAATTTACTCTTCATCCTGGAGTCCTATATAAGCTACTACATACAGAATCACATAGACCTACTACAAAATTACTTCACAGATTGGAAACTAAAAATCAACCCCACCAAAACACAAGCTGTCACATTTACATCAAGCTATCACATTACACCAAAGAAATCAATCTTTCAAAACTATCAAATCGCCGACCATGATATCTCATGGACACACACTGCCAAATATCATTCTCGATCACGTGGGCAGCTGCCGTAACAAAAAGAGCCAATCTAGTTTACCGAGCACTGCATAGACTGCATAGACCTATAATATTCAGAAATAGCAAATTAAAAAAGACCTATAATAATATATGAACGTCAAATTTGAGCATCCGCCGCAAATACACATACAAACAAAGTACATAAAATACAAAACAAGATTTTACGCATCACCTTGGACAAACCATACGATAACCCCATTAAAATACTACACTCAACGAACATTTCAATCATCAAAGAATACATTCAGAATTCACTCGTCAAATCTTACAACGACAGTACAAATCCATTCATAAGAAACACTAGGAACAACGAAACCACAAACGTTTCACTTAAAATCAAGATTAAACTTCCAAAGCACGCAATAACGAAATAGAACAGTAATACATCAGTACTCCACATCACGATCGTCCACACCTCGACGAGTACAGCCGGTTTTTTACAATATTTCTCCTGCAACCCACACACTTATGCAAATACACACAAAACCTTATAAGGCAAAACTAATTCAAAATTCTTCAATTTAAATGCAGATTATAGGGCTACTGAAAAATCCTTTCTTGCAATTCTAAATCTAAACAAATTAATTGAAATATTAATATTAATTGTCTTTGCAAATGACAATTCTGATTATTATTTTTTAATTGTTATTCAGTATACATTATTGATTATTTATGTAACAATACATTAAGAAAAAGTAAAAAGTTAATTGCTTCGGTTTCATACGAACCAATTTCGATACATTTATTCACTATTTTATTTGCAACGAATACTAGTTTAGAAAAGATATCATATTAATTCTTACATCAATGAAGATACAAACACAAATAGAATGCTATAAAAAAATATCAAGATGATGTCGATACTAGAAAAATGATGTAAAAGTGAAGAGCTATCACGACTGTGAATGACAATTTCATGATGGACTTCACGCGCAACATTTGCACATTTTCATTGTACTACGCACGTTTTCTCAGTAAGAAAACCTTAATAAAGAACGCCAAGATTTTTATTTTTTCCTCACCATAGAGGTTTTGCTCAATTACCTATTTCTTTCTTTTTTTCAATTTTTCAATCATTTATTCATTTTGCACATTTAATTTAATTTAATTATTTTTTTAATTCGTGGAGAATCTATCAGTTTCGAGAATCATATAGTTTTTAGTCATTGATCGTTAGTTTTGATGAGTATTAATCATAGTCTAGTACTTTAAAATTTCAATATTACAAATGTTAAGGATGATATTACTATATTCGATCTTATTCAGGCTATATAGCATATAACCGTAATTACGCACGTTTATGTATATGTTGTAATTTTTTAGACTTACTTCTATTTCGTAAAAATTTAATATCAGTTGTTTTTTACAAAAAGCTAGCTAAATAGTTCCAATCAACTAAATTTTTAATTTTTATTTAATTACCATCTTGTTAGACTTATATAACATTATACTTATAAATATACGTTTACCCATATTATATTCGTCTCTATTTCCTGCATTATTTTATATTTTTACTTTATATTTGTATTACTTATTTCCCATTTTGTTTATCATTGGTTTATTATATATTTATTATTATTATTTTTGTTAGAAGAGAAAATATATTGTGCACTGTCTAAATAAATACATAACGATCTGACACGTGACAGAAAATAAACTAAACTGTAGATTGATCAGAGACAAAAATCACATTAGCACGCTCTTTCACATCGTTCACAGACATTCTGGATATAACAAAAGCATACATGAAAACAAAACATAATTCAAAAGATGTCGCGAATATCGTATAATTTTTCTAAATGTTTTCTATTTATTATTTAGTTTGCTTGGAGTTCTTGGTAAAACTTGACTGTTTTCATTTTAATTTTTTTGGGCATGTTTATCATTTATCAAATTTTAAACACAGAAAAATAACGGTAATTATTTAAGGCCATTTGTTTAATTCGAATCAATATTGATATCCAATCGCTTATACAGATCGACAGAGAAAGAAGGGACATGCTAGTACTACATATTTACCACATAATGCGATTCGATTAATTGCTTGCAAGCATTCGAATTGTCGGATCATTTCACATACTTGTATATGAAGAATCAGCGTAACAAGGTTACGGAGTCAAGTAGAGAAAGTACATATACAGTATACACATGTGGGATTTTATTTATCTTTCCATTTTTAATAAAACATTAGAAATAAATTAGTTAGAAATAAATGTAGTATATTACAGTAGTTTAAGATAAATTTAAAATTACAGCAATGTTTGGTCTAATTGAAGAATGACGTAAAATAATGACGTGATGAATGACGTAACTTTGGTGAAATAATTATAGATTTTATCATAATAGTAGATTATATTATAATGTAGGTAATTTGAAATAGTGTTGTTCCAATTTATGTTTTCTTTATAAAATTAAGAAAGCAATAAATCAAAAATAATAAGGTTACTTTCTCTCATGATCTAAGTATATATTTGTTGTAAGGAAATATTATTAATGAAGTTAATAGCAATTTTAGGTTGAATCTATTTCGTTGAGTTCTGACCACCATTGAGAGTTTCCTTTCCTATGTTTGGAGTGGGAGAAATTTTTAAAGGTAGAAGAGGAGAACTCTCAATTGTAGTTAATGATTCTGGTAAATTTTTGTTCTAACCAATATGACGTTAATTCTCAAAACAAAATTATCAATGCTATGAAATATTCCAAATGACATTCATCTTTGATACTAAAAATTAGCAACATGACAGCCTAAACTTTCGTATCAAATTTCATATTAATAATCGCATAATTGACACGGATCCGTAGAAATAATGTGCAAATGACTAAATTAAATGATTCACTCTAAAGTTTTAACATATTTTATATTTAACATGTTTGCAACGACTAAATAATTGCTGAAAAACTTTTGCAAACTAATATTTTTTAAATGTTTCAAATGTTCGTGAATTGAGTTCGAACGTGGATTGAATTCGTGAATTGAGTAGGATTACGGTTTGTCTACATGTTACTAATTAACTGAACATTGGCGCTTATTATTTCTGTTTTATTGTACAATTCAAAATAACGGAAACAGTTTATTATATAATTCAAATAACATTAATATTTTGGTATTACGAATTACCAATTATAGTCCAAATACGCTGCATTTTCTTTAGATCAAATGACAGGTGTTGTAATTAATGTTGTTACACATACGGTGAAGTACATAATTGTACTAATGAGAATGAAAAATTACCTATAATTTAAATTGTTATAGAAAATTCATAGAACGACAGGCCTTATTTGAATAAAGTATTTAAGAACTAATTATTTAATTAACATATATCATTTTATCTGTCTCTCTATTACCTACAATTTATTTGACTATGCAAATTTAGTTATTAGATAAAATAACTTTTTATTTCATTATATTTTGTATTTGTTTCTACAAATAATTTATCAAAAAATTTCTAATTCAATTTTATAAACCTCATCTTCTACTGTGATTATTTGTTATTTCATTACATTGAATTCATATAGTCGGATTGATTATTTTTTTACTGGACTAATTTTTATCAGCAACACATTAAAACAGTACATACGTATTTTGATGAATGGTCGAATGGTCACATCATTATTGGAGTTATGTAGGTGACATGTAATAAAGAATGTAAACGAAACATGTCAGATCTGAGAATGAGTGAGACACAGCGATTGATATTCTGCATGTCATGACGCAGAAATAGATACGAAGCATCAAATATTATCTTAGTTATGTTAGTAGAATTTCCATATTTTTCATAAATATTGGGATTCTATTACTATATACAAATGATACATATTTTAGTGTCGATATGGCGCGAACCAAAGCCATATTCGAACGTAAAGAAGGACAAGGTGAATGGAAGAGAAAAATAAACAAGTATCGAAAGGATTAAAAAGAACATATTGATGAGATAATATTAATGCAACAATAAAACTTTTTTATTTTTTATCCTTATTTAATAAAATTTTTACCAATGTAATTGTAAGATTTTTCCTATTAAAACAAGATCAAATGCGATATAATTAAAGCATATTTCTTATATACATTCATTTGCTTATATATTTGTTTATTTTATTTCTTTTATTCCACGAACACACGTATAACAAATGTATTATACGATATAGCTACGATTGTATTTCACCTCACATTAATTGAAAAAGACTGACAAATATGATAGTAAAAATTTAATTAAGTAGGTAATGAAAAATAATTGGTGGTTTTATTCACAATTGTTTTACGTGTCTATCACATATGTCTATTATAGAGGAATCAGGAATGAGATATTCAAAATGTCAAAATCTTAAAAATTCCTAGAAATCCAAAACAGTTTCAAGTTTTGAAAATTCGAAACTTTGTATATTTTATGTGTTTCGAAACTTTCGGAACTTAGATAAGAAGAAATATGAAATCGAACGATAAGGAGGTTTTTAGCGTGAATAAAAAATGTTTAACTTACGTATAAATAAACATTCTGTGAATTACTAACGGAATACTTCTCAAATATTCAGTTTTCGTTTTTAAGGATACAAGTTCAAATCTAAAGAATCTATTATAAAAAAGAACTTTTCATACTACCATCAACGATGTACTTTGAAAAACTTTTCGGCATCATATTATAGTTGATAAAAAGAGAAATAAATTAGTTCCAGAAAAAATTCTTAAATACAAATTTGAATTAGATACTTTTGCACGCTGTTGTATTTTTCTTTAACTAACCAACGTTTATGGCCAGCAAAGTTTATAAAGTAGTATCAACTTCATTTTCTACAACAAAAGATTCCTTTAACAAAATAAAATCAACACTTTAATAATTCCGAGTTTCAAAAGTTTCGAATTGAAGCTTCGAGAATTTAAAAGTTAATTTCGAATCCATCTACGATGAATATTATAAGTCCGTTACGTATCGAATTCACGCATTATGGTATTACGTAAAAATCATTTGCATCGAATCATCGAACCACGGATTCATTACGTAGCGTTGGTATATATGCCGATCACAAATATATAATGTTTAATGTTTGTAAATTGTCAAACTATTTCAAATATTTAAATTAAATTTTCAGGATTCTTTTCTTCTTGAAAATATTGTAAATTTTTATAGTATGTAATAACGTTGGAAAATTGCTTTCATGATTAAATCCATAATCATCTCGAAAACTGAAGCTTTTTTTTACGATCTTTAAAGCCCTTTTAAATTTAATGCACGTCTATTTTTACTGACTTTGGATTGTTATGCTTCAATGAAGAAAATTATTGAAATCTGAAATTCGAGTAACATTTTCGAGGTTATAATCATTTCCGTCTAATATTTAAAATTAAATCAGTTCGTACGCACTTATATATATAATAATAATACATACAAATTGAATGAAACTCGAGACTTAGAATAAAGTGACAATGTATTGTTTCATCGCGCTGACTGTAAAGGTTTCTCCAACCTGGTGCAATAATTTTCAGAAAAAGTTTAGAGAGTTAGGGCGATTTTACTTCAAAATTAAAATGCCTTTACCTATACTAAGCTGATGGAATTCGGGGAAAAAGTTCTTCCATTTTCTTTCCGATCGGCTTCGGAGACTTCTGGATTCTAAGATTGGGGTAAATCATTAATTCTTGTGGTTTTGTTTAAATATTTTTGATAACTTTCTCTGAGAGAATGCTCCTTAGCCCATAACAACAAAATTCGCACGGAAAGAACACGTTTCCTTACAAAAAGCCAGTAAGGCCTTAGTTCCTTTCCTAATTGTTCTCTTGAAGAATAACGTAAGTCATCAGCTGTAGTGTAAATCAGGACAAATCGAACTTCAATCTCAAATCTATTGTTGATTCAGTCATGAAAAGTAATTTTCCAGTGTTTTCATATACTAGGACAATTTTTAGAATGTCCGAGAAGAAAAGATTTTAGAATAAAATGAATTATGCATTTTAAGGATAAAACCTTCGAGCTTTGAAATGAATCCAAATTTATTGTCGTACGATTCTTCTTCTGCGACATTGTTGCAATTTAAGTATTAATGTGAGTATAGTGTTCTAGAATGCTATCGTATTTAAATTGTATTGTGTTTAAATAACTGATCTGCGAGTCTGTTGCGATTAGTGTTTTGCTAATTTTATGAAGCTAACAATCATTTGATCATCTGATCTAAGAATTGTAAAATTCTTCTCTACCACAGGTCGTACGATATTCTAATTCCAGTCTCGGTTTAACCGTCGTACCGTACGGACGTTCGATACAGTCTCGCTTACGAGTTCCAATCCACATTATTATAGTGTTAGTTTTAGTGAAAACAAACGCCAATCTCGTACATCAACACAAAGGAATACCACACGAATGAATACACCGACTAACCAACACCAACCTGCGGGGACCTCTGAGTACAGGGGTTCCCAATTTTCCAACCAAACTGAAAGTAACAACTCCATCAAATCATACTCCCACGCTGCACAACTCGACACATCACCTACAAAAGACCAAGCTATCATCATCCACGCAATAGACGACACAAGACTATGCCCTTGCAATAGGGAAACTAATCGGGCCCAAATCAATAAGGTACATCTCCAAAATCTCAAGCAACCGAATTTGCGCTTATCTTGATAAAAAAGAAACAGTACTACACCTAAAAAATCTGCATAAAACAATAACGGTCAACAACAATACGCTAAACCTAAGACCAATGTTAACTCCGGCTCAAAGAATAATTCTATCAAACATCTCCCCGGTTATACCCAACTCAGAATTTGAAAAAAATCTTCAAAAGAAACAACGTCAAGCTATGCTCCAGAATATCAACTCTGAAAGCAGGAATGACCGACCCGGAATACACCCACATCCTCAGTTTCAGAAGACAGGTATACATTGATCCCGATGACATTGGAAAAATCCCATCCACCTTCCTAATAACTTTTGAAGATACATCGTACCGTATTTTCACCTCCATCGACAGCCTTCTTTGCTTCCAATGTAAACAAGAAGGTCACTTAGTGAAAGATTGCCCGCTAACCCAAAATTCAAACACAACCGATACAACAATCCCAAATACAAACACAACGATCCCCACACCAACTCAATCCCCCAAATTGCCAGTTAAGAAGATTCCTATCACTACCGAGACAAACATCGACAATTCCAAACAAGCAACGAATAAATTACCTACAGAGCAACCACCAATCCCCTTTAGTTCCAAAAGACCACACTCACAATCATCAACTGACGACAAATCAGACTATGCAAACTTAAACGACACAGACTCCATGCCCCCACCAATCAATCCACATAAAGAAAAAATCGCAATAACCAAACTAAAAACACTTCCTCCACAATCTCCAGTTTTCGATTCCGCCAAACTAGAGGAAATGTTAGCCCCAGCAAGAGAAATAATAAATAAAAAAAATCCTTCACACTTCCAGCTAAATTATTCCCAGATCAAGAGCCTCCTTCAAGACACCTTCGGATCAGCACACCCATTGCAAATCGCAAGAAACTACACTGATAATATTCCGACACTTGTTCAAACTCTTGAAGAAATCTACCCCCATCTAAACGAAAGAAGCATAAAAAACAGAATACATCGACTCTGCAAAAAGCTCTCCAAATCGACTGACACACCTGAATCGTCATTTAGCTATTCATCTGAATCGGACATGGAATTTTCATAACCAAAATAGCAGCAAAATCCAAATTCATAGCCCCACCAAATACCTTATGAAAACAATAATACAGTGGAACATAAACGGTTATTGTACCCATTATGAACAACTCCAAATGCTCATAAACAATTTTAGTCCAGACATTATCTGTTTTCAAGAAACAAATTTCAAAAAAAACCAGCCTACACTTAAACACTTCAACACCTTTGTCAAAAACCGGGTAAACGAAAATCACGCCAGCGGAGGAGTGGTCACTGCAATTTCGGACAAATATGATTCTACTGAAATCCAATTAAATTCAAACTTAGAAGCCGTTGCAATATCTATTTCATTTCCCAAAAAAATCCACATCTGCAATATCTACAATCCTAATAGTTTCCCCCTTCAATTACAAGACCTTGAAGATTTAATAGCTCAACTTCCAGCTCCACTGATGCTGTCAGGAGACTTTAACAGCCATCACACTCTCTGGGGATCGACCAAAACTGACAGA
Source organism: Tetragonisca angustula (assembly GCA_036937485.2). Classification (NCBI taxonomy): domain Eukaryota; kingdom Metazoa; phylum Arthropoda; class Insecta; order Hymenoptera; family Apidae; genus Tetragonisca; species Tetragonisca angustula. The sequence continues at coordinate 867,019 of JAWNGG020000057.1, read as the reverse complement.
AGAGGAAAGACAATCGAAAATCTGCTTAACAACAAGGATTTAATCTTACTGAACACAGGTTCTCCACTGAACACGCACTTCAGCACTAGAAACGGCAAAACAAGTGCAATAGATTTAACCTTTTCCAGTCCACAGATAGCTCAACACCTAAAATGGGATACCTTAAAAGAACCATATGACAGCGACCACTTTCCCATAAAAATCACATACGGAGACAATAGCACAACAACTCAAAATTACCTCCAACCAAAATGGCATATAAGAAAAAAAAACTGGCCAGTTTACCAAGAAAACATAACGCTTCAACTCACTGAGAAAGAAACTGAACCTGAACTCAATCCAGCCCGGATTAACGAAACAATAAACAATTTCCAACAAATCATAACCTCAGCCGCAGACAAATCCTTTGGAATTCCTAGACGACAAAAAATCAGGAAAAGACCGGTACCGTGGTGGAACGAAGAATGTAAAATCACCATGCAAGAGAGTCATACTTTCAATAGAGCAAAAAAAAACATCCCACAAACAAAAACTTGACCGAGTTCAAAAAGAAACGCGCCAATTTCTGTAGAATAATTAAAGAAAATAAAAAATGAACATGGAGAAACTACATAACATCAATAAATCCACGAACACCAACATCTGCAGTATGGAAAAAAATCAAAAGCATAAATGGACCCAAACCCTCCACGATTATCCAATTCTTGGAATCTGATGACGGTCAAACCATAACTCAAGCCCACGACATTGCTAGCACATTAGCCAAACAATTCCAAGAAAATTCAAATAACATAAACTCACCACATCTTACAATAATCTACAACAATATACACCATGATTCGACCCACAACGATAACAACTCACCACTAAACTCACTTTTGTCACTCAAAGAAATAAATTCCACCCTTGCTTCAACAAAAAACTCCGCCCCAGAACCAGATAATATCCCCAACTTACTGCTAAAAATGCTCCCAAAAACAGGAATAAATTACTTGTTAAAAATCTTCAACTGTATATGGATCCATAAAGTTTTTCCCGGAAATTGGCAAAAAGCAATTGTAGTTCCAATTCCTAAACCAAACAAATCCAAACAAAACCCTAACAGTTATCGCCCAATTGCATTAACAAATATCATGTGCAAACTACTAGAAAAAATCGTAGACCGTAGGCTTAGATGGTACCTCGAAGCAAAAAAACTTCTTAACCCAAATCAATATGGTTTCCGACACTACCGTTCAACCATAGGCGTCCTAACGAACTTGGAAACAAATATCTGCGACGCTGTCCTCAACGAAGAATACATAGCCGTCGTATGCCTCGATATCGAAAAAGCCTTCGATACAATCTCGAGAACCAAAATTATTAACGCCCTCATCGTGCTAAAAGTATATGACAATATGCTATCCTTCATAACCAACTTCCTATCCAATAGATCAATCCAAGTCAGAGCAAATGGATCTCTGTCACACCCAGTTATAATCAAAAACATTATTTTTAATTGGAATCAACGACATCACCATCAACATCAAGCCACCAATAAAAACTCAGCTATTTGCGGACGACATAACAATCACATGTAGCGGAAAAAATATGAACTCCATCAACGAACATTTACAAACAGCCATCAATACTCTTCAAGACTGGTAAAAAACAACGGGCTTAAAACTTTCTCCCAAAAAAACCCAAGGCATCCTATTCACTAGGAAAAACTCAATCCCCCACCTAAACTATATCTGAGCAACCTTAAAATACAGTTTACTGACACCATCAAAATACTAGGCCTTACTTTCGACAAAAAATTATCTTGCGCGCCACACCTAAAAACCTTAAAAGAGTCCTGCATAAAAAGACTTAACATAATTAAAACCCTTTCCAATAACTGGAGAGCGGATAAAGACACTCTTCTAATAACATACAGAGCATTAATTAGATCCAAACTAGACTACGGCTCTATCGTTTACAACTCAGCCAAAAGCTCCATCAAAAAAATAATAGATCCAATCTTCCACTCAGCTCTTCAACTAGCCACAGGTGCATACCGAACATGCCCTATAAACAGCCTACTATTCGAAGCCAAAGAAATGGCACTTGAATCCAGAAGGAAGTTCCTAACTCTTAAATACGCACTAAAAGTCTCATTCACTCCAAATTGTGGTAGTGGTTGCCATAGATGTGTGAAATTACATGGTGTTTGTATGGAAGGATGAGTGTGGCGGGAGTGAGAGTATAAGAGTGGTGGGGTATGATCTGAGTGTTTGAGATATTCCAGGGCAGAAGAAAGAGGGAATGAGAGAAATGTATGCGAGAACAGCGGAGTGGGGGCATGGTGACGAAGAAACAAATGTGATCGGGAAGATGTGCAGTTGAGAGTTGGAGAGACACGTGACATGATGCGCAGCAGTTGAGAGTTGGAGAGACACGTGACATGATGCGCAGCAGTCGAGAGTTGGATAGACACGTGACTTGAGTGAAGCGTAGTACGACAGTTGAAGCAGAGTGTGAGAGTTAAATATATGTATTTTGTAATATCTATTAAAATCTATCTCCAACTTAGTGTGTTTATCAGTCGATCCACTAACAAATTGGTAGCAGCTCTGTGGTTGCTGATAACGTTTTTCCAAAAATATTCGTGAAGGTGAATAAAAAGGTGCAAAGATGGCCGATACGTGGAATATTGCGAGCGTTGAACCACTTGACGATTCAAACTACTTTTTGTGGAAAGAAAAAATAGAGGGAATCCTACGATCGAAACGATTGTGGAAAAAGGTGATTGGTGTAAAACCGTTGGAAGAACCAATCGTAGGAGAAGCAAATTATGAAGAAAAACTAAAAATTTGGGATGAGTGGGATGATAACAATTACGCAGCTAGGACCATTATGATTAATACAATGAGTAAGGCACAATTACTAAGGTATAATAGCATAAAAAGTGCCGATAAGTTATGCTCAAAGATCAAGCAAGATATGGCTGCCGAAACAGAAGAATTGAAAGCAAGATCACTTAATGAACTTTCGAATATCAAGACGGCGAAACACGAAACAGTTGACGATTTTATAAACAGGGCGGAAGCCTTAAAGAACCAATGTATGCAACTTGGAAGAGACGTTGAGGAATATGAATTAAAAATGTATATATTACGAGGGGTTCGATCAGAATATGATCCGAACGTGAGAGTACTCGAATCACAGAGGAATATATCAGTGAATGATATAAGATTCGCGTTAAAACAAGAGGAACTCAGAAGAATAAAGAGAAAGGAAGAAAAAATGAGTAGAGAATACGAAGCAGTGAGAAAAGTAAAAGAGGGAGATAGAACTGATGGTAATTGCTACAACTGTGGCATCAAAGGGCACTTGGCAGCTGATTGTAACCGAAGAAAAAAATGCTTCAACTGTCAGGGATTTAATCACATTGCGGCGAATTGCCGTGAACGGAAGAGAAACGCTCCATCAATGAGAAGAGGATCAGGAAAAAATTTTCAGGGTGGATATCGTGGGCGAAATGCGAGACAACATTGTGGAAGGGATGAATCCACGTTGAACACACGTGAAGAAGCGGTAGAATAAGCAAAATTCCAAAAAAGGACAAACTGTATGAGGTATGTGAGATGAATGAGGATGTTATGCATGTATGTGAGAATGATGATTACCGTGTATGGCTGTTAGATTCAGGGTCTACGAGTCAGATGACTCATGATGAATTAATCTGTAATGATTTTGTTCAAGAAAAAAGGCGAATTAATATGGCAGATAAGGAAGGAAAGGTATTAACCTCAAAGGGAATTGGTAATGTCATTGTGAGACAGGCGTCCAGGAATAATAATATAAAATTGGAGAATGTGTTGTGTGTGCCAGAGCTAAATTCGAATTTACTTTCAGTGGCGAAGATAACTGATCATGGGTATGATGTAAATTTCAATAAGTACGGAGCAATAGTGTATAATAAGTCGAACGGAATTCAAATGACAGCGGTAAGAGTGCAAGATACATATTATGTAAGGACATCCATAAACCACGAGAAGACTGCGGCAATGTCGACGAATGATGATGTATGGCACAAACGATTAGGACATGCAAATAAAGAAATTGAAGAAGAGAGAGAATTAAAAATTGAGATGGATGAAAGACTCAGTGAAGAAGAAAACAGCGACTGTGAAGATGCGAGGATTGAATTTTTAAACAATGAAGGTGCTAGAGAAGAAGAAAATATTGAAAATCGAAAAGTAAATATAGAGCAGGAGGAACCAACAACAAGTAGAAAAGTAGGAAGGCCAAAAAATCTAACGAAGGAAGCGATAATAGTAAATAAATCTCTAAGAAAACAAGAACAAGAAAAATTGGATGAACAGAGAAACGTGAGGAGATCTACGAGGATAAGAAACCAGAGGGCAATGAGAAGTGTCGATGAAAAAATTCCTACTATAGTAACAGAAGCAAAACGGTCACCTGAATGGGACAAATGGAGAGAAGCAATGAAGAATGAATTAGAATCGTTGCAAAGACATCAGGTATGGGATTTGGTGAATCGACCCAAGAATAAAAAGGTGATAAAGTGCAAATGGATTTTTAACATGAAAGAAAATTTTAAAGCAATGGAACGAAAGTATAAAGCACGACTGGTTGCATTAGGTTGTGCCCAAAGACCAGGATTTGATTACGAGGCGTACTCACTAACAGTTAGGATAGAAACGATACGATTGATGTTCAGCATATGTGCAGAGAATAAAAGAAAAATAAAAATTTATGATGTAAAGACTGTATTTTTACACGGTACATTGAATGAAGAATTGTACATGGAGATACCCGATGGTATTGAAAGCAGAAGTGGACAAGTTTGCAAACTCAAAAGGAGTATTTATGGGCTCAAGCAAGCAAGTAAGTGTTGGAATAAATATATAACCGATATTTTTTTGCAGATTGGATTCAAACAATGTGTCCATGATCCCTGTCTGTTCTATATAAGAGAGGAGAACAATTTTTTATACTGCGGGTTACATGTAGATGATATGACGGTAGTCAGCAGCACAGATATTTTTGAAGAAAAATATATAAATAAATTAAAAGAATACGTGGAATTGAAGAATCTTGGTGCGGGTAAGCAACTATTGGGTATGGAATTGAATTATGGAAAGGAGAAATTAATCGTTAGTCAGAAGAACTATATAAAACGATTGCTGAATGTGTATGGGATGAATGATTGCAATGCGGTAAGTTCACCAATTGATGCGAATCAAAAGTTGAATGAAGATAATGGGAGCCCGATGAGTGACGAAAAAAGCTATCAAGAGTTATTAGGACGATTAATGTATTTGAGTGTGTCAACAAGACCTGATATTTCTTTTGCGCTAAGTTGTTTGTCTCAATTCAGCAAAAATCCAAGAATAATGCACACGAATGCATTGAAGCGAGTACTCCGGTATTTAAAAGGAACAATCAACTATCAAATAGAATATGGGAATACAAATTGGAAGAAAGGAATAATGTGTAGTACCGATGCCTCATGGGACAGCACTGCGGATGCAAAATCCTTCAGTGGTATTTTTATTTATCGAACGGGGATCTCGTGCACTGGAGGAGTAGGAAACAGGCGACAGTTGCTCTATCTTCTACAGAAAGTGAATTGGAGGCGATGATGGAAGGATTAAAAGAAATATCGTGGATAAGTGACTTATTAAATGAAATCGGAATGCCGTGTGAATACAAACAATTAAAGTGCGATAATTTGAACGCGGTAAAATTAGCGAACGGAGGAAATTTTAAAACAAAGACGAAACTTTTAAATAGGAAGTGTTATTTTATTAGAGAAACTGTCTACAATTATTCAGTAACACATGTACCTAAAGAAAGTATGGATGCGGATTGTATGACAAAAGCATTGAGTGGACCCGCTCTATTAAGAAATGTTAATAGTTTTATGTGTGTAAATATCTATGGAATCAAGGGGGGAGATTGTGGTAGTGGTTGCCATAGATGTGTGAAATTACATGGTGTTTGTATGGAAGGATGAGTGTGGCGAGAGTGAGAGTATAAGAGTGGTGGGGTATGATCTGAGTGTTTGAGATATTCCAGGGCAGAAGAAAGAGGGAATGAGAGAGATGTATGCGAGAACAGCGGAGTGGGGGCATGGTGACGAAGAAACAAATGTGATCGGGAAGATGCGCAGTTGAGAGTTGGAGAGACACGTGACATGATGCGCAGCAGTTGATAGTTGGAGAGACACGTGACATGATGCGCAGCAGTCGAGAGTTGGATAGACACGTGACTTGAGTGAAGCGTAGTACGACAATTGAAGCAGAGTGTGAGAGTTAAATATATGTATTTTGTAATATCTATTAAAATCTATCTCCAACTTAGTGTGTTTATCAGTCGATCCACTAACACAAATAACCCTTCCTACAACAACATCTTCTCCAATAGATTCAATGCTTTCTACATCAATAAACCCAAAGTTCTCTCCCCTTTCCATATCAGACTTAACAAACTTCAATCCACCTCTTTCAAAATCCACCCCACCATTGAACGTAAACCACCACAAATCCCCCCATGGTTAATAAAAACATTCCCAACAAACACCAGTCTTGCCGAACGTCCCAAAAGAATCCTCAGTTCAATTGACCACAAGACTCGATTCCTAGAACTAAATAACTGCTACACCCAACACAGCAAGATCTACACTGATGGGTCAAAAACGGACATTGGAGCTGGATACGCCATTATCACAGAAAAAGCCAAAACCTCCCTCCTTCATCATCCATCTTCACAGCCGAGACTTATGCCATCCTGGAAGCCATCAAATATACACACTCAAATAACGAAGCCCAGATCGTCATATACACCGACTCCATGAGCGTTACGAAATCTCTAACGAAATCATATGATCAAGAAAACCATTTAATATCCACCATCCAAGAACTAAACCACAACTAACCTAACACAAACGCAGTCATCTGGATTTCAGCTCACCAAGGAATCGAAGGAAACGAAAAAGCCGACGCAGCAGCGAAAGAAGTCACAGTCCCCCCACTTAACGACAACCATCTTCCAATCCTCTGCGACGACCAAATAATCCATTGCAAAAAAGTAACAAAAAATGAATGGAATAATACATGGAAAACAATTAAAAGCATCCAACTACACAAAAGTATCCAAGACTTTCACCAGCAAACACCGAAATTTAACAACAGGAAAGAAGGAATAATTACCACGCGCCTAAGAACCGGTCATACCAGGCTAACACATGAACACAAAATCAGAAAAACTACATCACCTACCTGCACTCATTGCAATAATCATCCATTAACAATAACACACATACTGCACGAATGTCACACCACAGAACCAAAGACAGAAATATGGAATCAATGCAAACATAAACCTTACTTCTCAAAACGACATACAAAGAGTATTATTATATCTAAAAAGCATAAACTACTACTCACACATCTAACGGTGCCGTCGTCGCTAATGACCTCGCTGTCGATGCGACAATAAAATTAAAATAAAAAAAAAAAAGATATTCTAATTCCTCCATCAAGAACACAGAATTGAATCTAATTATGCTGAACAGTGGTGGTCGATGAGCTAGACTGATAGCTCGGGAGAATAAATACGAAACAAAATAATCAAAACAATGCAGAAAGATCAACGCTGAGAAAGAAATCGTTCTTCTAACGGTAGCGATGAAGTATGACTGCTATCAGTTGCTCGATATTTAAGATTGCTTAGCGTCAAACATAAAATTTAAATAAAACAAGGCAAATTCAAACTCACAGACCGTGAGTGTGTAAAACCAAAGAGAAAGAGAGAGAGGGGGGGGGGGGAGAGAGAGTTTACTATCCTTATAGGCTGGTAATTGTAATAGAAATTATTAGAATGTATTAACAGAGATTAGTATTCGAAATGTCGAAATTCCGAAACCTATAATCCAAGAATGTTTTGAGTTTCGAGGATTCGAGTCTTCGTTCTTTTTTCGTGAATCAACACTCGAAACTCAGACAAGAAAAATATAAAATCAATGAACAAAGAACTATTTACAATATGAATGAAGAAGTTTGATTCATTTGTATTTCGAAAGTTCGGTGTGAAATATGAACGATCTTCTTTTATTTTTAAGGATATAAGCGATCAATCGTAATTCTAAAAGAATAATGTAAAATATTCAAATTTAAAGAAATTATAGAAAACATATCTTATTACACCATCACCAGTAATATATGTATTTTGAAATCCTTTTCCAACGTATTCGGCACTACAATTGATAGAAGAAAGGAATAGATTAGATCCAAGATTTGGAACGTTAGTTCTTAAAAAAAATTTTGATTAAATATTTCTGCACGTTGTATTTTTGTTCGTATTTTATTTAACTGTAATCAATAAAAATTGATATAAAGGTATCATTTCCAGTTCTTAAAACAAGAAATTCCTTCTGCAAAGTGAAATCGGTACTCCAAATTTCGAAGGTTTTGAAACCATACAAAATTTGAGATTCGAATTTCAAGAACACAAAAATCAGTTTCGCATCTGTTTTTAATAAGTAGTAGTACTACCCTACCCAAAAAGTTACAGAGCTTGTATGCTGTTAGATCAAGTTATTAATGCCAAGTAACACAGAAGTACTTTATTATATGTACGTACATTATAAGAAAAGCTTAATTGCATTCAAACTGATAGTATAATAATTTATATTTCGGATGTATATGAAATTGATGCCTAAATATTGAATATTAAATATAACAGTCATTTGTCAAATCATTTTTTGATTATATACGTCTAATTAATACAGCAAAATTGAAGTATTTATTTTTCTTATATAGGAGTATTCATAATTATTTTATTTGAACACTCAAACATCTTCGAGCTCATTTTTGTCTAGTTTGCTGCTCAATAGAATAATCTTGTCTTCAAAACGAAATGATTCGTTGCTTAGATTCTGTTTTTTTTAAATCTAAATTTCAAAATACTCAATCGTGAAGTGCGAATCCGAAGCAACGTGCATTATGTGTATTTTTTGTACTTTCAGATTTTTCTATTCCTGCATAAAAATTGGTACTACTTATTATAAATTTTGCCTTGCTTATTATACATATATGATAATAAATCAAGTTACAAAAATGTTCGTGTCACACTTCAGGAATGTGTAGTAGTGATCAAAACGAGAAAAATTGTCTTCATAAACATGGAAACCATTCATTTCATCGTTATGAAATAATTTTGGCACTAAGATATTATATTCATAGCGTAATGTATATACATACATGTCTCTTGTACATTTCGGCACACACTGTTAGTGGATCGACTAATAAACACACTAAGTTGGAGATAGATTTAGTAGAAATTACAAAATGCATATATTTAACTCTCACACTCTATTTCAACTCTCATACTCTGCTACACTCAAGTCACGCGTCTATCCAATTCTCGACTGGGCATCTTCCCGATCACATTTGTTTTTTCACCATGCTCACGCTCAACTGTTCTCGCATACATCTCTCTCATTCGTTCTTTCTTCTGCCCTGGAATATCTCAAACACTCAGATCACACCACACCACTCTTACTCTTGCCACACTCATCCTTCTATACTAACATCATGTATTTTCACTCATCTATGGCAACCACTACCACACACATTTCTCATATTATATACACGCACGCATTGAAAGATTTCCGGCATTTCTATTATTACTTGACAAGAATTTTTAGTGCAACGCTTACGTTACAACATTTTTTGCAAGGGGACGAAGTACATTCTTCTGAATACGATTAGTGAATGACGTTAACAGATGTGCTTATTTACACAATTGTTTCTTCCAGGAAGCTTATACAACAAGTATTTATTTACATAGTTTTATTTCTTCCAGATTCAACCAAGACGGCATAGGATCTCTTAAATCGCTATCATAGATTTAAAATAGAAAAAAAATTTAATAACTCCGAAGTTAATAATTCTTCGATCCATGTATTTGCTTATTTTTGTGAGTATTATACGCTTATGAAGTTTGGCACTAATTGTTTTGAACACCTTGAATAAACTTAATTACTTAATTAAACTTAAAATACTTAATTATAAATTAATAATTATTAAGTAATTCTTCATTATTTAATTATTTAACTTTTAATTATTTATAGTTAATTTCGCTTTCGTGGACGAAATATCTTAGAACAATCATCGATTGTGCATATTAACGATATATTTCCGTTCATAATACTGCTTTTGCAATGCCATTGATGAGTTATTACAAATTAATAAACATTATTATCGTTAAATGCATAAATATGCACAGTCTAATCATCACTATTAACACTACCGCTTACTTTCAGGCATCTTTCTCCTTCTTTGCAACACTTTATTTATCAAGGACATGAAAGGTTTTAAAATTATTTCGAATATTAAAACTAAATGTTTTAAAACTAATCTGGTCATAAAGAGAAGAATAGTAGTGGTAATTTAAGTATTTCTTATGAGTAATAAATTTTTACTTAATCGTCTTCATCTTCCCGATGTAAAAATGAATTAGTAAAAGTACAGCAAAATAATACAGGGGAAAATCTAATTTTAAACAAAAAATTCGTTAAGATCCATAAAATGTATAAAATAACTACTTCTTTATTTGTTTTAAATATTTTAAACTCGACGAATATATGCGAACTTTTATGACTGACTCTACCAATGACATTTAAAACTCGAGCATTTTTACTTAAGCATATTAAATCACATTATTCCAATGCTGTTTTTTTTTTAATTTATGTTTAACGTCGCATCTGGTCATTAGTGACGGCTAGGTACTGTTTCCTTCTTCTTAAGACGATTATATTGTATGGTGGATGTTAATTTCCTTTAGATAATTCAGAACATTTCCTATGTGTTTCTGCGACGCCAGGGCTGTCGGTGAAGTTATTTTGTACTTTTGCCTTTGAGTGTGGTACTTGCTGCATTCAAATAGAAGATGATTGGTTGATAAAATTCGGTTGCATTGATTACACATTGGGGGTTCTGTTTTTTTAAATAGATACTCATGTGTGAGTTTGCAATGTCCTGTTCTAAGCCTTGTCATGACTATTCTGTCTTTTCTTTTCATATTGTGGGTAGGCATTGTTTGGTAGAAATCTTGGGTTATTTCATGTGTTTTTGTTTTTTTGGAAATGTTCCACATTTTGTTCCATGATTGTTTTTCGGCATGGTGTAATGTTACCACAAGGTCCTGATAAGGAATTCGTCTTCAGATGACATTCGAGAAGGGCGATGTTGCTTCTTTGGCTGCTATGTCAGCTTCCTCGTTACCTTTGATTCCCTGGTGGGATGGAACCCAGGCGATGATTATGTTTTTGTTAATGTTGGTGAGGTACGTAAAAATATGTTGAATGTTTAGAATGATTTCATGTTTTGTTTTACTATTTATGTTTTCTATTGCTCTGATTACGCTCATGGAGTCTGTAAAAATGATGGACGATTGAGTATTGTTGTTTTGTGTATGATGAAAAGCTTCGAGAATTGAACAAGCTTCTGCTGTGAAGATAGATGCGGCTTTTGGAAGATGAAATTTTTTACGCATGTTTCCACAAATGAAGGCAAATCCAACTCCCTGGTCAGTTTTGGATGCGTCGGTGTATACTTTGTGGTGGTTTGGGTATTTACTGTATAGTTGTTGGAAGTTATTTTTATGTTCTATACTACTTATTTGATCTTTGGGATATTTTGTGAGGTCAACATTAGTTTCAGGGATTTTTAAAATACAGGGAGCTATTTTCTTGTGTTTTCGTGGAATGGTTGGTGTCGATGTAATTTCAGCAAGAGTGGTATACTTGGCAATTGTTGCATAGAATTGAATTGATAACTTCGGTCTTTTGATTTGTAGTTGCATGTATCTATTTGTAAATATATTATTGTAGGTGGGGTTATCTGGAGTAAAGGACATTTTTACTACATATTTTAGGCTTAGGTATTTTTTCCTTTGCTCCAGTGAGGTTTCCTTTGATTCAAACAATATACTGTTTATTGGGCTAGTTCTGTAGCTTCCAGTAGCTATTCTTAGGGCGGCATTTTGAATTGGATCAATAATTTTCAATGTTTTAACTGGGTTTTGCCGAGTTATAAACTATTGCACAATAGTCCAGTTTGGATCTAATTAATGCCTGGTAGGTTTTTATGATGACTTCTTGGTCAGCACTCCAGCTATTTTTGTCAAGGCTTTTATGATCATTTTTTTTGTACATGTACTTTTTAGGTACTGCATATGTGGCATCCACGTTAGCTTATTATCGAAGATAAGCCCGAGTATTTTAATGTTGCCTATTTTTTCAATTTCGGTGTTCTGTATATAGAGATTAGGTGGATTTTGTATCGGTTTACGTTGTCTAGAAAATATAATATATTTTGTTTTTTGGGGAGAGAATTTAAGCTCAGATTTCTCAGACCATGTTAGCAAGTCATTTATACCTTTTTGTAGAAGTTCTATGTTTGTAGTTAATTTTTTCCCACTGCAGTCATCTGGACAGGAACCCTTGGATTGGTCGTTTGATGTCAGGATGTCGTTAATCATTATTAAGAACAATGTAACACTGATTACCGAGCCTTATGGTACTCCATTGAGGATAATGGTTGGATTAGAAAAAGTTCTGTTCGTCTTTACTTGGATGGTTCTGTTTGAGAGGAAGTTTTTAATAAAAGTAAGAATGTTGCGTCTGATTTTAGTGAGAGCTTCGATGATTTTTATCCTTGAAATTGAGTCATAAGCCTTTTCGATATCTAGACATATTGTAACGAGAGATTCGTTTTTTAGAGACGCCTCGCATATGTTCGTTTCTAAGTTGATTAGGACGTCGGTGGACGTTGACCGATACTGCCTAAATCCATATCCGTTAGGAGATAGAATGTTATTTGATTCCAGGAACCATCTGAGCCTTCTATTTATTATTTTTTCTAGGAGTTTACATACACAGTTTGTTAAGGCGATCGGTCTATAGTCCTCTGGTTTGGTTTTATTCTTACCTGGTTTTGGTATAGGTATAACTATAGCTTTTCTCTAGTTGTCAGGGAATACTTGATGTTGCCATATGCAATTAAAGATCTTTAGGAGATGGTTGATGCCGATTGGTGGTAGTTCTTTGATTAGTTTATTGGGTATATTATCCGATCCTAGGGCAGAGTTTTTTGTGGTGTGGAGGATGTTATTTAGTTCTTCTAGGGTTATACTAGAACTTAGCGTCGAATCGAAAAGGGAGGTGTCTGGATGGTCCATTATTAAATTAATGTTGTCAGTCGTGGATGAGTTGTCATTATTGTCGTATTTTCCGTTCGAGTTCTTTTCGAGCGTCTCTGCGAGGACATCAGTTATGTCTTGTGGGTTGGTTATGTAATTATCGTTTCCTAGGTTAAGAAATTGAATTTTTGTGTTGTATGTTATTCCACTAATATTTCTGATTTTATTCTATATGGTGTTCGTATGGGTTTTGTTCGTAATGGTTGAAATATATATTTGCCAGGATTAATTTTTGCTTTCTTTTATTATTCTACGAAATTTAGCTCGTAGTTTTTTAAATTCTACTAAGTTTTCTGTTGTGGGTTTTTTTTTTGCTTTGTTGAACGCTTTATGGCTTTCTTTCATGGCTGCTTGGCACTCTTCGTTCCACCAGAGTATATTTCTTTTCTTTGTGTTTATGGTTTTCATTGAGCCGGAGGATTCTTGTGCTGCCATTTTGATAATTGTTTGTAATAAGTCGATTTCATTATTAATATTGTTTGGATCAATTTCACGTTTTCAAGCTTCTTGAAAGGTAGTGTTGTTCTGTATGCGTACCAGTCTATTTCTTTTGAAGTTCCATTTGTTAGATTTATTTTGTGGTGGTGGAATAGAATCCAAGTAGGTGACTTTTATGGGAAAGTGGTCACTATCATAGAGATCTTGTAGGGGTTCCCATTCTAAGTGTTGAGATAGTCTACTACTACATAGTGTTAAATCAATCGCATTTAATTTCCCAGTATTTACTGTAAAGTGGGTTAAAAGACCTGAATTGAGTAAGGTCATTTCTGGTTTCTCTAATAGTTATTCAATATATTTCCCACGACTATCTACTTTATAAGAGCCCCAATGCTAGTGGTGGTTATTGAAGTCGCCCAATAATATGAATGGTGTTGGAAGTTGACTTACGAGTGTTTCTAGGTCGACCAAATTTAGGGTTTGGTTATTTGGTAAGTATATATTACATAGGTGAATTTTGCTTGGAAGTTGGACCGTAACTGCAATTGCCTTTAAGTCTGTAATTAGCGGAATATCGAAGGCACCGAATTGTTCAGGTACCGCGATGAAAACTCCCCCACTTGCGTGATTTTCGCAATCTCTGTTTTTGCTGAACGTAGTGTATTTTTTAAGTCCCGAATGTTGGTGTTTCTTAAAATTTGTTTCTTGCAGGCAAGGAATAATTGGGTCATATTGTTATAGAAGTATCTGAAGTTGTTCACAGTGTGTGAAAAAGCCGTTTATGTTCCACTGAATTATATGTTTCATTTGTACTTAAGAGGAGTTACTCTCCATTTCTGATGACCAACTAGTGATTGATTTATTTGATGGGTCCTGGGGGTCTATGTTCTATTTTTTCAGCTACGGATTCTTGAATAAGGGATGAATATTTGTTAGTATTTCGGCCAGGACTAGGATATTGGTCGTGTATGTTTTTGCGATTTCTATTGGGTTTGGTGCTATAATCGCATTTTCTAGGAAACTTTTAAACTGAATATAATTTAGTATATGGTCGTAGTTTTTATCTTCAATGTAGTTTTTGGCTGGTTCTAGTATATCATCAATTTTAGTTTAGGTTTCTTAGAAGTTGCATTAGTCTCCTTGTGTGATTTTTTGGTAGATTTTGGGTCTGGGGTCTTAAAATATATGTCGCTTGGATTTACCGGATTTGCAATGCTTTCTTCTGATGTTGTGGATAGCGGTCTCTTGTTTCTTGTTTTATTTGCATTTGTATCTTCTATTGTTATTTCCTTGTGTTCGATTGCGTTAAGAGAGCCTTGGGTTGCTAATTCTATGAGTTTGATTGTGTTCGGGGTTTCTGGTTTTGCTTCTTTTGGAAGATCGTCGATACAAGAGGATGGAGAGGAATTTGGATTCATTCGAAAGATGGATACGTTTGAGTCTGCGTTGTTTGGACAATGATTAGCAGTGTGTCCTTCTTGGTTGCAATTAAAACATGTCTGTTTCTCTGTGGTAGCGAATATTCTAAGAGTGTTATTTTCTAACGTAATAGGAAAGGAGCTCGGGATTCTCTTTACGTCTTCTGGATCTACATAAATGTACCTTCTAACAATTAATATATGGGCCAGATCTGGATCGGTGATTCCTGCTTTTAATGGAGTTATTTTTGAATATAATTTGATGTTATTCCTTTTGAACATATTTTCGATTGTTGAAATGGGAATTATAGGTGATATTTGATAATATAATTCGTTGGGCCGGTAACACCATCGGGAGGATTTCTATGTTTGTATTATTTACTACTACCGTTTTATATTTAGATGTTAGGCTTGTGACCGTTACTTTACTATCTAAATACATACATACTCTACCGTTTGAAATCCTTGATAAGAATTTGATAGTTTTAGGTCCTATTATGTTTGCAATTGCTCGAGCGTATGCTTTAATGGTAATACAATCAATAGATTGCAAAATAATGCCTGGATCTTGGGATGGGGTAAATTCTTGTTTTGTAACATTGGCGTAAGAGGTTTGGGTTCGGTCGTATTGTTTTTTGGGATACATTGGCTAATTTCCATTTGGGTATTTTGATTTCTATCGGCTTGGTTAGGATTCTAGAATTCAGGTGTAACACTGTGTTGGTTTTCCATCAGTGACATGGTGATACGTACAGAGTACGTATATCCGCATCAGGAGTTCTGTAGGAGTGTATGTGTCACTACACTACTCAGTTGTCAGTACGACACACGCACTTAGCATACACTATCTCACGTATTTATGACACACGTCCGCGGTACGAGCTATTATTAGTTCTACATAGTACACGTCCTATCACTTCAACTGTCGGAACAATACATTCTAATGTTTTGTTTCGACTTGACCGTTTTACAATGTCCTCATCAACAACAAATAAAACTTCCTTTCGCCTTTTTATACTTTCATGTTTTTTTTTATTACTGTATGTAAAATAAATATTTTTGTAATTGTTTATTATCTTACATATTTGCAGTAAATTGGTATACTGGATTGAAGAGGCTGACCGTTGAAGCGTTGAATCATTGAAATCAAAGAAGTAAAGAGAAGAGTAAATAGTTCGAGATGAACAAAGTAGAACAAATTATACCCAATTACTCGTATGGCTTTAATTTCGAAAAAAGCGTCGCATACCAGGATATTCTAGCAACAATATCAAGTCATGACCCGAAATGTTTTTACTGCTCTGCCATTTACATCGCATTGACATTCACTGGAAAGCGTTACATGTCGAACAGACCAAGATTCGAACTAAGGAGTATGCTTATTTTATGGAATGCATTACTTGCATCATTTTCCATTTTTGGATTTATTAGGATAGGATCGGAAATGTTTCACGTATTACGCCATTATGAAATACCATAGTATTTGTCTTAACAGGTAATTTTACATTGATATCTTACTTCTTAACTTATATTTTCATTGAAATAATGACTGTTGGATAAACTTTAACTTTCACTCGAAATCTTGAAACCTCGAAATCCAAAAATATTTTGTTGGAAATTCTTCGAAACTATCGATAAAGATAAGAAAAATTAATTTATTTAAACTTTAACGAGCAGATGTCCTATAATACAAAAAAAGGGAGGATTTCATGTGTTTTGGGGAGTGAAGACATGGATTCTAAATTAAACAAATACATTATAACATTAATAATTACATTATTACATTAATAATTTTGTTACAAACAGTCTGAAATTCTTTGATGAGCCGAGAAACAAATCAATATAATTAGAAATTTGCTTCTATAAACACTCTGATGGTCGAATCGGAGAATCTTAAATTGATCTGGAAAACTACAATAATATAAAATTATGGATGTAACTCACACTAATATTAAAAAAAAAAAAAACAATGACTGAAGAATTATATGATGTACGTGTATCTTAAATGTTTAGTGCGAGGTAAATCGCGAATGTTCGGCTGGTTTCCGTTTTTAAGGATGTAAGCAGATATGTAACAATGATAATACAATAAATATACCCAAATCTAAAGAATTGATTAAAAATATATCTTATTAGACTACCATCAAATCTCTGTATACTCTGAAATACATACTAGTACATCGGGCACTATAGTCAACATATAAGTAGAAGTAAATAAAATCCAGAAAGAATACGGATATTATTGTCCTTAAACAAGAATCTGTATCAAGATATGTTGTTACATTTTTGTTTGTATTTTGTTTAACTGTGTGAAACTGAATGAAAATTTATATAAAACTGATAATTCTAGTACAAAGTAATATCAATACTGCATGCTTAATAATTCAAGTTTAGAGAGTTGTGAAACTTCACCTCCAAATTTTGGATTCGAGATTCAGAAATTTAAGAATTAATTTCGAACTCATTTCTAAGTTTAATGCTCACCCGTTCCTTATTTTAGTTTGTTCCTTGGTATCAATCTGACAAAATGGTAAAGAACTGATGACTACAATAGAAAGAAAAAATCTCTAATCACTCAAGAACTGAAACTTTATTGCATAATCTTATTTCTGTGTGATTAACATTTTGAAGTTAACTTGAAATGTTTATTGCTTATTGCAAGTAACAAGAGTATTAAAAATTCATCGCTAAAGGATTATAGATAAAATATAAACCCATGTATAATTATTTTTTTTATTAAATTATTTATATTATGTATATATTTTTATATATACTATGTGATGAATATAAGAATTTGTATATCTTCTCATATAATTATTATTATGTACAATTATTTTACAATATTACATGCTTAGTGCAATTGTGCAGCCTAAATATACTTTAATTTTAAAGAATAAACACTTAGACGAATGACACTACAAAATGATGTCTTCACTTAAAGTAATATTTCCGTTCGTGTTCAAAATACTAAATAATAAAATAATAAGTAGTAAATAGTATATTCTACTTTAAAGTATATGTACATCTTTAAAAATAAAATGTTGTAATTGTTACCATAAATTCTTACAGTTGGGCTTTCTTCTATTATTATTTATTTCTGTTTATTTCAAGCACTACTGTTAAGATCAATTATATACATACAATATTTTCTGACATTTCGTTATGTATTATTAACATATTGCTGAATTGTGAGTAACACATTATGTACCTAAGTGAGTAAACCGAAGCAGACATTAAAATATCACCTAAACTAGATTTCGACATACATAAGTTAATACTTTTTTATAAAGTATGTCGAGATGCAACTATTAATGAATCAAAAAACATATCATTACGTTTACATATAAATGTGAAGATGACCGTAAAATTTTCAAAATTTCTTCATCTACAAAAAATTATTACTACCATGTCATGGATCCCCATTACTAAATAACTTTTATTAAAAAAGTTTATCTCTGAAAACAACCAAGTTATTTAGGTGATTCTATTTGGATAGTGATCCAACCTGTAGGTTTTTACCTAAGAGAATGTACATATTCATTTTTAAACTTGCCTCCATTGATATATTTATTCAATATGTCGCAATATATTATTCTCTCTAAACCTCAACTAATTAAACCAATTTCTTTATTATTGATTATCGATTAGTATTATTATTAATTATTTATTACTAGTTACCCATACAATGCTCTAGGAAGCATACTAAGAACTTGAACTTTTGAGAATCACAATGTATCACATGAATGTAAAATATACAATAGTATTATTTAAATATTAATTTATAATAAAAATAATATAATTTCCAGTATCACACAAGATCGAGTCATGAATTTCTGGTCGTTAATGTTCATCCTATCAAAGCTCGTGGAATTTGGCGACACGGTGTTCAATATACTACGAAAGCAGCTGTTGATGTTCCTACATTGGTACCATCACGTCACAGTACTACTTTACTCGTTGTTAAGTTTTCTAAAGACAACGTCCTACTCCAGATGGAACGGCACGATAAACTTTTTCATTCACTCCTGGATGTATTCGTGTTACACTTCGATAGCAATGCGATTCAATCCACCGAAGTGGATAACTATGACGATCACGCTACAGATCGTGCAAATGATTTGGAGTTGCTTCATAATTATTATAGCTTATAATTATGGAAGAAGCAGTGAAGTTGAATGTTCTGTTACACTGCATAACGCCCAAATGGGTCTGCTGATATACTTCAGTTATTTCATTCCCTTTGCTAGATTTTTTACGCAGAATTACTTGCTCGAAGAACATGAAAAATAGTCGAAAAGAAAAATGAGATCAACGATAGGCTCAAAGTTGACTGAGGCACGTACAAATTTTGTGTAACTTTTTGAAGAATACTCGTCAGTGGTGTACCTTAAAAATACTTTATTGCTTGTAAATACTTGTATTATGTGTAAACATTGTTTATTTTTCTACTTGTTTGGACTATATCTGGGAATAACTGTAGGGATTTTAAAGCAGTGGACCGATGTTATAGTTGTAAATTATATAGCTGCCTTTCAGTAATCTTAAAATCAGTGTAGTTGCCGAGGAGTCAAAATGAAACTTTTATAAATGAAGGTTATTTATCGAAGTCATAAATTTTAAATCGTGTTTTTATTATTAAATCTTTTTTGTTTCAAACTGATTTTGTACATTAACATATTAACTTTGTAAAAGTACAGTTTTAATAGTTATTTTGTGTTGGATATATACCTTTAACAGATAGAATAGAATATAAAAATAATTAAAAATACGAATAATTTGTAATTAACGTTACTTAACGTATCGAAGACAGGACAAAAGAGAAAATAAATCAACATTTTTATTCAGTTAGTTTATTTTACTAACAATTTAAAAAAAAAATTATTTCCCAAATTTTCCCATGTCTCTTGTACATAAATATTTATACTCAAACCTAGCTTTAACTTTATTGAATAATTCATGCTTCAACTTCAAATTCTCATTCATACTCCATAAGGTTTCATATTTTAATGCTTGCCTCATCTTTTACTTTTCTAAAACAGAATAAATACTCTTGTTCAACTGAAATATTTTCCACCTCAGAGAAGATAAATTCGTGCAGAAAAGTTGAATAACAGATTACCGATCGTAATAACATATAGATTAATCACTTACTAATCTAAAAATTACTGATTAATTGATTTTAAACTTAAAAAGTTAATTAAAATTACTAATGTATTTCGACAATGATTAATTGATCATGATTACGATTACTACGACGGATCCTCTACAATTAAATATTACTTTATATTATTAGTGTCACGTCCCGCCTGCGGAGAAACTGAGTGCTCTCACGAATCCGGATTGAGTGACGAGATGCAACGTTTTGGTTCAACTGTACGTCCGATACTAGTCGGGAGTCGCGATTTTCTCCAGTCTGTACGTTAAAAGTCAGAGATGATGTTCGAATGGAATCGCAAAGTTCACCTGGAGCTTAGCTGATAATGAAGTGACATTGTATAGGATGTTCGTGTGTGTATTGACACACACACACACGCGCGCGCATTCACGCACGCACGCACATACACACGTGTATTCTTAATTAATGTTCTTAGAAAACTTAACACTAAATTCATTACAAACTATATATATATATATATATATATATATATATAGAAATACAAATTGCGCGTTGATACATATGTGGATATAGAGCAATTGGAACTGCGCGGATTTCGGTAATTACTTTCTTTCAACTCTTTTGAAATTAGATGCAGGACTGAACTGAAGCTGAAGTAGCAATGAATTGAACTGACTGACTTTTACTCTCTTTTATAACATTAGTTATCGATGGTGTGTTATGACTCCGGAGCGTCCACTGTCGCTTGGCAACGGAATGTCGGAAATGGTGTTACATACCTCATAATTAGTGCATTCTCACGCATATTCATTCTTTCTTCGTTCACATTCACAATACAGAACACTCCATATCGAAATACGCCAAATCACCGCGATAACTCTCGTAACTAAATAAACGTCGGTCGTCCGACATCACAATTACAGTACTTCATTGAAAGCCGTTGATATGATTTTGTTAAAAAAGTCAGTGTGAAGGTATTCTTTTAATTTGTCACAGAAAGCGGGGGTCGTACATTTTTCGAAAAAGAAAGTTTCCATACTCAGCCTCCTGCTATTCACAATTTACATAAACGACATTCCATGCACTCAAAATTGCTACTTAGCGGTCTACGGAGACGTGACCGCCATCTTCGCCTCATCGTGGAATCGGACAAATCCAACCAAATTCATTCCAGCATACCTTGGTCAACTCCAAAATTACTTCACAAACTGGAAACTAAAAATCAACCTAGTCTAAACGCAAGCCATTACCTTCAAAAAATAGGAGATCCAAACGAACAAATCAAATCTCCATCGCAGGACACAACATTCTTTGGTCCCTCCCTTGGTCAAGTAGCTTGGCGTACTTCTAGACGCTAAAGTCACTTGGACCCAATCGTCTACAAAAGAGCAAATCTAGCTATTTCCGCACTCAGAAGACTATACCCGCTATTCTACAGAAACAGCAATCTAAATATTCTACAAATATCAAACTAAACTTATATAAGATGTTCGTTAGGCTGATAATAACATACGGACATCAAATCTGGGTTGCAGCAGCAAAGTCACGCATTAATAAGATGTAAAGAACCTGAAATAAATTCCTGCGTATCATCCTCAACCAACCGTATGACACACCGATCCGCGTACGAAATTCCAAACACTCAAACAATTCAGGACTACTGAATCAGGATGCAAACTTACTTGAAACCGCACATCACACAGAGTATGAGAATCAACTCATCAGTCAACCAGGAAACTACAACGCTAACAACATTCTACTGCAAAGAAAGAAAAAGTTACCTAAACACGCAATTGCCACTTCAGAAAACCTGAACAGAGTCAAAACCCAAAAATGGAAACCAATAATGATGCAAGTTTTTTGAAATTTTTCTGCTCATCTAGTAACACGCAACCATAAAATCATAGTGCCTTTCGTGAGAAGCATTCACCGAACAAATACTGAATCTGTTTGTGCAAGTCGAAAGGTCACCAAACCCCAAGTACTGCAATTAAATCAACCACAGGCAAAAAAAAAAAAAAGGAAAAAAGACAAGCCAGTTTTTCAAATCACTTCAGAATCATCAGATCGCAAAGTCAGTTCAGGTGTTTCTTCTGCCAACCATCTTGCTATTGCCAGTTTCATCACTCGCGTAAATGCAAATCGGCATCAGTCATTGTATACCGCTCGTGAATCAAACAGGAATCGCGTATCATAAGCCATCAGGCCTATTAGACAATAAAACCAGGCAAGATACGCTGAATTCATTCGTTTCCCACACCAGTGTGTGGTCCTTCAAGCCAAGGCATATAAGCAGAGGAATAGGATCGACACCACTCGAGACTTTCCTTAGGAATCATACAAATATAATAAAATACAAGGTTACGTAGGCCATGTAAAAGTACATAATGATATAGAAAATATAAAAATATAAAACTATATATATAACTATAAAAATACTTCATATTTAACTTTCTTACACGATAGCGGCAAATGTTAAATAGTTGCATGGCTGCTTACGAAATGGAGAAGAAAGAGATTTAAATATTTTTTATATCTTAATGCGTCATTTGTTAACATGTATGAAAAATAAAACTCTGCTTAATTATAATGTACGTCAGTGACCTCTGATATTTAGTTTTGCATATATGCTGTTTTGCTGTTACATATATTTCCATAATTTAAAAATTTATAATTGCAAAATAGAAAAAAAAGAATACGTGTATAGAACATATTAACGTACATTCGTTATTCAATAAAGTGAAACATTTAGAAGCAAGTAGGTTTAGTAAAGGTATAATAAAGGTATAACAAAGGTAGGTAAAGTAAAATTCCTAAAATTTCCAAACCAAATTTCAGTCAGAACTCGTGTTGCTCGAATTTAAACATAATACTTGTTATACAAACATGAATTATATAAACTAAATCTATTCCCCGACAAGTTTACGTGTTGGCAAATGAATTCAAGTATGTTAGTATGTAAAGAAATAAATTACCGTGACGTAAAGAAGTAACTAATTGTCAATTCATTTGTAATCAAGCATTAAGTTGTAATTATACTACGGATTTTTATGCAAATATATATATGAACATACAATCCTACGAATCTAATCAAACAATATAAATAAGCACTTATCTTGACATCACTGACTATGTTAAAATATAACAGTTTAATGCATATATATATATATATATATATATATATATATATATATATATAGAGAGAGAGAGAGAGAGAGAGAGAGAGAGAGAGATCATCGGAGAACAATACATGTCTCGTAACTAATGCTAAGCGTTAATTTAATTGTAGTTTAGTATTATATATTTTATTATTATTATAAGGGCAGAAACAAGATTATGTAGAAATAGGTACAAAATAGCCTTTACATAAATTTGATAGAATGTTATAATGAACTTCATTTATACGAATCAGTTAATGTTGGGTGTCATATATAAGAACTCATAATTGATCACTTCTATTATCCTTTTCTACTGACTGTTGCAGTATGCATATGATAAATACCGTGATTACGTAGAGAGTACTAGAGTTTTTGACACGGCGATTTTTGCGCGGTATGCGATATCGATATTGATTCTGAGGATCTCGATCATTGGCGATACTTCACGATATCCGTAGTGAGATGTTAAAGCAAACAAATCGTGATATTGACGCAGGAGTGTATAGGTACCGTGATTGAGGTTACTAGAGTTTTTACACGACGATTCTCGTACGATATTACGTATTCCAAGGAATACTCGTTTCCCGGCGTCACTTTGTCCACGATGTCCATAATGATATGAAAACAAATAAATCATGTTATTATGTATCGCGGGAGCGTAAGATGTCACATAAACACAAGTTTGGATATAATTGAAATAAAATATTTGGAAAATCATTCAAATAATTCAATACACTTTGCATGGCATGATGTTATTTAGAAATAATTTTGCGTTAATAACAGTTAATTTATTAAATATTTATATTTATTAAATAATTTCTCGAAATTAATTTATTATTTGTCTATCAAAGTAATTTTTTGTTTCATTTTGGGTTTTAAATTTATTTTTGTGAATAATTTCCCAAATACTTTTTGATTTTATTAAACTTTTATTTTGTCCTGTGATTATTGTCCTGTGTTATTTTACTTGAATGAATTAACTCAAATAAAAAGTGACTTGGAGGAATATTGCAACGGTAAAGTTCAGATTATTAACACACAAAGAATATATTAATGTTCATGACACATTCGAAAAGGAAATGATTCTATGTAAAAAAATAAACCGGAAATATGGAATAAAATTTTTTCGTATAATCTTTCGTTTTTTATTTTTGTTTAACCAGAAGAGAAAATAATTCGCTCGCAAATAATATAACAATAATGATAGCAGTCAAATCGTGAAATTGTTCTTGTTTATAAATATGAATACGAAGTCAAATATATAACTCGAAACTTAGAATTATCTATCTACACATATACAAGGTGTTCCATGCAATTGGAACAAGCTGCATCTTTAAAACAGTTAAAAATAGAAAAAATTCTTTTAAATAAAAATTAAATGATATCTAATGAAGTATAATATAGAAGTTTTTTTTTATGACTGCACTTGGGAAATGCACTTGTGCCTTTTTTAAATGAAAACTTTGGGTTTTGATTATATTAGTCGACGTTCAAAGTCTTCACGAAAGCGTATTGATTTATGTCTAACAAACCTAATAAAGCAGAATTTATTACAGTCTAATTTTTGTTAATTTAGATTAGTGTATCTATCAGGTGTCATAGAATGTTAATAAATATTTTTCTTGTTGCTGTAATAAATTCTTGTCCAATCTCCTAGAATTTTTCAAACTAATCTTTCTTCAAAAACAAAGCGTTAAATCAGAAAATATTATTCTTATTTTTCGATTTATTTTGTAGTATTTATGTAGAATTATCACGCGAATTGCTTTTTTATCACTTGTGACTGAAGTGCAAAATGATAAACGATAAAAATAAACAGAACAGCACATGCCAGCTCTTCACGTTTGCCACGTTTGCCGCAATTTAACTAACTAATCATCTGACGCATTTGTTACATCACTTCATGTTTAGGAACTATCAAACTGAAATTACGGATTCGAATAGAACATGTACGTGCACATTTAGAGTTTATGCATTGCACGTATGCTATTTGATTTAATAAAATATTATTATATGGTTAGAGTTATATTATATTATTATTAATAAAATTATTACATTATTATACTATTAGAGAAAATGCAGCATCTTTAGAATCAGCGGTATGAATAAAAAATGAAGAAAATATTCCCGGTCACATGTATATATGTATATATGTTATTTATTCTCATAAATTGTCAAACCTTTCCAAATATTTAAATTAGCTTTTCAAGATACTGTTCTTCTATTGTAAGTTGTCATAGTATGCAATAACATTGGAAAATTGTATTCACGATTAAATCCCTCATGAACTCGAAAATTAAAGCTTCTCTTTTACAGTGACTTCCTACGGTTAGCATAGCTCCTCTTTATTGAATTTTATATATTGTACTTAGACGTCGAAAATTCTAGAAATCGTAATATTTTCATCGTTACGCCCGTTTTTGCTTAAAAACTTTCATTAAAATTTTAAATATTTAAAATAAATTTAATCTAGTCACGTGCGCTGCACTGGTTTATGATAATATACAAACGTTCGAACAAAACTCGTGAGTTTACAATAAAGTGATGTTATTGTTTTTGTGCTGATGTAAAGAGGACTGTTCTTTCAATTTAATACGATAATCTTCAGAGAGATCGAAAAGTTTTTGTCTTGAGCCGATGAAAGATTGAAGAAAAATCTCTTCCGTTCTTATTTCTATCGACTTCGGATATTCATTGGCACCAAGATGAGAGATAATAATTAACATTTCTTGTCAAATCTGCGTAAATTTTTTTACTGTTATTTTTTTTCATTAGTAACATAAGTCTCGGTCGTACCATAAATCAGAATGTAATCCGAAATTTCCGAATATAAAAAAAATGGCGAAAAGAATCAGTTATAGGATGTCATTATAAAGAGGAAGCTTCAATTTTCTATCATAAGTTTCAATCACGAAAAATATTTTTGAATTGTTACCATATGTGTGAGTATTTTATTAACACTTTATACACGCAGTGGATTTATATTTTCTATTAGAGACCTCAAGGGGGACTGTTTCAAATATCACGAACAATAAACAATGTCCTTGATAGTTCCGGATCTATGATCGACCTACGATCGACAAATAGTTGCCCCTATTGATCCCAGATGGCAATATCAATATTTTTACATCTTTGAAAAGAAAAGCGTTTTTCACTCATAACATCATGTAATACTGTTGAAATAAAATGAAGGTTTATTGTTGTATGATTTTTTTTTTTTACAATATAGCAACATAGCAAGTTTAAATATTTGGTGTCCTAATATTAAATAACTGTTAATTTATATAAGTACAGCGTTTTAGAAAGTTATGGTATTTAATTCGTTAGACGTTTTGATCGCTGATCTGCGAATCTGTTGCGACTACTGTTTTGCTAATCATCTTGGAGCTTGAATCCTTTGATCGAAGAGCTGCGAACTTCTTTCCCACCACGGGCCGTCAGAAGTGTAGAATTGCTCTAGAATGACAAAAAAAGTGCATATATTGGATGGTTGTGGTCGAGGAGCTGCAGTAGTGGCTCAAGAGAATAAATCCAACGCAGAAAGAGGATGCAACAAAGAAGATCGATCCTCTAACGATACCGATCAAGTATACGCATGGACTGTGGTTATCTTTCTCGACATTTAAAATTGGTTAGCGCAAAAAAACTTATATGAAACGAGGCAAATTTACCAAAGGCAAACTCACAAAGAGTGAATAGGACCGGACAGAGAGACAGAGAGAGCCAATTACCTTCAGAGCTGATGATTAATATAATATATAAGGTGAGTTTATCATAATTCGAAGAGATTAGTACTTGAAATATTGAAACCTTAAAACCTGTTGAAACTTGAAAAACTTTCTTGTTTTGAGGATTTGAAATATTTTACTTTTTTGTGTTTTGAAACTACTGAAATTCTTTTGTGATTCAAAATTTAAATAAGAGAACTATAAAATCAATGAATAAAAAATTATATGTGACTGAAGAATGTTCGGTGCAAGATAATTCATGAACGTTTTTGTTTTTAAAAATATAAGCAAATCGTAATTCTGAGAAAATAATGGAAAATATTCAAAACTCCAGAAATTATAATCAGAAATATTTTATTACAACATTTTACACCGACGGTATACTTTGAAAGACTTTTCAATAAATCCGGCAGTACAGTCGACAGAAAAAACAAGTAGATTAGAATCAGGAAAATTTGAAAAATTAATGCTTTTAAACAAATATTTGGATTTAACATTTCAGTATATTGTTGTATTTTTGTTAAATTATTTTCTTTAATTATTGTTTAAATATTTTCTCCAACTATGGACAACAAAGTTGACATAGTTGTGACGAGATATCTCTTCTACGGTAGCGAAATGATTAATAACAATAAATGTGTACATTATTTCTCAAATTACATACAAAATTTATTTGAAATACATTAGTAATTGCATTAATAAATCAATTCATTATTTGAATAGTACAAATATTCCGTTATTAAATTCATATTGGAATTCATTTTTCTGACATGCATTTATTTTACAAAATATGTTTTTCTTTATTACACAATATTTTTATTCGTTGTTGCATTTTTGATAAAAAATTATTCTTAATTCTCTATTCTCGTATGTTATTCGTAATATTTTATGTTAAGTATAAATCAAAAATAATTGTTATACCTTCGTCTTAAGAGAAATTGATTTGAAATTTTCGCTATTATAACATCTTATGGAATTTTTAATATATAATTTGCTACATTTGAAAAAAATACAGTTTCAAAAGTTTTTCTTTTTTTCGATAGATTTGAACAAATTATTTTCTTATTATGATATTATCCATGCAAATTTGTGATAATATTTTATTAAAAATAGAATGATTAACTGAAAGAGTTAATTATTATATAATTATACTGAATCTTATGTGCTGGCAATTTATTTTAAATATTTTAATCCTTCATTGTATGTTTATAATTTTTCTAAATTTAAAATAATTATTCCCTGTTGTGATATTAATCTATTTACAGATGATAATATTTGGTGATAAGCCGTCAATTAATGAAATTATTAAGTAGCTACAACTTTCTTGAGAATTAGTAATTTGTATCATTTTTAACAATTTACTATTATACTTTTAATTATCCCTCTATTCTTCAATGCGTTATTGTTAGTATTTAACAATTTTTCTTCGTTCAAATTCAGAAAATTTATATTACAGATTGAAGTGGCTATTTCTTAAAGGCTATTTTCCAATCTTTATCACGAGATAAAAGAAGAAATAGTCCAAAATGAACAAACTGGAACCGACCATTATACCCAACTACCTGTATGTCTTTACTTTCGAAAAAGACTTTGTTTATGCAGATACTCTTACAACAATAACAAACTATTATCGGTATTGCTTCCTTGTCTCTGTCGTTTACATCGTGTTAATATTCGTCGGAAAACATTACATGTCAAATAGGCCAAAATTAGAACTGAAAAGTACGCTTGCTTTGTGGAACGCATTCCTCGCTGTATTTTCCATTTTTGTATTTCTTAGAATGGCAACGGAAATGTATCACACATTAAGCAATTATGGATTTTACCGTAGTATTTGTAATCCGAGGTAATTACAGATTCATATTTCACTTTAGATTTTAAAATATCTTAAGCAGAATAATATATAAAGATTAAAGTGAAAGTACAACGCAAAAGAGAGCTATATCACAATAATAATGTTTCGAGATATTAACTCTCCAGAGAACGCATTTGCGTTGACAGATGCATGTAAGATCTAAATCAAAAATCTATTCTAAGAAATTTTTTAATTATCGAATTTACGTTATTACGATAAAATTTGTTATCAAAAAATAAGAAAAAGATATAGAATAAAATTTTTTGATTTGAGTTTTTGAGGCCTTCGAAGAGATTGATTATTTGTATCTTTATATTTTTGCGTAAATAAGAAACTTTTATTTTCTTCAAAGTAGAAAGAAGTTCCAATTAGAAACATTTATTCTTTTCTGTAAGTATTATAGTTATGAAAAACAGATTTCAAAAGAAATGTTGTGGTCTAAAGAAATCTAAAGTAGAAACTTTGAATTATTCGGTGAAGATAAATCCTAAAAGATAGATTTAAGATACTAGAGTACTAATTAACTGGAAATAGTACTTCATGTTGTCCCAGTCACGTACATAAGTATGAAAGACTTAATGTATTGAAATTTATTTTTAACGGTCTCCGTTAATGAAAATAATTTGAAAAAAATACTAGTTTTTTGAATTCATGACTGAAACTTTGAAATCTGAGTGTATAGGAAATATTTTGTTCATTTTAATTCCCCTGTTATTTTTAATAAGATAAAAGAAATATATCCCTTTCATATTCAATTTTTTTTATATTTTTATTCTATATTCTGTATTTTATATGTTTATTCTATATTGTTTATTTCACAAGGTGAATCACGTAACTTGAATACCTCAGTTGTTTTGAAGATATGAAAAAAACTTTGTTAACAGTCTAGTACAAAAGATCAAATAATATGGAAATAATAATTTTTGTTAAATTTCTAGTTTAGTGATTTTTCGCAATTTTGGCTATTTTGCTAATGTTTCTTTAAGAAGAGGTATATTTTATCAAATAAAGTTAAAATTATGAAAAAAAAGCACCATTTTGAAGATTTCAAGATAGTTTTCACTTTCTTAAATGGAATGACATACTGTTTGCATTAATTTATTAATCGACATCTTTATGAAAGCAGCGCGATATTTTCATGAAATATTAATTCATGTGTTGAAAAATTATAAATTTAGAGATG
Source organism: Tetragonisca angustula (assembly GCA_036937485.2). Lineage (NCBI taxonomy): Eukaryota > Metazoa > Arthropoda > Insecta > Hymenoptera > Apidae > Tetragonisca > Tetragonisca angustula. The sequence goes on along the minus strand of JAWNGG020000057.1, from coordinate 836,866 downwards.
TTTTAAATTTAATTTCATAAACTTTATGCATGAAAAACGATAACTGTACGAACACAAGAATACTATTCATATTTCTCTTTATTACATTTTACAGAATTAAGTTTAAAATATTTCCTGAATTAATAAAATCTTCTACTTTTATAAAAAAATAACTGCATCAATTAATGGAGCAAGAAATATACCATTCCATTTAAAAAGCTATAGCTGATGTAGGCATGATCTTGAATCCTACTATTTGTTATAATGTTAGCGATTCAATCGTTAATCTAAATTCACATTATTCGGTAAGGGACGGTGAGAAAACTTAAGAATTTTTACAAATATTTAACAACGTGTACATCATATTTTATTGATAATCATTTTCTTTGCTCCAGCGAGGTTATAGTCCTTTATTCATTTTTTGTCAATTTCGGATGCTAATTCGCGTGCATGTTTTGGTCATTGTTTGAGAAACAAAAGATGGTAATCCTCCGGTGAATTTCTGTGATGATTAATCTCCCAATATTTGAAAATAGTCAGTTAGCAATTTTGGACAGAATAGTTGTGAATAGTTGTATATAGTTGTGAATTGTGGTAGTGTGCTATCATGTTATCGTGCTATTAAGCTGTCGCTGTCATCGTGTTGTTAAATTACCGAAGTTAATCGGAAAGTTAATCGTATCTTTGTCAGAGGAAAAATTAAGAAAGACAGATAATAATATAATAAAACTTGTGTATCCATTATCGTAAACAAAATTATTTTCTGTAAGAGATGTTCTTTTCATACCTACTGCACGGAACTCGAACGTGCATTTGTACAGTACCGTACAGTATCATGTTCTGATCTCCCTACACTAAACAATCTTTATTAACAAAGTTTTTTTCATATCATCAAAAAGACTGGAATTACGTGATGCATCCTGTATACACAGTTTTTGTATTTCATCCTAAATACTTGTACGAAAGTTATCCGTACGTAAAATAACTTTTAAGACTGAACTTTTAATAACAGAGTTAAAATATGAGAATGCAAAGTCAATTTAAAACAAAAATATCGTTAAGTAGTAGATATTTATAAAAGGTAAGTATCGATATTTATAGAAGTCAATAGTTTCATTCGACCGCTGCAATAAATATAACTATTTACAACAAATAATTGCGCTCTTTTTCAGCTTTCTAACACAGGATCCCGTCTCTGGTTTTTGGTCCTTGTTGTTCATTTTATCGAAGTTAGTAGAATTCGGTGACACGATGTTCATTGTGTTACGAAAGCAGCCATTGTTATTCTTGCATTGGTATCATCATGTATCGGTTCTTCTTTACGCGTGGTTATGTTATATAGAGACTACAGCATACGCCAGGTGGAACGCCACGATAAACTCCTTTATTCACTCATGGATGTATTCCTATTATTTTTTGAAAGCAATGCAATTCATTCCACCGAAATGGATCTCAATAATGATCACTACACTGCAGATATTACAAATGATTTGGGGTTGCTTCGTAACTATGGCGGCTTATAATTACGTAAGAAGTGGTGAATATGGGTGTTCTGTTACACCTCACAATGCTATAATCGGTCTGCTTATATACTTCACCTACTTCATTCTTTTCGGTAAATTCTTCAAAGAGACTTATCTATCCGGCAAATCTTCGAAGGTATTTGAAAAGAAGAACGGAATTCATCACAGGATCAAAACTAACTGAAGCATGTACAAATATTTAAAAATTTAAAATGACGTTGATACTTTTATAAATATTTTATTAGGACGCTCAAGTGTTTCCCAAGTGAGGGATATTGAAATACATTTTTAGCATTTTAAAACATAAATCCAAATCGAATGAAACGTTTGTATATAAAGCTTATTTGTTGACTGTTTTACTTTAAAATCATTTCTGTCCTATTTCAAGCTAACTTTGTTAAAATATTTTAATTCTGTTTTAACAATTATTTTATATTTAACTAAATATGCCGAAGGAACATGTATGAACAGAGTATAGTTTACCTTAGGGTAAACTATAAAAATGAGAAACATTTTTTAAATTAGCATTTCATAAAATGTCGAGAACTGATTTATGTTGTAAAAGAGAAAACAAATTGTAACTTTTATATTTATTTCGACAACAATTTTTTGTGAATTTTATAAAAATTATTATTGCTCAAATCCTTTTATATTTCTTTCATACGTGAACAAACAGATCTCTATTGAATATGTTCCAAATTTAGGTTTGCGTATTCTATAACTAAATAGCGGATGTTTATACAAATACATATTTTTATAAAAACCAGATACTTAAAGCACTGGATCTTGGTCAGAAATGTGTTTTATGATTTCAAAATTCTAAAAATATATTTTTTATTTTGCATTTTCTCATAATGCTTTGCGTATTATGCATAAATGTATATATGTATGAAGGAATATACTGTATTTATCGTTTACTATATGCATATAATGTTCATGTGAAATGTTCTATTTTGACGTTGGGTGACCGATGTTTGTATAGTTTTCAGAATCGCAGTGATTCTGAGTGTTTTGATACGGGGTGTTTCGCACCAAAGATATGAGCAAAAAGAGAGTGAATATGCGTGAGAGTGGATTGATTATGAGGTATGGAATTTCGATAGGTCTTTGCTCTGGAGCAATCGGCTCCAAGTAATTCTTCGAACGGTGAACGAGAATGAACTTCGACAGAATATTCAATAAATACCACCTCCGATGTTCCGTACCCAGTGGATAATCAGTGTGCGAGATCATAACTAATATTATTAAAACTAATTATATTTATAACTAATATATAAAAACGGGTAAAAGTTAGTTAGTCCTTCTTCGAATTTCATTAAGAGACAGTCAATTAATCTTCAAGTTAGTCGCAGTCAGACTTTGTAGTTCCGTCAGTTAATAGAGTTCAAGTTCAAATTCATTTAAGTTCAATTCAAGTTTGCTATTTCCATATATAATAGTATATTGTGTAATATATCCGTATATTGTAGTGAACTTAGTAGTAAGTTATATGAATAGTCAAACACATACGCGCGTGTGGTATTTATTTAAACGGTACCATACATATTTTCTTCTTTGTACCAAGTGTGTTATTTATTAAGACGAACTCACTCAGTTGCATTCTCGACGAAATCATTTATTGTTATAAACTGTAAATAAAAATGGATTGTAATGTGGTTAATAACAATGAAGTCTGACTTAATGGCATGTTAGTATTAACATTTTATCAAATTAAAACATTGCTCATTCGTATTTTGCTTCATTTTGATTGCCGATGAATTTGTAAATTAACCATTCCTTCACTGATTTCGGCGATCTCTAAATATCATTTAGAAATTTCTACCTCGAACGACCCTTTCTTCTAACAAACAAAGTCCAACATACGCGTTAAAAAAAAACTGTTCAAAATACTTTCACAATACATTCAAAAGTCACCAAACTCGGTGAAAGAATAGTTAGTCTGTACTTTCGCCCCTTAATATGTTCCGTGCATAACACACCACATAATATGCCTCTTTGCACCAAAATGTAAATACATCGAACATTGATCGAGTAATAATAGTTTATAGAAAAATTACAAATAATATTTTAATTAATGAACGTAATTTTTAACTAATGAATCATAGAATTTATGTTAGTTGTCATAACTAGTACACGCATAATTATAACGAAATTGTTAAAAATTTAACATGAATTTGAATACGTAATATAGGGAATATGTAAATGAGGAAATATAATTTCAATATTTTAATATTAACAATAATTTAAAATAGTTGAATATTTAGTTAAAAATTGTTTTAGAAATGTTAATAAAATATAAATTATTTATACCTAACCGAAGTATTAGTTTAAAAATTCCAAAATTTAAATTCACTATGTATTGAAAAAAGTTGTATTGAATCCGTAAAATGTCGATAGAGCTCTGTATGATATACAAGTACATAATATGGAATGATCTCGGTTAGTTACTAGCTTCACACTTCGGTACTGAAAATTCAACGACACTGTAATGGATTTCAAAAATCATGTTGCCAGCGTATTCACTAGTTCCTCAACTCACTGTTATTTAAACGTAAAGTGCGCTAAAAAAAACTACAGATTTTTCGGTATGTCGGTATTTGAAATCCTGAAACACGAAGTCCCATTTAATGACAAATCTATTCTATTCTTAGTCAATGTTAATAGTCAATATTTTCTCAAAAATAATGTTTCATATTATATATTGTAGTATCGTCATTTTAGTTACATATTAGATCATTCTGGTTACATATACTAGATGGCCTGTAGGGCGAAGAAATGCGTGAAAGATCAAAAATAAGAATGTGATAAGAGTAGCACAACGTTGGTGTTAAGCACTTTTCTTTTTGAAAAAAGGAGAGTCGAGCGAGTTGCAAAACGAAGTCAATTGGAGTTGTGAGAAAGTAACGAGAGAGAATTGTTTAGAAAAGTCGATTGTTTTGTTTAAAGAGTATATTTGAGTCGTCAGTCTGTGTTCTTTGTCTCGTCTAATTATTTATTGTCTAATCACCGCTACTGTTATTTAATAAACGCCATTTATATTATATCTCTACAATATATATTTATTTTTTATTAGTTAACATTCGTTTTCTCTTCATATTTTTGTTAATTTCCCTCTAAAATAATATTTAAAATAATCAGTGTAAACTTCGAAGCGTGAAATATTATTTTAATTCTAAATATAATTATATAATATGCCTTTAATATAATTTCTAACAGTTCTTAAATAATTATTATTTCAATTAATAATTCCCGCTCGTATAAAGTAATTATTTTCAATATAATTGTATGTATATCAAATAAAATAAATTTTCAAATAATATTTTATTTCAATAACAATATTTTAATTATTATTTCAAATTTTTTATTTTATTATTTCAATGTTTATTTCAGATATACCCATATAGCTTTTCAGAAAGAATGGGCGAGTAATTGGTATTGTCGACTAACAGACTTGAATATTTATGCGGGATTAGAAAAATTTAAATAAAGATAAGACATAAAAGTTTGGAATAACGAACCTTTTTTATTAATATATTATTTTTATTTTAAAAATAATATAAGGGAAGTACCTTCATTTTATGTCCGAACCAAATAAATGATTTGCAAATAATTTTTTATTTGAGTTAATTCATTCAAGTAAAATAAATGGTCGCACAACAAAATTTATTTAATGAAATCAACAAGTACTTTTAGGAATGCGGTGATGATGGTCGAGTGTTTGTTACATGTCAAATGTTGTAGATTGTACTTACGGACTTGTACTATTTTCTAGCAACTAATTTTAGCAATTACTTTATAGGCCTAACGGTGCTGCGTCCCGAGTGTGCGTCCCTCACATTATATTTAATACTCCTGGCCATTAGAACAAAGGACAGAGGAATGCATCCCCTACAATATTACTTGTGCAAATAAATTTAAAATAGAAAATAAAATAAAATATTATTGTATTGGATAGTGAAATAATAAAATAATTTCGAGAAAATTAATCTCTTATTCAAATAAACTAACGCAAAATTTTTTCTAAATAACATCAAAATAACATCAAGCCACGCAAGATCTACTAAATTATTTAAATAGTTTTTTAAATATTTTATTTCAGTAATATTGAAGACTGTTTTTATGTGACATCTTACTCTCTCGCGACATGTAATAACGTGATTTGTTTGTGTTTACATATCATTATGAACATAAAGTGACGCCGGGGAACGAATGTTCCTTCGAATACGCAATAACGATATCGCATATCGCACGAGAACCGTTGTGTAAAAAACTCTAGTAACCTACGTAATCACGGTATTTATCATACGCATCTTTCAATACAACAGTCAGTAGAAAAGGGTAACAGAAGTGATCAATTATGAGTTCGTATGTATGACACCCAACATTAACTAATTCGTATAAATGAAGTTCATTATAATATTCTACTAAATTTATGTGAAGGCTATTTTGTTCATATTTGTACTTAATCTTCTTTCTGCCTTTATAATAATAATAAAATGTACATTACTAAACTATAACTAAACTAACGCTTAGCATTTGTTACGAGACATGAATTATTGTTCTCCGATGTTCTCTCTCTCTCTCTCTCTATGTATATATATATATATATATATATATATATATATGTGTGTTAAGACAAGTGTTTATTTATATTGTTTAATTAGATTTGTAGGATTGTATGTTCATAAATGTATTTGCATAAAAATCCGTAGTCTAATTACAACTTGATGCTTGATTACAAATGAATTGACAATTAGTTACTTCTTTACGTCACGGTAATTTATTTCTTTACATACTAACATTCTTGAATTCATTTGCCCACACGTAAACTTGTCGAGGAATAGATTTAGTTTATATAATTCATGTTTGTATAACAAGTATTATGTTTAAATACAAGCAAGACGAGTTCTGACTAAAATTTGGTTTGGAAATTTTAGGAATTTTACTTTACCTACCTTTGTTATACCTTTATTATACCTTTACTAAACCTACTTGCTTTTAAATGTTTCACTTTATTGAATAACGAATGTACGTTAATATATTCTATACACGTATTCTTTTTTTTCTATTTTGCAATTATAAATTTTTAAATTATGGAAATATATGTAACAGCAAAACAGCATATATGCAAAACTAAATATCAGAGGTCACTGACGTACATTATAATTAAGCAGAGTTTTATTTTTTATACATGTTAACAAATGACGCATTAAGGTATAAAAAATATTTAAATCTCTTTCTTCTTCATTTTGTAAGCAGCCATGCAACTATTTAACATTTGCCGCTATCGTGTAAGAAAGTTAAAATGAAATATTTTTATAGTTATATATATAGTTTTATATTTTTATATTTTCTATATCATTATGTACTTTTACATGGCCTACGTAACCTTGTATTTTATTATATTTGTATGATTCCTAAGGAAAGTCTCGAGTGGTGTCGATCCTATTCCTCTGCTTATATGCCTTGGCTTGAAGGACCACACACTGGTGTGGGAAACGAATGAATTCAGCGTATCTTGCCTGGTTTTATTGTCTAATAGGCCTGATGGCTTATGATACGCGATTCCTGTTTGATTCACGAGCGGTATACAATGACTGATGCCGATTTGCATTTACGCGAGTGATGAAACTGGCAATAGCAAGATGGTTGGCAGAAGAAACACCTGAACTGACTTTGCGATCTGATGATTCTGAAGTGATTTGAAAAACTGGCTTGTCTTTTTTCCTTTTTTTTTTTTTTGCCTGTGGTTGATTTAATTGCAGTACTTGGGGTTTGGTGACCTTTCGACTTGCACAAACAGATTCAGTATTTGTTCGGTGAATGCTTCTCACGAAAGGCACTATGATTTTATGGTTGCGTGTTACTAGATGAGCAGAAAAATTTCAAAAAACTTGCATCATTATTGGTTTCCATTTTTGGGTTTTGACTCTGTTCAGGTTTTCTGAAGTGGCAATTGCGTGTTTAGGTAACTTTTTCTTTCTTTGCAGTAGAATGTTGTTAGCGTTGTAGTTTCCTGGTTGACTGATGAGTTGATTCTCATACTCTGTGTGATGTGCGGTTTCAAGTAAGTTTGCATCCTGATTCAGTAGTCCTGAATTGTTTGAGTGTTTGGAATTTCGTACGCGGATCGGTGTGTCATACGGTTGGTTGAGGATGATACGCAGGAATTTATTTCAGGTTCTTTGCTGCTGCAACCCAGATTTGATGGCCGTATGTTATTATCAGCCTAACGCACATCGTATTAATAGGTTTGGGTTAGGTTTGACTTTGTGTTTTAATGATATTAAATGTACGTATGTAATTTCATGTTGTGTACTTTAGTGTATTTTAGAGACTCTAAGGAATATTGTTCGTTGATCTAGCAATTTGATCATGAATTTTCCTTTATAGGAGACAGAATACATGAATCTAAAGTTATCAGTTAAGATAGCTAAGTGGGGAAAGCCTCTCAGGCACTATGGCCAAGTTAGTTGATCTTCTGTTAGAAGCAGACACCGAATCAGAAGATCTATTATTGACAGTAGCAAAAGAAAGGCAAGTAAGCCACAGAAAACCTCCAATAATACGAACAAATTGCAACGTTAAAATTAACACTATCACCGGTATCATCAGCACTATATACCATACACGATGTACACATATGTATACACGGTGTAAGTGCGGAAATGTGAACGATAATTTAAGAGGATATCAATTGAAGGATTGTTAGATAGGTGTTTCTCGAAAAATTTCCCGTTTCTCTTTTATTGCATATTTGTCTATAAATCTTATAAATCAAAAATTAATAACTATTTTCTTACATAATGTGGAATTGGAAGGTTTCGTGTGCGAGATAAATGTGACGATAACAAAAATATATTATAATTAATACGATTTATGGTCTATGCTATGTTACTAGGATGCTAATTGGATTATATTGTGCATTGGATTCTTGACTCTAATTGAAACGATAGTCAACCAACTCGATAGTCAACTTCATAGGTGCACGCATGCACGCACGCACGCACGCATTCATATGTAATATACATACACACTCCCCCTGTCATACTCTCAAAATTTACTATTCCTATACGATCATACCAGATGCACGATAATGTACAGCGTTGTTCTGCAGCTCGTCATATTTCAAGTGACTTAGTAATAATTAGTATGCCTGAGTTTTTCGGGATCTTACTGCTTTTTTAATAATTTTATAATTTTTTTTCATGTTTTGCCGACCACTATGTAAAATATAGAAATTAAATCAAAGAATTTAAAATTCACAAAATTGGAAAATATATAATACGATGTACAGCACAAACTTTTATTCATATATTTTACAAAAATTATTTATCTCTGAAAACGCAACATTTTAAATCTATAAGAATACTTTGAACAATTATTAACTGGTCATTTTAACTATTCTAGAAATTTTAGTTTTATTGTTGCATCGACATCCCGACTGTGATCAATTAATAATTTTTGTAATTAATTATTAAATGATCGTATTATCATAATCTAAATCTCAATTTATTGTTTGCTAGTTTTATCGTTCTTATTTTTGTCGTTCTTAATAAAATTAAATTGTTTATAACTACATTAATGGGTTCAAACGCACAGTTTTGTAAAATTTAGGTGAAAGGAATTGGGATTCTATGAATGTTCGTTTTTTTTTCTATGAAAAAAGATAGAATGCAATGCAAGAATAAAAAAGTTTGATGTTGAAAATTATCTTCAAGGTCAATTTTGTATGAACGTTTATTTTACGAGTTATCATTGAATCAGAGGTATAGAATCACGTTGCGGTGTTCTTTTTTATAATTAATTTTTATTAATCTTCTTAGTTTATCAACATTGAGGAGAAAACGATGGAACAGAATGCACGAAAATGATGAAATGAATAGTATTGAAGGGTAAGAAGTATTAATGATAATTATATTGAAGGAATTGAAGGATGAATGGAGAACGTAGGAACGGAAGGAGGAAGGTAAGGAAGGTGAAACAGGTGAAAGTAATTCGTTTCGTCTCAGAGTCGCTGCCTAGACTCGTCCAGTGGGGCTGATGGCAGCGACCCCTTACCCCAGACGCTATACTCGCTACTACTCGCTAGCCTCGACGGTCACCCAGCGATGTTCTGCACTCTGCTTAACATCGAAGATCGCAGGTCATACAAGACGCTAAGCACACAGCTACTTGCGGTTTGTACAAGTTGATGTTCGAAACTCGTATTTGAGTGACTATAGGCCGCAACAGTATAAATGATAAAAAAACGAATAAAACAATTTAATTTACGAAAAAAGCAATGAAAAAAATGATATATTTCTAAAAACATACTTCCCAAGATTCAGAATATTTACAGCATCAGAAATAGTTATCAATAGTTAAATTAATTATTGGATTACCTAAATTATTGATTAAATTTGACTTGTTGAATTATTAAAAAAAATATAATTTAGCAGTTCAGAAAGATTGGAAAAACGTTTAAAAAATGTATATGTATTATTGTGTATTATTTGTATGCGTACCAATGTGTATTATTTTATTTTTATTTATTTAAATACGCGAGAAAGATTTAAAAGTACTCGAAATGTGGGTTACCAAGAAAATTTGCCCGAAATATAAATGTTATATTATTATAACAAAGTTTGGGTACACGTTATTTTGACACCTGATACTGGATTCAAAATATTTTTTCGATTTATTAATCGAATTTAAATTAAAATTTATGGTTTTGAAAATATTTTTATGTATTTTTATATATTCGGATGTAAGAATTCGCAAGAGATAAAAAAAACATTACACAATATAATAGTTGTTTTATTTTAAATTGAAATAAAGAAAATATAACTGTTTAACTTTATTTGTACATAAGAAGAAATCAATGAAAATTCAAGGATCGATTACCTGGATCCAAAGTACATTTACAGACAAAGTATATGAACAGACAAAACATCTTATACGATTTCTTTTCTTTTTTTGTTTATAAAAAATCTTTATTTAGATAAATATTACAGAGACCTTAGACTGCAATGATCTGTAGGTCGAGTGATTAGATATAACTGCGACAAGAGACATAGAAAAAATCATTGAAATGTCAAAAAATATAAAAAAAATATAAATTCTTATTCTGATTTAAATCAACCACTAGTTTGTACTTATTAATTGCTTAAATCCTACTTATCTACCATGAATTATTATATTTGTACTTCACAACTTGATGTTGTTCTTTTTGAAAAAGTCTATAATAATTTCTCTTGCTTTGGTATCTTTGCATAATAGCATGTCGTTAATATCAATGGGGGATTTCCACCCTGCTTCGTCTAGATTTTGTAGCATGATTCGCTTATCATTATTTCTCAGACGACATCTCCTCACAAAATATGTGTTTTAAATCTTGGTTTGGGTGAGTGCATTCATATACCGGGCTGTGAATGATGTTTACTCTTGCTAATGATTCTCTAGAATTATAATGGTTGGATCTAAGTCTTCCAACCCTAACTATGAAATCTCTGGACCAGTCTTTTTTGAAGAACCACGGTTTTTTCCTCTTTTCATAGAAATAATTGTAATATTGTCGGCCTTTAGTATAAAATTTTAATTCTAATGAATTTGTTGTACCTGCCCAGATTCTTTTTCTGAACAGTTCTTCAAAGACTGAAAAGAGCATCCCTAACCGTCGGTTGTGGACTCTTTGAGCTACCTCCTTAGCTAATTTATCCGCTAACTCGTTCCCTTTGACACCACAGTGTGATGGTATCCACATGAAAACTACACGATTATTATCACAACTGTTTACCTTAAATATAGATAACTTTTGTTTAATTTCTGTAACGTATTTGTTGGTCTTAACTTTAATATTTAAGCTATTAAGGCACATAATTGCACTTGAATCTAAGCAAATCAGGTAGAATTTATTGTAGTTCAGTAGGATTAGGTTCATGGCCTCTGAAATGACTACACATTCCGCCGTAAACTGATGCATTTGCGCTCATGCTAATCGACGATCTGTGATTCATTTCTTGACAGACTATTGCGGCTCCCGTGGAGAGAACACCCTCTATTTTAGATCCATCGGTATAGATACGAATAAAGTTGTGATAGTTGTTATTGACTAATTTACTAAAATCGCGATCAGGTATCTGCACATTTTGAAGTATCGCGCCTATATTAATATCACATTCAACTGGAGATATAATGTCTCTGCAATTAGTCGTCAAGCAAGCAAAGTTATCGTCCTTGCTGCATAAATTTTCTATAGTTAGGATTTCTCTGACACATTCTTGAAACACTTTCGGAGATAATAAATGGCTTCCATTGAAATGGCTTCCATTGATCCCAATGTACGTGCAAACTCTATATGGAACGGATCCATGGTTCCGATTGGATATAATTTTTACGATGTTTGATTTTCCCCCCAAAAACCGCTCTGTCCTTCACATACGGGATCGCAGTCTCAGCCAAAGCAACACTGTTGGGAGAGCTCCTCCTGAGGCCGAAAACCAATTTGATTGTCTTCGTTTGAATAGATTCGAGCTTGTTCATTAGATGTTTTGCATTGAGAAAGTAAACAATGGATGCATTCTAGATCTTATTAGAGACTTGTATATAGTAATTAGGGTATCTGGGTGTAAGCTCCACCAAACCTCCCTCAAGAACTTGATAGTATTTATTAATTTGGAGCATTTAGCATGAATTTCATTGATGTGCTCTCGAAAACTGAGTGCACTATCAAGATTAACACCTAAGAACTTTACATTTTCAGAATTCATAATAGTGTGCTGATTAATTTTGAGAGAAATAGTATCTTCAGGGTATTTTTGTCTTTTGTTAAAAACTACTAATTTAATTTTTTCAGGGGATAGTTCCACTCCTATGTCGATTAGGTTTTTCCTAATTATTTTTAAGGTACTCTCCATTAATTGGCTTGCGACCTCCAGTATAGGACTCTTTGTGTACACCGTCATGTCGTCTGCATATTTAGAGATTTGTATTTCCTTTGATCTCTACAAATTTTAGAAACATACAGATTATACAGCAAAGGACTCAAAACTCCACCCTGTGGAAGACCCTTATATAAGACTCTTTTTCCAAAGCTCAGAGATGTAATAATGCGACTGTAGCACCAGTTAGCTATCAAACTCAAAGTGTTAATTAGTATACCTATGCCCGCTAGAAAATTTACCAATATGTTGGATTGGACGTTATCGAAGGAAGCACTGATATCTAGAAACGCAGCCATCGTATGTTGTTTGTAGTAAAATCCCGCGTGAATGTGTGAGCATAAATTGCTAACGTTATCCACGCTTGATCGATCTTTGCGAAAACCAGATTGAGATACTAGAATGAGATTTTGTGTCTCACACCACCACTGTAATCTCTAATCAATAAGACGCTCCAGAAGTGTGCACATGCACGATGTAAGCGAGATTGGCCTGAAATTTTCTCCATCTGATTCTTTGATGAGGAGAATTAGACTATTGCTCCATTCTTCTGGAAAAAATTTAGTTGCAAATATCTCGTTGAAGATATCTAATATTATTAATTTACATTTGGTGGATAAAAATCTAATCATTTTATATTTGACTCCGTCAAATCCACGGGCAGTTCAGATTAGTCAAGGTTTAGAAGAATCAATCGCAATATTTAATTAGCGGAAGTCAAATGGAGCATCCAGAAAATCTTTGGTAGACACTAATAGTAAGTTAAGCGTGGGATCTATTAGGACCCAAGGCGGGTACACCTTGTTTATTGCACTTTGTATATTATTCGAAATTTTTTTGGGATCCAGATATTTATCGTTGCTTATATCTGTCCATTTATTTTTTAAAATTTTTATTGCGTTCCAGAAGTATGTCAAAGACATCCTGTAGCTGATTTCAGCTGCATATTTTTTAATGCTATCTCTCTTTTTATTTTTAAGTAGCTTTTTGGTAAAGGCTGCTTGTTCTTTGTAGTTGATCCAATTGAGAATATTGGATGACATTGCTACTTTTTGAAGGCCGCTTTTCTTAGTCTTATATATTTATCACAGTCTATATCCCACCAGGGAACTGGATTTCTGTGAAATTGCTTCGATACATTTCTTCTAGGTGTGCATATAGAAACTGATTCTTTCATTATATTGACCAATCTATGGTACTTATCTATAGCTGTACCCTTGAAATCTTGAACAAGAGTCTCGTAATGTCTATTCATCAAATCACGGTAGGTGGACCAGTTTGTTTTTATGGATGATACTTTATTGCTTTTTTTCTTGTATATCGTCTTTTCAGTGTTTAAACTGATGCATATCGGGAAGTGATCAGATCCTAACGGATCTCCCTCATGTAGTAATGTGGAGATGTCCGTGACTCGGTAGTCAGACTGTACCAGATCCAAATTGTTCCTGGAATTGTTTGTAATATTGAAATATGATTTGGTATTGTGAATGTTTATTTCGTGTTTTTCAAATAGCTGTAAACGGGATTCCCCATTCTTATCCGAGGAGTTGCAATTCCATTCTACATGGTGGGCATTAATATCACCTAAAAGCAAAAAGGGGCTTTAATTTTAATTTAAGGAGCTTTTAAGAAATTTGTCCCATTTGTCCACTTTCAATCTGTTCCCTGGTGGTCTGTAACAGGCAACTATATTGAACTTCCTGGATACGTTTGTGATCATGAAGCAACAGGTTTCCACTCCAGGGTCGCCTGCATTCAACGCCTCAGCTACCTTATACTTAAGATGTTTGGCAATAAAGGTAATGATGCCACCTCTCCTGCCAACCTTGCTATCTTTTCTAGTAACTCAGTTGAACTCAAGTAGGTTGAAATTCATTTTTGACCTAAGCCAGGATTCTATACATACCAAAATATCCGTTTCTTTGAATAATAGTGTGATTTCATCTTTTTTCCCAACGATGTTTCTACGGTTCCAAAATACTATGTTTAAGGATTGCATTGCTGTACTATTATGTTGATGTATTATTATTAAAAGTTATTTAATTAGTTAGCAAATTAGGCAGAGATAGAATGTCTGTGTCTGCTTCTACTATTTTGTTATACTCTGTTTTTCTCTTACGCCCTCTCTCATTAGGCCTGTATGTATACTTCTCCTGGAGGTCCCACTGGTCTAATTGTTTTCTGCTGTTTCCGTCACAACTGTTTTCTTTCTCTAAATGGTGTCTTTTGAATCCATCACTATTGACCACTTTGATGTCTTGTCTATTTTTCGGACTTCTTATTCTTCTAATGATGGCTTCTTCCAGGTTCCTTTTTTTGATCAGCTCAATGAGTTCCTGGAGCAGCTCTTCTTCTTGTTCATTGGTTCTGGTTGGCTTTTTTTTGATTCTTACTCTGACCTTCACGTCCTGATGCATAGATTTGCACAATTCTGGTACGTTTTGTCCCATTGCTGTCCCATTTATTGCTGGTGCCTGGGATTATCCTATCTTCCCATTTTTCCTTTCTATGGCATGATTTGGTGAGAGGGACGGGAAAGTCTTCTTTCTGCATTGTTTTTATGTTAAAAGAATTAGGATGACTGACCCTTGCTTCGTTTTTCGCTCCTGCATAGCTCATATTCTTATATGCCATAACTTTGTGATGTTTTTTTCTCTCTGGAAGAAAGTGTGAAGAAACAGTGCACGAGTGGTATAGGGGACTATGATTTCTCTTGCAATTTAAGCAAAATTCAGGTGTGTCGCATTGACCGTGATATTCGTCAGAACATCTAAAACACTTTTTATTTTCTGACTTGCAAAATTTTTGTATGTGTCCAAACTTTAGGGACTTAAAACACCTCTTTACCTTCCGGATATATGGAGTGACTTTAAGCCAGACATGCCCCCAACCTATTAGTAGTTTTGTTGGCAGCAAGTCCTCTTTAATTTTCAAAATGATTGCTTTGGTGTCTCTCCAGATTGTTTTTCCGTCCGTTGTTCCTTTTTTTCGATCTTTCAAATTGCATTTGTCCTTGATTTGCTACTAATTTCTTCTCAAGCTCTTGTATAGTACCGTGCCAATCAATGATAATTCCCCATCTTTCTAATGTTCTTTTTGGGATGTACGTTTTAATCTTGGCGTTTCCACTCAGTTTTTGCAAGATATCGTTGGCTACTGCAACATTTTGTGAGAATTTCTGCGAGAGTGTTTGAGATCATTCTGATTGATACAATCTCTTTTCCCTATGGCATAACTTGTCTGTTTGTCTTAATTATGTTTTTCTTTTTGTCATTCGAAGCTTCTTCTTGTTTCAGAACTATTTCTATTACAACACGTCCTCTTGACCAGTGCACTGGAATCTTTCATTCTTGGTATCTCGCTCCTTTGGAACAGATTTAATTGTATTAGCAGCTTTAATTTTAACTTCATTTACCGTGTTTCCTACTTCGGAAGTAGTCGTTTTCTTATCTGCTTTTTCTTTATTTATTTCCGGATTTTTTCCACTTGTTATACTTTCAAATTGTACCTTCATACTGTTTACTTCATCTTCCTTTGATGCGGACATTTTGTCAAATCATCGGCTCTCCTCGCCTGGTTGGCTGGAGGCCAAAGTTAACCCTAAATTTGCCTTACTTCGATTTTAGCCTTGAGTTGGGGCCGGAAATGCACGTTTTGTTTTAAAAGTTCAAGACACTAATACAAATCTAGCAAATATTGTTTAAACTTTTTCCCCGCGAAATGTTGGATGACACATCTTTCTCCATATATCCTCACAGGATTTCCTCTGTCTTATGGGCTTTCATGGCTGGGTTCTTATGAAACTTTATGTGCCCTTATACGATTTCATATTCCATGTTCTGAAATACCGACATAATAAAACATCACTGGCTTTTTTAGCGAACTCTAGTCTTAAACAACAGAGAATTGAAGAATTACAAGAAGTAAAACAATCGATGTAGTTGATCAAATAGGGAATGCGCCACACATAATTATAAAGTGCAGTATTGTCAAATTTTCCTCACCGATATGTAAATCTAGTAACTAACCGAAATTATTCTACTATTGTACATATATAGAGCTCTATCCATGTTTGACGGACTTATGATGGTTCTTTTATACAGTAAATTAAAATTTTAAAATAATTAACACATAGATTTAGGTATAAATGACTCATATTTTATAAAACATTCTTAAAAAAAATTTTAACTAAATAAATCTGCAATTATAATAAATTATTAATATTAACATATTATATCTCTTCATTTCCTTGTATTATACATTTAAATTTATGTTAAATTTTTAACGATTTTGTTATAACTATGTATTTTGTTGTAAATATGCAGCACACACTGGCTAGGACAAATAATATAAATTATTGAAGGGTTTCAGGATGAAGTATGTTATATTGTACCTAGACATTCTTATTTACTTGTATTGTGCGAGGATGCTGGAAGGATGTAGGATTTGGGTAAGGTGAGGAAAGGTAATGCGTTTCGTCTCAGAGTCGCTGCCTAGACTCATCAGTGGGGCTGATGGCAGCGACCCCTTACCCCAGACGCTTGTTTTCATAACTACTCGCTAGGCTGGGCGGTCACCCATCCTAGCAGTGTTCCGCATTCTGCTTGCTTAACGTCGATTATCGCTAGACTTCGACGCTAGGCGCACAGCCACTTGCGGCTTGTACGAGTCGGTGTTCGAGACTCGTACTCGAGGCGCTATAGGCCGCTACATTATGTTATTTATTAGTTAAGAATTACGTTTATTAAAAACATTGTTCGAAATTTTTTCTATAAACTACCTATGAATATTGTAATATTATATTATAATTTACCTATCAGTATTGTAACAGCAAAATGTTATGTATTTAATATACAATAAATCATCATTCCATGAAGATTTAATGCAAAATACATATATACGGAATATATACTTATACATCTCGCAAAATTTACTAAAGGAATGTTTTTACAAATGTGGTATATAAAGGGACACATTATACGAAGCAAATCATATTTTTGCAGGTCGAGTGATGGAGGAAGTTTTGAAATTATACGAAGTGAAATCTTATATTTTTCATGACATTGTTGAATCGAACTCAACGACATGATATCATTTATTGTTGCAAAATATGTAAAATTATAAATTAGCTAGACGTCATGTTAACTAAATCTCAATCTGAATTAAATTTAATGGCTATAATATTTGTAACAGAATGATATACAATAAATTTGTGATCCAGATTCACTAATTGTTAACTATTTTACAACTTCACAGAAATTTATTAAGCAAGCGAGATAAGATTTTCGATTCGATAATTTTTTGATGAAAAATGTTACGTGCGATCTCTTTTTATCGCGCTTATACATGTTTTTCTATTCTTTAGTCCTTGACCGAAATTAATACTTCGGTCCTTCACCGAACCTTAAAATGATTCATAGCGTAATGAATTTCTAACGATGTTGAAAGGTTTCCTATTCAAGATATAATTGTTGAAATGCATTCTGAGAGGATTTCGTTATATCTAGTATTGAGCTATTTGTCAGGACAAAGTTCGTTTAAAGAAATTAGCTTGTAATGCTTGTAATATCGTACGCTTCTTAAATAAATTGAATAAAGATTTCTATTAGGAAAATTATTTTACTTATAAAGGTACTATTTTATACGATCTAACTTGGTAATTGAAATAAAAATATGTTTTAAATTGAAAAATTCTTAATTAGCAGCTTCATGTTATTAATAGTACATTGGCCTTAACATTTACTATTTATACTTAGCACCTATATAACTGTTTTTAAACACAATATTTATGTTTCTATCATGCAAATTATATTTAGCAATTATAAAAAGCGATGATATCATTTGTATAATTATTTGTTATTTTCATACTCAATATAACGGATATGAAAAATTAAATAATTATTATTGTTTTATCCAATTTAAATATGAAATAAGCATTTTCTTGAAAGTCAAAAGTGTCAATTAAATTACTTCGATATTATTTAAATGACTTTCATTTAAATAAAAGTTATATAATTATTATTTATTTTATATATTTTTTTTTATTTATTGAAATTAATCCGCACCTTTCGACTTTGGATGACCAGTCTTACATAACAATAACAATATTCCGAGTTTTAATTCTAGACCTATTATTATTACTTTCACACGTAATTGGGGTAACTAATACTAAAAATACATTGCAGGTCAAAGAGTAACACCGCATATATATACAATTTTCTTTTAGCCTAAAATTTTCTATTAATTCTCTGCTTTTATTGTCACTGCCCCAACTTTTCCCCTTCCTTTGCAAGTATCGTTTGAAAGTAAATCTTTTGAAAATAAATCTGTGAAAGTATTAATTGCACTTAAAACCTTCTCCCCTGAATCATCCTTTTCATAATATCCAGCCCTGATCCCTTCTCATCCAGCAGTTCCTACTTCCTCCTTCCAGTCTTTGTTTTTTGACATTCCTCCAAAATGTGCATCACATTTTCCTCTCCTCTACAAACCCTACATTTTCTTTCTTCTTTTTTCCTCCAGACTATTCCCCGTAGTTCATTCCCACACCTAAATCTTGCTATCAGCTTATTATCTTTCATTTTTCCAATCTCTCTTAAGTAACCTGGAAAATGTTCAACCATCACCTTTTCATATTTTCTATTGTATATATCTTGATTCTCTTATTCTCCTTCTCCTTCTCTCCCTTTGTCTCACTCGTTCCGCTATTATTCGTACGGATCTTCTGATTTCTCACTCCGATTCTTCTCTTATTTTGTCTGTGACTGGTCTTCTTATTCCATACCTATCCAGAAGATTTTTTCTATCTCTCACCCACGTATTTTCCTCTTCCGTTATTCTATTCAACTCTATTTCATTTATGTACTCGATGACAATCTTCTTTTCTGATTTTTTCGCCTTCTCTTCAGTTTAGGGCTCTTTTTACTGCTTCAATCGATGTGTCCTCATAATTCAATTTCTCTGTTAGGATGCAATTGTTGCAATGAGGGTGTGTTTCTACCGAGTTCCAATATCCATTTTAGGTAATCCTATCTCTTAATCCTATCTATCCCCTCCTCCTCCTTCCATCCCCAGATTTCCACTCCATAAAAAGCCATGCTATTTACTAGTGCCTCAAATATCTTCAGTCTTCAACTGAAATTGTCTCCAAACAATCTTTGTCCTATGCTCCAGGCCTTTATTCTTGCAATCATCGCTCTTTTCATTTCTTCCCATACATGCCTTTCTGCTCCTCCATTCTTTTCGAGTGTATATCCCAGATATTTGAATTCTCAAGCTTCTTTAAATTCTTTTCTTTCCCATTTCTATTCTCTGTTCCTTTTTCTCGAATACCATAACCTTTGACTTTTCCACACACAATTTCACCCTCTTCTTTATAACATATCTTCTCAGTCGGTTTGTCATTCCCTCCAGTTCTTTTTCCTCTTTTGCATTTGATGTAATGTCATCCACATAAATTAGTGACCATACCTTTTGCTTCCCTACTACGATTCCCCCTTCAATTTCCTTCCTTAACTGTTCGCTTAAATCAGCAATATACAGCTAATTAAACAAGCTTGGACTTAATAGGCAATCCTATTTAACCCCCTTTTCCGTCTAGAAGGCTATCGATCTCTTTCCCCCAATCCTTACTACATTTCCTGTTTCTTTATATATTTCTAATATCCTCTTCTTTAGATGGACTCCTATTCCGTTCCTAATTATCATTATATTCAGCTCGTGCCTATCGATTTTGTCAAATGCTGACTTGAGGTTCGCATAGAAGACTTTTCCTCTCTTTTTTGCCACTTCCCTATTGGCTGTATTATTCATTATATACACTTCTTCCGTTCCTCTTCCTTTTCTGAATTCCAGATGTTCTTTGCCTAATTTACCTTCTAACTCTTTCATTAGCTTATCATTTAATATACTTGCATAGATCTTGTATGCAGTATTCAATAAAGTTACCTCGTGATAATTCCTAACTTCCTTTTTCTGCCCCCTTAAATATTGGCTGTATCACTCCCATACTCCATTCTTCAGTTAAACTTTCTGCCCTCTATACGTTGTTAATTAATTTCACAAATTGTTCTCCTATCTCAACCGGCATCAGTCTCCACGCTTCATTCTCTACTACATCTATCCCTGGTACCTTCGACCTTTTTACATGCCTTCTTTATTATTTTCTCTTTTGGTATCACCTCCTCTAGAACATTTTGTTGCTTTCCCTCCTCCTCTCCCTTTCTAAAATCTAATATTATTCTGTCCTCTTTTGCCTGTAGTAAATACATAAAATGTTTTCCCATTCCTCCCCTCTAATCTATATTCTCTATTTTCTTTCAGTACCTGTTAATATACTTCCAAGCCTTTGCCTCTGTTTTTATACCTCTCAGTTTTACTTCCTCTTTTTCTTCGTGTCTTCCTTTTTTCTTCCTACACCAATCTTTGTATTCCTTTTTCTTCTCTAAATATTGCTCTTTTTCCACCTTACCCTTCCTATATTGTCTCAACGGTTTTCTTACTTCTTTCTTCCTCATCTTCCTCTTCTTACAGTGACCATTCCCTTTTCCCCAAGCTCTAGTCATTCAATTTAATTTCTTTCTTTGTTACAGACTTCTTTACTATTTCCTTGATCTCTTCCCACAGCCCATTCGTCTTTTCTTTTGAGCTGCTACCTTTGCATTTTTTGTGGTACTTTTCTGTACCCTCTTCCGTCCAAATACTCTTTGTTTTTCGTCGCCTCAGATATTCCATTTATCTCCTATTTTTATCTTTCAATATCCAAATTCCTTTAGCTCTTTCCTCCCTTCCCCTTTCTTTTAGTTTCATTTATATCCCCCTTTCTTCTTTTGTCTAGTTATCATCGATGAATATTCCTTTTTCTCCTATTTATTTCCGCCACTACCATTTCCTCTTCTCCTATGGTTTTTATTTGTCTAACTTTCTTTATATTCACTTTCACGTTTACCTCTTCTTTTATGAAGTACTTCACCACCTGCTCCGTATTTCCATCTCCATTTCACCCCCCCCCCCACCGCCGTATTATCATGCTGAATCTGGTCTTCTCTCTCTCCTTTCTTTGTTCCTTTACTTCTAACTCTCTCACTTTTCGACATAGCATTTCCTTTTCGGCTTCGCTTTATTCCTTTTTTCTTACTCTCTTTTCTTCTCACCCACGTCTCTCTTTTTTCTCCATCCATTCCTTCATTTCCTCCCTCCATATTCTTATTTCTTCTTTTATTTTCCTTCTTCCACTTATCCAATTCTTCCATACACTTCTTAGCATTTTCTCCATAGCTTTTTCCATCTCTCCTGCAGTTTCTTTCTCCATTGCTTTTTCCACCTATCTTGCAGTTTCTTTCTTTGCCATCGTTCCTTTCTTCTCCTTACTATCAGATGTCGCCCCTTTCCAGAGGCCCGGCCTTGCTATGAACTTCTCCATCGGGAAAAAAGTGGCGACGAGGGAAGAAGCACGTGCGCGATAGTGAGAAAAAATCTATGAGTGTACAAGATCATAAATAAATGAAACACAACAAAACAGCAACAAATTAACTCGGAGGAAAAAAAGAAGACAAAAATGAATAAATAAAAGTAACAGGTAAAAAAGAAAAAAAAGCAAAGAGTAAAGTTTAACCTCCCTCAGCCACGTTGGCACACACGTGGTCCAGCTTAGACTCCACAGGGGTCATGGCGGCTAAGATGGACTCCGAAGCAGAGTTACCCTGGAAAACGATAAATAGAAGAACAAATTAAAACAATAGGGAAACGGAAAATTCGAAAAGAAAATGTTCATCGTCTACTCCGGATCCAACAGAAGCGAACAAAAAAATCTCCACTACCTTGACAGGACCAAAAACCAATTTATATCCAGAAACCCACAGAGGTCCAGCACATATAGAAATTAAACGATCGACCGAAAAAATAAAAAAATCCAAATCCTTCAACTTAATGTATGTCGCAAAAGCCATGTCCAGCATTGGAGTCGGAGCACACTCCGTAAAAGCCAGGGGCTTCAACAAAGCTGAAGTCCAATTCAACAACTACAAGGAAGCAAACAAAGCCATACTACCAAAAGCTCTAATTGAACAGGGAGTACACACCTACATCCCTAGATAAGGAACGAAAAAAGTCATTCTCAAAGGCTATAGCACAGAATTCGACATCTCTAACTACGTTTTTTCTTCCTGCCGCATCATAGGCTGAAAAAAGGCTGAACAGACGAACAGTCGACCAACAAACTAGAGAAATAAAATGAATATCCAGAAACTGTACTAATCACCTTTGAAGGGTCCGCACTACCAGAAAAAATCCAGTTATACGGCCTCAACAATAACTGCATACGAATGCGCACCAACAAAGAAGTTAACACCATCCTAGCCCACAGCGATGTAAGCGTGTATGAAGCCTTGATCATGGCCAAAGACAAGATGGGAATTGCAACCCAAAAAAAGGAAAATGACAACACACAAACTATAAACAACAACAACAACATCTTTCCAAAACTGCCAACGAACTCAGCAAACAAAACCTTCCTATTACGACAAATAGGGGAAATAAACCAAAACTCAACAAACTAAACTAACTCGTGGCTTAATAACACACTCAGAACCTATTCCAAAAACAGCCCTACAGGCACAACAACAACAATAAGAACACCCATAGCTGAACCATCAATCTCTAACTGCCAAAACAACCAAACACCTCCCATTGAAAAACAAACTCCCATCAACACCAAATCCGAAACAAGCAGACAACGCACCAACTTCCAACCAGTCTGCCACGGAAACGACACCCAAACCTAACCCAAACCTAACCCATACCAAAACAAAACCCAACCAAATCACTTTCAATCTTAACACTTAGAAGTTAGCACAATGCACAACTCACAAACCAGTGACTTCAGAATACTAACATGGAACTGCAGACAATTAAAAAACAAATCAGACGAACTCACCACCCACTCCACAGTATATAACGTAATAATCTGCACCGAAACCTGGCTGATGCCCAACATGAACCTCACCCTACCAGGACATAATAAGAAAAGACCAAACTCATTACAAAGGCGACGGAATCCTTATCGCCGTCAAAAAACATACATCATGGAACATCCTGCCCAGCATAACTCTTCATGACCAACATACAGAAACTCTCACAATTCAACTCCAGATAAACGCAGCAGCACTTAACATAGCAGCCGTTTACAGAACCCCAAACTCGCCGTTTGAACCAATTAGGTGGGAAAAATACCTAAGCGAATTAAATACCGGGAACTTCCTTCTTGCAGGCGACCACAACACCCACCACACATATTGGAACTATTCTCGCACAGACTGTTTAGAAGAACGGCTATTGGGCGTAGTCGAAGAAACGGACTGCGCCATCATAAATACAAACGCGCTCTTCTACTTAGGATCAAACTGGCATCAGAGCAGTAATCTGGACTTAATAGTAGTACCCTGCCACTCAACACACAAATTCCAGGTTCAACAAATCGACAGCACATGGGGATCCAACCATTTCCCCACCACCACAATACAAAACACCAAGACCATCTATAGGAAACACTCAGATAAATTATCATAAAAAAACCAACTGGAAAGAATATTCAAACCTGCTAAACGAATTATATTCCACCACGCTACAAAACCACCTTTCAACCCTAGACACACTGGAACAATACGAAACAATTACTCAAACCATAAAACAAGCTGTCACTATGGTCACGCCGCACAGGAAGGAAGTACCTTCCGCTCTCGACTCTGGTGGGACCAGGTCTGCGAGAGAGCACTTCGATGCCGAAAAGTCCTTTTAAAGAAATGGAAACACATAGGACAATCCCATGACTGGCGAGCCTACCAAAAACAAGCGGCAATAGCAAAGCGTCTTATTAAACGGAAGAAAATATCCAACTTCAAGCAATTAGCCGCAAAATTTAACCGAAACACAGATATAAGACAGATATGGCAGGAGGTAAACACTCTGAAAAATAGATGGATCAGAATCGGTCTTTCGGCAACCCAACTCTCTGACTCCAACATCTATACAGAAGCCATCCAAAAGCTTTGTCCAGCCTGGGTGGCTTCTCCCCCTCCACCAAATAACTACGACCTCCACATACCATACCTAGACGACTTCTTTCCTTTTACATGGGAAGAACTCAACCTAACATTACGAAATCTTAACCCAAACTCCGCACCCGGACCAGATCAAATCGACAATCGCATGATCCTACACCTACCAGCCACCGAAAAAAATTCTCACTCTCTTGCATAAATGACTGCTACTCGACACACACATACCCAGACAACTAGACAGAAAGTAACATAAGATTAATCCCCAAACCAAACAAACGAGCCCTGAGACCAATAGCACTCACATCCAATACCTGCAGAATAGCCGAAAGACTCGTCAGCCAAAGAATTCAGTCATGGCTCGAGCCAACAGTCTCTCCTACCCATTCCGGATTCCGAAAAAAGCAGGTCGATTACAGACAATATTGTTGGCCTAGTCACCAAAACTAAAGAAGACCAAAAAGAAAAAACCATCCAGCCGTCACCTTTTTAGACGTAAATGCAGCATTCGACAACGTCTTACTCGACCCATTAATCAGCAAATTGAAAAAAGCAGGAATATTCAAAAACTCTCTTGCACTCATACAAGCACTTATATTAACAGAAAAGCCAACTTTTATATCCCAGACGCAAATGGCAACATACAACACCTTACTCGACTACAACACAAAGGAGTTCCATAAGGCGCGGTCCTCAGCCCAACACTCTTCTCCATATACATCGCAGACATTACAAACAACATCCCTCTCACAGTCTCCGTTCTACAATATGCAGACGACGTCGTTTACACAGCCGCAGATAAATTCAACTATCACCAACGTAGAATCAACAGTTTCCACACTCTCAGCCAGCTTACAACAACTCGGACTCGAACTCTCACCCACGAAATCTGAATTAGTAATCCTAAACGGAAGATACAACCCACTAGGCACAGTAAATCTTTAAACAGACCAGCACAGCATAACCAACAAAGACACAGCTAAATTTTTAGGCATCCTCATAGACCATAAAGTAAACTTTCACCCACACATGACTTCCGTACACATAGCAGCAAGAAAAATCTTAAATATCATTAAAGTTCTCAGAGGAATCTGGTGAGAAGCGGATCCCTCCACGCTTGTTCTACTTTACAAAAACCTTATCTGTTCCAGAATCGAATACGGCATACACATTTACTACCCTCACAGCAACTTCTATAGAAAAAAAAATAGAAAACTTCCAAAACTCAGCAGCAAGACTAGCACTAGGACTAAGGAAGATCACCCCCACAAACGTCACCCTAGCAGAAGTTAAACTGCCACCGCTTATTCTCTGCGTCAAATTCCTAGGCCTTAAGCACCTCGCAGAAGCATCATCTACACATAGGCATCTTTTACCAAATACAATCACAAGCTACAAAAACACCATCACTAAATTACCCAAGAGACATCTAAGAGCACAGTCCACTCTACTAGAAAACCTCACTCTTCAAACAGCTAACCTACAAAGCCTTCTCGCCACCACCAACCCCGATCTCACACCCTCAATCAACTCCGCATCACTCGACAACTACTCAGGGCTGGCTCTAAAGACCAGTGAAAACATCAATAATGACTTCGATAACCTTATTGCAACCAAATACCGGGGCCAAACCATAATTTACACAGACGGATCAAAAATCCCAGATAAACCGGTGGTGGTAGCATCCTCGTACTGCCTAGATATTAACATCGCAGAATCAATCACCATGAATAACGAAATCTCCAGCTACACAGCAGAATGCATCGCGATTGACAAGGCACTAGAAGCAGCCAACAAATTTCCAGATCAACCCATCCTAGTATGCGCGGACGCATTCTGCGTCCTCCAAGTCATCACAAACCAACACTCAAAATCCAAAAATGCCTACATTGAACGGACCAGAAAAAGATAGCAGTCATCCACCGTACCAGAAATCACAGAATCACCTCCCATAAGGGACTAACAGGGAATGAAACTGTAGACCAACTCTCAAAAGAAGCCATAAAACCTATCACCCCACCCATACTGGAAGATCCCCGCAACAGACTTCTTACGCACATTCAAAAAAGAAATGTGGGAAGACTCGTACCACACATGGAAAGAAAAAGCGTCATCCACTCATAACACTCCCGCAAGGAAAGAATACTTCGAAACCTTCCTCTCGCTCCATAACAAATCTTTGTTGCACCACCACAAACTACCCAGACCACTTATCACCTGGATAAACAGAGCGCGTTCAGGACATTACAGCCTAAACGCTTCTCTTTACAAATCCAAGTTAACACCGACACCTCACTGCTAGTGTGGCTCAGACAACCAGGACTTGAACCACATACTCTGGCAGTGCCATTTCCATGAAAGAGGAAGAAACACCATGACCAACCTCCTTCAACAAAATGGATGGCAGCTCCCTCTAACAATAGACTGCATCATCGCCAATCTAAAACCAAAAGACATCTTCACAATCAGCGCATTTCTTCGCCAAACACAACATATCAGTATAACGGACACCCAACACGAAATATACCACAAAAAACACCCACACCCAACTCAAAAGAACAATATTAAACACCAACATCACACACGCATACATGATCAAAAACCCCCACACAACTAACACAAAAAGGACCCAATCACCGACCTAACACACTAACACTATAAACATGTGACAACCAAACCTATGGGCTAAAAATGTAAAGCCTATAGTTTAATTCTTTTCAATCAATTCAGGTCTTCTTCATCGGACCGATCACCCCACTCCATCGTCTTTAGTTTGCTTGTCGCTCTGGTCGCTATCTTTCTAATCTCACAATCCGCCTTTCTTTATTTCTTGTGGAATTCCATCTTTTCCTCGTATTTCTGTAATCCTCTCGCTTTGTTCTTTTTCTTTCCCCCTGCCTTCGTCTCAGTTTATCTCTAACCACTTCTGTATTGATTTACCACCTTTACATTAATTTCATTGTTTCATATCCTTCTTGCCCTCTATCAAACCAAACCGGAAGTCCCAATTATTGTTTATTATTTATTATTTAAGTAAAAATTTGCCCAAATGATTCAAATGCGTATGGTCGATACTCCGGGCCGACTCGAATCGATAAAGTTTGCAGTCTGGGTGGATTCAAACACATACAAAAACAAAACATTTCTGTAACTCACCTATTTCATTAGTTTAACCAAGTTTCGCCAAGTCGACGCACAGATCTGTAACAGAAGTATGACAAGTACGTCAAGCTTTTAGCAACTCATCAGGAAATTAAAAACTTGCCTTCTCTTTAATTCACTTTTCATTTGTCATTCCGTACAACAACGAGGGCAATTGAGTGAACTTGTAGATTTCCCACTCCCTCGTCAATTTTGATGACTTCTAAATATGTTGTGGAGATCGATATTTTTGTCTAACAGAGATGTCGGACTTTGTTAGAGGGAAGTATTGTTCAGAGTTGATCTCTGTGATATATTTAAAGATCGTCAAGATCGCTGATAGTAATTAATTTACAAATTTACTAATTGGTAATTGAAAAAATATAAGTGATGAATCGAAGAAAATAGGTCATCTTGTATTTTTCAAATAGAATGAGATTCTTATTCCATTATATTAGAGGATAAAGAAGAATTTAAAAAAGTATATAACTTTATATTTTTATTAACATAATACTATTTTTACATTAATGTCATTATGTAATAGTTTTTTTTTATTCGTGGTTATATTACGTAGAGACAACATCGTATGCCAAACGGAACAGCACGTTAAACTTTTTTATTCATTCGTGGATGTTTTCGTACTTTATTTTGAAAGCAATGCGATTCAGTCCATGAAAATGAATTTCAATGATTACTATATTATAGCGCAAATGGGATTATTGTGGCTTACAATTATCCAAGAAGGAACGAAGTTGCATTGAAGTTTTGTTAAGCTGGATTATACCAGAATCAATTTGTTTATATACTTGGTTATTTCAATCTCTTCGTTTTACATTTTAAAAATTAAGAATTATCTATTCATGAAATATACAAAGGAAGTAGATGATATTAACAACAAGTTAAAAGTCACCTGAAGCAAGTTTGAAGAGCCCATTCTTGCTCGGACATGACCAAAAACGGCTGTTGGAACAAAATATTCTTCTTATGTGTTTCTGATTATCTAGAAGCAAAAATGTGTAGTATTCTACAATGTTACTTATGTATGTTATTCTTATACAACAAAACTATGGGAGTATCTTTAGATTTCCATTTGCTACATGATGAATCAATATCTTTGAAAAAAAATCAATACGAGAGTTATTTATGTAGAATATTTCCTTGCAGCTTTATCATTCATTTGCATAGGATGTGAAATATTTTTTAAACCCCTAAATATAAAATCCGACACTATCTTATCGCGATACCATCTTACGCTCCAATTAATAATCTCTTAAATCATCGTTTGCATTTTACCGTTTATGTTATATACGCCAAGACACACTAACAAATATGTTAACAAATATGTTAAGATATGAATAGATTTTATGACCATGAGGACGTAGGCAAATTTACTTTCCCGAACTCACTTTTATGCTTATAACTTCGCGATTTTCTGGCATACTACATATGCACATAAGTTTGATGGATCTTATAAAATCACTAATATTAGTACAAATATTAATTTTTCCCGTATTAACTAGTACAACACCGTCTAGTATAACAGGCAGATATAGACAGTATTTTTAATAACTATACATATTAAGATCATTCGCGTCCATTTCTCTAACCTAATTTTACATAACCTAAAATCTTTAATTGACTCTTATTCATTGCAAGAAAATTGATCTTTAGTGTTCTGGCTTCCAGGTAGTTGGAGAAACACTTTCATTTAATAAAGCTGATCGGTTTACATGAATTTAATAGCACGATAACAAATGTACAATAATTTTCATTGTCACCTAATTATACATGATGTGCAAGAACTCATCGTCTTCTTCGCATAAAAGTGATTGGCTTCAGTTATAGTTGATGATGTTTGCTTAGCGTAATCCTGTGCTGGATGCCCAATTTTCCTGTCAAATAATTTCTCTCTTTGGTTCTGGGAAATCTTCAGCATGTCTCTTTTCGTTGCTATTATAGTAGCAAAGCACATTGTCTTCTTGGAAAATTTTCCGTTTTCTTTCGTGGATTTCCGTTTCGTATGATCTTGCTCCGTTATTATTCTCGTAACAGTACAAAACTTTTGCAGAAGCACAATAAGGCGTGGAATCACGGACTGCGTGCATCAGTTTGGTAGCCAGTGGTCATCTTTATGTAGTTCTTAACAGCTCCAGTTTTTTTTTATAAAGTTGTGCCTTACAATTTCCTTAACATTTTTTAACAAGCGCATTTCATAATTTGGTGATACTGGTGGACTGACAAGACTAGCCCTAACGTTGCAACTGGTTCGTATTCTTGGAGGTCTTCTGAGGGTCGCTTGTCTTCCTCTTATTTAGCTACTACAGTTAATATTAAATCTTCTGATTCGGCGTCTTCACTTAACAGGCAATCAACTAATTCTACTATAGTGCTTAAGAGCTTCACTTTTACCGAGCTACTGATAATTTCGAATTCATATTTTCTGCTTTTCATAAAATGTCAACACACGATCAACGAATAAAAGCACTTGAACTAGGTAAAATTACTTAAATACGTCACTAGAATACAAAGTCACGTAAAATATGTAAAAATATATAAAGCTACTCAAGGTATACACTTGAAATGAGTGTATAAAAATACAAGAAGTCAACTACGAATATAATATAAAAATAAAATATAATATAAAATAATCCCAAACCCACTTATGCACTTATAATCAAATAGTTTCTTGAAAACGTTCTTGCACAATGGTTGTAGGGCAAATATTCTGTCGACACTCATTAAATAGTAATTCGTCACTTCAACGTATTTAAGATATTATCTCTACAAAGTGTAGAAAGAAAATATTCATTATATATTAATATTTTATATGTTAATGTATACAAAGAAATACAATTTTGCTTAGTCATATAACGTCAATGGCCTCCGTTCTTTATTTCTACATGCTTGCGGAGTGGTATTTCATTACTACATGCGAAATCATTTTTATATGATTTCAAAATTTTTAATTGTAAATTAGAGAAAAAGAATACGCATGTAGAACGCATTAATGCATATGAGTCATTCAATAAAATGGAATGCTTAGGAACAAGTATGTAATGGAACTCCATTTATTTGAACCAAATTTCAGTTATTATCCTAGTAAATGAACTCTTGAAACTATTGATTTTTCTTTACTAATATAAATATCTATTTATATGAACATCAAAAGTAATGTCGTTTTTTTGTGTGTCATTTTGAAATTGTCGTGCAACTGCGCCGATTAAGTGTAATAAAATTATAAAAAAGTGTAATAAAATTATTTTCTTTCCTGATTTAAATAGATATTAGTCACAAGAAATTTATTAAAAGATTATTAGTTGAGTAAATAGCTCGTTTCTATAAAAGATAAACGGAATAATTGAAGATTTTGTCGAGTTTCAATCACCATTGAAAGTTTTCCTTTTTGTGAAAAAAAGAAAGAATTTAAAAAAGTAGCACAGGGAGTTTCTGTCGTAATTGGAAACGATCCTGGTAAAGTTTTCTCCTTAATCGACGTGACGTGATCTCTCGGAACAAAATCATCACTATGGTATATTTCAAACTACATCACAGACTGAGTATTCATATACATACATTTATTTTTGGTATTCCAAATTAGCAATATAACAGCATTACAGACATAGTCTAAAATTTCATATCACATTTTGTTTTTCTCGATACGATGGCAAAAATTAACAGGAAACTGGAGAATTAACGTGCAAATGTAATAAAATTTTAACACGTTATTTAACTATGATTGAAATGACCGAATGTTTGCCGAAAAATTTTCGCAAACTGTTTCTTAATTGTCCGTAGATTAAGTTGAAACATTAAAATTACGGTTTGTTCACAAATGTCATTGGTTAGCAGGATTTGTCTCTATTATGTCCGGTGTTGCATATTAGATGACAATAATACTTTCTTAGATACTTCTAAGTTACTAATATTCCAAATATGTTCCATTTCTTCGAGCGTATAATATAATATATAATAATAATATAATTTGATAGAATAATATTATTGTATTTACTTATCGCAAGAAATTGCGCGAAGAGCAATCACTGAGCACTGAGTGAAAGTTTACAATTAAATATTCATTAAAAGACATAAGCAATTGTGAAAACACTCCATTCGGATTTTTGAACAAGTCAACAAACTTGCATTGTGAAAAAAGAAAATATAAAGATACAAACTTTAAGATTCTGTACGAAGATGTTATTTAGGTTTGTCATTTATAGAATCATAAATCTAGGAGAAGAAGCGTAAATCTCCAAGTTTTTCGCTTGAAATCCGGACATTTTTAAGTATCTCTTATGCTTCAAATATTAGTATCTTCATATTACCTCAAGTCCTTGTTAACACAGATTGCACTGTGTTTGTTTCTAGACTACTTCTAATATGCAATACTTAGAAATCGCTCATAAAAAAATGAATATAGTTAATAAAGATGCGTCATCGTCGATCACAGGGCACACACACATACATAGCGTAGGAGAATATGTGTACATAGCTAGCACATATAAGCATTAATTCCTCTCTCGGAACCATTCAAACTTTGTCTACAAATGTTTTGTATATATTTTTTAAATAATATCTTAACTTCTAATCTTAAGTGATTTAACAGGTGTACATAAAATCTGGATCTTCTGTTTTAAATTTTAAATATGAAATTTGTGAATATGAGAAGAGACTTAATTAGATATTAATTTATGCTGCATTAACGAATCAATAGTATTCGATGTTACATAAAATATCTGGAGCGGGAGATACATACAAGGACAATTTCCGTACGCTCATGTCTTTAGTCCAAGAAGAAGAAGCACTCAGTTAATTGATATCTGTAATATTTGAATTCAAGAATTATAATATTTGCCTGGTGAGTAGCAACTTGTGGATTTTGTTTTTATTCGAATACCCGAATATGCGAATTATTTGAACTGAATATTTACTAGTAATTGATGCTTTCCCCCGTATTAGATCATTTTTTATGTACCATTGTGTTCTTCACATGTTTTTTATAATTGCAAGAAAAAATTACTGCAATGTGATAAAATGATTTTTCTAAAAAAAAAAAAAAGATGTAATTAACGGTCTATGGTTATTGAACACGTTATAGGCATAAATTGAAACAATGATTGTAATGAGAATGTGATTTCTTTCATTGAAACATTTACGACATTTAAGCAGTGATATGAAGACATTTAAGCAGTGATATGAAGTACCCTTTAATGCCAATAATTAGGAAATTCAATAGTAAAAGAATACAATGTGATATTTTTAAATATCCAGATAAACTCACTCTTTTCTTGATCTACATTTGGATACATGCAATTTACTTTAATATGAGATTTTACTTTAATGGATGTTCAATTAATTATCTGAATTCCATTAATCGAATACTTTTCTTTTCGTCATTAGCTTCATATCTAGATTGCGAAATTTTATAGTGCGAAACAGTATAGTAATAGTAAAAATGTACATATAATAAAACTGTATGCAAAAATTATGCAAACAATATGCAAGAAATGTTTAGCAAGTATGGACACAATATATTATGCACGACATATACATGAATCTTACGGTGTCTTACAATATTGTTGTCATTATAAATGAAACTGTATGAAGTTTGCAATTATGTAATCTATTTCTTTCGTCATTTCAAACGTTGTGTAGAGTCTGTTTGTAAAATTTGAGGCATTTTTAAAGTACAATTTTCAAAATAAATATAAATTCTCAACTTTGAACGTTTCTTCTGTTCGTACTAAAATACAATCAAAAGAGCATTCAGTAGTTACTTTCTCTTTCTTGCCATTAGAGAGGCAGCAGTGAGTAATTTCTAATCTTCCTCCGACGAGTGAGAGAATAAAGGATATTCCAACATGGACGTCCAACTGCATCCCATGGATTGTATGCAGGTCACATTGCCTAACTACTCCTACGTGTTGAATTTTGAGAAAAATTTTGTTTATGCGGAGAGTCAAGCGTGGATGAAAGATTACTTTCCAAATCTTTTCTACTATTGTGCCATTTACGTCCTGCTAATTTTTGGAGGAAGTCGTTATATTCGAACGTCAAAATTCGAACTAAGAGGCCTTCTTGTTTCATGGGACATAGTTCTTGCACTAGTATCTATTATTAGCTTTACCAGAATATTACCGGAATTGTACCACGTATTAAAGCATCATGGATTCTACCACAGCATTTGTATACCTAGGTAACTGCATTTCTATACCTAATTTAAAAGTATAAACATCCGAATAAAAATCAAATTTCGTATAATTGTTCATGATGTTAATTACAAAATAGTCTGTTTGTTAATCGTTTTACATCACAAAAACTTATTTGTTACAATTTTTATAACACTGGTCATTCTGTAAATTATAATTCTGTATAATAACTTTTCAATTGGGAAGGGACGTAATATGTATTGTTTGATTAGATTTGAACGTAAAGGAGAGAAAACGTTAGAAAATACATTGACTATACGCGTGATCAAAACGATGAAAAGATTCACATACAAAGTTAGACCAAAATTTGGATCTATTTTTAAATTATTTTACTTTAATTTAATTTTAGATTAGGTTGGATTATGTCGCTCATTTGCATGGAAAATAACAAAACTCGCAAATCCGATGTCTTAAAGATAGAATATTAAGAAATTAATGTTCACTTTGATTGATTTAAGACAGAGATGGTTTTCAAACTAATTTCTAAATTCACGAAATGCGAATCTGAACTGTGTGAAATTTCGGAAATCACGAAATTTTCGAAACTCGAATCTCTCGAAATTTGGAGTGTTTGTTTCATTTCATAACAGGGATTTCTTCTTTGGAATCAATACTTTTATTATTATTTATATAAGGACTGGAATCAATACTTTTATTATTATTTATATCAGTTATTATTAATCACAATTAAACAAAATACAAACAAAAACATAAAAATATTTAATCCAGATTTTTGCTTTACATTAAAACTTCCGATAACTAAAACAAATTAAGGAAAAAGAATAAAGGAAGCTTTATAATATGATGGAATACACATACAAGTTTTTCTTCATAAATTTTACGAAAAATCACTTAAATCTCCAAAAATACATTGTTTTACATTCACAAAATATATATTTACAAATATACAAATTATAAATTAGTCATTAGTAGCTTCATATTTTGAAATGAGGTTAAGTGAATTTTTGTACGATTTTTATACGTGATGTTATAACATTTTAGATATTAGTAGTTTCTCAGAAATTGAAAATTTAATGTTGAATTATTTATTTGAATAAATATAATAGAGGAACACAGCGTGGTCAATTTAGTTATCGCGTTTCTTCTGTGTCATTTCTGCCTTAAAATCGCATAATTTCAGAAATGTGCTTTGAACCAACATAGCGAGAGAAATAAGAGAAAAATTGCCACAATAATTTTGCCCTTGTGTAAATAATAAACAATAAATTATACATAATACTCCATAAATAATAATTAAAATCATAGTCGCAAATAGCATTGAATCATTTTATTTAATTAAATTATTTACATCTACCTTAATTGCAATTATTTTTTCGTTTAATTTAAACGAAAGATTATTACTGTAAGTAACAAATATTTTTATATTTAAGTAATAGATTTTGAATTTGTTATATTTTTACATTACATTATTTACAATCATAATTATAATAATGTATAATAGTTGTATATAACACAGAGTAATTGAATTAATATATAATTACAAAATATTATTACGTATTGTTATAAAGTATCAAGTTTGAATTTAATTTGTAATTACATACATGTACATATACATAACGTTACTGTAATAAATATTATAGTAATTATTCAAATAATTACATAATATAATATTTTATAACAAAATATAATAAATATAAAATAAATAAATGTATGAATATAAGTGTGATAAAATTAATAAAAAGAAATAAAGAATAACATCTCGTAACGCTCTGTGTATGTAACTCTAATTATACAACAATTGATGGATCTTATTGATAAATTCATTAAAATTAGAATTCTTCACCAATAATCGCAAACTTTGGGTTTTAAAAAATAAATATTTCTTTTATCAAAAATAAATGAATATCAGAAAATGAATCTGCAGTACGTTTCGTGTTAACTTACATTCATAATATAACTAATTACATTTTTTACAGGCATCTGACACACAATCCTGTAAGCGGATTTTGGTCGTTGATATTTACCATGATGAAATTAATAGAAGTTGGCGATATTGCTTTCATCGTGTTACGAAAGCAACCATTGATATTTCTACATTGGTACCATCATGTAACAGTTCTTCTTTATACATGACTCTCGTTTGTAGAAAACGCAGGATACGGCATGTGGTTTGGCACGGTAAACGGCTTTATACATTCATGCGTGTATTCTTATTATGCTTTGAAAGCAATGCGATTCAGTCTACCAAAATGGATCGTTATGATGCTGACTATGCTACAAATAATGCAAATGATTTGGGGTATATTTATAACCGTTTTAGCATATTACTAGGTACAAATTACTCAAGTTCAATGCAACGTTACAACTTCAAACCTTAAACTTTTTGCTCTGATGTACCTCAGTTACTTTATTTTATTTGTCATATTCTTCGAACAGTCTTATTTACGTAACAAAAATGTAAACAAAATCGGAAAGAAAAATCAAATTAAATCTGAGTGAAGTACGCAAATCTTTCAGATGCTATTTGGTAAAATGATATTCATTGTCAATCCAAATATTAATTATTACAACCTGTGTTAGTAATAACCTATTATCTTTGTTTTTTCTTTTTTTCTATAAGAGATTCTATTCGAATTTTTATATCTCGTTCAAAAAAAATATTTATTCCTGTGGAACTTTCATAGAAAATAGTCTTATTCTCTGTAAAATTTCTTTCTTTAAAAAATATTCTAAGATGCGGAGCAGAATATTATAAAATCTACATAATAAGTTCGTTCTATCGAGACGAGGTATTTTGGAAAGAAAATTCCACAAAATAAACAAAAGTACCAAATTATTACTTTTATTTCACATTATTATATCATATTGTTGGCAGTTCAAAATGAACTGTGTTATTCAGCAACTGTTAATTAACAATTAATTAACAATACTAGTCAAAACGAAAGTGTTATACTAGTTAAATACTTACTATCTATTATATTTATATCCAGTACCATATATATTTAACTTCCTTATATGTACTTTGTATTTGAGTCGCTTACAATGAAGTTGTCTAATTAAATCCGAAGTAGATTCTGAAAGATTAGATTTAAATCTTCCGATTCTTCATTTCTTTTAAAAATAGATAAAGGGAATCTCTAAACGATGAGAACGAACGTGTTCTACTATGTGATAATGGTGTTTCAAAAGAAAGTTCCAAAATTATGTCATGATCACCATATGATTCTATATCTTTGGGTCAACGGAAACTTGCCAAATGGAAATTTAAAGTTGTTACGGAATTTAACCTTAAATTTTAACTTGATCTTAAAATTTGAAGTAAAATTTTTTTAAAGTTTGCATCTGTATTTTGCTTATTATGGGGACAAAACTTGTTGAAGAAATCATGGATCACAAATAACCTCTTAGAAATCATTCTTAAGGAATCATTAGCTCTAGCATGATCTTTATTAATAATATATTTACATTTTGTTAAATAATCAGATAATCAGATATTAGATATAAATTTAATTAAATTGATGACATATAAATATTTATACATGTATATAATGAAAAATACACGTATTAAATTAATGAAATATAAATTTCACAGACTTCTTGCATCACCTCACGTTCTTTTTTGTAAATCAACGTTACGAGATTACGGATCAAATATTGTAAAAACGTGCATAGCGTGCACATGTAAAGTTTTATTTATCTCTTTGTGTTCAATAAAATATTGTTATGGAAAATGCGGCTTATACTAGTTAAATAGCCTTTTAGAACACTTATAAATCGAATATAGTGAAAAAAGGTAAACTGTAAATGAAAGTTAAAGCACGATTTCTATATAAACTAGAAACTCGGCATGAAAGTTGTAAAGACACTAGTTGAAGAGTGAATGCTGGTTGGATGATTTCTAGGATGAAGTAAAACACGCGGGGCGTGACTGTGGACAGATAAGGATGGGCTTGTTTACTACGATTGCTTCTCTTTCATTAGGCCAATCTTCGTAAGCAACGCATAAAGACAATACGCATGTACTTCGATCACTGATCGATTGGTCGTACAATTATTGTGGTTGTGTAGGTCACACGAATCAAAAAATGCAAATGAGATACGTTAGAAGTAACAATGAGTGAAATTCAGTGAGATAAAGCGATTGATGAACTGCATGTCATTGCCGTAGGAACAATGAACCTCTCTTTCATTCAGTATCATGTTCTGCCACACGAATTTTACATTACTTTCGGCCAATAATTTTGTGCTTACAACTGTATTAAATATACATTTGCGAAACTACCAATTAAATCACTATATCTTTCAATGCTTTCTCTTTATATGTGCGTAGCAAGCATTTCGTGATGCGTGAAAGTTGCGGAGAGATGGAGTGAACTTCCTTTTATTTTTTTGATATTTTGACTACCACCGTAACTGCTTATCGACGTTACAAACTTACAAATTTAAGCTAGATAAATATTTGGTAGCCAATTTTATCGTAGGAGTGTTCCGTTTGACACATTAAGGGCCTAGTAACTTGAGCTTATTATTGGCCCAGTAATGTAACTTGAGCTTATTATGTATGTGAACGAAATATTAACACTAACTCAATAATGAAATGTTTGTATTTGTGTATTATTTTTACTTTAATTCTTTTTAAATTAAAATTATATTAACATATTTGTGATGAAATATGAATTCAGAATTGACATATTTTCTAATTGAGACCAGACATTATATCTATAATTGTTATAAACATTTCTTTTACTAAATTCTGATCAGTGTGTTTGTGGAATAAAAGAAACAACCAAACATGCTCTAAATTATATCGTACTTATCTTAATCAAGAAAGACTCACGTAAAAATTTTATTAAGTAATAATTAAAAATAAAAGAATTTTGTTGCATTAATGCTATCTCATTGATATGTTTCTTTTGGTCATTTCGATATTTGCACCTTTCTTTCTTTCAACACAGTTGCACAGTTTACATTATAAATCTACGTCTATACCATTTCTCGACAAGCTACTTTGAATTCCGATTTTCGAGCATTTGTAATTATTACTATTCCACATGACATGTACTCGTATGTACATATTTCAACAACGTAGGATAGACAGTAGTGCTTATGAAAGTGACCTCGTTCGACATGTGATCACTGGATATACTTGCAGGATCTCAAGCTGATAGTCATTGAGTCCTTATTTTATTTGTATCTTTTATTTTTAGACGAGCTAAAGCAAACATTATTATAATTACATTATAAAGAGTATAATGGAAAATTATACAAAACAAATATTAGAATAAGAATATTACAGTGTTAGGTTGATACATTATGAATGTCGACGACCGTAACAACCAAGGTTGGGTATGTGTGTTGTGTGAATGTTGTGCATTGGTAGTTAGGGAAAACAGAAGAAAAATGGAATGAAGAAGAACGAGTAGTATAGTGTGTGCGTCCAAGGTGTGATGAATAAAAAGAAACGCTGTGTGCAAAGATATAAAGTAATTTCTTAAGTGACGCTTATCCGAATTGTTTTTTCCAACACAAAGAATAGTAATTGAAGAAAGAATGCAAATAAGTACTGAGTTTCGTATATGCAAATTATTTTACTATGTTATACAATAACCATCTAGTTACATTGTTTTCAGTTGATAGAATGATTACAAATGATAATTTTTCTATATTTAATCTATATTTATTTTAATTGTGTTATAGTATATTTTCAGTACTTTGGATGTATTTTGAATTACCGATTCCTAAAATCAAGGTTATTGTTCACGGAGTAATTTAGATTCGCAAAAAACTGCAGATATCAGTACATTGAATCCCATTCATACACGCGTGTTCGTAACACAATACAATCATTCTCCGATAAAAATATAAAAAAAAAGGGATGAGTTAGTTTCATTTCATCGGGTCAAATCTAAATATTTTAACTATTGGAATTCTGTCAAAAACAAATCATATAACAATAAGTTTGGGTTCATTTCAAATATTGAAGTTTTTTTTTCAAAATGCATCATTCATTTTATTCCAACACATTTCTATGAAAAATCAAAAATGTTATAAATTAGAAATTGATAAACATATGATATTTTTATGAACAATATAACTAGACATGACGTTTCAAGATTTCGAAATCTGATTCATTTTCTTAAACGATACCATACACATATTTTCTTTTTCACAATATTTATTAAGACGGATTCACTGAGTTGCATTTATAACGACCGAAATCATTTATTGTTGTAAATTGTAAAGATAATATAAATGACTTAATGATATATGTTACTATGAATTCAAACTATTATTCATTTCTGTTTTCCTCCAATTTATCTTTTTCTGAATATATATAGTTTCAGATTGACTCCTTCACTAATTTCGACGATCCCTAAATATCATCTAGTAATATCCGAACAACTCTTTTCTCTACCAAACAAAGTTCGACATACTTGTTAAAGGAAAAAACTATTCAAAATGTCGACCGCAATATATTCAAAAATCATCGGTGAAGAAGTAGTTAGTCTACGCATTTACACGTAATACGTATTTTTGAGTTAAAAATTTACCGCATGATAATGAAATATCTACCTTGTTTTAATAAATGTAAAAT
Source organism: Tetragonisca angustula (assembly GCA_036937485.2). NCBI lineage: Eukaryota > Metazoa > Arthropoda > Insecta > Hymenoptera > Apidae > Tetragonisca > Tetragonisca angustula. The sequence goes on along the minus strand of JAWNGG020000057.1, from coordinate 796,486 downwards.
TATAAAGTTTTCCTTCCATCCCATGATCTGCAAAAATATAATTTGCTCCACATATATGCTCCTTTGTACCAAATTTGTAAATACATTCAACATAGGTCGATATACATACATAAGGATATATTCCGTAGATTTGTTTATATTTTTCATTAAATCGTCATGAAATATTTATATTAAATAAATAACTTATATTAAATATAATTAAATATTATTAAATAAATAAATAAAAGTTTTGTTATTATCATAATATTGACAGGAAAAGTTTCTAGAAAAATTTCTAATAATATTTCAATTTATAAACGTAATTTTTAACTAATGAACTATAGAATTCATGTTATTTGTCATAACCAATGCACTGTATGGTCACAATAAAATTGTTAAAAATTTGACATAAATTTGAATAATATAAGGAATATGTACATGAGGAAATATAATAATTTTAATATTTTAATATTAATAATAATTTAAAATATATTGAAATATAAATTGTTTTCAAGAATGTGATAAATTCATAAAACATGGATAAAAGCTGTTTCTGATACACAGTAGAATGATTTTGATTAGTTACGTATTAGTTTCATATAATATTTCGGTATTAAAGTTTGACAACATTATAATGAGTCTCAAAAATCATGTTGCTGGCGAATTCATTAGTTCTCCAACTCACCGTTGTTTAAACGTAGAGTGAGCTAAAAAATCAGTGATTTTTCATTATGTCAGTATTTCAGTGACGGACCATGAAAGTCCGTAAGATGCAATGTCTATTCATACACCTCATCTGTGCTTTCGCTATAGTAGAATTTCTTGCCGGATGTTGATAATACAATTGCGCTATAAGCCTCAGTATCTAAAAAATGTTTCATCTACAGTGAATTAGATCATTGACTAAGGATAGTGAGATTAAACTTCATTCGATTTAAATTTTTTAACATTATTCGCTAACTATTCTTTAAAATAACATTTCACGCTTCAAAATTTGCATTGATTATTTCAAATATTATTTCAGAGGGAAATTAACTAAAAAGTTATGGACGAAAACCAATATTAATTAGTAATATTAAATATTATTCCAAGAGAGAAAAGGTTAGCTTACTGTAATTTATGCAATCTGCGGCGCAGAAATATAAAAATGACATTAAGATACACAACTCAAATATTTCGTTGCATGAATGATAAGAGAAATATTCATTTCAAATAACTATTTTAAGTTCATAATAAAAAATACGTAATTGAAATAAATTTTCTATGTACTTGTAAAAATCAAACAAATTTCAAATAATATTTTAATCAATAGGAAAACAAACAATTATTTCAAATAAACAAAGGAAACGCTATGTGGAAAATAATCTGTAAGTATATTCACATTTTATTTGAAATATATTTTATCCAGCACTGACAGTAATATTAGTCATTTCTGTATAAGCAAAATTGAAAGCTATATTATACCGAAAGTTTTTTTTATTAATATCTCGAAAACATAAAACAAAATGGACTCCGTTCTTCCCCCTGCATCCTGAAATAATAATATAATTAATCTAATCTGATACATCTCTCGGATATAATTCAAACTACTCTACTTTTTAGTAGTTAGGTGAAGTTTGAGTTAGTTTAATTGGAGTTGCAAGGGCGACATTGTTTTGAAGATCTACACAAACGTTTCATTAAATTATAAACAAATATTACGATAAATATCAACCTTATTGCAAAATGAACGCTGTCTCATGCTTTATACTTAATAATAACATTCTGATTGACTTATCAAGTAAAAATGACGAAAAAGATCATGACAGAAAAATAAGTTTAGAAACATAATGAATCTTTGTATCTAATATGTATCATTTTAATCTCAGTTTTTCGATGAAAAGGATGCATTTATTTAAAAAATAATTTACTACTTACACATACATAATAGTCATATTAGATTACTTAAAATAATCTCAATACTTAAAATAATTGCTATTAACATTTTTTGTAATAATTCTATAAACATTTTTTGTTAATAGCTTTTTAATAAAAAACGAGTGATGGCTGAAACCTCTTGAATGTGTTACTGAGGAGAGCGTTCTTGATAGAATATGTTAATGTCACCTCTAAACATAAGTTTTACCTTTATTAGAAATTTTATGGATGTAAAGTAGTATATTTCTAGAGATTCAAATAATTTTTCATAAAATATATAAATAAAAGCTTGCGTACTCTAGTGTATTACAAAAATTTTCTGTTTCTTTACTTAAATGTTTCTGATTGAAATTTTATGCCTACCATCATATTTATATTTTGCAGTTAAATACAAAATAAACAATGTATAATTAACGATAAAACGAGAAAAAAGTTTTTTCTCTAACAACTAAAATATCGAACACAAAATATTTAGAGAGATTGGAGTATCGTAGTAATTTACATCGAAATTGCTTGCGATATAAGAAAATGTCTCAAAGTGAAAAAAGAATGATGACAAGATTAAATATTATTATTACAAATGAGCACGTAAAGAGCATGTATGTATATAAAATACATCAATTTTTTGTAATGGAATCGCATTTTTTAATATATTGGTATATACAAAAGAAAAGAATTTGACAGTAAATACTGTTGCTTATGTCAAATATATACCTATTGTTTATTCAGGGCATATTGAATAATAATTATTATAAGACATTAGAAGAACATATCCTAACCTATTTTAGTATAGATACCTTTCTATAGACATTAATGAATTGATCAACGTATTGCGTTAAACATCATGAAATTATTACATGTTCTATTCTGCCCAAAATATTTCGAGTTAGTTATCTTACCTTTTAAAGAATATTATCCCGCTTAATTGCCAAAAACACGCTACTTATTTTATATCCCATTGTTAAATGTAGATATATTAATAATAAAACTAATGTGAGAGCTAATAAAATTCTAAAAATTTTTTCAAAAGAAAGGGTTGTAGCGGCTAGCAGATGTCGGAGAGAAGACGTTTTCTCAGATAAGAAGTTAGGAGAATTTACGACTCACGTGGCGCCTGTGCTATTGAATTGCGAAGGCCAAGTTTAGTTTTCACAGTGCGTAGGACCAGACGTCCACACTTATAGTTTATAGAATTTCGGCCTACAATAGCATCTCTGCGAAGCGTCGTAAACTCTAGGTCCTAAGGGCCACCCAGATCGTTATCTGGAAAACATTTGAAGAAAGCGAGGCCCAGAGGAGACCCTGCTACATCGCCACAATTCCGGGAAATCGGCCTCGGTGAAATTGCAGCCCCACTCTCAGCGCGTCACGAACGCAAGGAGTAGGCGGCGCAATTTCGTGACAACCTAATTGGCTAAAGCAAAAATCGAGTCGGCCAATTAGGGATGTCCGAAACGGGGATCGAGTTTTCCTCGCAGCAAAAAAGCGAAGAGCTCGAGTAGAGAGTTCGGTACAGTTCAGCGAGTAGAGTTCAGTGTAAAAGTAAAAAAGAAAACTTCGAGAAGTAGACGCACGGATAGGTTCGCGACGTAGACATCAGCGAAGCGCTGCATGTTCACCGCGTCTTCCGCATCCTTCGCGCCCTAGTGTATGTCGCTAAGAAATAAAGTAATTCATACACCATACGCCTGTATCAATCAGAATTAACCTGCATCCTCACACCCGAACATCCCCAAAGGGTTATTTGCAATTCATAGTTCCTTTGACAAGTTTTATTCTCGTAATGAACAGAATACGATCACAAAATTTTAAATCTTGAAATTCAAATTCAATATTAATTCTGTGGTGATTCTTTTTGACAAATCCAGAGATTTAGGATCACGCTATGATGATCATGATATATAAATTTTGATTATCCTCCACATATGTATAATGAATATCATAATTGAAGTAGTAAATATAGATATAATGAATAATTGTCGATATTTTAAATTGTTATAACTGTTGTAATTATATAAAAATGTCCCATATAACAATTATCTTAACTTGCTCAAACTAGATAGAGTTTTACACGAGTTTACGTTTTCATTTTCTCTACTTTGATAGTTCTGAGTTCGTCTATTTTAAAGATTTCACATCATAAATAGGTGGGAAAGTGAATACCTCTATTTTCCAAAATTGTAAAATTTTTCAGTGATTTTGTTGAATTTTGAATATTATAGTCAGACGACGAAATGTCGAAGTTTCTTGAATTTTTGTAATTTAATCTTCAAGATTTTGATGAGTCTAATCATGAGAAAATCTTTTCAATGTTGTTAAAAACGCTTGAGTTTCTACAGTTTTCAAAAATAAAATAGATGTTTGGATGAGAAAACCCCAAACCATTCTTCTCTCACCCCAACATCTTTAAAAAAGAACAATCTTAGAATTGTGAAAATAGATATTGTGCTCGCTTGAGAACAAATGAGAACAAATGGATTTTTGTATGATTTATTTTTACGAAATTATAATAGTTTAAAATTTCATCATTATTGATTCGGATATGCTCTTCACTTTACATTCTTTAATTCAATTTAATGCTTAATTTAACTCGTTTTATATAACCTGTAATTTAATATATTTTGTAAGCGTGCCAACAACTTTGTCTTATAAAACATAATGAGTTCGGCTTTCTTTGACTCATTCAATGTCCGTTATAATATATTACAATATTTCATTATAAACAGAATTATTTTTACAATTTATAATTAAAGGCTATAAACGACAATTTTACATAACAAAAATCCGTGTATCTTTATTTTTTATAGTAAATTATTGATTATAATATTCGAAAAGAAATCATATATTAGAAATTCGAAAATTCGATAAACTGGCAAGTGGGACCTGGAAAACTTGCCTGTTTTACTGTATTTTATTATAAATTTTGAAATTTAATGAACTTAGAAACCTAAATTTAATGAATATAGAAACCTAAATTATATAGAAAGAACTTGCAAGGAATTCGATATTTACAATTTGTACACCGTCTGCGTTTTTCCTTATGTAAAGCATAACAGTATTCATTATTAGTACGTATACCAAACAAGATCAAATTTGTAATACACATTAGTTAGTTATCATTTTCTAGTTAAGAAAACATGCCGCTTGCCTGTAAATGCACATTATCTTCAAATAGCACACGCGCACGAAAAAATACGTATTTTGTCTGAGAACTTGAATATAAAAATTGCGAATATCGGCTCCCCAACATTCTTCTTCTTCTATTTTTCTTTAATGTTGCATCGACGGCGAGATCATTAGCGACGACGGTGCCATTAGATATGTGTGTAGTAGTTTATGTTTTTGAGATATTTTAATATTCTTTGTATGTCATTTTGAGAAGTCAGGTTTATGTTTGCGTTAATTCCGTATTTCTGTGGTCTGGCATTCGTGCAGTATGTAGGTTATTGTTAGTGGATGGTGATAGCAATGAGTACAGGTGGGTGATGCAGTTTTTAAAATTTTGTGTTCATGTGTCAGCTTGATATGACCGGATTTTAAGCGTGTGAAAATTATTCCTTCTTTCCTGTTATTAAAGTTGTTTGGTGTTTGCTGGTGAAAGTCTTGGATTTATGCGTAGTTGAATGCTTTTAGTTGTTTTCCATGTATTGTTCCATTCATTTTTTGCTACTTTTTTGCAATGGATTATTTGGTCGTCGTACGGGATTGGAAGATGGTTGCGATTGTTAGTAAGTGAGGGAACTGTGGCTTCTGTCGCTGCTGCGTCGGTTTTTTTCATTTCCTCCTATTTCTTGATAAGCTGGAATCCAGGTGACTGTGACGTTTGTGTTAGGTTGGTTTTGGTTTAGTTCTTGGATGGTGGATATTAGTTGGTTTTTTTGATCATATGATTTCGTTAGGGATTTTGTAACGCTCATGGAGTCGGTGTATATGACAATCTGGGCTTCGTCATTTGAGTATGCATATTTAATGGCTTCCACGATGGCATAAGTTTCGGCTGTGGAGATGGATGATTAAGAAGGGAGATTTTGTATTTTTTTGGTTTTTTCTATGATAAAGGCGTATCCAGCTCCAGTGTCCGTTTTTGACCCATCAGTGTAAATCTTGCTGTGTTGGGCGTAGTTGTTGTTTAGTTCTAGGAATTGAATCCTGTGGTCAGTTGAACTGAGGATTTTTTTGGGGATTTCAGCAAGACTGGTTTGTTGAAAATGCTTCTATTGTCCATGGAAGGATTTGTGGTTTACGTTCAATGCTGGGGGTGGATTTTGAAAGTGATGGATTGGAGGATTTTGGTAAGTCTGATATGGAAAGGAGAGGGAATTTTGGGTTTATTGATGTAGAAAGCTTTGTATCTATTCGAGAAGATGTTGTTGTGGGAAGGATTATTTGAAGTGGATGAGACTTTTAGTGCGTATTTAAGAGTTAGAAACTTCCTTCTGAATTCAAGTGCCATTTCTTTGGCTTCGAATAGTAGGCTGTTTGTAGGGCATGTTCGGTATGCACCTGTGGCTAGTCTAAGAGATGAGTGGGAGATTAGATCTATTATTTTTTTGGTGGAGCTTTTTGCTGAGTTATAAACGGTAGAGAAGTAATCCAGTTTAGATCTAATTAACGCTCTGTATGTTTCTAGAAGAGTGTTTTTATCCGCTCCCCTGTTATTATTGGAAAGGGTGTTTATAATGTAAAGTCTTTATATACAGGACTCTTTTAAGGTTTTTAGGTATGGCGCCGAAGATAATTTTTTGTCGAAAATAAGGCCTAATATTTTGATGGTGTCAGTGAACTTTATTTCAAGATTGCTCAGATATAGTTTAGGTGGGGGATTGAGTTTGGTTTTCCTAGTAAATAGGATGTCTTGGATTTTTTTGGAAGAAAATTTTAAGCCAGTTGTTTTTGACCAGTACTGAAGGGTATTGATGGCTGTTTGTAAATGTTCGTTAATGGAGCTTATATTTTTCCTGCTACGTGTGATTATTATGTCATCCGCAAATAGCTTGGTGTTTATTGGTGGCTTGAAGTTGGTGGTGATGTCGTTGATTCCTATTAAAAATATTGTGGTGCTCATTACCGATCCTTGTGGGACTCCGTTTTTGATTATAACTGGATGTGACAGAGATCCATTTGCTCTGACTTGAATTGATCTATTGGATAGGAAGTTGGTTATGAAAGATAGCATATTGCCATTTACTTTTAATTCGATGAGGGAATTAATAATTTTGATTCTAGAGATTGTGTCGAAGGCTTTCCCAATTTAATATATAATTTGACACCAGTTTATGTTATATATGCAATTCTTTCGTATTTACTTTCTATTCAATAAATATTTAAACAAACTTATATCTGAGTTCATTGCTTCAATACGCATTTAATGAAACAATTGCATACATTGCATTTCGAAGTATAACGTATTAAAGGAATCTTATATTCGGAAAAATGTCGTCCACAAATTTGCGTTCATAAACATGATTCAAAATATTTAAGTTAAATAAAAATTCATTAATCAAATGATATAATTTATAATATATTTTGGATATTATGTATATCTTTTATTTATTATTGCTTACAATTCAAGTATACATACAGCTGTATAAGTGATTTTTTAAATTCTCCTGTCTAAAATGTACGTGATTTAAAATTGTATGTATAAATATGAAGGGATCGAGCCAACTATCGTATCTACATATTTACATTTTTATTTACAATTATGGCAAGGATGGTGGAAGGATGTCCGGATGTTCGGAATGTGGGTAATGAATGGGTAAGGTGAGGAAAGGTTGTGCGTTTCGTCTCAGAGTCGCTGCCTAGACTCATCATTGGGGCTGATGGCAGCGATCCCTTACCCCAGACGCTTGTTGTTATAAGTACTCGCTAAGCTGGACCGGTCGCCCATCCTAGTAGTGTTCCGCGCTCTGCTTAACGTCGAATATCGGTAGGCGCACAGCCACTTGCGGCTTGTACGAGTCGGTGTTTGAGACTCGCACTCGAGGCGCTATAGGCTGCTATATATAATTTATATATTTTGTATATATGAACATTTATTACGTTATTATACATAGTAAATCTCAAAGTATGACAAGTTTATAGATATACAAGTTTGTAATAACTAAACTTAGAGATAGTTTATAAATAAATTTGTGTAATATAAAAGGTCAATAAATGTTTCTTCATTAATAGTGTAGAAAGATATTAGGAATTTAGTCTTCATTCATATAACACTTCCAATCGTTTGAATATTAAATACAAAAATAGATAATACCCAAGACTAATACAAGATCATTTCAAGCAAGTATGATACAAAAGTGAAATTACCTAAGTACACAAACACTATAGTAATACCCGTGATAGGCTAATACGTCATACATTTTCGGTAATATTTTACTAATAGAAAAAATAAATAATCGCGCAAACACCATGCTCCATAAAGCAAGCTCACCTCTCAGTTCGAATTTTGGTCTATTCGTCATATAACGACGTCCTTTAATGATTAGCAGAACGAAAATGACACAATAATAGAAATAGTTTGAAAAATAATCCACGCTTGACTCTTTGAGTAAACAAAATTCTTCTCAAGGTTCAACACATAAGAGTAGTTAGGCAATGTAATATAATATGATCCATGGGATGCAGTTGGACTGCAGAATATCTTTTATTCACTCACTTGTCGGAGAAAAACTCACTGCTGTCTGTCTAATAATAAGAAAGAGGAAGTAATTATTAAATGCTTTTTTAACTGTTTTGTGGTACAAACATAAACAATATTCAAAGTTGAGAATTTGTATTTAGGCTAAAATTGTTTTTTACAAGTGCCTCAAATTTGACAAGCAGACTCTACACAATGTTTGAAATAACGAGAAGATAAGAATGGATTACATGATTATTAAACTTAATACAGTTCTCACTTACAACAATATTGTAAGGCATTGTAAGATTAATGTATACGTCGTGCAAAGTATTAGTATTGTGGGGTGGGGAAGTCTGGAAAGAGGTCCGAAACTTTCCCTCTAAAGGTGGCCCAAGAACAAAACAATTGTCGCCTGTGAAGTGCGACTTGAGATGTTTATGGCGAAGACTAGGCTGGGAATATTTGTTTTAATCGCCCAAGTCTAAGGCTTAATAATATTAGGTTAATAATATAAGGTTAATAATATTAGGTTAATAGTATAAGTGTTTGTGTGCATGAGTGTGTGAGGAGACACATCGAAAAGGAATTCGGTAGACACAGAATCAAGATTTTGGAGAGTGTACAAAGCTACATAGAGAGTAGCGAGACACCAAAGAGAAAAAACATAGTGAGATCAAAAGAGAGTATCGATTTGCGAGGAAATATACAGAGTGTAGAGAGTTGTAAGAGTGAGGCTCAATCCTAATCTTTCTTTCTTTTCTTGTTACCGCAGCAAATAAACCTTTCAACTTTATTTAACAACGTAGAGTAAAATATCCTTTTATTTTATTCCTACCACATAGAGAACTCGTCCGGGATTCCTACAGTATATTATTTCCATATTTCCTAAATATTTCTTGCATATTGTTTGCATACTTTTTGCATATACTTTTGCTATATATATAATTTTATATCGCATGACAAATTTCCACGTTCTTTTAGTAGAGAAGGATAGGATTGTTTGTTACCTGCAAGGTAGATTGATTGAACGACACTGTGTATATACTTTGGATATTCACGTATACAAAGGAATGCTCTTGATTCTCGTTTGAAGAGTGGATAAAAATTGAGAGTAACTAGGCTGAATTGAGCACTGAGTTTTCTTCCTGAACTGAAATAAGTAAGTCGCTCTTCTTTTTTTTTTTTCTTTCCTTGACTGATTATTCTTGCTGCAGTCCCTGGGGTACAGTATCCCTATAACCTGCATTTAAATTGGAGAATTGAGAATTTATTTATGCCTTATTAGGTTTCTTTATATGTGTTTGCGTGTGTGTGCGGGTTTCAGGAAAAAAGTTACAGAAAACCTGCTGTGCTTGAGTGCGATCGTGATGTAGAGTGTTGATGTGTAGTTGATATATTGCGTTATTGCGTGCTTTAGAAGTCTTGTCTTGATTTTAAGTGGAAATTTTGATAATTTCCTGTGTTTCTTATGAGTGGATTTGGATGACTAGTCTTGTACGCCTTGCTGAGTGAATTCTGTATGTAGTTTTTGATGGTTGGTAAGTTTACTATTTTGTAGAGTTTTAATGGGGATATCGTATGGTTTGTTTAGGATGATGCGCAAGAACTTGTTTTGGATCTTTTGTATCTTGTATATATGTGTATTTGCGACGGATGCCCAAATTTGATGTCCGTATAAATTAATAGGTTTAACGCATATTTTGTATAGGTTTAGTTTTAGGTTTGTTTTTAGCTTACTGTTTTTAGATATTAAAGGGATGAGCTTATGCAAAGCTAGATAAGCTAGATTTGCTCTTTTGGTTGTGGCAGCTGCCCACGTGATTTTGGAGTCGAGAATGACTCCTAGGTATTTGACGGTATAGGTCTAAGGAATATCTTGGTCGGCAATTTTGATAGCTTTAAGCGATAGATTTCTTTTAGATGTAAAAGTGATAGCTTGTGTTTTAGTGGGATAAATTTTTAATTTCCAATTTGTGAAGTAATTTTGTAGTAGGTCTATGTGATTCTGTAAATATGTTTTGGTTTGTGTGGGGCTCCAGAATGATACGTAGATTGCAGTGTCGTCGGCGAATATAGCTGGATGGGTGTGTGTAGATTGTGGTAGGTCATTTATGTAGAGCGTAAAAAGTAGGAGTCCTAGGATCCCTGTGGTACCCCAGCTACTATTTCCTTACAGGTGGATTTTGCTCCATTTATGGATACATAGAATTTTCTGTTGGTTAGGTAATTTTTTATGATATTTAATAAACTTATATGGAGATGGATATCTTGTAGTTTGGTTACTAGAGCATTGTGCCATATTGAATCGAAGGCTTTGTTTAGATCCAGAAGTATGAGCTGAGTTCAATTTTTATTTTTTTCTATGACTATGTGCTCTGTGACTCGTTGGAGCTGCTGTATTGATGAGTGATTTTGTCGGAAACCGAATTGTTTTTGGATTATCAGTCTATTTTGTTAATGTGGCCTTGAACGTGATGTTGGATGATTATTTCTAGTATTTTTCCGAAGATATCAAGTAGACTAATTGGTCTATAACTTTTTGTGTTGGCTTTGGGTTTCCCGGGTTTAGGTATTGGTATGACTTTGGCTGTTTTCCATGGTGTAGGAAAATAGGATAGTAGGAGACAGACTTTGTAAATGTAGTATAGTTGGACTATTACTTTGTTAGGGAAGTTTTTGAGCTGTATTGTAGTTATTTTGTCAGGTCTTGGTGACTATTTGGAGATATCTTGGCGTTATTACGGAGATATTTGGTTATATTCTTGATTATTGTGGGAGAGCAGGCTCGTTCTGAAGCTGGAAGTGATGGAGTTGATTTTATGAGATTTATTTTGCATTCAATTTCGTGTTCTAAAGGAGAGTATTGATTGTATATGTATATCTTGGAAGTTGCGTGCTAGGTCTTTTCTTCCTCTGTGAAGAGCGTGGAGTTTTGGATAGTGTGTTGTAAAACTGGAATTTTGGTTTTAGAGTTTGTACGTGGGGTTTCCTGTTTTTTGAAATTTTCTTCGCATTTTGTTTCGTTTCTTAATTGTATCTAGGAGAAGTGGATCTGTTATCGGGATTCTATTGTGTGTCGAAGTTGTTTGTGTTGCAGATTTATATGCTTTGTGTATGAGCTGTATAATTGTTTTAATTTCTAATTCTATTTGCGTTTCGTTTGTTAGGTATGGGTTTTTGTTAATTTTGTTGTAGAGTTTGCTGTACGTTGTCCAATCTGTGTTCTGTTTTATGTGTTTGTCTGGCTATCCTCTACGGTTGTTAGATAGTTGTACGGGTAGGTAGTTTGAGGGTAGATCGTCAATCGTTTGGCAGTTGTATGATATGTTGAAAAGGAAGATGTCTATGTTGGTCGGTAAAGTTGTTTGTGTGTGTAAATGTGGCTACATATGATCCGGTAGTCTCTAAGGTCTGAGTGGTTTTTGATGATTGTTCCATTAGTATTTCTGTTGAGGTTGTTCCATACTGACGTTAAAATCGCTCCCAATGATGAAGTGTCCTGTATTATGGGGAGAAATGATTTGATCTAAGTCTATTTGTGTTATTTTGGTTCTGGATGGAGCGTATTTGGCACTGATCGTGAGTGAAGCTGTGATTTTAAGTTTTATTTTTAATGAATCTATGTTTGAAGAGATGGGTTGCAGCATATCTTCGATTGGGATGTTTTTGTGAGTAGCGATCAACACTCCTCCTTTAGGTTTGTTAGAAGTTAAGGGGGACCCGTTTTTTCTGTATATATTGTAGTTACTAATTCTGATTTTATCTGTGTAAGCCATGTTTCAGTAACTATTGCGATATCTGTGTTAAGTTTGTCTAAGAAGTTTTGGAATTCGGCGATTTTGTTCTTTATGCTGGTAGCGTTCTATAAAATGAGATTCAAGGGCTTTTTATGAGTCATCTTCGAGTTCCATGACGATTTGAATTGTTGCCTTGACACTGCCAAGGTTGTTTGTGCACTTAATGTAATTTTTTTTGGATGAGGGAAATGATTTTTGAGAATAAATCTAGATCTGCTGTTTGGGTTTGCTTAATATTGTCTATAAGGTCTCGGTTTGGTTAGTGTTCGTATGTTGAGAAATTATGAGAAGGATTTTCGGGAGATAGTACTTTTGCATATGTGAGTCCTGAGTTGACTTTTTGTATCCGTTGTATGGTGGCGAAGGTGTAGGAGGATTTAGTGGGGGAAAAGATAGGGAATTTGTGTGATTGGGTGGAAGTGAGTAAGGATTGTTTTGAAGGAAATTGGGGTTAGGTTTGTTAGTGAATAAATTTTTCTTGTTCAAAAAAGCTAGGAGGGCAGGACATTTAGAAAAATTGGCAGAATGATCCCCTTTGCAATTTGTATGTACATGTTGCTAGTGTTTCTCTGGATTTGGTGCAATTTCGTGTATCGTGAGATCCGGCGTACTTGACACATACTGTTTTTTGTTACTGTTTGCGGATGTATGACCATGAGCTTGACATCGGAAACATTGAACTGTCGGTTTAGGTGTTTCGTATTTTTCTCAATATATTTTTACTCTATGTATCTGATATGGTTTATTTGCGCTAGAGATGTCCCTGGATAATTGTGTATTTTGTGTGAGTCGGCATTTCTGTATGAAAGTTTTAGACCTTGATTTTCTATATTTTGACATATTCTAATTATTGGAAGCCTGATTAGTACTATCTTTTAGTACTGCTGTGGTAGTTTTTTTCAGAACTAATTGTGTAGGTATGGAATTCTATTTTCTTTCTTGCATATTGTTTTGAATTCATTGAAGTCGTTTACGTTGTTAAATATTATTTTTAATTTGTTCGAGACAAATTTGACTCGGAAAGCGTTTTTATATTTATTTTTTAAGGCATCCTGTAACTTGATGTGATCAACGTTTTCGTGTATGTATATTGGTGGAGGTTTCGTGCTAAGTATTTGACGTTAGGTGGATTGGTGTTAAATGTAGTATTCACACAGTTACGCCGGCCTGATTTATGGCTGCTTCTTTTCTGTTCAGGTTTCCCTGAACGGAGTGACTTTCTCTTGATGATATTTCCAATTGATGGTTTAACCGTCCAATTTGAAGATCTGAGATTTCTTATGTATTTTGCCCTTGAGCGTTTGCTCCAAAAATATCGATTGATTGGATGGTTTCCGAGTGCTAACTTCCGTTAACACCTTGCAATTTTCACTAAACTTGTACTACCGGTATCACTCTTAAATATAAGAATAAAAAGAAAAGAATTTTTTATAACGGAATTAAACCGCCTGTGTCGAACTATTCTCTATGTACTTGAATGATTTCATTTTTTGAAGTGCGTTGTTTTATGCTATGCCGCCCTTATATAGGGCTGACTTTATTATGTCCTCCCCAATTATGTGATTGGGAAAACATTTGTTTTGGGCCAAAAAGCAGCGTCGGGCAAGGTCGATCCCATAAAATTATATTCCCAATTCTTATGGGCCTGACAATACTGCTCAGGGATGTGTCTCTAACATTATATTTTGTATATTTATTTTTGTCACTTTAGAATAGGTAGTTGTAATAAGGAAATTTGTTGAACCTTGGATTTGATAGTTAGGTATGACAAAAAGAAAGTGTGTACAAATGATAGTTCAATGGCTATTATCTGGCTCGATGAATTTTATATTTGTATCAAAGTTTATGGACCCCATATTTAATAAAATGGAATGGGTGTTATATTATGGCCTAAAATATTGCAAATGCAGTAAGCTCTAAAGACTATACAGGATAAATATTGTATGCTGTTAACTTAGTTTGCAGAAATTCTAGATTTCTTTAGTAATTTGTTTATAGAATTCCCAGACAGATTTATAATTCTTCACAATCGTTCAACACTACGTCAACTGAGTTGAAGTCGAGTCTGAAGACCAGAAATAATTAATTCATCTATTTTTAGTTGAATGATTTGGTCACTTTAATTGCACAGAAATGTTTTAACTGTATTATAGAAAATCTAAATTAACTACGCCTTCAATTAATTGTATGTACGTTGCTTGAACTATTTTTTGTAGATATAATTTTAAATTTAAATATGTAGGTATTCTTGCTATCTACTTATTAAACAATTAATCACATTAAAAACATTGGTAGCTGTTTCTTTGCTTTCGTACAAAACTTCTTCTCTAATTATTTGTCCTCTAAAGATTATCTATCATTATACATTGCAAATAAATTTTATAGATAAATATTTGAGTCACATAAATGTGCTCTTTTTTGTCTTCGAATGTTTTTTGCAAATTTCATATATTAATCTAGTAACAAATTTTGATTCCAGAATAATTTTATTACTTCTGACGAGAAGGGCCTATTGCAGTTTGTAACAACTATTATTCTGTAAAAGTTCGCAGTTTAGATAATTGACATAACAAAAGAAAAGTTATGGGCTGGATTATGATTAAAATTCATAAAGTTCTCATTTATATAAAATATAACGCCTCTCATTTAAATAAAACGCTGTTGAAGATTTTTATTAATTACTAAATTTATTATTATTAATTTATAAACAAAAAAATATTCAGAGGGGGTATAATTATTAATTAATACCTATTACGTAATTCAGTAACGTTAATTATATATCAATTATACTAAGAATTCATTCTTTTGATGTAATGTTTGTAATTCAAGTAATGTTAACAGTTAGTTTTATCATTTGTTTATTTAGACTCACACTGATGCTACAATTATGATAAATCAAACGTTAGTGAAATTTAATACGAAATTTACGTAAAATAGACATCCATGCGTCCAAAATCATAAAGTAGCTCGCACGCGTCTGCATTAAATGATTAAAAATCTTAAATGATTAAGAAACTTTCTTGCCATTTCTCAAAAGAACTATTACTACATTGCGACCTATGGTTCCTCGAAAAAGTTTTACCTTCGTGATGAGTAGAATACAATGCAACATTTTTTTTAATTTACATAAATGTGTAAATTCATAATCTGAATGATATATAAAACCATATATTAATAATTTAAAACTTTAATTTACTATATATTGAAAAAAGTTATTATCCGTAAAAGATAGATAGAGCTCTTTCTGATATACAATAGAATGATTTCGGTTAGTTATTGGCTTCATATCGGTTTTAATAGGTCTAAAAAATCATCTTGCTGGAGCATTCACTAGTTTCCCAACTCACCGTTGTTTAAACATAGAGCGCTAAAGAAACCAGTAACTTTTTAGTATACCGGTAAGATCAAGGACCACGGAAGTCCGTAAGATGCAAAGTCTATTCATATACCTCATCTCTGCTTTAACGTAGCTTTTGACATTTCTTGTTTTTTGATACAAAATTACCTTTCAACGCAGAGGTATATAAAGCTCGTTCGTGATAGAGGTATACAGCAAGTGTAGAAAGTATTCGTACATCGATCAATTTCTAACAAAACTTCGTGAAATAGTAGTTTATTAACAATTTTTTTATAAACAATGCGTTTGTACATATTTGTGGAAATCTCTAGAATGGATGCAATGCAAAAGAAAATTTTTAATTTGTATAATTTGCGAAATCAACAAGAAAAAACAAAAAATCGGCAGAAATGTACAAGAAATAAGTATTTTATTAATAATCTACTAATAAGTATCAATTTTTATTTCGAACTGTTTGCAAGAGAATTTATAATGTAAACATATTTCATCGCTACTTCATAATTATGATTAATGTTGTCAGTATGTTTTAATACGTTATCGGCATCAGATATGTTCAAAATTTTACAGTATTTAAAATTATCGTTGAAAAATAGAACAAAAACGTGTGAAAACTACGATAGAAGAAAGAAAAATTATTATAAAGTTACATCATTGTAAAAGTTTATCAGAAATTTCGCGGATTATAAGCAAACCTCGATCTACTATACAAAGTATAATTGATAGGTAGACAAAGAAACAGACTACAAAATAACTCAAAAAGCGGACGTCCACGGAAATTTAATCAGTGTACTGGACGAGTTGTTATTAGAATGATAAGGCAAAGTTCAAGAATATGTGTAATAAAAATAGTTGACCATCTTAAAAATAATGTAGACATTAATTATCTGTTAGTACTATGCGTAGTTTTTTACGAAGCTAAGGGTATCACGGTCGAGTGGCAAATATTTTGTGTCTGAAGCGAATAGAAAGAAGAGATTGCAGTTCGCAAATAATAATATCAACACATCAATGGAGTAGTAGAATAAAATCATTTTCATAGATTAGAGTAAATTCAATATGTTCGGATCTGATGGACACTGTACTATTTGGAGAAAGAAAAAGAAACCAGCAAACTTACGGCCTACAGTAAAACACGGTGGATGTTCCGTAATCCTTTGGGGCTGCATGAGTGCAGCTGGTGTTGGGACATTATAATTTATTGATGGGTTCGGTTTCAAAATCTAATCTTTCTTCTAATGCAGAAAAAATAAGCATTAAAGATGATTTCATTTTCATGCAAGATAACGATCTAAAAAATACTGCGTGTAATATCAGAATGTAGATACTACATAATAGTACACCAGCATATCTAAAAACTCCCCCACAATCTCCAGATATAAACTCAATAGAACATCTATGGGATTACTTGGAACGTCAGATTAGAAAACATCAAATTTTCTCTAAAGAAAGTTTAAAAAATGCTCTCTAGGAGGAATGAAACAAAATTTTGCCTTACATAACATCAAATTTAGTTAATTCAATGCCTAGGAGAATTGCAGCAATTACAAAATCAGAAGGAAACCCTACAAAGAATTAATTAACTGTTTACATTAGTTTTTTATTGTCAAATTCATTTAAATTATGTTTTTTCTTCTAAATTTCTAACAATTTACGAATACCTATTGCTTGTATATTTCTACCGATTCTTTGTTTTTTCTTGTTGATTTCGCAAATTATACAAATTAAAAATTTTCTTTTGCATCTATTCTAGAGATTTCCAAAAATATATACAAACGCATTGTTTATAAAAAAATTGTTAATAAACTACTATTTCATGAAGTCTTGTTAGGAATTGATCAGTGTACGAATACTTTCTATACTCACTGTACATATAAACTTTATTTGTGCCTCTCAATATTGCTATTGACTATTACATATAGTCAATATTATTTATATTATTATGTATTACACATAAATAATGTTTGAATTAGATTATCTTAAAAATATTTTAATTATCTTAAAAATATTTTAAGTCAAAAATATTTTATTTTATTGTCAAAAGTTTCTCTTGTAAATTTAATTTAATTTAATTAAACACCTAAAAATAAATGCAGAAACATTACAATGCAAGTTTGTATAATACAGTATATAGGGAATATCCTCTAACTTTATTTCAAACATAGGGAATATACTTTAACTTGATCTCAAATATATTTGTTCTTTTTGCAAATATAAAAGAATGTTATTAACAAAAGTCTTTCAGTACAGAAGAGGCCATAATGTGGCAGTAACAGTAAGGAGATTTCAAGGTCACTGTAAACAGAATGATGTATTTTTTTATTCATTAATCGATGCAGCTCGACACTTTTTGCAAATATATGTTGAACAATTAGTTTAGGAAATATTGTAATCTTAATTCTATAAAACTTAATTGTTCTACAATAATAATTCTAAAATTTGTCGGTCTATAAAATCTATCTGAAAAGATAAAGACAGTATATGCTCGTAATACTATGGTTTTTCGCTGGTATGTTACTGGCTAGTTGTTATTTTATATTAGTGAGATGCTATCCAGGTATATTGAATGCTTCTCTAGTCTGATGTAAATTCTGGTAAAATCTTTCGTAATTATATGGCTTTGGATATTATGCTACTTGTGCAGATATTATATAATAATGGTCTCTGATTAATTGTAGGATAAAAAGCTCAATATGGCTGTTTGATTTTTCATGTAATTTATGATTGTTAATTGTGTAATTCGATTTCAATGTGCAGTGTAGGTATTAGCCATGCTCTGAGATATTTGCGTTCGAAGGGTCATATCTTTTCTATAGTGCTTGAAAAGATATAATAATATCCGTGATATTAAACCTTAATGACACATCCATCTGTTATTTGATGTATTAACGTTTTGTAGCAGTTTTTTTTTGTTCGCGCAAAAGGTTTTGCTATGAATGCTTTTTCTATTTGTACTTTTACGTGTTTATTGTAATTTAATCCGAAGTCCTGTACAACTAACGAACAACCTTTTTGTAAGGTATTTGTATTCGTTGAATCGGTCTAATTTATTACATGGATGAAAACCGTGATATACGTATAGTAGATTACACTACTTTCTGCGTATTGACTATCAAGGGATTCTTTCTTCTACTTGGAACACAATGCTTAGGAGTCGATCTGTTTCAAGTGAAGATCAAATGATTTCTTTTTAGTAAGCAAACTATTCCTTATCAATATCAAACGAGTTCTCTACTGTACAATCTATACTTTATCGGTCTTTTCTCTCCTCTTGAACCGATGGAAAATTGAGGAAAACTGCTTCGTTTTCTTTGTCATTGAGGTTGAAGGTATTTGGGTTTGAATGTCGTTGACATCATTTGTCGACTCTGTGCAAAGTGCGTTTTGTTTAAATATTTTCATCTGAGAAAATGTTATGTATGTACTGAAGTGCGGACATAATTGTTAGGTAATCCGATTCTAATGAGCCAGCAAGGTCTTAGTCCGTTTGTTAGATTTTTTCTTCAAAAATAGCGTGAAACCCTGATGGTACCAATCAAGGCACTCAATGGAAGAGTATGTTTTGATTTGGAAATTTTTTAGAATTTACACGGACGTAGTTGTTTATTCCGAGTTTATTATTTGTACTAATAAGTTATCCACGAATGCTATTATTCTTTGCCGTTGTTTAGGTTGTATATCCGGAGTAGATCATTTATGTATAAATAAATAAATAGGATGTGAGGATTATTCCTTGTTGTAGGTTTCCTCACTTTTATTCTTACGATTTCTGTTAATAGTTATCCGATTGCGAATAAATATAGAAATAGGAATCTACTATTTACTTGTAATTGATTCGTTTAATAGAAATTCGTGTAATATTAGATAAAGAAATAGAAAGAGAAATGAATCAAGGAAAAGTATTGAATAAGAAAATAGTGGACCGAATCATTCTATTGATAATAGAAAAATATAATATTAACAAAATTGTAATTGTAAATTGTAAAATATAAATTATTGTAACGTATATTATATAATGTACTGAGAAACGCAAAAATTTATGAAGAAACTAAAGAAAAAAAAAAGGAAAACTGTTGAACGCGATATATGGACATTTTTGTGTGTTGTTCCTAATTTTAAAAGTATTTACTTGGTGTTAAAAGAATTTTATGTGTTTGTTAAAGATATGCAACATCCAGAACATATAAAACCTAAACTTTCTTCCTTCGATATAAAACTAGCAAATATGTATAATATCTTATAATTTTGTCCACCACTATAATTTCTCTTCTTTATTATCTTTAGATTTGATTAAACTCTCAGTTTCTTTTTACTTTATACGACCTCACAATGTTTAGAGTGATAGCTTGCTTCATTTGTTTGTGTTCGTGATATGACTTCAAGACATTATTTTGAGCAGCATGCATACGTTTTCCTCAGTATTTATATTTTTTGTTTTCTTTAATAAGATTGAAGAGACCAATATTACATTTGCTTATGTACATGCATAAAATAATACATGCAGGACTGTCATGGACCTACATATTGTATAAATAAGAAGTAAGGATCATTTATCTTAAGATGTTTGTGGCCACGTATGCGACAGTTGAGTGCCAGAGCAGCTTTGTTTTGTTTATCATCAAACGGTTAATTATTTTACAATAGAAACACATTCAAGTTTTAATTGCATACGTTCATGTAAAAATCACTGCAAAAATGAAGAAAAATGTGCTAAAAAGGATTTTCCAAGCGGTTACCCTTGAGATGTACTACGCTATTTAGCTTTGGTTATCGAACGAGAATCTCTTTTTTTAAAAAAATATTCTATTAATAATTTGGGTATACATTCTTGATAATTTGTGGCAATATTTAAGAAATAGTATCTGTTTTATTGAGTTTAACCTATTATTTAGAACTACATAATACGCGAAAACTTCGTATAAGGTGTGGTATAATATAAACCTATATATTTGCAGTAACTAACTGCTACTGGGTTTAAGTAACGTTAGTATGTAGGAACTTATTTTATAAAAATTTATTTTAAGTAATTGCAGAGCCTTCCAATTCGTGGCTTCAGGTACTGATATCTATATTAGTAGGTATTTGTTCCTTTGGTTTTTTTTTCAAATATTTTTAATTTTTGGAAAGGTAGCTTATATTTGTTATCTTTTGACATGTTGCTATATTTTTTTAATTGGTAAGTGTAAAATCTTTCTGATATTTTATACATACAGGCCTTGATTAAAGATATTTTTGCTTCTTCGTCAAGGTCAATTATTCTAACGCATTAACCTTTATTTAATGCTAGTCTAAGACATTTATGTGAGTTTGTAGAAGTTTCAGATTAGTAGAAGCTGTATCACACTAAACAACTGCGGCAAATGTTGTTATGGGATATAGGATCATTTTATAAATAAGGGATTTGTTACAACTACTAACCGCACTGTCTTTTTCATTAAGAGGTATAACTGTTTCATAACGCTATAAGTTTTCCTTAGCTCTGTTTTGATGTGTGATTTGTACGTAAGATGATTTAGAATCAAAATTGACCCCCAAGTACTTCATTATTGTTTTAGTTTGACTTATATTGTTGTATATATCTATTGGTTGTATTACGCGAGTGTCCTTAGTTTTTCTAGTAAAAACTATTGTCTCTGTTTTTCCTGAGTTGAGCATGATTTTTTACTTAATGTAATACCTGTGTACTAAGAGTATTTTTTTTAATAACCCCGTTTCACAATTAACAATTTATTTCAGTGAATATTTGGTTAATTTTTTTAGCATTTTGATTAATTAGCACGATACTTTGGATTAGAACGTATGATTTGGGTATTTTGTTAGCTTGACTGCTCTTTCATTGTAAATCGATTGGAAGCGTTTTATGCAATCTCCTTGGTATTAATATTTTGTATAGATCGTTGGCTAGATCATTTGGGTGATTATCTACTCTGATTTTGTATTTTCCGCAGTATCGTTCTATCTCTTCATTGCGGATGTACCACGGTGCGTTGACTATCCTGCGAAGTATTATAGACTAGGCCGATTTTATTTTTTTAACGTGACTGTTAGCTGTTGTTCGCCATAGCTCAATGCCATAGGTCGGTTTAATAATTGTTTTATATATCAATGGCTCATTTTCAGGGTTTAACTGCGATTGCCTTCGCGTAAGCCAGTACATAGATCTTCTTATTTTTATTTGCTCCAGTTTCATTTGTATGTGATGTTTCCACGTTAGTTTCTTGTCGAGATGCATATCAAGGTATTTTACCACATCTGTTTGTGATACATACCTATTGTTTATTGTTATTACTGGTGGGGATGGCTATTTTCTTAATGTGAATGTTATGTGTTTGGATATTTCTTCGCTGACCTTTATTTTCCATGTTTTGAAGTATTTTTGTACTTTGAGAGATTTTTGGAGCATTTTTGAGGGAGCCATTGCGTTTTCGTGACGGGCCAGAATTGACGTGTCATCTGCGAATGTGCGTTTCTTGGGTGGTTGGTATATCTGCGGTGAAAATGGTGTATAGAATCGATCCTTGGACGCTGCCTTAGGGTACTCCCGCATTTATATCGAAGATATTTAAGAGTTTTGGACTTTTACAAAATATGTTCTATTTAGTAGGTGTGATTTCAGTAGATGGTAATGCGACGGAGGGAAACTTTTGGCTATTTTGTAGAGTAATCCCTTCTGCCGAGCTCTGTCAAACACTTTTTCAACGTCAAGAAATGCTGCTGTGCAATACATTTCATTTTCTAGACTGTTATAATCTTGTTAACTGCTCTATGGACTTCTATTGTAGCATGCTTATTACGAAAACCAAATTGATCGTTTGCAATTAACTTTTTCCCCCCTATAATTGCTTTTATTCGTCTAAGTATGATTTTTTCTAGAATCTTAAACATGGTTGGTAGCAATGAGATTGGTCTATACGACGTGACTTTATGAGGATTTTTAGCAGGTTTCGGCAACATTATAATCTGAGATGTCTTCCATTGTTTTGGGAAGTATTTTAGTCTCAGGACTGAATATAATTATTAGGAGTCTGATGGTTTTTGGAGGTAGGTTTTTAAGGATCCTATTCCTAATAACATCATTACCTGAGCTTTTTTTGGTTTGAGTTTTTGCAATAATCTCCTTCACCTCTTAGAGAATGGTGTATTTGATTTCGTTGTATTGTTTTGGATTGTCGGTTCCTCGAAGTTTTGCATTTCTGCGGTAAAATTAGAATCCGTCAATGTAGTGAGGTTGAAATATAAATACTTCGTGTAGATATTTTGCAAATGCATTTGCCGTTCCTTAAGTATTTCTGATCCAGGTTCCATTATCTTTTTTAATTATAGGTGTATTGAGTTTAGGTCGTTTCGTTTCTTTAGTGGCTTTCCATAGGGAAAGTCTGTTTCTCCTGATGATGATAGAATGCTATATGTATTAAATTTGTTATTATTTTATTCTTTTAACATTTCTTTCAATTTTTTAGAAGCTGCATTTTTTTATTGCATTATGTGCCTAGGGAACTCCTGTTTGTAGACTGTGAAATTAATTGTTGGGATAGCATGTTGGGATGCTTCTTGAATATTTTTATTTAAATAACTTATTGCAAGCTTTATATCTTCCAGTGATTTTAGTGAAATAGTTATGTTCTTATCCAGCAGTTCCCTGAGCATGTTCCAGTTGGTAAAACGGTTATATAGGTTGTCTGATTTGTGATTTACTGCTGCTTTCTCTGCATATTTGATTAGTACGAGTGAGTGGTCCGAGGTTAGGTTTAAACACGATTGAGGTGTTAATTGTCTTTTATTCTTCTGGTTATTGCAAAGTCGAGCAAGTCTGGAGTTTTATCGTTTGCTTGCGGCCAGTAAATTAGTTCTTCTGCTGTGTGTGTGTGTGTGTGTGTGTGTGTGTGTGTGTGTGTGTGTGTGTGTGTGTGTGTGTGTGATAACGTTGTAGGAGCTATCTCGTACAACTTGTTCAAGAATTTTCCCTCTAGAGTTAGCTGTTTTTGAATCAGAAGTAGTGTTTAACATTGTAGTCTCGGGCCGATAGAAATTTTGTGCCCAATGAATTAAAGAAATGTTTGAATTGATCTCTAGTAACCTTGAATTTCGGTGGATTACTGACTGCAGCAAAGTTTATTATTCGATTTTCTATTTTGGTCGATACGCATGTTGTTTGTAGGTATGGGTAGGCTATTGTACTATGAAGGTAATGTTTAATGTTGATTTTTATTATTATTGCGGTATCTCCATGTGCACGGCCTGATGGTGTTTTGTATCGTATATTGTGTATTCTGGGATCTTGATGTGATGTTTAGTGGCTAGGTGCGTCTCTGATAATAATAATATATCTATATCATACATTGTGAGAAACAATTTTAATTCGTGTAACCTATGCGGGAAGCCATTAGCATTCCAGATTCCAATTACTGTTTTATGCTCCATTTCAAGCTTGTTTGACACGATTGTTGCTAGGTTTTTTAGCATTTTATTTATTTGCTGTGATTGTTGTTTTATCATGTTTGTTTGCTCATTGAATATATTTATCAGCGTTTTTCTGCGGATTAAATGATTAGCTGTTTGATTTCTCCCATATCTGTGGAATTCGAGTTGTTATTTTTGTTTTGTAAGTTTATGTTGCTTTGGGAAAAGTGTTTGTGAATTGGCATAACCATTTGTCTAGGAGTGAGATTGTTGACTGTTCCTGCGTATGTTACATTGTTTCTGGCCTGTGCAGTGATAGTATTCACGTATTCACGCATTTGGGTTGTTATGAGTGTTTTTTGCCTTAGTGTTGGAAACATTCTTTTTTGTAGTTATTTTCTTGTAATGCAACCTTTGTAGTTTGCTGTGTGATTGCCCCGATGAAGTTGAAAGATTTAACATTTTCTATCTTGCCTTTATGTGGGCAGTTGGTTGTTAGGACATTTAACACATTTAACAAATACTGGTGTCTTATTGCAGTAGTTTCTTGTGTATCCATATTCTTGGCACCTAATACATTGTGGAATTTCGCGTTTAGTTCTCGGCAGTTCGACAGAGATAACTGTGTTAAGTAGTCTGTTAATTTGGAAAATCTCTTTGTTCTTGTCGCTCTCTTTGTTCTTGTCGCTTGGTTCGATAAAGAACGGAAGAGGGGTTTTTGTGCTGTACTGTACTATGTTGTTAATTGATCTAATTTTGTGATTTAAATTTTCTAGTTCGTATGTGGTATCATTGATGTTAGTTTTCGGATGTATTCCTCTTAGTACTATTTTGTAGCTTTTGTCTTTCTTATTGATAGGTGTGAAAACTCGCGTCTTTTTCCTTGAGGGCTTTAACTACTTCCCTATAAGTATCGGATGTATTTGTTTGAATTTTGATTTGGTTACCGCATAATTGTTTGATAGTGTAATCATTGTTCGCGATTTCCTTTAAAAGTTGTCTTAAAGGTTCGATTACATTTGCTTATAAATATCGATGGCGATTTGGTTTGTGTTGGTGTATGAGGTTGGTCTGTTGTCACTTCTTCTGACAGGATTTCGTATATGTTTGTAATAGAAATATTTATGAGCCATTTCTTATCTTGGATGTTGTCTAAGGTAGAACCATATTTACGTTTCTTGGTTTTAGCTTTTTCCCAATCGTTATCGTCCGGGTCGCTGGCTACTTCGTCAATGTCCATGCTGTCGAGAAGCTGGTTAATTTGAGCGGTCACTCCAATGGTTCTTTTAGTGTTGTTTTGCACTACAGTATAATTACTGCCACTTCTCCGAATTTTTATCTGAGAGATGTGGTCACTGTTATTAAACATTACGGCAGCTGCCATAGGCTATTTGGAAATATAATAATTCTTTCTGGAAAATTATTGTATTAACTGCAATTATAGGTTTGTGTGTTTGTATGTTCGGTAGGTTCACAACATCACCTCAACAGCTTAGTTTACACTTTGCTGACTTACGTCTATCTCATTCGACTGCTCGAATAACATTGTAAGTGTAATTGGATTTATTTTACAACAGCTATTGCACAAAGGAATTTGCATATTGCCGTATTGTCTGCAAAAAGCATAAGATTCGTCCTTAGAAATTTGATTATATTGTTGACATAAACATTAAATTATTGTGGACCAAAAACGAAACCCTACGGAATCATGGCTATATTACTTCCAGGTAACGATTCAGTATTATTACATTTATTCTAAGAATCCTAAAATTACTAAAATATGAATATACCAATATTATTATACTATAGACATTTAAGATAATTTTATAAATCAGTTCATCGATCCATATCTGTTAATATCTACAAGTATCATCTCGGTTTTTTGTTATAATTTCTTCTAATATCATTGACAATTCTTACTACTGTACGTAAAAATAACGAAACGTTTTTTAATCTACGTGGTTTAAAATAAATATAAATAAAATTCATTAATTTAGGAATTATAATACAGAAAAAGTCCCGGGAATGACAAAATATGGGAATAACAAAAGATATTAATCTCTCACTAGAATTTCGCTCTCACAATTCGCTATTCTTTATATAATTTCTTGTCTGTACTCTTTTACGACTCGTGACTCTCTTTCTCTAACGTTTCGCTACTCTCTCCCTAATTCCTTCAGAATATGCACCCACGAAACCTTCATCCTTCGCACATTCACACAACCATACTCTTATATTTTAAGTCTTAAAACTTGGGCGACTAAACAAACATTCTTAGCGGCGACGATTGTCTCATTCTTAGACTGCAGAGGAAGAAGTTCCGAGCAATTTCCTAGGTTTCCTTATCCCACTTTCTATACAATGTTGTATTGTTCCCTGAATCCAAACTGTTCATCGATTAGTTGCTTATGTTGTTTCTCGTACTTTTTAATTCTGTTTAATGCTATCCTTTCTGTAATGTTGTTTCTGTAATGTTAATCGGTCTGTAACTAACAGGTCTCTTGCCAGGTTTTAATATTGGTAAATCTGTGGAGGTTTTCCAGTACTGTAGAAAATAACCAATTTTGATAGTCGCATTAATTAAGTACGATATTTACGCTAGAGTTTTTTTAGAATATTTTGTCATTTTTTGAATTTGCTTTGTTAGTTTTTAACGAGTTAACATTTGTCAGTAACTAAAGTAATTTATTTTTTCACATAACGTTTCTAAATTCATTTGCACATACATTTGTTTCTATTTCATTGAATAATATATGTAACTTGTAACTTCATTCTATTTATATTCTATTTATTTATTTATTTTTTTTGTAATTATAAAATTTAAAATCACGGAAAGAAAATTGGTTTATGATACAGACATCAGGTGTTACATATATGAAGAAATATGTACTGTACTTCTTCTATACATATTAATTCATATGTATTTTTTATCATCCTTTATCATTCATTGCATCTGCCAAATGAATGTAAGAAATATTTCAATTTTAATATTTTAAATTTTAGTTTCTTTTTTGTTCAGAAAAGTCATCAAAACAATTTATGTAAGGTACAGGAATAGAAGTTCTTTTATTGAAAAAATTTATTAAGAGCTACAATATTTCTGTTCGTGTCAGAGATAATTAATTATTCTTAGATTAATATTCTCGCAAATTAAAATAATCATATATAAATGTAGTTTAATCTTGTATAAATTATTTTAGTACACGTATATTTAAAATGAAATAATGATTTCTTCAGGTAAATCGTTTATAAATATTGTTATTAAAACTCCAAATAATTATGTTCAACTTCTCAAGTGTTATAGTTCATCATTGAAAGTTTACTTCACTGAGAAACGAATTTTCCGTTATTGATGTGATGCTATATTTAAGCTAATATAATAGTAGTAGAACAAATATGTTAATGGATAACAAAACAATTATTTCTTTCATATTACATCATTCAAATGAAGATAAAAAAAACCGTTTCGACATTTAAGGATGTCTCTCTACTTTATATCTTTTGGCTACAAAATTTTCTAACATTTCTTGATTTTTTAATATTCACATCATGACTTTCTGTATTTCAAATCATCTTCTTTAAACGCCTCGAATGTTTTAACATAAGAAGACGTATCATGATTTTCATTTACTGTTTCAATTTATGGAAAAATTGATATCTTCGTCACTTATAGACGAGACGTTGATTTATCACGGAATTAAACATAATAAACATAATCTTTTATACGTTTTATATTATCTTTTTAATAAAACCAATAATTATATAGACTAGATAGTACTCATCGATTTTAATGACCTTGAAATATGTTGTCAAGGACGTGATATGCGATTTTCCTCTATTACCTGTTATTTCCGCTCGGTCTTGGTTTCCGATATTTGCAGAAATATTTTTAAAATTTCTTACTGTGATTTTAAGTTTAGGTGGGACTTGGGTTAGATTTAGTAAAAGAAACTGTAATTACACAATTTATTGTAACTATGACAAGTATTTAAAATTTTATATAATTTCCAATTTTATTTTATAATATGAAATAATATTATAGGTGTGTTAAGGATACGGACGACGCATGTCGGTGTGATTTGTTTATGTGGTATTTAAAGACCACCTACTGATGTAGAAAATGAATAACTCTAAATTTATAATGACTTCATCACACAATAAGCTAGTACTCGATTCAGACTCGATTCCATTCGATTCAGACAGCTAGGTCTATCTGAATGATTAAGGTACCGATGATCGAGTTCGAAGGATTCAGTTAGTTGAATATTGATTGAGTAACTACTGAACTTAATTGAATACAAACTTGGTCCTGGATGATTAGTCATTAAACTTGAATTACTGGTTACCGAATTACTGATTAAACTCGTGATCTTCTCAGAATTTTCCTATATAACAAGATCTTGGTCTGCCCTTTCCAAAGAAATCTAAGAATTCATAGAGCAAGGGATACGTAAAGACCAATCAGGAAATATGGGGGAAATTTTCAGAATTTTTCATTACTATCCATGAGAGTGATTCACGTGAGATGGCAGGTTTGGAAAGTTGTTTCATCATTTTCCCATTGCTTGCATAATTTTTCCACTAGGCACATGGTTATGACATGACAATTGCTATTGTGTAAAAAATTCCTCGCACTCAAAGCTGTCTAAATTGGAAATTTTCTATGGTCTATACTCGAGGGATGCAAAAAGTATCTAATAATTTTTAATTTGACCACGCTGAGTCTGGAGCACTTCTATGTCATATGTAGTATATACCGTTGGGCTTAAAATTATATAAGATGAAACATAAAACATATTTTATAATAAACAATATACTCATGATAATAATAAGTAAATACAGAATAGACATATATTTGGAGTAAAAATATAATCAGAGACAGAGGAGAGCCTCTTCTCAAGAATTTAATTAAACATAATTCCAAAACTACTTTTTCGAATATCTCGAAAACTAAGGCAGCAACATGCATGGAAAAAAACTTAAAATTATATCCTTGACGAAAGTTGCTTAAAATTATATCCCTGGCCTATATTTCAAGGTTGTCGAAATCAGTGACAAGTATCTATGTAATTGCTTGCAATTAAAATAGCATGTAATATTGCAAAGTTTCATGCAAAAGTTTGTTCGTGTACCCATATGGATAATGTTTGAGTGTCATCTTACATAGCTTTCGGAAGAAAGAATTATCATGAGATATTTTATCATCAGACATCACTAAATTAAGTTGATTTGTGTATGACAGAAATTTATGTTGACAAAATAATGTAGACGAAATCTATGTTAACGGGTCGAAAATGGATTCTGGAGTTTGATACGCCATCGTAACAAACAAGATCAAAATAATATAAAATTTCCCCATATCAGTATCCATTTTTACTGGTGAATCCTACACCATTTTTAAAGCCCTACAGTACGTTCATTCAAACAATAAGGCAGGGCCGTCACCATGAATAATTCCAGTCCGATTCCACAAATGTAGTAAAGGCTCTAATGAGAACGCGCGATCAAAAAAATGAATTAATGTCCACAATACAAGAGCTATATCACGACCAATTTAACATCAAAACCATCATTATCTGGATTCTAGCTTACCAAGGAATAGAAGGAAACGAAAAGTCACAGTATCTTCTTCTACGGACAAACACATTCCATTCTCTTGTAAAAATCAGATAAATCATTGCAAAAATAATAAAAAATAAATAATAAAAAAGAAATGGAACAATACCTGGACCTCAGCTAAAATTACCCACTCACACAAATGTATCTGATATTTTCACCAACAAATAATAAGCAGTAGCAACTGAAAAGATGGACACTCACTCACTCTTAAGGACATACTAAACTGATACAGTAATATCTTATTTATAAAACTACACTGTCCATCTGTAATTTTTGCAACAATCTTCCGTTAACGGTCGCTGAGTATTACCGAAGCCTAATCTAAAGCCTAATCTAAAGATAGAGACACGGAATAATTTTGCACATCAACTTGATTTCGCAAGACAATATCCAGAAAGTTTTGAATTACCTCAAAGAAATAAACATCTACTCATACATCTAAATTATTAATTCCACCGTCGTCGCTAATAACTTCATAGCCAGTGTGATACCAAACATCAAGCCAAAATAAAAAGAATGGAAAAACAAAGATAAGATAAGAAAATACAAAATTACCTCATATGGTGGAGCTGATGGTGATTTAATACGTGGTACAGCTACGATCCCATTCTAATAAATCCATATTAAATCTATAAGTCCATAATAAATGAAAATTATTGTAGAGTATATATCCTACAAAACAAGTATCTTTCTCAAATTAATCTTCAATCTTGCTAATTAACATTTTCTAATACAAATCAATGCGACGAAAATGGCAGATCAGTAAAAACTGCTTGAATAATAGTTTGTCGTTATAACGTAATGTAAACTGAATGTGATACGTTACTTGCTGCTTCTGCTACTCATGATCCATACCTCGACTCTACTACTCACGATCTTTGTCCATGAACCTGCTTTATACGGATTTCCTAGCGAATCCCTTCTAACAATACGAGAAAGCTCATATCAATTAGCAGATGATCGATGCAGACCATTAACTTCGAAACAATGTGCAAGTAATAATCAGCACAGTCAAAATTTTTAACAATTTGAAGACCGTCGCTTTCTAAGATTTTTTACGAGCATGAAAAAGTAAATAAATGTCTTGAATGAAAACATAAGTATATAAAAATCAAAACTTTGCTTGGACTGAGAAAGTTTTTACTTAAATTGTCACAAACTTACAATTTACTTAAATTGTCCTCCAATTGTTCAAATGTTATTTTGAGATGAGCGATTTAATTAAAGACGGATTAGTAAATTGCGGTACCGTGTATATATATATATATATATATATATATATATATATATATATATATATATATATATATATATATATGTATATATCAGTGTATTTTTGAACATAAAAATAATTTTTCTTTAGATTATTTCACTATTTGACAAGGGAACGAAATAAGTCTTATTTTAACCATAATAAGTTCTTATTAACATTATATTTGAATAAAAAATTGTTATTGGAACATTTTTTCAATTTTTTATTTCTAATCCTTCGTCACATATAAGTCATAAATTTCAGATAATCTTACGCCAGATTATTTGTTATTTTATTTAAATAATCTAATTAACTGCAATGAGAAATTATCAATAAATATTTAAATTTTATTTCGAGTAACTTCTTTTATCTTATTTCTAAACTACCAATAATAAATTACTTGAAACAATTCATTGTTTGAAATTGTTATTCTATACTTTATTCCAAATATAATATACCAAAGTCTATACCAAATGCTACTGAAAGCATTATATTTTGAATATTTCATACGTTTTCTTATTGCATATGCATTCTATGAGATTTAAAATTTAAAATTTTCTACAAACGCTTAAAAAACTACAATTATCCTGCATAAAAATGAGAATTAATCATTTTATAGATGAAAATTAATAATACATAAAGATGAATTCTTTATCACTTTTGAGATGACCTTTAGCTATTTTTCTTTGTTTAAAAACTTAAGCAGATAATGACTTTTAATTCTTTGAATGTTAGGCACGTACTAGAATATTGTACAAATAATCTTATAATTGGTAATAATTAATAATAAATAATAATAGTTATAATTAATAAAAATAATTGTTTCACTTATTATAGATTCAAAGAATTTAACATATTAGGATATATTGAATAACTAACAATGCTCCAATGCAATATGAATGTAAAAATATTACATGATTTACTAACTAAAATGTATATATTTTATATAAAAAATAATATTAAGAAATATAAATTAATACAGTCAATAAATTAATACAAGTCACTTTTATACAAGAAAAATTGTATAAAATTTACTGTTGTAGAACAAGATTTCACAATAAGACTCTGATAACATGAATCATGGAACGTCATGTGGTAGATCAAAAATGTATTGGAACTAATTATTTGCAAATGTCTTTATGAAAACCAATGATACATTAATAATATTTGTTTTCATAGATAATGACAAAATTATCAGTTTACCAAGATTTGATTCTGTCTAAACAATAAGATTTATTATTAATTCATAACAGAAAGTGTTGAGAATACAGATGAATATCCTGTTAATCAATGATATTTATGAACAAATCGTAACAGTTCAACTCAATGTATAGACATTTTAATTTGCATAAATTTTTCAACAAGTTTTCGTTTATTGCAATTATGGTTAGAATATGTCAGAATTTTAGAGTTATTTATTTTCATTTTAATTCTACAGTTTCAATTTCACAACTAATTCGATGATATAAACTGTGATACGAAATTTTACTATTACATTACTATTATATTATATACTATATAATATATACTATAATGTAATAATGTAATATAATAATATTACATGCTATAATGTTATAGTGTAATACAATAAAATGCAAAATATACCGGGAAATATTTAGAAACTCACAACTGTTGGTGAGCAAAAACGAAAAGCGATTTCATTCAAAAGAAATTTCAGATCGACATGATTTTCATCGTAGAGCCATCGATGAATAAATAATAACAATAAAAAAGTAAGGTTAAAACAATATTTTTATGCTTGTCCATATAGAATAAATTATATGCACGAATTAAGGTAAACGATCTTGCATAATATTAGAACTGACCATTATTACTGCGTACATGTATTACATGATAATTTACTACAGATTTTTTTTTAATGATTTATCTATTTTTTATGATTTATCTATTTTAATTGTAATTGTATAGAAAAAGAAATACGAATGTATCAACGTTAATTACAAATTATATACATCATCAATAAAGTAAAATACTTAGAAGCAAATATGCATGTAATTAATTTCGAGAACGTTATCTAAAGAAATAAATTATTTTAACTACTGTATTACATTTTAACTGCTGGTAAAAATTACTTCATTTCGGATTAAACAATAACTTTACTATTAGATTGCAGATTTTTATTCAAATATATAAGTATTCATATAAATTTAATTAAAGAAATTATGCAAATACTATTCATATTTCTGAAATTAGAATGTAAATAGAAATGTATCTCAATCGTTGAGTATCATTTAAATTTTTATAAACGTAAATAAGGAAACGGTGTCACAAGAATTCCGTTTCATCTATTGAATATTATAATAAATGGTCTTAAATATTTCATATATTTTCGCATTGCATCCATTATTTGTATTTTCAAGTTTACTATAAATGTATAATAATCCACGAATCTAATTAGAATAATTCAATAATCTAGTTATAACGAGCATAATAATGTATGTTCATAGTTTATCAATTTATGATCTAATTTTAATGTTTCGTCAAGTGTAATAATTAGACTGCGGATTTTTATATAATTTCTAATATTTTTATTATTAAATTTAATGAAACGGAGTTGCAAAAAATTTTTTTCATTACTGAATATTATAAAAGATTTTCGACATTCTGTATACTTTTAAAATTTCTACTTTTCTACATTCTTCTCAAATTTTCTACAAATCCATAGAAATCCGCATTTAATGATAATCAAAAAAATTGTTTAGATTCGAGAAATTCACTTAATGTAATCTGATAAAGAATAATTCTATTTAAATATGCTCAGAAAATTTTTTATTGATACATATAGTTACTTTGACAGAACTTCAGTAATCATAAATTAATAATCTTTTGAATTGTAATTGCATAGATACATATAGTTACATTAGATACATATATATATATATATATATATATATATATATATATATATATATATATATATAGTTACAATGATTTTAATTGTAATCGCATAAATACATATAGTTAGTATAACTTCAGTAATCATAAATTAACAATCTTTTGGCAGTACGCATTTATTATTACGCTGATTTCTGAGAGTACCTTCCATACAGCGGCAACCGCTGGTAATTTTAGTGCACATCTAGAAACATTTATTAGTATAATTATAATAAAAACATGCAAGTTAGATTAGGAGTCTTAAGTTTTCATTTCAATGAAATGGAATACATTGTATCTGTATGTGAATATTGCGTTGTTTCGAGTTAACATTTTCAAGTTATCACTATGATAAGGTTTTTCTTAATTCTTCGTAATAATATTATGTTCATCGGTGTATCTGTCATTTTCGTATATTTCGTATACTAAACAGCGAAAAAAAAAAATTTGAATTGACTAATGAAGTCTTTTCTATATTGTACAACCAGTTCTTAAGGAAGAGCAAAAATTTGCTTGAAAATATTCACGAGTGACTCAGGAGAATCTCTGTGGAGAGTTAAAAGAAGGAAATGGATACTCTATGGTCCAGAACAAATGCACATTTTATATGCACTCCGGAGTGAATTCCTAAAATTTTGAACATGTAGTGAGACAAATAAATATTCGTCATAGCATTTTTATTCTACATATTAAAGCGATGTAATAATTCCAAATGCGTCTTTTAATGTTTTTTAATATGTTCTATATATATTGTGCGTTAGGATATACAGTATCGACTACGAATATTTAAACAGTTTTAAAATACAGAATACAATTCAAACGATATAAGTAATTTAAATAAGTAATAATATAAGTAATAAATTGAATTCAATTAAAGCGCGAGTGATATTATTGTATTATAATAATTTTATAAATGTTTTAAGAAACGCACTTAGGTTTATGATATTGTTAACAGAAACAATTTTTTTGTGATTTAATACATTTGAATTTCACACGATTTGTACAAATATTGCATTCTCATGTAAATGTTCGAGAGTTACAATTTATGATTAGAGTTAACAATTACGTTAACAAAAACGAAAAAAAACTCAAATGGACACGTATTTTAATGCTAAGTAAATGAGAACGGCTCAAAATGATTTCTAATACTTACTATAGCGGGGCATAATTCTGGGTTTGGCTCCTTACAAGTTGCTTCGCACAATGTTCCACATATGTTCATTTTTTCATTTTTGGAGCATGATGAGGCATTTGTGAACGAACCTGAGCATTTAGCAAGAATATTTAGGAAAATCAGAAAACAAGGAAAATAAAAATTACATCTCGAAACGATGAAATTGACTAAAAATTCTATATTTTTTAATTCTCAATAGTAATGTAGTTTTTTAATTCTCAATAGTATACACATATATATTCTATTAATATATATTATATAGTATCATTGTAATTCGGTTGCGAATATTTATGCAAAATATTTTCGAAAATAAATGAAAGATGTAGGAAATCTTTTTATGTATAAAATTTAGGAAACACTATACTTTGAATATTTTGTATATCTTTCTGTATTATATGCATTCCGTCCTATTTCCTATAAATGCATAAAAATTTGCAGTCCAATTAATATTAATAGAAAATAATAAATATTTCAATCGAAACAAATTGTGAAATCGTACAGACTTCGATTCATCATAAAATTTAATTTAAACATGTATAGAATAAGCAAAGTTATAACAACAAGTGTAAAAATCCAGTGACATTTGAAACAAATAAAGCATATTTCAAATGAAAAAATGAATAAATAAATTTAACTCGTGATGCAAATGGATTAAAACGGAGTATAATACTTACAAACACTGATGAACACAAAGGCAAGCAAAGACGCTACGAGATATCGTTGCATGTTGGTTTCTATTGAGAATCCTCGATCGTAAGATTTGTAACTTTGGAACACGTTGCTGGCTTTAACGTTGAGCAATCGGTATTCGCAATTTTTATATGCTAGCTTTTCGTAAATTAGCATGTTTTTTCGTGTATGTATGCTGCTTGAAGATAACACGTACATATTTACAGGCGACGAAAATAAATCAAACGATGTGTTCGTACGAAAATAAATCAAACGATGTGTTCGCGATGTCGAAACGTGTCTGCTCATTTTTTTGTCTACGAATACCAAGCGAACAGGCCAGCAGTTGTTTCATTGCAGCTTCACGAATGCAATGCTGTTTCTCTTCTCGAACAGTTTTGTCCAATGATTCTTCAAATCACAGATTTCAGATAACGAAATAAAATATTGCGCTTGATAAAATAACCTTGCATTGACAGTGCATTTTTTTGGTCTCTGTGTCAAACTATCGCATGTGTTTTTCAGCAGTAATTATTTTCTCACATTTGAATAGTAAAAATTTTATTTCTTACATTTTTCTATATAATAATTATGGGCTTGATTAGGAAAAGTAAGATACGCAATTATTGGTTCATAAATTCACTTCTAACAACTTTACTTTTTAGCAATACTATGAGTAGAAATCGGTTTTTGCAAATTTGTACTTTTCTCCATTTCTTTAATAATATCTAGTGTTATCCATCCAAACGAACTGAAGCTATTAAAAGTGCAAAAAATTATAAATTATTTTTTTAATAAATTTAGAAGCGTGTATGAACCAGAAGACAGTCTGACATCTGTACGTCGAGAAGTATAAATTTTTATGCGAATAAGTAATTTACATCTTTCTTCGAAATTTCTTTGTAAAATAATAATCAGTTAAAAAGTCACAGCAGTTCTTTCGAACATAAATTAAAAGAAAACATGCAAAGTCTTATACGCACATCAACAAAACTGGTCTTCGTTCTTAAAGCAAGAAATTCCTCTCATAAAATCAGCACTTCAAGTTTCAAGTTTCAAGTTTTCTCAAGTTTCGAAACATTACAAAGTTTCGGATTCAAGTTTCGAAAATTTAAATATTTCGAACCCATACATTTTTTTAATGCGTCTGCAATACTTAAAGAAAAATGTATTGCTGTCCATTGTATTAGCATAGATGTATCCGACGTTCACATAGTATAGAAGAACACAGATGATTGATAGGGACTGATGAGACAATAATAACGTAAACAAAACCCAGATGTTCGTTTTAAATATAAATATTCTTTTAAACATAAAATATTCTTTTAAAAACTAAGACAAATCCGAGGAAACCTTATGGCACCTCTAGTCAGAAAAATTTTGTTCTTAAAATAAATTTAGACCAGTGCATATAGCTGTATTATGCTATTGAAAAAGAAATATGTTCCTTTATTAAATTAAAATATTTAGCACTTTTTATTTTCCTAATCATTTATTAATTTTTTTAAAATTGATGGATAGTAAATAGCACCAGATGCTACAGATACGAGTGACACTACTGGGTAAAGATATGTGTGTAGCACACTCTTTTCGTTAGTATTGTCGAAACCATCAATAGCGAAACACGTGCGAGAACAATATATTATCACCTAATAATTATTAATTATTGTAAGATATATAGATAACTAGTTAAATAAAATTACTTTCTGTAAATTCCACTGTGTCATAATTCACCACAAAATTTAATAAATTTGATATTTCTTGCCAAAGTCAAATCATTGAACTGTCGCTAATCATTTTTCATCGAATACTTCTTTTCGTAGAAATAGTAAAGAAAAGACAGATAATATGGGAAAATTTAAATAGGGAGATCTAAAAATCTTACAAGATAAGAAATGCACTCTATCCACGAACATTGTGATTAGTGCAACCGTCATTTGTTTTTATACGTGAAGAATAAGAATGATATATATTATATTGAGAATATTCACAATTACGGACTTCGTGTTGCCAATATGAAAAGGAAAGATCACATGTCCATGTTAGTTTATATAAAAAAACAATCCGTAAAAACGCCGCATTGACACGATGAAAATATATCACAATACCACCTAACATACAGAGTAAATCGGAGGGCGATGGTTCACTTTTTTTAAAAAGTATTATTATTAAATGTAGTCAATTAATTATTAAACACAATCGATATTTAAAAGAATATATATTTGTGAAAATAGATACACATAAATTAATAATATTACAAGCAGAAAATTAGAAAATAATCATAGGTTTACAAAACAAAAAGAATATCATCTTATGCAAAAGATCATCTCATTCAGATTGTCCGGGTTAGATGGTCCAAATAAAAAATACGTATTTTGAGCATAATTTTTAATTTATTTTAATTTTTAATTTATTATTATTTTATGCATATTAAACATATTTCTCGGTTTTTTAAAGAAATTTTTTTGCTAAATTTGCTCTAACAGTTGAAAATACGAATCAATTCCTATTCTATTCATATCCTGGCACTGAGACAAAGAAACACTTCCCGATTTTCGGACACTAAGATATGAATGGCACTTTTAAAACATATTTACCCGATCATATTTAGTTAACCCTTCTTCCTTATTAAATTTATGATTTATTCCCAAATTTTCTACTAAATTAAATTGACCTTATGGTTAGTGCAAAACCATATTTTTGCAATCTTTTGGTGTGAATTTTAAGTTCTTCTTTCATTTTCCGTACCTAGCAACGAAGGTAGTCCTAAGGTTTTGTTTGAATAATTATTATTTTTCATTCGTTTCCTTAATATAGGAATCAAAAAATAAAAAATTTTAAATACGTATTCACGCCCATTTTGTCACTGAATTGTTTCTATAGCATGAACCAATCTTTCATTTGTCCAGAATCCTCTATTGTTAGATTTTCTTTTATATTCAGTTGGCGTGATTCTCTAAAATAACATTTACTAACTATTACACATAATTTGATAACCAACTGTTCTCTAAGAAGCCATCTAATTCGAAAATCTGAGACTGAGGCCTTAGTCTCAGTTTTCTTTTATAATGTTATTGTTAAGGCCAAGAGTGGATATAGGGACGCATTCTTTTGGCCTTGATACTACAGCCAAAGTCAACAGATAATTGTATAAGGGACGCATCCCTATGCAGTACCGTTAGGCTCATAAAGTAATTGCAAATATTACTTATTAGTAAATTATAGTTTAGAGAATTAGGAAAAAATATTTGAAATTGTTCAATCATATACATTATACATAACTTACCTTATTTTTCAAATGAAAATAAATGAGAAGAACAGTTAATATGATGTAATGTGATATAATAATATAATGTATCACTATAAAAAAAATGAAAATTGACATTTGATGACCTATATAATAAAACCGAGCCATTTTATCCACAATCATTTCATCTCAATTTATTATCTATTTAAAAGTAATATATGCAAAATTTTAAGACATTCTTCTGTTTACACTGAATTTATGAGCTACTGAAGAAAATTTCCCCATGTTAGACGCCACTTCCTCTATTGGAGATAGATCCAGAATCTGGATCATCAAGATTGAATTTCTTTTCATCTGAGAAACATTAAGTATCGGTTCTTGTTTCGCTCTTAACGTAAATTTTTTTCTTTTATTTTAATCTATTAATGCACGATATTGCACAAGATTTTTGCACAATTCTGCATATTTTATCACGTTATGAAATGAAACTTGCAAACTTGTAATACTTATTTATCTCCATGAACTAATGATGATGACTGTACAGTATCTTTCTCTCTTTTTTTTTAACATCTAACAATAAATCATGTGTTATCTTATTTTATGGCTTCATTGTTCGGCTACACCGTGTGTAAACCAAATCAACATCTATCATTATTTAAAGCTGTCACAATTATTACTAAATCTAATTATTATTACTTCTATCTACGGAAACTATCCAATGGTCTAAATCATCAATATCGGACTTTGTTCCTGAAGGATTAATAATAATGTATATACATATATTTGTGTTTAACTGCATGATAATTCGAAGTGAAATATTGCAGTTTAAAAATTAACAAAAATGTAAGATATCAACTGTAATATTGAACACTGTAATTTGATAATGATTGAAAAAAGTTTGCGCGGCATGCATATTTCATTGGTTCCTCTTTTTTTCTCTTTCATTTTTTTCACATTCAAACGAAGGTTAATGCGAGAATTATGCAACGATAA
Organism: Tetragonisca angustula; assembly: GCA_036937485.2. NCBI lineage: Eukaryota > Metazoa > Arthropoda > Insecta > Hymenoptera > Apidae > Tetragonisca > Tetragonisca angustula. Next base: position 756,567 of record JAWNGG020000057.1, on the reverse strand, counting down.
TCATTCTAATGAAACTTTGGACAGCAAACAAAATAAATCATACATTGAGATTAGATAGTTACACGATTTCGCATTTTTTTACAATAAAATTACCAAGGTGATTCGGTACATAATTTATAATTGAAATTTTCTAGATCTACAACAATGCATTTTTAATGATTTCTTATATACAGGGTACCTCATTTAAATATGATTGCCAAATATCTTTATCATTTTTTTATTGTACGTTTTATCATTTTTTATTATATTTTTTATCATATTATTTATTACTTTTTATTATATTTTTTTGCATATAAATATTTTTTATTAAAATATTTCGTACGTTGAATGGTGTTAAGGGGCTATTCCGGTTTTTCGGCTTGAAAATCCCGTCTTCTTCGGGATTTTTTTGTGGGGAAACTATGATACATTTTGGAATGGAGTTTTCGCATACAGATTTATTCATACTTAGATAGTATTTACAATTTTTTTTTAACCAAATTAATGTATGTTGTTAAAATTATGTAGCATTATGTAAAGTATGTTTTTGAAAACGCGCTCGAATGGTTCACGTGATTCCGGTTCACCTGGTTATGTGAAACTCAAAAATCAAAATGCTTAATTAGCATAAATATGGCTATCGCATGAACCATGGAAAATCAAAATTTCGAAAATTAAAAAAATGGCAGCATTTTGAATTTAAAATATCGATTTTCCTTGTATTTTTCATCATTTGAGTGGTAAAAAAAATAGAAAAAAACATCAGATTTTGAAACTCGCGGTTCATGATAAAGGTACATCCGCTGAAGATTTCCTCCAAATTTCAAGTCAATCGGTCAACTAAAACTTGAGATATCACGTGAATCAGTTTGAAAAATACAGATCTGAGAACGCATTTGAAGTTTTTGTAACATGCTGTACAAAAATATTCATACATATAATCAATCGGCCAGTCCAGGTCCATACAGTAGACCTTCCTCGTGTTCGTAGAAATCTTCTAGGGTAGATTTCTCTTCTCTACTAGTACTTCTGGCCTCCTTTGCAATTTGGACCGACGCCTTGAACGCTCTATACGATTTTCATCTCGAAAGTTTGCATGTACTTCCATCTTTCCTGCACTACCTACGTGGTTGACCGTACACTATTCTTTATGATCTTCATACCAATCGCTGTAATCGTCAATTATCCCTTTCTTTTTTGTTTTTCATAAATTACAGCCTTGGCAGAAATTTGACTTGACGACAGTGTCAAGAACTATTTTACTGTACATTCCGACGAGTATAGAAACTCCGAACAAAGAAGAAAACCCTCGCTTTTTCTATGTTCCGTCTCCTGGAACAGTCAAATGAACTGATAGATTCCCAGCTTCTTCATTCTTCATTCTTCTTTCATTCTTCTTTTAAGATGCAGTAACCGTGCGTACTCGAAATAATTGTCGAGATTTTCCTTGTTTTGTAACTTCTCGCCCGATGTACTCGGAATATCAACATCTTTCTCGACAGTAAATTGATTCCCGCGAAATCTTCTTCGTTTGAGACGGCTTGCTTGAGAACGATATTCTTTTGATCCGTTTCTATCCATTTTAATATAAAATGAATACTCGGACTCTGGATGTTAATGTTTGGAAACACGTCTGTTTTACTCGTTGACCAAAAGAAAACTAACTGCCGAAAGCCTAAAAATGTATCTAAAAAGTTCAAAAGGGACCAGCAGGAACCTCACTTTAAAACAATTGGCCTTCGACAACAAATTGCGAGTGAATTTAAGGGAACGATATACATGTGGCTACGGTTGTGCGCCACACGTTACCAGCAGGACACCGTCTCCTTTAACCATCTGTAACTTCGCTAATTTTACGAATTCAAACAAATCCTTTTACATAAACATTCTCGAAGACATGCACTTTGAGAAAATGTAAAAAAAAAATCGATTTTTTGAAGCCGAAAAACAGGAATATCCCCTTAAGTGGCCAACATCCCGCAGGCATTATTTCTCTTTCAAAGATCGCTTTCTTTTCAAATTTTTCAAGATCATCGGTTTTTTTCACATCCTTCTCTGTCGCATCGTGTAACTCATGAAAAAATATATTCGGATACTATGGCTTCAAATGAAATTTAACTACCGAAACTTAAAATACATATCTGAGAAGAAAATGTTCTTTATTGTACAAATAGCATCCAGATGACTTGGTCATGAAATTTGTAAGCCATTCATAATTTACTTTTATTGAACATTTTATTTAGGTGTTCAAAATGTCCGCAATAGATATTCGCATCTTTCGCGAAACTTCCATTCTTTTAAAGTGCGAATTTTACATTTGAACTTCATTTTCTGAATTCAAGGTTATTTTTGAAGGTCATACCACACACATCCTTACTTTTTTTCACAAGTTATGCGGTGTAACGAAAAAAAAAAACATCAGTGACCTTAAAAATCTCGGAGAAAACAACGTTTGCAGGATATTCGGCATTTAATATCATACCATTGTGTGAACTTAAATGATTACCCCATATAGGGTTTATGTATTTATGTATTATGTACTACGTCGACTAATCGACGAACCATCAAAGTCGCCGAACAAACTCAATGATTCTAATTGTCAGCATCAGTATATCGTAGTGATGGTTAAATAAAATGGACGCCAGGGGAATTATTATAATTATGAAATTACTTTCCTAACAAAAGAAGAAAAACAGTCTCGTTCCGACAGCCGATACGATCGGACGTACCTACGGAGATTCCTACCGAAAACGAGTGCCGCTATTACAAACTGAGAAGTGCCAATTAGACTACGGTAAGCTGCGTTGGTGATCCCAACACAGCAGTGCGTGCCCACAACTCGGATTTACGTGCACAGTGCGTTTGTATCGTGTGTGAGAGTGTGTGCATACCACCATGGCATCGAACAAAACTCAACTCAACGAAAAAACCTCACGGAAACCTCACAGAACCTGCAAGCTCATACGCAAACGCAACAAACAAGAATACTTTCCGACCCAGGACCAAGCCATAATCCTGCAGTCGACGGACGGCGTCACAATCAAAAAATATACGCGAGCTATCGGAAATATAATAGGACCCAAAACAATCAAATTTCTCTCAAGAATTTCAAACGGTAGAATATGCATGTACCTAAACAGCAAACAAACAGTCGCAAACTTAACACACATACACAAATCAATACTCATAAATAATGCAAACATAGAAATCAGACCGATGGTCCTACCAGCCCAATGAATTATATTATCAAATGTCTCACCAATAATCCCAAACAGCCAAATCGAAAACACATTCAAAAGAAACAATGTTAAACTATTATCCAACATTATTCCCTTAAAAGCGGGTATCACTGACTCAGACTTGTTTCACATACTAAGTTTTAGGAGACAAGTATACGTAGTCCCAGAAGACGCCAAACTTATCCCAAACTCCTTCACAATCACAATCGAAAACAACACATATACAATATTCACCACGACAGAGAAACAAACATGCTTTACCTGCCAACGAGAAGGCATGTAGCAAACCAATGCCTAAACACTGAAAACCCAGCTTACAAACCCACGCACACAAAATCCCAACCGTATCTACACAGCCCGCATCCACCAACCATATACCCGATACCGAACGACAAACCGACACAAATACGATAAAACCACCAACAAAAAATATCCCAGAATTACCTGAACTCAGGAAAGAAGAAACTAAGGAACCAAAAACAAATAAGACCAAAGAACACTATCCACAGAGTCCGAAGGAAGTAATAAAAATCCAGGAAAACCAAGTGACCCTGACATAGACCATAAAAGCGCAAGGCTACAAATACTAAAAAAATACAAGAAAAGTCACGAACCAACATTCAAGAAGCCCAAACACCCTGAGTTGCCGGCTTTTACGCTAGATAGAATTGACGACATGCTAAAACCTGCGACTAAATACATTTACGACAAAAAAAACAACCAACTACTAGACTACCCCCAATTGAAAAGTTTCATAGAAAAAGCAATCGGCGCACCCAACCCGAACGAAATAGCAAAACAATACACCATAAATATGCCAGCCTTAGCCGAATTTCTAATAAAAATTCATCCTCTATTAAAAGAACGATCAATAGAAATCAGACTACGAAAATTATACAGAAAGATGACACAAGACCCGGCAGACCCATCTGCATCCAACTGGTCATCGGAGGCAGACAAAGAATTATCGAACTAAATCAAGCCAAGGAAGAATACTACTTAATACGAAGCATTTATTTCTACATCGCTACAGTCATCTTTATAAAGAATAGAAGGAAACGAGGCCGACTCTTTAGCCAAAGAAGCAACAAACGAAGCTAACATCCCAACCCCACACCAAGACCTACTAACTACAACGACCAAAGCTGAAGGAGAAGAATGGAATAGAATTTGGACTACAACAAACAAATCAGAAATACACGACGTAGCACATCATTTCTACCAAAAAATGCCAAACAACATGAGCAGAAGGGAAATGATAGCTATGACCAGACTTCGAATTGGACACACCAGGATCACATATGAATACCTCCTAGCCAAAACAGAGCCACCTTTCTGCAACGCCTGCAACCAACCAATAACCACCCTGCACTGATACACGAATGCAGTAAATACCGAAACCCAAGAATTAAATACAGACTAAACCCAAACACCGCCCTGACCTGCCAGAAATAACAGAAGAACATCATCAATTACCTAAAGGAAACACAACTCTTCAAACAAATATAAAAGAAAGTTCCAACACATCAGCAAGACCCTGTAGTCGATGCGACGTTAAAACTCATATTAAAAAAAAAAAAAAGAAGAAAAAGAAATGTTAGGTGGATTTCTCAATACAACAATTTTGTAATAAAGTTGTCTAATATAGTTCAAACGTTCGCATACTTTTCTAGAATCCAGTAATCGTTGGTGACTGCAATTGACGTAACGTAAAGAGTCTTACTTAATTCTAAGGAATATAGTATTAATAAATTAGAAGATCATACATTATTATATAATATTATATCTAAAATACTTGTGTAAATATGTAATTTATTTCATGTGACTTTATACTATATCATCAGACTTTATACTATAAATTCCACTTCTAACCCAATTCACATGCATGCAATGTTATAATGTAAAATATCATCTTACAGGAGTAATACTAAAACATTATTTAGTGTGTCGTATTTCTCTACGATTCGCAAATATCCTGCAATCGTTTTTGTTATTTCTGATGGAATCAGTAGCATAAAGACCACAACAATTTGGCTTGCTGAAAAATATTTGTACTTCGTATATTTGGAATTTACATGAAAGTGTTTCTTACCGTGCACAATCTTTCGAACGTAGGTGCCCACAAATACTAGAAATATATGCTCCTGATAATGGCTTCCTCGGATAACAAAAAGCAGCAATTTCTGTATATATGTACAATCGTACCATTCTGTAATATATCTAAGAAACCATATTAAGATTACATACACAGAAAGAAATACACAGAAAGAAATAAAATGTGCTATTTGATATAATTTTAATACCTTCTATAGCATATTTCAGAACTGTCTACTGATAAACAATGTTTCTTTATTTGAGAATTTATCTCTTAATAATTTTGCTTGCGAATATGTAGAATAGCATTATTTTAATCTTTCCAATAATTTCTCAAAAATTTCTCCGATTACTGTAAACAATTTCTTTATGTTTGCCATGTATTTTATTTACGTGGACGCACCTTCAAAACTTGCATTTTCTAAATAGAACCACATAAGTAATATTGCTTATTCATTCAAAGGACACGAAAATATTCGCATTTCAGTCGTTTTACACATTTCGCAGCATTTCATACTTTATATCCCACATATAGTGTTAAAGAAATAAGTGACCAAACTTATATGTTAGAAAAAGAGAAAAAGTCATATAGACTATAGGTCCGGAAACTTCCTTTCCGAGATTCAAACACATTTCTTGAGCATGATGCAGCCTACAAGAATATGCAGAACTTATTTAAAGAAATTGCTAAAAACTGTTTAGTAGAATTCGAGAAAAAAAATCACAAAAATTTAAGTAATAACTGTTTTGTTTTATGTGAGTATTACATAAAATTTTAAACAATAATTTAAAAAGAAATGTATTAAGAAATAAGGAATCGTACTTTAAAATATAAATAAACGTGAATTAAAATAAATAAAATGTTAGGATACAAATATAAATAATTATTTTATATTAATATAATTATTTTATTTTATATTATATATCGCATAGCATCGAATAAAGACACACTTGTCATTTTTATGCGTAAAAACTTGCGCAAAATAGTAAATTATATTGTCCTTGGATTTTTTTGTGAATGCAATCAACAACAGTATTACTTTTTATGTTGAAACGATTAATATCGCATCGATTGTTTAGATATCCCCAATTTTTTGTAAAAATCCAAGCGAGCGTAGCCACTTTATTTCTTAAATTGCTTTTGAAATTTGCATATATTGTATGATCTGCATATATTAGTTTCTGCTTCCTTTTTGCGATGTGTACGAGTAGTGAATTTAGAGTATGGAGTTAATATGAAGATTTCTATGAAATATAAAATTCGATTTTCGGTAGTTTCGAGTAGAAATGGAAGAAAATATTAATTGTAATTCTAACTACTAATATCAACTGAAACATGAATTCATTTCAAGATTTTATAAAATATTAGGTAATTATTGTGCAAAGTAAATGAAACCAAATTATTTCAGAACGTTTTGTAAAAAAAATATTCCATAAAACTGTGCTTTAATTCTAATTTCTTTTCTAGAAAAAGAGAATAGACTATAATTTACAAAATTACAGACATTATTTGCTCATCTTTGTTTAATAAAAAGTGGCAATATAAAATTTTATTCAGAAAATATTTCTTTTCCATCTGTTTGGAAATATCAATTTTTCTTTGAAATGTACAAAAGCATATTGAGAAAGAAAATACGTAAATTGTAATAAACATGCCTGATGTAGTGAATGTGTCATTAGGGAGGACCTAGACCTTGTTTAACCTACCAACGGTGAATCTCAACTCAATTTTCTTCCCATATAGTCAGAATAAAATTCTATAAAAAAATTTTTTTCTAATCCTTGTTTAGGCCTTAAAGCTACTGAACAAAAAGCGGTTCATAGTGAATTCCCCTGAAAAAATCATCGAAAAAGTCTCTTGAAAGAATGTACTGACAAAGATGAAAGAAAATTGGGAAATATATGTGATAGCAGAAAACAACAGTTCCTTCAATATATAATCAGGCCGTCAGATATTTCATCGCTGAACATGAAACACAGAATGCACCATCGCCATCAACGTATACATGTAGACTTGGTATATCCAAGATCAATTTGATGTCATGAAATGAGAAATACTAAGTTTTTATTTAATAAGTGTATAAAGTTCTGAAAATGTTTTCTGTTCGTTGACATAACGTTATGTTTCTATGTATTTTTGAATTGTATATTTCAGAATTTCTAATGGTACAATTTTATAGCTTTTTCGTCCTTTTCTTTTTATAATTGAAAATCATGATGATAAATTCTTTCAGTTATTGTTAGCAGATAGAAACAAATTGACATATTTATGAGCAACATGCTGCTAACAACAAATGTCGCTTTATATCCAAAATAAAAGAATGTACTGCTCCAGTACTGCTTCAAGTAGATAAAATGTTGCTGTAAGTAGTCTTTAAAATATGCATAGACAAGATAAATAGTAATAGGACAGAACTTGAAATAGTAATTTTTTTAAAGTATCACTAAAGGAAGTACAATTAACAAAAATAATCGTATTATTCCAAAAAGGAAATTATATTACTAAAATTATATCGTAAATACCGCATAAAGTATGTACGTTTTCAATATGGTATTTGGAAAAGTATGAAAATGGAAAAACTTAAAACAAAAAATAATACTTGGAGTTTTCAAGCGACGATTCGTGTAAGCAATTGATCTTGTACTGATTGTACAGGATTCTCTAGAACTTAATTTTATAACACTTGTAGCCATTGAGTTGCATCTTCAAATTTGTATTTATTTGTTATATATTACATTAATTCTATATCACTAATACACGATTAAAATTCAGAAAATACTAAGATTACAAATATAATAGAATAAAATTTGACGTTTGGTTATAAAGTGTTAGAAAAGAAAGGTGTGTAAGATCGGAAAGAGTGAGAAAAAACAAAAAAGAGGAGGTAGTAAAGAAGAAGGAGAAGACAAAAAGAAGACAAAATAGAGTGAAAAGAGTATATGTATAATATATGTATGTTATACATGAGAAGGGACTAAATCTAGAACTAAATGGATTTGTACAAACAATTGTTGGTAGAATTGGAACCCTGAATTATCGATTGTTTGAATTAGTTTGGAAAGTCAAATATGGAGACGTGTGAGAATGAGCGTGAAAAGAAAGAGGATCTAGTGAGAAGGTGACAGAACGCGAGAGAGAAGAAGAACTATACCAAAGAGCTTGTACAAAGGAAGAGACTTAAGTTTTATTTTATTTTTTCTTGTTTTGTTTATTTGTAATCACTAGTAGATAAGAAATATATAGTTCATTTATCAAATTATTGAACTGATGTTTGGATCTTCATTATGAACATCATAACTGAACTGAACTTATAAAATTATCAACAATGATAATAAGATTAAATTATATTCGACAACAATTTATGTAATATTTGCAAGTAGGGAATTTTTCAAACAATTTGTTAGTACCTCACGATTGATTCCTCGTTGAATTATGACATATATCCATTGATCGAACAACTGGATACTCAAGCAATGGAGATAATCCGTTCTTCTCTATGTGAATGAGCGCTTTGTTCTGCTCATGATATAAATAAAGGTTTTGACCTTTATATATGTTATGAAGGTTACTCTCCTGAGTTGAATCAAAGTTAAGAAATGTGTGTTTTCGATGGAATTTCATAGTTAATAAGAAATTTCGAAAATGTATTTAGTTAATTTATCGTGACATAATCGTCAAGTCAATCATTTCAGGATGCACGCATTGTGCAGAATTTAACAATAGTTACATTTCACTATTGAAAACAGATAAGTAATAGGCAAATTTTATTAATGTGATTTATATATTAATATATAATTTATATAAAATTTATATAAATACGAAAAATATTTCACTATATTGAATTTATTCAGTAATTAAAGTGATGTAACAATAAGAAATGTCATAAATATTACCGTAAAAAAGCGTAGCTCAAAATGAGACTCCTATTCCGTTAAACTCCTATGTTTTGGAACTTTTCAACATGATGAACAATAATTTGCGCTTTTAACGGAATGCAGCACCACACAGAACTGTATCTGAATATTATTGTCATTTGATATATTCTAACATACAGTTTCTAATACACAGAGAAACGTAAATGCAATAGTACATTTCGTGTAAATTGTTTCTCATTGCCGTTAAAATGCTCAGCACTGAGCGTTTCCACAATTAACGTTAATTTCGATAATTTTTTAATGTTGCGAATAGTTTTTATTTGTCTGCAATAAGAAGTATTTCGTTGCATGTGGTATTAGCAAAATTGTTTATACATGCAGACGTTAAATTATTGTATCGAAGAAACAGTTAGCAACACTGAAAGATTTTATCCACATTTCCGTATAATTTTGGATCGTTAAAGATATCGAAATATAAAACTATTGAAAATACTTACTGAAAATTATTTTTTAATGACGTATAATATATTTTTTTTCCACATTGTACAATAAATTTTACGTCTGAGTTGACTGAATTAATTTTTGTATTGTTGCAACTGTTTGAAGAAAATGTAATCAATAGTATTTATTTTTTATTTTAGTAAGATTTAGAATATTATGTAATTTAAATATGCGTTAATTTTACAATTACGTATGTATAATAATATTTATTGGTTAGGCAAAGAAAAAGGAAATTTGTTAGTTAACTTACTATTTCATTTCCATAAATAAGAAATTGATACTTGGTGCTGTCATTCTTATTTAAGTAATAATTTTACAGACTTACAAAATTTTTACAAGCATTATTATATTTGACTTTGACTTCGTAGTTATAATCTGAAACTTTAAACAGTTCTTTAAAGCAATTCCTAAACATCTCATATAGATATTGTACGTATTTAGGTTGTATAATACCGATAGCTTTAAATATAGTATAATTTGCAAAGTAAAATTTTCACATAATTATGTGTTCTAAGTAATTGTTCTGAAATATTTCAATTTATTCGAATGTGGGACCACTTGAACTCAAAATGTATTCTTTACCAGTTGTAAAGTATGTTAACAATTTTCAATGGTTTTTTAAACACAACATTATCAATACATTAACAATAAGTGCAATAATTTTAATTGAAACTAAAAAGCACTAAATTTTATAAGTCAGTATGCATGTATAAAGATATTTTGTACAACAATAAACTAGACAGTAAAGAATATGCTGTTTGCTCAAGAAGCATTTACAATTAAAGTCCAGATAAACATTTGATTATAACATATTTATGTCGAATAATTGAATTAATTTGAAATGATAGAAACGAGGAAAATAATATATGGAACAACCGTCGGTAATATCAAAATGCATTATTAAACGTATAAAATACATGTATACACATATAGATTTAATTATACATATACTTAACACATACAACTATGTATACACACAGATATCTACTTTTTAATTAATTAATAATCTATTAATTTAATTCTCTTTTCTTATACGATTAGTTAGTGCACACGTGTCAGTTAATTGGAAATTTTGGCTAATCGAATGCTGGATAATTGGAACACATTCTACATTTATTAATTTTTGATTCCCACTGTTGAAAATAATTAAAGAAAAATGGAATAAAATTTATTCTAATGATTCTGTACAAAGTATACGAAAATGTGTTAAAACTATTCTGAGAAAACATAAAGTATATTAGAAAATATTAGAACTAAGGTATTTGATTCAGAAGAACATTGTATACAATATGGAGCAGTATCTTTAGCGAAGACTGTAGGGGATACGTTCCTCTGTCTTTGGTCCTCTTGTCAGGACCATTAAATGTTATGTAAGAAACGCATACCCGGGACATAACACGCAAATCCACAGTACCGCTTGGCCCATAAAAGTAATTGCCAAAATTACTTTATGTGACTGACCTTGCTAATAGTTAGAAAACATCTATCATGTGATCGGGAAAGACATATATAAAGGCCGATTCCAACGCGCCGTGGCGGTCCAATAAATTGTAGTCAAAGTATGGTAGAGCAGATTGGATGGTACACTTCACTCTGACTCATTGACGATACCACAATAGTTACTTCTCTCCACCTCGAGGGAACAGCATCACAGTAATAAACACAATATCCGCAAGTCCAAAGTGAAAATTGAAAAGGTGTGAAAAGTGCTAAAAAACGAACTCATAAAAGAGTTGCATCCAAACGGAGCAGGGGCAAACAAATATCTTGAACAGTAACATCGGAACGAATCCTCAAACAACTAAGGAACCCATGGACAACGTCAAAAAGGAAGGCCACTGAAGAAAATACCTCAAGCAACACAGCTAAGAGGAGATTCTCCTCAATTTCTAACTGCATTGCGTCAGATAAAAAAGAAAACGCACAGGGTATGGAGATTGTAAATCCAAAAATCCCAACAGGAAGCAAATACATCTGAAGATTTTCGTGGAATGTCTTGATAGTGATCAGGACCTAAAATTCTGTGACACCGGAACAAATAAAGAAGATGCTCACACAGGCTCCCACAAGAAACCCAACTAAACTAACCTCGATCCTCCCCCGCCCTTCCCAATCTGCATACACGGAAATATCACCCATGTAATCTTGATGCCCTGAAAGTGAAACACTATAATAACTTTCAAGCAAAAATTCATTATGCTTGATTTTAAAAACATATGTTAAAATATTAAATATTATACGTTCACGATAAATTCAGAGAGAACCCATACAGCAGTCCTAAAAGAGATAATTCGACTTTCTGAAGCAAAAATATGCGAGAATCTAAAAAATAGAAAATCTAAATCCTACACTTCCAACTCATACTGGATACCCAATTTATGATATCTCAAAAATATTAAAATTTACTGGAAGAAATACGAGACTGGAAAATCCACGACTCAGTTTCCGTAACTGTCACACACTGTCAGTCACACATCAGTAAATTATAACAAAAAACCAGTTTGCTTAAAATGCGCAAGTTAACGCGATGCAAGTGTCTACACCTCTAAAACGTTAGATATACTACGTTGCGCACTGGCACAAATTATAATGGCAACCATCCAGCAAACTGCTCAAAATGTCCAGCTCTGATTATCTATCTCAATATCAAAAACGCTTACAAAGAAGCTTACAAACAATACAAAAATACCAACTATCCAAATACTTCCACACCAATTTTCACTCCAGAAAAATCCTCGCTGCCTATACTTCTCATTCACAGACACCAGACCTCACTAGACTTGGACTCATATGAGCAAAAATGGTCCAAGCATCTCTTCAACTCCGGCAAACTAAAGAACACAACCATAGATCTTACTGAGAAGTTAGAGTACATCAGCTCGTCTGACTTAGACCTCTTCCTGATGATAACCTCGCTGACACAGAAATACTGTATCATTCTCTGGAACGTCACCAGCGTTAAAAACAAAACAATTGAACTACATATATTCTTTTGAGACTATAACGCTCACATTGCCATCGTCACAGAAATCTGGCTTACCCCTAAAGACGTTATCAAAATACCAAACTACAGCTGACACAGGAAAAACAGTCCACAGTCAAGTGCTAACAAATCAAGAGGCGGTGTCCTAGTAGTTCACAAAAGCATTTCATTGGAGGATGTCTTACAACAAACCTAACGTCGAAATTAAAACAATCAAAATTAAAACCTCTCCAACATTAACCATTGCAGCTTACACGCCCCTCAAAACGAAGGATATCTAGATGCAATCATTCAGCCATATGATAACGGACATCATAGATGATAACTTCAACGCAAAGCACCCTATATGTAACAATAAAGAAAGAAACTCAACCGGATCCACAATAAAAAATCACTCTGAATTACACAACTATCAAATCATCCATAGCCGAAAGTACAAAGATCCCAAGTGTGCCTCACCAAATATCTCCATAGACATCTTCCTTACAATAACTTTACAATTGCCACACCATGGATGATCTTTCCTCAAATCATCTCGCAGTTGAACTTACGTTCCAATGCATAAAATTTTAAACCGACAGGTAAACAATAAGACAATGGACACAACAAGAAAAAAATAAACCATAATCTTTCCACTACAGCTACAATAGATATAGAAATAAAAAATCTCCGTCAGCTAATCCACAATATATATTCTATCGCCACCCGGTAATGACCCAAAACATAAATTTAATCACCAACCCGCTACTTCATAATTTCATCAAAGAGAGAAACAGACAAAGGGCGGAATTACTAAGAAACAGGAAATTTCCTACACGAGTTAGACAGAAACATACTAACTGCCATACAAAAAAGAATAGTAGAATAGTAGAATGGCAGTATAAATTCAAGAAAATCAAGTGTACTTTGGCAGATGTGCCAGCTGGGACAGAAACACGCATACCAGTCCTGGATTGGAAAATAGCAAAAGTAGTACCAGTATCCAAGCCTGGCAAACCTGCTACCTCCATTACAAATTGGAGGCCAAAAAGTTTGCTGAATAATTTAGGAAAAATTAAAAATCCTTGAAAGGATCATACACCTCCATCTCCTCAAACATCATAATCCCGCAGCAGTTTAGCTTTAGACAAAGCCATTTCTGCATCCAACTACAGCGGGTAACAGAACACATTATAGTGGGAAATAACAGGAACAGATTAATCCAGTTTATTCTATTAGATATAGAGAAGGCTTTCGATTCAATTGGCACAGCGTCTTGTTCACCAAATTGCACCATATAAACAACCTAATACCACTCATCTTCATAATCACTAGCTACTTTAAGAACAGAAGATTCTACCGTCAATGGTATATTATCCACAGTCAAGAGCGTACCCGCACGAATCCCGCAGGTCTCTCCTTTTTATTATAGACATCAACGACATATCAAAATCGAAGAACATGCACGCGGAAATAAGGTGACACTGCTAGTTTCTCCTGGATTCATAAAAAAGATACTAAGGACATAGAAATTCACCTAGACAAACTTCAGGTATGCACCATAACTGGAATATTACTATTAACTCCACAAAGATTTAAGCCTTCACATTTACGAAGAGAAGGGTTACACTCACGGACCACATAAAAGTAGCAGAATATTATATCCCATGGATCCCAGCAATCAAATATCTCTGAATCATTCTAGACTCGAAAATAATTTGAGGCCCGTCAATAACAATAAAACAACCCTAGCCTATCCCGTACTGAAGAAGCTCTCCAGTCCAGGAACAGTAAATTAAAAATCGCTATCACACTCAACCTATACAAAATATGCGTCAGGCCAATCATTGCGTACAAATGCCAAATCTTGGCGGCATTAGCCAAAACTCACATTAATAAGATACAAAAAATGCAGAACAAATTTCTCCGCACTATCCTGAATAAAACACATGACACGCCAATCAGAGAACCACACCACACAGCCAACATACAGATCATCCAGGAATATATCAACAACTCAATGGAAGCAGCTTAAAATATTATAAACATCGGTAAATATGATATTAACAACGCGTCATTCAAAATAAAAACCAAACTATCAAAACAGACTGACGCACTGCATGCAAGATAAACTGAACAAGAAAAGCTGGTTTTTTGAAAATTTTCTTGCTACCCTAAACACAAATTAAACTACAAATTAAACAACCACAATGATCAGGTTAAATAGATGTTAAATGCAGTTAATAGGGTAACACTGTTCCAGGTGCTGCAAGAAGGCAATACAGGTTAAGGCAAAAAAAAGAAAATGTATCATGTCTCGGTTGCGAGAAAACTGAGTATTAACCGTACGTTTGATTCTAGCCGGGATTCGCGGTGTTCTCTATGTTAGTGCTAATAGGATGTTCGATCGATGAAAGACAGAATTCACTAGAGGGTTGAATAATAACAGTAATAAATTGGTGACACTGTATAAGATATATATATATATATGTATACTAATTTACTGGTTATATAGACTTAAAGCTTACTCACTACCGAATAATACATATGGACACTGATATGGAAATAGAACTGAGCTAATACAATATGGATATAGAAGGACGACGCGGATTTAGAAGTACGACTGGGCTTTTTGAAATAAGACGTTGAACTGCGCGCCTTCTGATGACTTTCATCTTTTTTTATAGTATTAGTTATTGATGGCATGTGCTGACTTCGCATCCGAAGTGTCCGCCATCGCCCGAGAATGGAAAGTTGCAAATGGTGTGTAAAGCGCAAATGTCGGAAACGGTGCACAATTCGTGCATTCCTTACTTCATAATCAGCACTCTTTCATGCATTCACTCTTGCTTGACTCATATCCTCGATGTCAAAACACGCAAACTCGCCTCGATAACTCTGGCGACTAAGCAAACGTTGGACGTCCGACGTTACAAATGAAAAAAAGAAACGCTACGGGATTAATTTCCAGTTCCCAATCAACCTCCAAGCAAGGAAGTTGACCAAGCCTTCAAATTCGCAGTGCGCTAACAAACATTTATTTTCTATACAACTGCAGCACTATAGATGAACTGCCATCAAACCACCTACTTGTAACTCTTTCGCTTAAAACCCGAAGCAGTACAAGGTGCCTCATTAGCTCCTACCGTCTGAAACGCTTTCACAAAGAACCTCGCTAAACTTAAAATAAACCTCCAACTACAGACCACAGCCGACATAAACGACAAGATCAACAATCTCAACCAGCAAATACAAAAGTCATTTCGCAATGTGACCCACGAAACCCGAAACCAAAATCAACCTTCCTCCGCGGACTAAACCTTCCGAGACTACATCAAACAAAGAAATAAACGTAGAAGAAAGTTCCAAGAAACTGGTAATTTCTTTCATGAATTACATAGAAACTTATTCTCTAATCTCATCCATAAGCATATTATCGAATAAAGAAGCCAAAAATAGCAGGACAGACTTTCAAATATATAAAGAAAATGGACCACATACTTTGGCAAACGAACAAAATCACAGGAGGCACAAGAATTCGAATAACCGTAATAAAAAACATTGCCCTCAATACTCTTTGCTACATAAATGAAGAAAAGCATAAGGTCCTGCCGAAAACTTTGGAAAAATTCATAGTACCACTCATACACCATCGATCACGAAATCGAAAGTTTATATGCCCCTCAGCAGATCAAAAAACTTAATCAAGAAATCCTCCAACAACAAAGCCTAGACCGGACAAAATTACAATAACTGTATTTAAAACATTCTCAACCAGGCCCATCATCCAATTATGCTACATATGCTTCAAAACTTGCTATTCAAACTCTGCTATTTTTCTACGGCGTGGAAATTCGCCAAAGAAATCTCAATCCCGAAGCAGAGAAAACCCGCCACAGATGTGACCGGTCGATCAATCTTCTAAGTACTATCAGCAAGATATTCGAAAAAATCAGCTTCATCCTCATACGCCTGCTAACACATGTCAAAAATAACAGTATAATCATCCTACAACATCTTGGTTTTAGAACAAAATACTTCTGAATCCAACAGCTACAACGTGTCATGGAATACAACACCCTAGAAATAAACAGAAATAGATCAACACAACTTATCCTTTTTATCACTCGAAAAAAACTTTCGACTCAGTCTGGTGCAGTGCCCTCATAATCAAACTACAGAGAATAAACACTCCATCCTGGCTCATCAACACCTAAGAAATAGAAATTCTATGTCGACGGTACTCCCTCAACCACCAAAAGCATCACTGGCTCCATCCTAGACCCATTCCTATTTGTCCTTCAAATAAACGACATCCCAAACATCCCGAATTCCTACTTAACAGTTTATGCAGATGATATCGCCACCTTTGCCTTCCTATGGTGCTTCACCAGACGCAATAAAATACATTCAAGCCCACCATAAACTTCAAGAATACTTCCATAAGTGGAAACTCACAGTCAACTCAGCCAAGACGTAAACCATCACCTTCGCCAACAAGAGACCCAAGCTCACTGATCAAGTTATCGTAGCAGATCAAAATATCCTTTGGTCAAATAACTTAGCATACACCTAGACATAAAAATCATGCAATAACTAAAAGAGCAAAGGCTAGCTTACTTTACTCTTAACAGACTGTATTCGTTACTCTCAAGAAATAGCAAAACCAGGATGAAAGTAAACTTATACAAATCGTGTGTCAAATCCCATACGGCCACCAAATCTGAGCTGCAGCAGATAAGACATACATCAGCAGGGTCCAAAAGATACAAAATAAATCCCTGCACATCACCTTGAATAAACCTTACGATACACCAATTCGCAAACTCCACGCAATAGCTATCGTACAATCTATCCAAGACATTAAAAACTCGAAACCGCTTATCATCCAGAGCACCAAAATTCACTGATCAGCCAAACAGGAAATTATAATGTCAATGACATCTTACTGATCAATCAAGAAAAGACAAAATACGTAGTTAACACAATTAACACACAATATAAACCCAAAGAGGGTCACACCCCAGAAAGAAATTAACAGAGATATGCAGGTGAAGGTTTTTTGAAATATTTCCTACTACCTCAACAAGTAACTACGCAATCCCATTCTCTCCCCAAAACATCAGCACAACTAATGCTCACGTCTTTTACGCAGGTTAAAGGGTCACACAACCCAAATACTGCGAGAAAATCACTCACGAGTAAAAAAAAAAAAAGACGCTATGAGGGTCAGTAAAATAGTACACAACAATCTAGCAAGTCACGATGTAACGAAGGTGCGACTACCTCCACTGCGGATTCCCAGAAACAGATATTGGAATAGTTAACCTCTACGAATAAGCCGTTAATCAAGAACTATATAAAATATCAGAAAGATTGTAAAAATATCAATTGAAACACAATAGTCTGATTCAAAACTTCATGGATATCAGATATAACATCATATCAGAAAATAGCAAATATATCTTATATTTAAAAAAGACCGAAAGAACAAGTGCCGGTTAATATAGATATCAGTACCTGAATTAGAAGGCTCGAATTAGAATGCAATTCTGCGATTACCTAAAATAGATTTTTATAATATGAATTTTCTTATATACCAACTACGACTAACAGTTGTTAATAACTGTAAATATATGGGACTATGTTGTACCATATCTGTACATAGATGTCTTCGGGGTGCCTTATGTAATTCTAAAGAGTAGGTTAAATTCAGGGTAAATTACTACTATTTGTTAAACATTGCTAACTGCCTTTTGTCACTTTCCTAACACCCTCTCTATTGACAAGAAGATCGTTCGAAACAGTATCCAAAAATATTTTCATGCAGATGATATTGCTGATACATAACGTGTTAGAGTATAAGCACTCGAGCCTTAATTGATTATGTTACTTCGATTTAATTGTCGAGATACTTACAATACTTACAAGCGGCATGATGTATCTCCAGGATTGTTTGCTGATATAGTCTTGATATAAACCGTAGCTGCAAACCGGACATTTCGAAGCTTGAGCTATAGTTATCTAAGGTAAGCCACAGTTTCACCCGACGATACACATTGACTGAGTTCGTTGGTTTGAGCCGACAACGGTGAAATAGCCTTCCTGAAAGATGGGAAATATGGACTATAAATAATAACGCATTATGCAAGACTTGCAATTCATAATACTATTATATTATTTTACTTTCAATTTTCAGTTGTAGATAGAGATTCTGCGTAATACATTCGAGACGAACTTCAATCGACTTTTCACCTCGATACCTGAAAAAATAAATTTGAAACTTTCTTCTTATTTTTGGGATTGATGTGTAAATTTTACAAAACATTATTACGTTTTAATATCAATATGTCATTATTTATTCATTATATTGGTTTTTTTCACTACGCTTTTATACATGTAAAGTGTGGTTCGTCATCCGTTTTAAACGTGTGAAGAATTCCTTGTAGAAAAACGATATGTTTTATTAATTAAGAATATGTTAATCTGTAGATACAAGTCTAAAAAATGGGATTTTTACTAAATATTTATTAATTGATATTTCGTTAGAATTGAATATCAATTAATACTTAATGCGTTTCAAAATGATTCCAATATTTTGCAAATATTTATTTAAGTATACTTTTTTAATACAGAACATATTTTTCCCTTAAATTTTTATTTTCTTTCTTTTTTAAAATTTTGTTCATAATTTGTTTTTCTTAAAATAAAAATATCTGTGAGAACAGAAATATATTATCATTTATAATTTAATATAGTCATAGTTGTGGCAAGCCACTTTCTCCACTTGAGAGACGATTCAGAGGATCGGACCGATCGATTTATCCTCTATTTGATAATCGATCAATTCCTTTTGTAAAAAAAAAGAATATAATATACAATACACTATACATAATGAGCGAAATGTGCTCACTTCGAATAACTTCCAAGGTTTGCGTTGTACGAAAAGAATTTTTTGTGCGAAAGTTGTATGGTGAACAGCATTTTCTGATATGTGTGCTTTTTTTAACAATTTTTACAAGAGATTTTTATAAGAGATTTCGACTTTATTTCCAGTATTTTAAAAAGAATCATATACTTTTTGATCCATTGAATCAATGGTCAAATTCGATCAATCGACTCAGTGGCAGCTCGATATCCTGTATGAAAAAATATCGACTTACGTAAGTTGAAAAATTATTAGTTTAAGAGATATTTTAACTTCATTTTTAAGCAAAGACGAGAACAGTATGAATACAAGAATACTTCCCTCTTCGTCCTTCATATATTGATTTTATAGAACTAAAGTTAAAATATCCCCTAAACTAATAGTTTTCGGCATACGTTTAAGTTATTACTTCTTTTTATAAAGAATATCAGGATGCAATGTGTGAAAAATTATATGATTTCATTTAAAAAAAAAAAGTTAACTCATCGTGTAGCTACAAACAAATTAATTACATTGGATTATCACCCCGAAACAAAACAAGTTTCTCAACAAAACAATGTTTTCAAACAATGAATAGTTCTGGAAATAATTGCATTTTTTTATTGAAGTGCCTGGCATATATTCCAAATGATGTCTGATAGTACTGGAAGAGCTAATACAAAATTGACATATTAAGTATTAATTGTCATCAAATAATTCGTAATTATGAGCTAGAATATTTCGAAAATTAAGCTGTCAGTCCTTGATATTTTTATTTTAAACTTTCCAACACATTAGTGATTATAAGTTCCTTATTGCAACATAAATATTTGCAATTGTGTTTGATTCTAATCAACGGATTTAAGTTTCGTTCAAAATACAATTTATCTTTTCTGGCACTTAAAAAATTCACTTATCTGGAACAATCATAATCATTATATTTTTATAATGTGCAACTAAATACAAAGTGTAAATTAATAATCATGTATATAAGTAGTAAAATTATTCTGCAATCAAAATTTGATACTAGATTAATATTTTGAATTTATAGAAAGCACTCAAAGACAAAAAAGAGCACATTTATGTGACTCAAATATCTTAAATTCATCCGCAACACACGCGCGCTCACACACACACACACACACACACACACACACACACACACATGTAGATCGATATACAATAAGTTAAGGAAATAATTCAGAAATAAAGTTCGAACAAGAAAGTTCTACAGCACAATTTTACTAATTCAAACCTTCTTGCCGTATGAATAAAAAATCTAACCAACTCAACCTCGTATATACAATCATTGCCATTGAACCAGCTGCTTTTCATTAGCGTTGAAGGCAGCAAGTTATCCGTTCTAAACGCAGACTTAGATTGGGACCCGATAAGGCATGATTACGCATTGTTGAGCACCCTGCATTTAGAGTATAAACTTGATTCTCTGAAGTCACATCATTATAATAGAGACTGCTGAACGGAATGGACGTTGAGGAAGTTATTATAATTACGAAATTACTTTCTAAAGAAAACGAGAAAGGAAATATTAAGCAGGGTTTCTTGTTACAAGAATTTTGCAATAAGTAGATATATAAACATAAGTATGTAGTATATAATTCTCTAGAACCAAATAGATTTCGGTAATTGCGACAATGCGTAAAGAGACATATGTACATAATTTAAGGAAGATACCTTTAGTCACGCTTTTTCACAATGAATGAACTCCAGGTATACTTTTATTCCGGCGCATTATTTCCAACACATTCCAAATGCGTGCGACGTTATTATATATAGTACCTTATAGTGGCAATAATAACGTACATTAACTGTGTCATATTTTCGTATGATCAGCTAATGTACTACAATCATCACTACTTCTGAGTGGAATAAAATAGCATAAAGTAGGACCAAGATATTTTGAATTGCTGGAAAAGTATTTCTTTCTCATTTTATGTTCTCATCTTGGATTCTCACGAAAATATTTCTTACTATACCCAAATTTTCAAACGTAGGTACTTATATATCATAGAAATTCAATGCTGCTGAGTGATGGTTTCCTTGCATAATAAAAAGTAGCAATTTCTGCATTGATAATGATAAATAATACCATTTCATAGTATATCTGAGAAAACTATATTGGAGATTAGTAGACGAAAAAGAAATGCAATAAAACGTGACATTTGATATAATTTTACATTCTATAACATATCTCGGAATTTTCTGTTTATAAACGATGCTTTGTTTAAGACTTAACTTATTTGTGTTTCGAGGAATAAAACATTATAATGGTCAGGATATTGTTATCAGAGGAATGTGCCACTAATTTGGTTTTCTAGAGTACCCAAAACCGAAAGTGTATCCAAAAATGAAAATTCAAGAATCACGTAGCAAGTTCTGATTCTTCCGAAATTTCCGATAGAATCGGGTTTTCCGAAAATTTCGAAATTACGAAAGATAGAGCATGAAGTAAAAGTAATAACTAATTGATACCC
This sequence comes from Tetragonisca angustula, assembly GCA_036937485.2. Lineage (NCBI taxonomy): Eukaryota > Metazoa > Arthropoda > Insecta > Hymenoptera > Apidae > Tetragonisca > Tetragonisca angustula. The sequence goes on along the minus strand of JAWNGG020000057.1, from coordinate 734,514 downwards.
AAAGTGATAACCGAAGGTAATATTTTGTTTCAAATTTTCGTTCAAAAAGCCAGTTTTTGAGTAATAATTCTATTTCCTTTTGGAATGCAAACATTTTCCGGAATTTAACGGAATCTGATCCGAAAAAAATATTCGATTCGGCCTGACATTTTCGGGTTCTCACACACCACTTATTTGTTGAAGTGGAACTATATTTGTGACGTTATTTATTCATTCAAAAGTTACTAATCCACTGATACTCTAATTGTAGTTTTACACATTTCACATCTTTGCTTCATTCTTTATGTATATAACTAGTAATCTGCATCAAGGAAATAGAAAACTTTGGTACCGTATTCGACAGCCACTAAGGCACTTAAAAGGAACTAAAAATCTGAAAGCCCTTCCGTTCCGAGATTCATGATGAAGTTTTGTAAGAATATTCAAAATTTATTTAAATGAATCGCTGAAATCCATTCGTTTTCTAACAGTGCGTATTTCTCTTAAGAAACGTTCAAAAGTTATTATATTTCAAATTCAATATATATTAATCTAGTATATACTTAATATATATTAAATATATATTAACCCTCCGCCTCCTGTGCCGGAGTCACAGTTTTGACCTGTACTGGGAATTGCTTGTGCTAGTGATCGCACTGTGACTGTGCGCCATGTATTTGCCAAATTGCCGAAGTGACGATGACTAAAGACGAAAAAAATCAGTTTCTAGCAACGTTCTGAGGAAGAAAGACCTGTGCAGCAAATCGAAGCAATTTTTTATTTCAAAGTTTATTTCATATTTTAGTGGTTTTATTATTATAATATTTTAGTATTTAGTAGTAGTATTATTATTTTTGTTTTTAGTATTTAGTATTTTATACTATTTTTATATTTAGTATTTTATATTATTTTTGTATTTACTATTTAGATTTTAGTTTTTAGCACTATTTTAATATTTTACTATTTTTATTATTAATTTACTGTTTTTATTATTATTTTTGTTCTTTTTATTATTTTTTTCCATTGTTTCTATTTGTTGACGCAATGTTTTCATTGTCAACGAGCAATTTTTCTTTGTCTTCTTTCGCTCCATTTGTACAAGATGTTCCTGACAGTAAATGACATAAATGTATAGTAAATATATATAACTTTATTATTCATATGACCATTATTTGTCCCTTGTACTCCTACATGTTCCTATATGAGTCGGGTGTCTGTCACTGTGTTGGTACAATATCGGTGAAAACTTCGGTCTCGAGCGACCGTCACTCTGTACAGTATCCGTGAGCCGTCTGGACGACCCTAAATATACATGAGTGGGATATCCTTATAAGTGAAAATGACCCAGCACCGGATCCTTAGCTTAGTCGGAGTGTTAATATATACAATAGTATATCTCAAATTTTTTCACATAAGGCATTAATCTGATTTTTAATAGTATTATTGTCGTAAATCAAACTTTTAATCAATTCTGCCAAATAAAAGTCCATATTATGTTTTAAATTCTGCATTTAACGATTATTCCGTTGTAGTTAATATTCGATATAAACAGAAAATGTTCATTTCTCGAAAGAAGAGTTTTGATTATTTTGGTCACACTAATATGATCCAATTATTTCCTTAGTGACAATAGAATATTATAACAAATAATTTAAAAAATTCAATCCTGTTCCATAAATACCTTTTATAAAGCTATTATTTACAATATGAAAAACATGTATAATAATATAAAATTATATAACATTTAAATTATATATATATATATATATATATATTTATATTTGTATTTATATATATACATACATATATTACATACAATAGTATACTTATACAATAAATAATGATAAACATACTTTTTCAAAACATGTGGCTTAAAGTAACAAATAGACAATAGGCAACCACATATAGAATGAATCATACATAAATCAATCATAAAGATTAATAAAAAATTAATAACAGGAGATTAATATAAAATACCAATAATAAAAAATTATTTTGCCTACTTACGGAATATAAAAGAATTTCTGACTTTCGTCGAATACGCATTGTATTGTATGATAACGAATAACTAATAATGATCATGGTAATATTTGTAATTACAGCAAAGTTTATAATCGTGACAAAACTATGTTCATTGCATATCGTCCAGGAAATCTAGATATGCCGTATAAACGTAATAAAATACAGGGTTGAGAATGTGAATCTGAAGATTTCTGAAATGAAATAGTTTCAAGTTTCTAAGTATGTCAATACGAATGTATTACAATATCATTGAATTTTACGTAGAAAGATTTCTCTGATATTATTATGATATTATTATATTATTCCATTATTTTTCAGAGACTACTCCAACTAAGATTCAAAGATTTGTTACTAATTTTAAGATTTTATCATTTACATTTTATCAAGAAGCCTTGTAATTTTAATCGTTATAAATCTCAAATTAATCGTTGCTTCAAATTTCGAATCTTATAATTTGTCCAGATAATTACATAATTAGTAATCACAACAAGACGAACTTACGTGCTTTAATCTTTATATTATTAATTAAAAAAACTGACAGATTTCCAGATTAAAGATCGTCAGATTTTTGCTACATTATGTATGCGATGTTTTCAGTACGGGATGTTTCAATACGTGATATTACTTACATTGAACATGACCACTGCGTAACATATTGATGTTCCCACAGAGGCTGATAGGTCGAAGAATGGAAAAATGTGTTTCAGGTATCTAATCCACCTTCGAGAAAGAATGAATTAATATAATATGACCATGTCTACGCAATATAATGAATCTAACTTCACGTTAATGCAGAAAAATTTCAGAAAACATTTAAAATATTTCATTTTAAAGACAGTAACTATTTTCAAAAATAAATTTTGCATAAATATTGCCAAATTACCACTTAACTGAGAAGATACTAACTTTATTATTAATTTATAAATTTCCAATGCATTTATTATTTTGTTGCATATAACGATATCCTTCTTGAAAATGGCTATTTCTATCGAATTCCCACCCACAGCATTTTTCATTTGGTAACTAAAAAGTGTGAAAAACTTCATAATATCCAGTTGCTATTTATATAGAATCGAAAATATATTCATACAGCAATTTATACAGTCCACGTATATGCAAAGTAGTCAATAAAAAGAAAATGTCACGACAAAGGATAACTGTTGGAATCAAAATATTTGTAATGTTCGCCAAAATGGCAACCAAATATTAATTTCCAGATTTTTCCAGAAGCGTCGTTGAAGCAATCGGTAAATAACATAGATTTTACAACTTTCGTTTGTAGGTATTAAAATCTCGAGAATGCGAGGTGAACGAGACGCTGTCACACTAATAACGAAATAACTGCTACAAAATAAAACTGTAATGTATTTTAAATGTAAAATATTATCGTTATACGTTTCCGCCGCCTTATGCGACGATTAAATAAATATTTGTATAAAATATTCTTACATAAATATTTGTATAACGATTTCCCATCACTACGTGTGTTTCAAGTATTTTAAATTCTTTGTCTGATACGTGATTCCAAACACGTTTTATTCTTTAATTCCTCTATCTTGAAAAATCCAGAAAAAGTGTTATATGATGACACGATATTACAATGACTATTTAAAATTAACTGAACATTCGTAACTTACATTTACAAATTTCATAAGTAATAAACCATATATTATATTTACATTTGCTATCAAAATGGTAATGCTTGCTTGCAATGTTAACAATAGAGTGGTGCAAGTGTTGTTTTTTACGAGACAAAACTGCAACGATTGATAACATGAATATAAATAAAAGATTAATTTTTTCGCAAGTAATGCATCAATATATGAACGAGAAAACCGGTTAAATAATTATATTTCGTACGAATGGAATATTCTTACCACCAAAATTGTTGAATCGAGAAGAAGTAGCAAACATACGATCGTAGTATGCGCTTAATTTCGTTGGTTCGTATGTTGTCAGTCCGATAACGAAGGAGCAAAATTTCAAGAGTCTATAATACTTGTAGCCAATGAAGTCTATTCTCTTCGATGGTCGGGAAACGTTTGACAGTGGTCGTAACTGTACACATTTCGCAGAAAATTAAAGACAGGGACAAAAATATTGATACTGTTACGTGCTATAAACTTCTAAAATAAGCATAAGGGGAAAATGACTCTCCATCGATGTGCGTGAATAATGAACGTCTTTTCGAGAAAAAACGTTACTTTTGTTCTTTCTCTTCCTGTACCCCTGCAATTTTTGCACAATTGCGCTGAATTTTGAAAAAAAAAATTGTCTCTGTGACATAGGGGAAAGTGTCAATCAATTCTAGGTATTTTCTTGCATTTCCATGTTTTACGGCAACGTAAGTACAGCATGAAAATTACAGGTTACGGAAAGAAGAGTCAGTTCTTTACTGTCATTTGAAAAATGATGTCAGAATTTCTCTTAGGGCTATTGTTCTGTTGTACATTTTATTTTTTTCGTGTTTTGTAAAGTATTAAAAACGTCCTCCTCGTACTGTGCACTATTTGTACCAGACATAATAGACATCGTGAAGTCTTTCATAAATCTCGTGAAGTGTTACATTTCACGAAAATTTTTTACAGAAAGTGCTATTTTTTCTTTAACGTACTGCTTTTTACTAGGACGAGAATATTTTTATCTTGTTTTAAATTGCAGTATTTCCAAATTAATCCAGAATAACATTATCGTGAATACTGAATTAAGAACATCATTGAAATATTATACGATCAATATTGTTGCTGGAATAAAAAGAAAGGTAATAGTATGTACTTTGCTGTTTAAAGTTTGCATTGTATCTTTGCATTGTTTGTATGTTTGAAAGTTGTATACACCTGCTGATTAATTTTATTATGCTCTTTAATATTACATTTATTTTGATACAATGAATCTTTAAATTCCCTGTATTCTCATCTTCTTGCATTTTTACTGAATTCATTGTTTGAATAAAAAAGTCTGTAAATTATACTATATCTTTGATGTATGTATAAAAGACACGATGCGTAATTATAAAAATATCGATGTACTTGAATCTATCTTCAATCGATATTATTTTCGTTCGTGTTTATTCGGAATTACATTATAGACTGTTACAAGCATGTGAAATTAATAACATAATTCAAAAATTAATCATAGGTAGAATAAACGGATACTTTTCTTGGAAATAGTGTGAAATCGACTTTTCCGACTACGATGCAGAAGCAAAATCTACATACTGTGACTCCCATTAATATTGAAATTGTCATACTTTATTAAAAATTATCGTATAATAATAAACTTAAATTCATTTCAAATCCTAAAGCCTTTACTTTTAAAATATGTACATTATTCATATTAATTTAAAGCGTTTTTAGCCATGGTATTGTAGCGGCCTATAGTCCCTCGAGTACGAGTTTCGAACAGCGACTCGTACAGGCCGCAAGGCTCTACGCCTAGCATCAAAGTCTAGCAATCTTCGACGTTAAGCAGAGTGCGGAACACCGCTAGGATGGAAATGACCATCCACCCTAGCGAATAGTTAACAACAAAAGCGTCTGGGGTATAAGGGGTCGCTGCCATCAGTCCCACTGATGAGTCTAGATAGCGACTCTGAGACGAAACGCACAACCTCCAGTATTTTCCCTTTCCTTCATCCTTACACCATCAACACTCCTTCGCCCTTCAGTATTTTTCGTCTCGAAAGTGTAATAAATTATCTTAGTGCGTGAAAACAATGAAAAAATTTCTTTCATGATTAAATATACAATGACTCTTTAAAACTGTATGTTGTTTTTTCTATAATTTATTGAACTATGAATATTGGACGAAAATATTATGATTTTTTGAAGTTTCGTCATCTCATTCTGATATTCTGACTATCCTAAGATTTTAGAGACGCGAATGCGAAGGAGTGATTGAGTAGTTTGAACCCACGACGCGAATGCTCAATAGTTATTTCTCATGCATTCTGACATTTAGCGAAGAATTAATTGAAAATGGATGCTAGATTTAAATTTAGCTAAATTGGGGAACGAATAAGCATTCGTTCGTTTCATCCAAATGTACTATTGGAAATGTTAGATACAGTATATTATACACTTCCAGGAGTCAGAAACGACCAGTTAGAAAATTTCACGGATATTCCCAATTGTTATGATACATTTTTCGATTGTGGATAAAGATATTTCGAACATCAAACATTTAATTATCTACAGCTTGACTATTTTATCATAACTTCCTGAACATATATTAGTGATTGTAGATCCATTATATTTGCATGAATTTCGTATAGAAATAAGTTTAGGTTATTCTTTCTCGTTTTAAAATCTATGCCACTTATCCGAAACAATTAAAATAAATACATGTTTATATTGCCTTTATTAAATACTGCGTGTATATATATATATATATATATATATATATATATATATATATATGTATGTATGTATGTATGTATGCATGTATGTACACAATATATATGTGGGATAGGCAGTTCTGGGAAAGAGCCTAGGACTTTCCCTGGTGCTCGACTGCAGATGTGTACATAAAGAATAAAGAAAGTTAGGCCTGGGCCTTGAGACTGTTTATGGCCAGCCCTTCAGGCCTAACGTCTAAGACTAAGAATATGGATGCGTTTGCGTGTATGTGTGTATCTGTGTAAGAGTGATGAATTTTGTGAAGAAAAAAGAGAGTGAGTATCGAGAAGTCAGAGGGTGCGTATCGAGAAGTCAGAGACGAGTGTCGAGAAGTCGAGACGTAAAAGAGAACAGAGTGAGAGTTACGAAAAAGAGAATAGAGTGTATCGAGAGTTGTGAGAATTAAGAACTCAGTGTACATCGTTATTCATTATTCAATATTAATAAACCAATCTTACTTATTCAACTCCAAATAAATAAATGATTTCATAAAATTCCTATAAATTGGGATCTCGTCCGGGATACCTAAAATTGGTGACTCAGCCGAGATTCCTACATATATGGACATAAACTAGCATGCGCTTAGTCTAAAATTATTTTGGATTTCAAATGGGTTATCAGCTTAATATTCGAAAACGTCAGGAAATGTATGACAGATCTATATTTGTTTATTTTCTCTAATTACTTTATTACTCTGTTATTCTATATTGCTTGACGAAACGAATTTGTGATTTATTTAACCGACATTAATTCCTAATATGCAAAGATATTGTTCTGGCCCAGAACAGGTCAGTCGCACAAGTAGGCGACTGTTGCAACAGCCATAACTCACTCCAACATCTGGCAAGGGATTTTATTAACGGTCAAGACCATAAACATGCCGACCTTCCCAAGTTCCCTGTCGTCCTTGCTAATTGCACCCCCTGCATGCAAGATGGGACTGGGGACATGGAAAGGATCGGCATGATCAACCAACGAGGAAAAATCCTAGAGGCCACCCTTGCCCGATATGGAGGGAGTATGGCCCTGTTGCCTATATAAACACAGCTCATGCGATTCACTCAGGAGGAACTAAGGAGAAAGCAGTCGCGTCGAGTCATTCGAGAGTCAGTCATTCAATTCATTCGATTCATTCATTCGCTCAATTCGCTTCAGCCATTTATTCATACAGCTTACAACTCCTGCATCATACACACAGTCAACAGTCAATCTGATCTCGTTGTTAAATATACTTGTTTTCCCAAAAATACGCATCCATTATTCCAACCGCTCTCCGGCGGAAGTAAAAGACCAGACGAGGGACGCACGGACATCACATACACCGTGTTGTGCCCATACAGATATATTATATTTAAAAAACGAATCCCGGAAGTTTTGGATTGCATCATTGCAAATAAATAGCTATTAAATAATTATTACTATCAATATTTTTAATATATTTAAATACATTAGATACCAATGAATAGCAAAAACACATTTTCAAAATGTTTCAAAGATAGTTATAGTAAGGTAGAATTAATTGGAAATATGCTAAATGTGAGAATTGCTATTTTATACAGAATGTCCGTAGTCAACCGATTGGGAGGTGATATTACATGTAAAAATGAGTCGAGAAGAAAAAATAAAATTTGTTTATTAAAGCCCTTGTTTCTTATGAAAATCGAATTCGAAAATTTATCAAGCATACTTAAATTTGGCTAATTCTAAATATGATAGAAAGAAATAATTTTAACAGAAAATTGTTCTACGTAAGAGAATAAATAAAAAATGTAGAATAAAACTTTTTCGTAAGATGCTTTCTTTTAAAGAACATCAAATTTAAAAATTTATCAAGTGCACATGTACATACTAAGCCAATTCTTAATAAAACAGTTTATATTCAAAGTTTATTTTCTTGAAAATGTTGCCTTAAACGAAAACATTTCAGTCTATATCTGTCACTTATTTTTGCATTTTAATATAGAATATCCTCATGCCAATTATTCGATCATCCCTTGTACGGAATTAGTTAAATTCAAGTATAATTGACAAAATTTTCAAACTTACTTTCCTTGAAAACGAAAAAATGTTAAGAATATCTGATTATGTACTTTATCATTATATTATTATATTTCACTATAATGTTACTTTAATAAAAAATTTTTATTCTTTCTTCTCGATAAAATTTTACATGTAGATTTATCTCCAGTCACAGTGTAGGATATTGCATATGAAGGACAGATACTTTCCCCCATTCTTTTTATTCGATTTTGAAGATAGAGAAGAAAGAATACCTTTAGCCAATAAATAAACATGATGATATTTCTCACGTGAATGAAGAAATTTTCATTGTGCTCCACTTTAACCCAATAAAAGTTCATGGAATGTTAATATAAAATATCATTTAGTAACACTAACATATCGAACCTGTTATATTTCTGTTCAATCAGTTATAATCGTCATTATTATTTCTGCATGGAATACAGCAGCGTAAAGTAAGACCATGACAGTTTAGCTTGCTGAAAAGTATTTATTTCTCACTTCGTGTATTTGAACATTTCAAGAATGTTTCTTACCACGCATAATCTTTCGAAAGTAGTTAGTAGTACATACATAAATATTTAATACTCTTGGTTGATAGCTTCCTCGCATAATGAAAAGTAGCAATTTCTGTGGTGATAACAGCAAATTGCGTCTGCAATATATCTGAGAAACTCGTATTAACATTAGTAAACAGAAATGGAATAAAATATCCTATTTGATACAATTTTAATATCTTCTACAGCGTATTTCAGAACTTTCTATTGACAAACAAAGTTTTTATATTTAAGAACTTATTTCTTAACTTACTTCTTAACTTATTTCTTAACTTATTTCTTAGTCATTTTTATATTGCGGATATGGAGAGTGTCTCATTTTAATCTTTTTAAACAATATCTCTCAAACTATTGGTTTACCGTAAAAAATCTTTTGTATTTCAAAAGGGACATTTTATGATGGTCATGTATTTTATTTACGTGAACGTATTTTTGAGATTTGTTTCTTTCAAATAGAACCACATACACGATATTGTTTGTTCATTCAATAGATGCTGTGTACTATTCGCATTTCAATCGTACCTTCACACACTTCGCACCAATTCATATTTCATTTTCCATACATAAAGGGTGTTAAGAAAATAAGTGGTCACACTTTGATAATGTATTTTATTGCTATTAAAAAAAAGAAAAAATCACATAGGCCCGAAAACTTTTTCTTTCCGAGATTCAAACATTTTTTCATCATGGTGAATCCTACAAGAATATATAGGATTTATTTTAAAAACTTGTTAAAAATCCATTTTTTTTGTTACGATACATGTTCTCCCCAATTGTCCAAGACGTTCAACAATTATTAGTGTAGTCCAAGTTTGGAATAGATTCGGCAATAATTCGATTTTTTATTTTCAGGCTATCAGTAGTATTATTGTAAGTTTCAAATAATTTTAAATAATTTTCAGGCTATAGTGTTATTATCATAAGCTAAAATTTTAAAAAATTTTCATAAATAGAAGTTCAAATTGATCGAAGAAGAAAATTTTTGGCCTTATATTTATCTGACCTTCTTGGTTAGTAACATTAGAATAAGGTATCAAAATTTGATAACCAATTTTTTTCGACACCAGAATTCTATTTCTTTAAAACTACCATTTATTGTGAATTTGGTTTTGAATATATATATATGAGAACTTAATGAGAGAGTATGAGTGATGAGACAATGGTGGGAGTAAATGGCGTGACAAATTTCTTTGTCTCGAGACAAGCGAGTGAGAGTCCTTTGTCTAGGAGCAATCGTCGTAAGGTAGCCACTGAGTTAATATCGAGAGTAGTCGCAATCCAGTCGTCATCCAGTCCAATCGAAGTACTGAGATAACAGAGTAGTGAGAATAGTAGTTCGGTCATGTTAGTGCGAGAGTTCTGTATAGTGAGCATATTAGTGAGAGCTATGAGAGAGTGAGATCACGTCTAGTGGATAGTATGGCTTATTAATAAGAACTGTTATATGTATATTCTACTTTACCTATGTGTGTGTGTGTGTGTGTGTGTGTGTGTGTGTGTGTGTGTGTGTGTGTGTGTGTGTGTGTGTGTGTGTGTGTGTGTGTGTGTGTGTGTGTGTGTGTGTGTGTGTGTGTGTGTGTGTGTGTGTGTGTGTAAATATATTATTAAGGTATGTTAATCGAAAGAACGTACTCCTTTCCACTCACAATTTATAACGTGTAATATATATTATTTATTGAAATGGTAATTATAACAGTAATGATAATTATATGATAAATATATGTCTTCTAGGACGTATTCATAAATATTTAAAGCAAAGAATAAGTAATGAACAACACAGAATAAATATTATATAATGAAAAATATAAACAATTAATAAGTAATTAACAAATATTGATAATTTTAAATATGTTACTGTTACTGTTTTTATTTCATTTTTTTTATTTTTACATATAGCAAAAATGTCAAGGCCAAAGATCGAAGAGGTGCAGTTCTACTGTATTATGTTATTTTTATTTGATTCAAGATTAAAGCCCAACGAAGCTACAAAAAATGTTAATGAAACTTTCGAAATCTTGAACATCCGTCAATGCTAACAGTGGAAATCTTAAGAATAAACCGGGAAGATCACAAACAATCGATGACGACGTGTTGAAATCATTGGTGGAATCAGATACGCGCAAAACCATTAAGAAATTGTCGCAGGATATCGGCTGTCCCTGGTCGACTGTAATTCATTTGAAAAGACTAGACATAAAACACAGGCAGGAGGTTTTGATTCCGCACGATCTATTGCCGTTTGCTTCAGATCGGCGAGTGACCATTTGTTATTCGCTGCTGACCAGATATGAAACCAATTCGATTCTGAAAAGAATTGTTACCGAAAACAATAAATGGATCCTTTACAGCAATCCACATAAAAAAAAGCAATGGCTTTATCCAAGTCAAAAACCAGTTTTAACACCTGAACCATCTTTGTCATTAAAAAAGGTTATTTTATGTGTCTGGCGGGATATTTCGAGTGTGATTCATTATGAATTATTAAAACCTGGTCGATCTATTGGAAAGATTAAATGCGGAATTACTAAAAAAATGATTCGTTCTGGTGAATAAGCAACGACGCATCTTGCAACAAGACAAAGCGAGGCCGCATGCAGGGAGAAATCAAGATTTCGGTCGGCGTTTTTAAATTGCTTTTGAACCACCGTTGGCATTTACGGATAATCAAGATTTCGCCGTAATATTCATTAACATTTTTTGGGCTTCATTGGGCTTTAATCCTTTATCAGACAAAAATAACAACATACACCGCAACTGCACCTCTTCGATTTTTGGTCTTGACATTTTTTACTATCTGTAAAAGTAAAAAAAAAAGATGAAATGAAAACAGTAATAAAAAATGACGCACAAAAAAGCGACATTACTTTCTGCTTTACCTAATATAATGGTAGTAATACATGTAGTATAGTATAAAGAGAATATAGTAAAGTAGAGTGTAAAAAATTTCTGACTTTCATTGAATACACATTATATTAGAGAAGATATATTAGAAATGTATACTAACTGCACTATATTGCTTACAAAGAGAAAAGTATCTTTAATCATGACATAATTATCTGTAGATATTACCCTGGAGATCTAGGAAGAATATACTTAATAATAGAATATAATATTAAGAATATAGTGTATAACACAATACAGAACTGCAAATAACAATCTGAACTTTCTTAAAATGGAAAAAAGGTTTAAGTTTTTAATCTTCAGTATGTTCCTTATATCAATTCAAGTATGCTACAATGTCATTAAATTTTTTTGAAGAAGACTATTGTGAGATATTTTCCATTATTCTATTCTAATCTAAGTTCAAAGATTTGTTATTATTTTGTCAACCATTTCAATAAGAATTGTTGCAACGTTATCTCTTAATTATTGTCTTAAATCTTAAATTAACGATTGTTTTAAATCTGTAATCTAACATTTTGTTCTTCAAGTTTCTACAGACACAGTTATAGTAGGCCAATCTATGGCTTCAACTCTGTGTAATCAGTTAAACAGCTGTGTTATCATCAGAACTTTTCGGACAATCCAATATATTGACAGTGATAAAATTAATAGGTAGATGAATGAAAAATTGTGTTCCAGATACTTAATCCTGCTTCAAGCAAAGAATAGATTAACATATAAGCATGCAATGTAATCTACTTCTGTGTAATGTAAAAGTACTTGGACAGAAATATTTAAATTCAATAAGTCAATACACATTTGCACACATAATTTGCGGAAATATCTTATTCTAAGAAAAAAATGTACTAACTTCATTATTCAGTTATAAGTTTCTAATAAGTTTACTATTCCTCTGTGCATAACGATATTTATTTCTCGGAGTTGACCTCCACGAACGAACTTTTGTTCATTGCATTTTTTACCTGATGGCTAAAAAATATTAAAAATTTCATAATATCCTGATGTTTGTCTGCATAATATTATAATCAAGCGATACTTACATAACAATTTCACGGAATAAACGTAAATATACAAATTAGTAAAATCTTCTCATACCTGTGGAAAAGTACATTTATTTATTTTTTTTTTTAGATTACATCGATGAAAATGATCTTCAGGATAATGAAAAGAAATCGGAAACACTGGATATTGATGCAATATACGCGACTGACTGTACTCTCGAGGCTGGTTTCTAGATATTCAAAAGTGTTTTGATTTCAGCAATGGATGTGAACTTCTCCTATCTAACCAAGTGATGAATTTTACTTGTAAATGAGGCTACTTTACTTCACGATCGATAAAAAATAGAAATTCTTTCCTGATTACTTGATGAAATGGTAGAGATTCTTCTTCGATCAAGTAAATATTAAAGGATAACATTCAAAAGAATGTCCAACGGAAATATAAACTAGACCACGATTCAGAGCTCAAGAATGTTTAATATTAACACAATAACACATATAATTAATATTATAAGAATAAAAAGAGAATTTTCTGTTATGTAGACCTATATATACAAATACAATTGGCTTTCTAAAATTTTAATCACTCAATATTATGTATTTGTTATTATTTTAAATGAAGAAATATGTATACTATTTCCAGCATGCAATCTTTCACTATTACTGATACAAATTTTTGAATATTCTTTTAAAATTAATGTTTTTCTTCTTTTCTTTAATACAAAGTGACATATATCTGAAAGACATCTGAGTGCTATTTTCATAAGAGGAATAAAAGTTTCTGAATTGATTTGGGTACTATTGCGTCAAATTAATTTGATAATAATGACAAGAGCAACTGTTTTACAACAAATTCAAGAAATTTTTAACGGTGATCAGTAATTTTCTTCATAAGTAAAACTTAATCTAACTTTCTGTAGGAACATAACATATTCGTACCGATATATATCTCTAGTTCTTTTATGTGTTTCTTGTTCAATTCATTTAAAGAAATAATCAACTTCATGCAACAATAAAACAGGACAAATGAAAAAGAATATATTATGCAATTTATTACTTTATATTAATAGAAATTACCTCCATTAGACTGACATGTGATTCTAAAACGACTTACGTTAGGGATTAAATAGCGAAACTAACACGTGTTTGTGAGGACCAATTTCATATCAGTAGTGTATAGTAGAAAGTTAATTACTACAATGATAAAATACAATGAAGCAGAAAGTGCTAGCTTTTACACAATAAAATTACGATCGATTAAACATGCGATTTAAAGGAAAAGACATGGGCAAATTTATGAGAATGAATTTTCTTCTGTTTCTCGTAATATCGTGCATGAACGCATTTAAATTAGGAAAAAAACCGCTTTCTCATCAATATTAAAAGTAAAATATTATTAATTTTTTGCAGTTAGTCGTCTGACATGCCGACGTTTCTACTGGTATAGTACATAGATATATAATTATAGTATGTGTGCCCTACCGAACACAATAGATGTGGGGTTCATACCGCGAAGGACAAACTCATCGAACCAGGGAAAGCAATTTTCCAATTTCTGATTTCTTGACGGCAGGGATTTTCCGTGACCATATTTTATACCTTTCGTTACCTTCCATCTTCTATTGTAGTTATACTGGACTACCAATTCCAAGACTCGGTAAGCTCTGTCATCGCAATGGTCCCCATCATAAAACAAATCTCAAAAAGGAGATGCGAAAAATCAATTCATCGAGCCAAGAATAAAACCTTTAAATTCACTATTTTTTCCACGGCAGGGAGTTGCCTTGACTGTACTTTATGTTTTTTCGTCCTTACTTTAGTTCATAGTCATGCCGACTCTCAATTCTAAGGCTCGGTGAATGTCTTTTTCGCAACTTTTCTACACCATCCATAAATCCAATAGATTGCGAAGGACACATTTCGGGACCATCGGAAAGTACAAATACTATTTTCTGGGACCGACCTCACGCACATTTGACAGCAACTAGCACATCTCCCTAATCCCGTAACAATAGAGCCTACAAATATATAAGACGAACGCACAAGGAAAACGCAGTTAATGCTTTTCTTGCAATCGCGCAGTACGCACAGAAGTTTCGAAGTAACCCACTCAAATCCTATCATCTACGAATTCAAACTCTTACGACAACTACATTCCTTAATCTTACCATTCCAACATCAAACCAACTCTTATTTGAAACAGCTGACTTTCATTAAAAATTTTCGTTGAAAGTCAGCAAGCCACCGATCTGCTCCACGCTCTTCATACATCGAGTTTAGATCGGCACGCGACAGTATGCAACAAGTTGTTTCCTGTCCTCGCAAACGATACGTGTATTTTACCACAATGAAATATATAAATGAATCAATAACCAGAAATTTCAGGAGATTTTGTTCATTATTGTTTTTAACACTCAGTAAGTTAAAGAAATCGTAAGTTAATTGTTTCAATCAACTTTTCAAAATAATACTTTTTTTTGTTCGCTCGTTACAGAGAATATTCATTGGAAACTCAGGTTCCCAACTTCAACATTCAGAAGATTATTAAATTTTAGGAATATATAGATTTATATTATTATTTTTATTTTAGTTACCAAGTTCATTTTGTGTGATTAAACTTAACATTCCTTTATTTTCATTAAAAATCAGCTTACTAATTTGTTTAAAATTAGTCTCATAGTTATCAATTGAACTTGTTATTCTAATATTGATAATATGCTTCTAAAATGTCTCCTTTGAATTTTACGACTTTATATACCGAACACTATGTGTTAACATAGAATTATATAGAGGAAAATAATATAATAATCTGTATTGGAAATTGAAGCTTTGATGGAGAATTGTTATATCAGAGAATTATTTACATAAGTGCAACTATGCTTGAAATCGTAAGCAAAATAAGCATGATTATATCAAAAGTATCTCAATATGTGAACCTATTGATATCTTGATATAAAATGTGAAATTACTTATTTATTTAACTGATGAATTAGTGATAGCCTCTTCTCTTTGGATACGGCTATTAATAATACGGATATTATGTAAATGCAGAAAGCGGGGCCTAGCAATATGATGTAGCTGTATGAATCCTTGGTTATGAAGTACCGATAATATACAGTGAAGTATAATTAAATGAGATTCGTAGATCATGAACATATGTAAATGTATACATGTATCAAATTCTTTCACAAACTAAATTTTCACGAGTAGAAAACGATATAAAGAAAAATTTTTTCTGTAAATTTATATTTTTATTTGTCTTTTCACTTGGAATCACTATCTTATTGATTGCACCTGCAATTACACGAAACTTTATAAAAATATAAGATCAAAGTTGCAGTGTAAATATAGTATCAAACAGTATTCAACGATTAAATGTTCAAATAACTTCAGTATAAACTATTCATATCAAATAGATAGAATACTGTAATTACAATTCTTCGATTTCAATACTTTCATTCGAAACAAAACATTACTTACAGAAAATTTTATTCATATGAGAAATTTTATTCACGTTACACGTTAGAATAATAGATATGGGAAATTAAATTTGTTGTTTCTGTGAGAGATTAGTTATTATTGACATGAGTGAGTGAGAGAGAGATAGCGAGTGAGCAACGTAGTGGGGAGAAGAATATAAGAGGAATAGCGAGCTGCGGAGCGTTAGAGTGTGTGATTCGAGTGTAATGAGTAGAGAAATTTGATTGTTATCCCCTTCATCCACTAACAAATTGGTAGCAGAGCGTGGTTGATCATTAGTTAGATAATTAGCAAGTTAGTCAATAGGTTTGATCGTTAGTTAGATAATTAGCAAGTTAGTCAATAGGTTTGATCGTTAGTTAGATAATTAGCAAGTTAGTCAGTAGATTGATTAGTTAGTTGCCTTAGAGAGAAGTGTGAATTAATAAAACAGGGAGAAAAGAAGTGTGGTTAGATAGTTGGTTTAAAGAGAAGTGAAAAATAATAAGACAACGGGAAAGCAACGACGTGCGACGTAATGGCAGACAACTGAAATATTGCCAATGTTGAGCCGTTAAACGACACAAATTATTTTTTGTGGCGAGAAAAAGTAGAGGTCATACTCCGATCCAAAAACTTATAGAAAAAGATAATGGGAGTAAAACCACCTGAAAAACCATTGACCGGAGAAGCAGAGTACGAAAGAAAATTCCAAATATAGAATGATTGGGACGATGAGAATTATACGGCCAGAACAATCATGCTGAATACTATGACCGAGGCCCAATTGCTGAAATACAGCCATGAAAGGAATGCGATAAAATACGACATGGCAGCAGAAACGGAACAGTTAAAAATCAGATCTCTGAGTGACCTTACCATGATGAAGAAGGACGAAACCGTTGATGAATATATAAACATAGCGGAGGGATTGAAAAACAAATGTCGGCAGTTAGGAAAGGACATCGAAGGATTTGAACTAAGAATGTTTATTTTGAAAGGATTAAGGGCAGAATTTGAACCGAACGTTAGGATATTGGAGAGCCAAACCAACGTGACAATAAATAATATGAGATACGCATTAAAGCAAGAAGAATTGAGACGAGAAAAAGGGCGTGTTGAAAGAGATAATGAAAGTGTGAGGAAAGTAAGAGAAAGCACAAGAAATGATGTGAACTGTCTTAAATGTGGTAAGAGAGGTCACTTTACAGATCAATGACATGCAAGAGAAAGATGCTTTAATTGCAATGGAGCAGATCATATTGCTGGAGAATGCAGGAGGCAGACAATTCACAACAGAGTGAGGAAGAGGAAAGCTATCGTGGCAACGCAAGAGGAAGAGGACATCGTGGTCAAGAAAGAAGAGAAAGAACAATGTAGATAGTGGATGAAAGGGTGATGAGAGTAAGAGAGAGTGCATTCGTGTATAAAAGTGTGTATAAATGTGATGCGAAACAAAACAGTAATGAAAACATAAAGAACTGCGACAATATGAGCACCGTTTGGCTTCTAGATTCGGGTTCAACGAGCCACATATCAAGTAACGTGGACATTTATGATAAGTTAGAAAGTGATAATAGATAGATAAGTATAATAGAGAGATAACATTAGCGGACAAAAGTGGTAAAAAAATAGCTTCCAATGGAATAGGAGAAATTGTAGTGGAACAAAAAAATATAGTAGGATTAGATTGAATAACATACTTCACGTTCCTGATCTTAATTCAAACTTGTTATCAGTGGCAAAAATCACCATGGATATAGAGTGGAGTTTAAAAGTGATGGTGCGGTAGTGTACGACGATAGAAACCAAATAAAAATGAGAGCCGTAAGAGAGGGAAACGCTTACTATGTGAACTGATATAGTGAATAACGAGAGAGCGAAAGCCGTCCAAGTGAAAAGTGGCATAGGAGGTTGAGACATATAAATAAAGATCTGATCGAGGAAATGAAAGAAAAGGACTTGATTCAAGGAATGGATAGAATAAATGAAAGATATAAACAGTGCGAAGCGTGTATAGAAGGGAAAGCCTGGTAGAAGACACATCACAGGTTAAACAGAAGAAGAGCGGAAAAGATAATGGACTTATGGCATATGGACCTCATCGGACCAGTGTGACCAGCGACAAAAGGAGGAAAAAATTATATTTTAACGGTAATAGACGATTATTCGAAATTTGTTTTTGTGGCGTTGTTGTGTGAAAAAAGTGAGGCAAAAGAAGAGTTAAAATTTTTGATAAGACAAAAAGAAAATGAAACGGGTATGAAGCTGAAGACCATCCGATCGAACAATGGAGGCGAGTTTGCTAATAATGACCTAAGGGAATGGCTAGAAGACAGAGGCATAAAACATGAGTTCAGCTCAGCACGGACTCCGCAAAGCAACGGAGTGATCGAAAGGATAAACAGATCCTTGATTGAGATGACCAGATCAATGGTGAGTGATTCCGAGATGGATTTCTGGGAAGAAGCAGTATGCATGGCAACCCGCATAAAAAATAGAGTAAAATCATCAGTACATGAAAGAACACCTTATGAGCTATGGATGGGAAGAAAACCAAATATAAAATACATGAGAAGATTTGGATGTGTTGCCTACGTGCTAATAAAAGGGGGAAAGAGAAGAAAGTTTGATGCAAAAACAAATAAAGGGATATTTATCGGCTATGGATATAATAATACATATAGGGTTTATATTCCGGAGGGAGACAAGATCCAATGTGCTTGCGACGTAAGTTTTGATGAAAAGAGAAATGGAGTAGAGTTGTTAAAAAGAAAAGGGAAAGAGCAACAAGCTAGAAGTAGTAACTTGGTATTTATAGGAATGAACAACAGAAATGAAGAAAGTATAAATGAATCAGGTAACTCCGATAGTGATGAGGAAGGGGTACATGAAGGCCTTTCACAAAGTGACAGTACACATATGGATAACGTTGATGAAGCGAGACAGGATATAAACTTACAGAACAATGGTCAAAGAGGAACAACTATGAAAAGGGCAGGAAGGCCAAAAGGGATCACACGTGAAGTGATGGAAGTTCGTAGACATTTAGAGAGAGAAAACAAATGAGAGTGAGGCAGAACAAAGCTTGAGAAGGTCAGAGAGAAGAAAGAGTAAAAATTCAGCGATGACCGTGATAGACGAGCAGACGAGCCAAAAATGTTAAGCAAGCGAAAGATTCTGATGAGTGGGAAGAATGGAAAAGGGCAATGGATGAAGAAATTGAGTGCATGAACAGACACGGAGTATGGGATGTGGTATGTCGCCCGAAGAACAAGAAGATTGTAGGCAGTAAGTGGGTTTATAGTATTAAAGAGAACCCCGATACAAAAAGTCTCCGCTACAAGGCTCGTTTGGTAGCTGTGGGGTGTGCGCAACGTCCTGGTTATGATCACGGGGAAATCTTTGCTCTTGTCGCAAGAATAGAATCAATTAGATTGCTTCTTAGCTGCTGAGAGACATAAGAGGGTAAGAATGTATGATGTGAAAACTGCATTCCTGCATGGAAAATTGGACAATGAAATCTATATGAAGCCACCGGATGGGTACGAATACAGAGAAAACACAGTGTGTAGACTGAAAAAGAGTATTTACGACTTGAAGCAGACTGGAAAGTGCTGGAACGAATATTTAACAGAAGTGATGTTAAAGAGTGGAATGTGTCAGTCGATAGAAGACCCGTGTATATTTTATAAGAGTGAAATTTCCTATATTGCGGAATACACGTTGATGATATGGTGATTGTCTCAAGTGATGATGACATAGAGAAGTGTTATATGAGTAGATTAGGAAAAAGGATTGATTTAAAATGTCTGAGTGATGGTAAATGTATAATAAGTATGCAAGTAAAACAGGAGAGTGGAAGAATATACGTGCACCAAAAGGACTATATTAAAAAACTGCTGTTGATATATGGTATGGAAGAATGTAACAGTGTATCGACACCAATTGATAGTAATATAAAAATGGATAGTTATGCGGATAGCAATAAGTGTGATGTGAAAGAGTATCAGGAACTGATGGGTAGGCTAATGTTTTTGAGTGTTAACACTAGACCGGATATTGCTTATACGCTCAGTTACTTATCCCAATATAATAATGATGCGAGAGAGATACACATTCTGCATAAATAAATATCGAAAATTATTAGCAATGTATAATTTATATGAACATATTATTACATATAATTATTATACATTGAAATATTATTAGCAATGTTTTCTAACAGAAGAAATAAGTAAAGAATGTATTGGATACAAAGTGATGCCCAAGTATTTGAGATTGAGATTGACACTTTCATTGACATAAGGTATTCGCAACATAACTTTGACATCATTAGAAATATTTAGCGAAAACATGTTTAATTTCACAACTTTCGAGCACAAAGTTACCACGAATTATACAAGTGCAAATACTAATTTCACTGCAGTCCTCTCATTTCTAATTTTTATTAAGAAATGTTTCGTGAAATGCGATCTATATAAGTTTTATACATATGCCAAGATACTGTATAATGTACTCTAAAGATAGATGTTACAATGAATGTAACAACATTTTTGCTCACATTCATGCAAAGAATGACATAATTAAATATATGCTTAGTGTGAAACAAGTGATACAAAGTCATGATAGCTTTGTATTTTTAATTGCGAAATTGCTCGCTGTACTATGTCACTATGTGATTAGAAGTGGAAATTACTGTCGCTACAAATATGTGATACATAACATACAAAAAACACGCGAACAAAAATCAGTTCGAACACACGCGAATATACATACACTGTATATAAAAAAATTTTTTATATTTTTTAGAAAGACCTGTACTTAATTCTGTTCGTTTACCATACTCGTCGAAAAATATAACATATTTACTTGATGTGCAAATTAATAACAATAATACCTGAAACAGGAGATTACAGATACAACTTCGAATCGCGATTACATTAAGGTTATAAAAGTAAAAGTTATGAAATGTTGAATGTGAAGTCTTCTATCACTGATTTATTGCAAAATTCAAATGTCATATTTATTCGTTGTATTATTATAAGCCTTTTAGTAAGCAATGCAATTTTATTCATACAAATTCGCAATTTTATACACACTAATATTTCAAGCTTTTGTTTTCATCATTCGTTATTTCTAGTTCACTTTTAATCCATTATATCTACTATGTTGCAAATGATACATTTGTTAATGACACCATTACTATAAATATCAGAAAATTTTCCTTTATTCCATAGATTTTCGTCCAAAGGTAGAGAAATATTAACTATTAAGAATGAATATTTGTTTGTTTTAAAAATACATTTTAACTCGATCAACATATACCATGATATCAAACATTTTTGAAATATGTATCTTCGATGATATGATAAAATTATTATATAACAAATGCTAATTTATATTGAAGTTCCCGGTTTCAGTTGCAAGTTTGTAGCACTTCGTATGTTAAAAAAAATTGAAATGGTATAATACCGACTTACAAGTTGCAAGTTGGAACGAACACAGCTCTTATTAGAATATCAAAGCGACATTTGACAATCGATCTGCGTATTTGTTCGTAATGACATAAAATTCAAACGAATAACACAACATCGCTGCAATTTTAAATCAATCAGTTCCGTTTCAATAATTTTATATATATGTGTGTATATATATATATATATATATATATATATATATATATATATATATATATTTCCAATAGTAGAATCAATATATTGTATTAGAAATATTCGCTGTAGCTAGAAATTTACAAGCAGGCTTTGACATTATTTAAATAATATATTTTAAAAGAGCTGAATAATATATAATCTTATTTCGTTAACGGTCTGACACAATTATGAGTTAGCTTATTTAAACATGAATATGATTTGAAATAAATTTTTAAATGAATATGATTTGAAATAAATTTTTAAGTGAATATGATTTGAAATAAATTTTTAAATGAATATGATTTGAAATAAATTTTTAAATGAATGTGATTTGAAATAACTTTCCATTTTGTTTTTTGTATTATACTTGAATAAATGTTTATTCAATATTTTATTTATTCATATAATTTCACAAGTACCTCGTATAATAATATTGTCAAGAAGTAGTTTCGTCGTAACTTGTTACATTAGATTATTTGTAATTTTATTTGAGAAATCGTATTAATTCAAACAAGAAGTTATTTGAAATAGATTCATTTTAATTTGACTTCATGTAAATAAAGTTATTTATTTCCAAAAAATTATCATTATCTCTAAAATCATAGATTAATCGGAATATTTATTATAAATTGTTAGTTTATTTTAATTTATTTAAAGTTAAATTATTAGTTTAATTTATCTGAAATAAAATGTGTTCAAGCCTGTTCTTAATAAATGTAAATATATGTATCTTATTTGATAGACGAACAAGAAATATTTTGTGTGAAAATACCACCGCGCACTTTATAATGTGAACACATACACGAATTATAACGTCACTTTAATATTTCAAATATGACTAACAATAAGATATTCTTCTACTTTTACGAACATTCACATTGAATTAAGTCATTCACTTTTGATATTCACTGAAGAGTATAACACTGACACAGGATTGTATAACTGATTCGTTAATTAACAACATTAAGCGACACTATTATATAAATTACCTGAGTGGGATTACATGCAAGAAAATGATTGGGACTGTTTAAATTTGGGAATCGGAACTTGGTTCGAGCAGTCGAGCTCTTTTGACATACGTCTTTCTCGTCCGAAGTCTGAAACGACTGCGTTTCGATCGATCAGTTGTCCAGTTGTGCGACTTTTGTCTTTAAATGTATGAGAAAATATAAAGAGTGGTGGAAAAATATAGATTGGTTGCTTTACTCTTTTCATGCATTGCCAAGGTGAACAAATTCATCAACAATAAAGATAGTAACACTAGGAAATATTACTTGATTACATTTATTTCTTTTATTTTTATTTTTATTAATAAATGATATTATATTTATTTTACTTCACTAAATAATGTTGCATTTCAGTTGCTCTCGAGCGTTCAAACCGAACAAACGTGTTTTCTTTGCTTGCGAGTGCCGATCATACGGAGTACAATAATACAGTGCTGTGATAGTGTGCGTCATAGTATGGGTAGATTCCCCATCTCATTCCACACCATGAGTCAGAGAGTGTGCACCAACAAAGAGGCCTTTACACATAGAGGCTTACACACAGATACCAACAATCAACCCATCATAAACCCATCAAATGTTCCAACTACACAAGCAAAATCCTATGCTACTGTTACAATGATTAATTCTTTTCCAACTAAGGAGCAAGCAATCCTAGTCGACGCCATTGGCAACACAACAATGAAAGACAACGTACTCGCGATCGCCGAAGTCACTGGCTCCGAAGCTGTCCGTTTCGCTTTCCGAATCTCCAACGGCTGTATATGCATCTATCTCGACAGAAAGACTACAGTACAAGACTTCGTAACTAACTACAGGACAATAACTATCAATAATGTATAAACTACAGTCAGAATGCTAATCAATTCATGCCAGAGATTAATACTTTCGAATGTTTCACCATCCATACCACACGAATACATAGAAAAGTATATCACAAACATCAACATCCGAATGACGTCCAAACCAACATTCCTTCGAGCAGGTATAGAGGAAACAGGCTTTACTGAAATAATGAGTTTTAGAAGACATGCCTTCATCAACCTAGACGGCCTCTCAAAAATTTCCCAATCCTTTTTAATAAATCACGATGATACATAATACAGAATCTTCGCGTCTACGGATAAACCTAATTGCTTTCTATGCAAACAAGAAGGCCACGTCGGTAAAGATTGCAGTAATCCACCCCAACCCACAGCAACAAACCAGGTAAAAACAACGGAACCTGAAAACAAACAGACACAAGACAGAACACACGAATACACAAATACAGCAAACAACATAAATATTCCTCCCAATATTTCAAATATAACTAAAATCGAAACCACCAACCATCGGAAAACCCTACCTGAAACAGATATAACCGACTACGAACTTCCCAACCATAAAAGACCATTATCTGTGTCTACAGATTCCTGCTCAGAAGACGGAAAGAAATACCCCTTTCCTACCCCCGATTATCCCGAAGACCATCCCCACCGGCAATATCAAGGAATCAATGCCTATCACCATCACAAAACGTCCTAAGCGTAGCCAATCATTAACCAGGCTCATCGAAAAACTCGATGAAATGCTAAAACCAATAAAGACAACCCTCGATGCCACAAAAAATAACTTTGTCCTTAATTACTAGCAATTCAAGAGTCTCTTAGGAAACGCGTGCAATACAGACAACCCGATCAACATTATCAAAGACTACACTCAAGATACTAAGACTCTGCTCCACATGATCGAAACAATCCACCCTTTACTCAAAGATAGAAGCCTAAAAAGCAGAATACGACTAGCTAAAAAACTAACACACAACCGACAAACCACCATAGCTGTGAAAAACGACTCTTTAACTACCGTTCATTCCCCGAATTGGTTCTCGGACACTGAAAACGATTCTGCATAAAATCTCTCCAATCATCAATTAAAACTCAAAATATGCCAATTAAAATTATTCAGTGGAATCCAAACGGATTCTGTAGCCGATTGGAATATTTACAATTACTAATAGATAAGGAGCAATCGGAAATCATTTGTTTACAAGAAACGGACTTTAAAGGATTAAGCTCGGGCAAAACTACAAAGCTTTCACCAAAAATCGCTCCATTGTCCACGCTAGTGGCGGAGTAGCCATCTACATCAAGGACACCATCCCCAGCCAAGAGATTGCAATCACATCCAACCTTGAAGTGGTGGCTACAAGAGTTATGCTGCCTACAAACCTACATATATGCAATATTTACCTGCCTAACAGCCAACATCTTGACTAAGTTGAACTTACCCGAATTTTTAGCCAATTACCAAAATCATTATCACGGGAGACTTCAATAGCCATAATATTATGGAGATCCCACAAAACAGACACAAGAGGAGCTACCATAGCGAAACTAATAAACGAAACAAATCTAAACCTTTTAAACACCAACAAACCAACCTACTTTATGACCGCCTTAGTGCAATTGACTTAACTCTCTGCAACCCAAGAAACGCTCAAAACATCTCTTGGAATGTGGAAAGAATCTATTCGATAGTGACCACTTTCCGATCAGGATCATATACCATACTAGCTACTGCAATAACACCTACAAACCTTCTAAGTGGAAATTTGAAATAACCGATTGGACAATTTACCGCGAGTCTGTAGCATTTTCCATCTCCCATTATACTGAACCAAACCCAACCAACCTCGAACACTACCTTTGTCAATTTCATACGCATCATTACAGAAGCCGCTGACTTAGCCATTCCCAAACTATCTCAAGCAACTCAAAATCTAAATTCACCATAGTGGAACGAATGTTCTGAAGCGGTCAAAAACTACAAGCACGCCTACAATCGATACAAAAAACATAACTCTCAAGAAAACCTTATTAATTTCAAAAAGTACAGAGCATTATCCCGGGAAATCATCAAAGACAGCAAGAAACAGTCATGGTTAAGGTATGTTTCATTCCTTAACCCATCCACTCCAACTGCAAAAGTATGAAAAAAGATCAGGTCAATCAAAGGAAACAAAACATACAACACGATTTCTGCCCTAAAAGAAGAAGACTATGCCTTCACCACAGATCCAGCGAAGATTTCAGAAATACTAGCACCCAGATTCCAGCAAATCTCTAGCAACAACAACCATTCAAAAGAATTCCAGAAGTACAAACTAGAAACCGAGGTCAAACAACCATTATTGCCAAATACTGATAATGACCCACAGTCAGTAGCGTCATCTTAACGAACTTATCTCCGCCCAAGCCTTAGACCCAACGGCATTCCAAACCTTCTCCTTATCAAACTGCAACAAAACGCTACTACCTACTCTCAATATTTAACTACATATGGAATCACAATGTCTTTCCAGAAACATGGAACAAAGCAATAATAATTTCTATCCTAAAACCAGATAAAAATTCCACGGATCCCAATAGTTACCGACTAATTTCATTGACGAACACAATGTGTAAGCTAATGGAAAAGATAGTGAACCTACGGTGGCACCTCGAGAAGTATCATTTGATCACCAAATTCCAAAGCGGCTTTCGGCAATTCCATTCCACCTACGATCACTTAATCAAACTAGAGATACAGGAAGCCTTCGCCAACCAACAATAACTAATCGCTGTATGTTTTGACATAGAAAAGGCATACAATATGGTATGGAGACACCGAATTTTAAAAATCCTACAGATGCACGGAATCAAAAACAACATATTCAACTTCATCAAAAACTTCCTCCATACAAAGCCATCCAAATTAGAATTGCAAATTATCTCTTTTCATCAAGAATCATAGAAAACGGCGTACCACAAGAATCAGTTCTAAGCGTTAGCCTATTTCTCTTAGCCATAAATGATGCAATGACAAACTTATCTAACCTGGTCAAGGGATTCTTATTCGCTGATGACCTCACCATAATATGCAGAGGAAAAAACCCACTCACCACCCAAACTTTACTACAGAACAGTCTAAACAACCTCCAAAAGTAGTCACTAAATACTGAATTCAAGTTTTCGAGCTCTAAATCGGTAGTGATAACATTCAGTAAACGTAGACACCTCACAAACGTTCATCTAAGCCTCAAAGGACAAGAACTAAAAGAGATATCTACAAGCAAGCTACTAGGTCTAACTTTCGATTCCCGACTAACGTGGAAACCGCACATAAACAAACTTAGATCGGAATGCGACCAACGTCTCAACATCCTAAAAACACTTGCAGCAAACAACTGGGGTGCAAACCCTGTGATGAACACCCTGTTACTATCATGCAAAACAATAGTAAGAACTAGACTATAGATAACAAGATAGACTATGGATCTATTGTGTACAACTTTGCAAGCCACCAAATCCTCAAAAAACTTGACCCTTTACACCACCACGCAATTAGGATAGCAGTGGGAGCATTTCGAACCAGTCCAATTATTGACATCCTGAGCGAAGCAATGGAAGTTCCTCTAAAAATCAGAAGAATGCTTCTAAGTATCAAGTTCGCCGCTAAAATCTCTAGCACACCTCAGAACTCTATATTCTTATACACCTTTCGACAGAACGCAGCTACCATCATACACCCGATGAAGAAAACCACACTCCCATTCTATAATGGAATTTCCCAATATGTATACGACCTCAACACCAAAATCGTCCTGGCAACCCTAAGAAATATACCCAGTTTTCCGTTGTGGACTGTCCCTATAATCACAACCGACACCGATTTACGCAAACATGACAAAAAACAATCCAACCCTAATACATTTAAATCCCTATTCTGGGAGCTATCCCAGAGATACCAAGACCATACACATATCTATACAGACGGCTCAAAAACCCAAAACGGCACCGGCTACTCGATCGTCTTTGAACATTCAACCACAAAAGTCAAGTTCCACCAAGGCATGTCCATTCTAACCGCCGAACGCACTAAAATATGCCCTTGAAACCACATCTAAATACCACAATAGAAAATTCGCCATCTTCAGTGACTCCACAAATGCTATCGCCTCAATTCTAAACCAATGGACAAACAATACAACCATCCACAAAACACCTATATCGAATCAATAAAAAACAGTAACTCAATTACAGTAATATGGGTCCCGTCCCACACAGGAATTGAAATGAATGAGAGAGCTGACAAAGCTTCTAAGGAAGCAGCACATTCGATAATCCCTTATCACAACACAAACCTACCACTCGATTCTCTACTTGTCCACCTAAAGCAAAAAATCAAACACTGGAACAACGAATGGAAAACTTTAATGAAACGACGACTGCTAACCATCAAAAATGACTTCTACAAGAACATAATACCACCCACTCTAAAAAGACGTGACCAAGTCGTAATATCAAGAATAATAATCGGACGTACGAAAATAACACACAAATACATACTCACTAAAGAAGATCAACTACTCTGCGAACGGTGCAAGATAACCCTAACAATAGACCACCTCATATTACAATGCGAATTATACCTACTGCTAAGAAAACAATTCAGAGTCAAACCCATCCTAAAAGACAACCTAACGGACAGTGGAACATCATCGCGCCTGCTACAATACCTGAAATACACCAAGATCTACATAATTCATACAAAAAATCCCCCCTTTTGATGTCGCGAATAACCCATAAAGTTGATGCGACATAAAATAATTGATTTAAAAAAAAATTTTACATTTATATTTCTATTTTCTATTTTTTTTATTGCCGATGAATATTTCTGAGCAAAAAGTAAACTAATAGTTTAGTACGGTTTGAGAAAAAAAATGACAAAAATTTAAGTAAAAACTGTTTGTTTTACAGGTTGTTTAACAAGTTTTAATAATTGAAAAAGAATCGTATTAAAAAATAAGGAATCATACTTCAAAATATAAATAATTGTAAAAGAACACGAAAATGTTGAAACAAAAAATGTAAATAATTATGTTGTATAGCATCGACCAAACGAACCCTTGTCATTTTTAAGGATAAATTACGCAAAATAAATATTGTTTTCGGCATTTTTCACGAATGTAATCAACAACGATACAATTTTTTAGAGGATTAATATCTCATCAATTGTACAGTTATTCTTTCTAAAAAACAAGCGATCGGAGACACTTTATTTTCTTAATTCTTTTTAATATTGCAAATATTGTATGATCTGCATTTGTTTCTGCATTCTTTTTGGGATGTGTACAACTAGTGAATTCAGAGCATCATTGGAGTTAATATGAAGAATTTTATGAAACAACTTTCGGTAGTCTCAAGTACAAACGGTAGAAAATATTAATTGCAATTTTTCTAATACTAACTGCAATATTATTCATATTGAATTCATATGGATTCATATAACTAGAATATAAATTCATTTGAAGCTTTTACAAAATATTAGGTGATTATTGTGCAAACTAATTAAACGAAATTGTTTCGGAACCTTGTGTAAAAAAAAATATTCTATAAGATTGTCCTTCTTTTCCAATTTCTTTCATAGAAGAAGAGGATATTCATTAGAAGAAAAGGATAGATCATAATTTATAAAATGACGTTATTTGCTTATTTTTGTTTGGAAAAGAGTGGAAATATAAAATTTTATCGAGAAAATATTTTTATGTGTTAAGAAGTATCGATCTCTCTTCGAAAAATGCAGAAGCATACATATAAATCGATATTATTGCCTGACGTAGTAAATGCATTATTAGGGAAGACCTTGCACAATCTACCAACGGTGGACCACTACTCGTTATTTTCTTTCCACATACGCAGAATGAAATTCTATAAAAAAAATCTTGTTCCAATCCTTGTTTGGACTTTAAAGCTGTACCTCTACTGAACGGGCCATAGTGAACTCTCCTGAAAAAGTCACTGATAAAGATGTATGTAAACTAGGAAACGGAAAACAGAATGTGATAACAGAAAACAAGTGTTCCTCCAATATGCCGTCAGGCTTAGGATTGCTAAAATAAATTTCAATATCTTGACTTGCTGTTGTGTTATAGCCATTACTTGGGCATACATTACAGTATTCCCAATTGCAAAGACCAAGGTGACAGAAGACCATGTATCGACTCTACTTTCCTTTTTCAGTTTTTCATTTTGACGAATGATAGATGCGTCAATCGCTGACTTCGTAATTCTTCTCTTTTTTCTTATTAAATTTCACTCATTTATTGAAACACGACCAGATTTTCACTATACTTCTTTCTCTCTTCTTTTGTCCATGTCCGATCTCCTCTTCTTTCGATGTAGTATCGATGGTGGCGCAAATCGTACACAAAGCAGTGGCTTGATGGTT
Organism: Tetragonisca angustula; assembly: GCA_036937485.2. NCBI lineage: Eukaryota > Metazoa > Arthropoda > Insecta > Hymenoptera > Apidae > Tetragonisca > Tetragonisca angustula. Next base: position 704,261 of record JAWNGG020000057.1, on the reverse strand, counting down.
TCTCCTGAGATAGAAAACTATCTTAAATCTAAGCGGCAAGCAATCTACGTCAAGGAAAACATAAAAATCTTTATAATAAATATAATTAATATTTGGATAAACTAATGTATATTGAACTATACATTGTACATTGAAATGTACATTCAATACCTTTGTAATGTACATTAAAATTCTTGATGGACGATTGGGTGAATCTGCGCTCTTAACAACGAAGCTGTGCCCAAGGACAATTTCGGCCGTGCGTCTAATAGTGTATCGTTACGAAGAGAAGAATTTTCTGTCTTCATTCCTAATTTCTTTAGAATTTGCTTCGGATTTCAGATGATTATTAAATTGTTTATTGAAGATAACTATGAGACTGTATTAACAAAAGGGAAGAGGCTGTCGGTTATAAATCAGTTATAATCAAATATAATCCGTAGCACATAAGCTTCCGCGATTCGAATGTGTAGGAACGCTAAGAATGAAGTTTCTCTTTCAGGCACTCTGTAATGTCGGCAACGATTACGAGCTAAAGGCCATCTTGTATTACTAGAGGAATACAAAACCCGAATGCTGTCATTAATATTGTCCAGGTAAAAAACAATCTGAATATTTAGGAATCCACAAAAAAAGAGGTACCAATGAAATCCATATCCACAATATTGACACTTCACTTGTTGGAGAGAAATGCAAATTCTGTTTAACACTAGTGTGGTTCACCTCTTGTGAAGTGTTAATGATAATTAAGGAAATTTTTAAGATTGTGTGTGTGTGTGAGAACGTAGGAAGGTGAACGTAATGGGAAAGGTTGTGCGTTTCGTCTCGGAGTCGCTGCCTAGACTCATCAGTGGTGCTGATGGCATCCCAGACGCTTTTATTGTCTATAACTATTCGCTAGGCTGGACGGCACTCTGTTTGCTTAACATCGAAGATCGTTAGACTTCGACGCTAGGCGTACAGCCACTTGCGGCTTGTACGAATCGGTGTTCGAGACTCGTGCTCGAGGAAGTATAGGCGTTACAAAGTAAAAATATTGTCACGATTGAAAAGATGCCAAGCGTCCTTGACTAGAACACAGTAGCAACTATCCTAATATCGCAAGGTATAGTTACCGTATTTATATAGGAAATATGTCTTCAATAAACATATTATTGGATTTGAAGGTGAAATGTCTTATTTATGTAAAGAGAACAACATATTCATATTTAAGTAAAGAACAATTTTACGAGTCATATCACTATCATATTATCGAAATTCACAAATTTCAGCTGGTACACATAATAATTTTTCTTTTTTCCTAATTAAATCCTGGATCTCTGCTTATGACATGTCCATTTGTGTGTCACAAAAATAAACAAAGATACTTTTAACTGTTTACATTTTAATTATAATTAAAAGAAATAGAAGACCAGACAAAGAATTATTTTATCTAAATATTGTATAGCTAACAGTAGAAATAGATATGTAATGTAATTTGTGATCTACTTATTGTTAGTATAATTGAAACTCTCTAGATACTTTTAATTAAGTACGTCAAACTAATGACATCAAATCAATATCTAATTTTACACTTTGAAGGTGTTATAATTCTGTACAACTTCATTAAATACCATCACCTTGTCCTTATAATTTCATCCAAAGCTAAACACTTTAGCTAACAATCAAATTTTCATATTCTCACACCTTATGTTAATTATTTTAATTATATAAATCCACGAAACTCACAAAAATTTATTAGTCTTGCACTATGGATATAATGTAAATATAACAAAGTATATAATACATCACGAAAGTATTCGAACATTTATGAAATTTGAAAACATAAATACATTATGTATAATAATTAGCAAAGTTTGTATACCTATAGCAAAGTAGAAATAATACAGATAAGAGTTACAAAACATTTTGTATAAGTAAATTTTACGCAGAGATCATAAAAATAATTAAACACTTGATTGGAAGGTTTCAAGTTTCAATATCTTGAAAACCACGCAAAAACAACTTACAAAGAAAAGTCTTACAGTTACGAAGAGGAAGTACAATTATTTATTTGCTACACGTGGATTAGAATATTTGAAGAGTATATTATCCTTCTCAAATTCTTATTCTGTAGGGAAAAAGGGAAAAGAGACATTGTTTGTCCCTTTCAAAAGAAAATTTAATAAATAAATTAATAAATTTAAATTAAATAAAATTTATTTCAGTTTTGCTACTGCAAATAAAATAATACATGGGAACATCGACGAAGAGAGTGAAAATTATATTCTATCCCATTACTGGAATACAAACTATTTTAGTACTGTGACGAGGTGTTTGAAAGCTTAGAAATAATAGAAATATTGTTGCGAACAAAGTATCAAGTTGTGAATACTTTGCTTCGATGATATTTTATTTCTCATGATTTTGAAAAATGCTAAGCCCGATCCTATCGCTGTTGCAGATCTATTACGAACCAGAATTTGTAAGACATTATAAATATAAGCTTTTATGACTTTAACACGAGTATGTGTATGGATGTTTTTGTTGTAGATTGGACAGCGGTATTAACAATGCGCGAGGCAAAGAAATGTCAGATTTAACTGAAGTTAAAATAGTTTAATTATGTGCAAGAACTTTTTGTTATACAAATACATAAGTAATTATGCTAAAAAAATGTACTTGTATAACAGTTCATTTTCCATACAATATAAATATTTTCATTAGATATTCATGTTATAACAAAGATAATATTTATAATTGGATCGCAGACATTTATGCAATTTCCAATTTACTAGTTTATTTATTTTAATAGTAGAGCTTAGGCAGAAATTTGTTTTTGTTATATATTGTATCAGACATTCTATTTTCGATATTTTATATATTTTTTCATATGTTATACGTTATCTGAATTAATCTGTAAATTTCTCATAAAGGCATAAAAATCTGCATCTATTTATAATTATATAATAAATATAATTCCAAATCAATTTTTAATCGTTAATGCAAATTAAAGAAAATATAAAATACTTTGTGTACTGTTCACAACGTTTTTTAAAATGGTATATTTATTACGAGAGTTAATAAACGTCAATCGAGAGTTCGTTATTTCATCAATAAAATAGAATTAATGGAAAAAAAATTACAAAAATATAATTTTATATATCGACTGAATTGTGTTAAATTAACCAATCAATATCTCGCAAGTGATATGCAAATCGAAGAATTTTTTCTAAAATAGTTCCATTAAAACTGCATGAAAATGATAAATAATAAAACGTTATTATTAAAAATAATTGTACGATAAAAATAACCAAGCACGATATGTTTCCTAACTTTCGTCGCTAAGATTTCCACTAATTTTCTGTTTCAATGTTAATTGTGATTTTTATAAAAGTAAATTCACGAAAATACTATTACCTCATGCTATTATTTACTTTTGAAATTAAATAATAAAAAATAATTTTTTGAGGAACACATTGTTTCTTAATTTTCATCAGTAAGGTGTACATATGTATGTATATATTTCGTGTAGCTGTAAAATATCTTGTGGACCTACTTGGAACTATTTCGAAGCAATATATGATAAATCTGTGGTAACAGTCGCTATAGACAATAAGATACTTCATATACAACTTGTAATTTAATTAATTATTACATCAACAAACAGACTCCCTTTCAGGCAAATTAATCAGAACTCTAAAATAGAATAGATATCAGAGCATACGTCATATATGAATCAGCATTTGCTTAAATTTCGAAACAGTTTAATGAGCACAATTCGTCGAATAATCTAATTTTAAGTATTACATTTAATCGATAAATCAGGAAGATATTTAATTAATACACTAGTTACTGTTACTTTAGTAATACAATTAATATTAATTTTAATCAAGGATTGAAATTAACAGGTTCGTTTTTCAAAGAATTCTGTTTCAATTTATATTTTTCTAAAAAATAATTTATAAAAATTATAAAATTCTGAAATTACTAATTTATAGAATTATCTGTTTTTGCGGATTTTTTTATAGGAAGAATTACTGTCACACTAAGTTATACAACTTAAGTTATACAACGTTTTTGAACAGGAATACAATACTCTTGAACAATGTTTTCGTGAAATAGATATTTCAGAATCTGTATAATAAAAAGTATATGTGTTATTTCGGGGCATTTAATTAAAAATCAATTTCTATATTCGTTCATATTATTCATCCAATAGTACTCAGTGTCAGTGTTTGCTATATACGTTAAACACTATTTTAATATTGTTGAATAAATTATTTGTCCCTTGGATAGAAAAATTTTTATTTTTATATTTCCTATTCTGTCTGAAACCTTTATTTATAAAAGCAGCTATTTATCTGTTTTTATCGGTATCTGTAACGTGTGCAATCTTCTCAAAAGTGCTGTAAGTCATATTTCACATAGAACCTATTTAAAAGTTCCTTAACTTTTTCGATCCTTAGTTTTAATAAGGATTATTATATTCATTGTATTTAATATATAGAGAAGAAAAATAAGAGATGAACCAAAGAGATGGAAAGATACGAGACTCAATAGCGTTAAAGTGATCGACCAATAGATTCATACAATTCATAGATGAAGAGGTAATACACTTACGAACAAAATGATAACTATTTTTAATTTCTCGAAAAGAAACTGGAATCTTGTAAACTTAGTAAATGGTACATGTATGTGACGACGTAGAGGGAAAGATCTGTTAATAAAAAAAGATTGATCACTAATATTCATAGAATACAAAAAGTGTACGTAAATAGCGAAAGCGAAATGATATGTAGTGCATTCGTATTTCTGTTGATATTACTTAAGTTTATGTTACTTAAGATTTATCAATCAGTCAGGAATAAGTGTCACGTATTATATGATTAGATATCAATATTTTTCTTTTTCTTTGCGTCGTTACATTCATGTACATTTATTCACCTTAGTTAATGAATAGGATAGTCATTTTTGGACTTAAGGGTCTTTCGTCAAGAATTTATGATTTATTTGTTTTTTTTGATGAGGAGAAAATATCTCGTAATTGCGTTGAATTTTAATTTCACAATGTAAACTGATCACGCTGGCTCGTAATTATTTTTTCTTGTAGCATGTTACGATGTTCAAAAAACAACGCCAATAAAGGCGGTGGCTGTTTCTGCTGTCGAAGACCCATTTATGTTGCAGATAAAAATTAATTTCGAAAAATTGAATTTCAAATGTAAGGATAACCTGAATGAATTCCACGTAGAGTACTGTAGTAAATTTGTCAAATCCGTACCGTTTGTGCTTGCATCAATGGAAGAAATGACAAATTTTCGGCTGGCAAGTAAGGTGTCGATGATCTCATGGATATTCTATTGCCTTTTTGAAGTTCTCTTCTGGGCTGATTGTTTAGTGCATCTTGTAACGCGATCATTAACTGACTGAAGAACTGCTCTCTTTGACACTAGTACCTGGAAAAGAAAGTATTTTACCATTGACTAACTGAAATAGACCAGATATCCAATGCTTTTTCGTGTTCCACGTTTTGGAGGACACCTGATCTTTTTACCATTTTCGTGTCATATCTTGCCGTGTAAAATACGGATAGGAATTAAATTTAAAATTTTTTATTTACTGAATTGAACCTAGTAATACTTAATGGTTCTGAATGAGTGGATGTCTGTATTACGTAATGTTTATATTGCGAACAATGTTAAAACAGTTAGTTTTATTATCTCATTATTTACAGTGTACTCACACGCAATGATATTACAACCATGACAAATCAATGATTAATGAAACCAAATACGATTACCAATACGAAATTAATAGGAAAGTTACGTGGAAATGTAATCTATTCTATTTTTGATTTTACGAAGAAAATGTTCAAGATGAAATTGCATTATTTCAAGGAGCACATATGTCAATGTAGAATGAATCATTTTCAAACTCATTTTTCCAACATTTCAAGCCATTTTTTTTTTTTTTTTACTTTCTTGACATTCTTATAAAGTACCAAAAATAAAATTTAACCACCATAGTTTTATTCGAATCATTTAATTTAGAGAAATATTTTGGAATTTCATTGAAACGATAAAAAGATGTATTTATTACTGTCATCTGAATGATTGGGTCAAAATTTCCTGGTATTCGTTCTACGAAGGTTAATATAAAAGATAAAGTATAAATGATTTTGTGAAGATTTAGTGATATATTTTATCACGATACACTTCATTAAGATTTTATACATAGATAATTTAAAATATTTCTCTGTTTGATTGAAAAAGTCGCAAATAATATCGTTGCTTTTTATAATTTGCATTACAACCGTAAATTGTAATTTTAAAAACCAAGACAAATTCGGAAAAACCTTGACAGGTGTCAACACATCAAATAAGTATTTTTAGGAACTATAGACAAGATTTTTAATTAATGAAAATTTTTTGAACATAATCGGATACAATTATAGGATATTGTGCATATGGCAAAACAATGCAAATTATAAATATATAGGTTCTACAATAAAAAGTATATATAGTGTTGTTGATAGAATCATAATCATAATCATTGAACATAATCATTTTATGATTAAAAATTTCAATTACTTTTTGTATTCTTTAATCAGCGATTACAGATATTGTATAATTGATATTCTGATTTTACATTAATTAATTGTTTATCATTAATCAAATATCATTAAATTAAGATTACGTTTTATCCGTTATTTTATATTGTATTTAAACAGAAATTTAGTTAAACGTTTTCGTTTCTTACTTCTCGCGTCAAAATCGAAAAATCGATGGAAAAACAGTTTCGGGAAAGAATGGACTCATGCTGTTTCTTTTTCATTAGAAATTTCGATGAAAATTGAGAAAGAATTTAGAAAAGTTCAAAAACTTCGTAAAATCAATTCAAGATTTGAATTTACTTAGGTCTCCATAGTTGGCTCGTTTTATCAAAAACACTTTTCTAAGAAAGAACCGAATGTGTTATCATGAAAATACAGGCTTTACATTGTAAAACGAGTACAAGATTTTTTTATTAATTGTCGGCACTTTAAAATGCTTCTTAACAAACGATTATAAACCAACCAGTCTTGCGTTTATTTTAAAGTGTGAAACATTTATCTTCACAGAACTACGTTCGTTTCTTTCAAGGATATTCTTTATCATTTTGGAAATAGTAAACGAAGATGCATTTATATCCATAGATTTTGTAATTCAAACATCTTTACGAATATTGTAAAAATCTTCTTCTTAAATAAATCTACAAAGAAGCTTGAAGCCTTCGCTCAAAATTTGTTATACGATTCTTTTCGTGAAGTTAATAAGAACAAATGTTGTCTGATTTTCATCGAAATTTTCTGGAGCTCGTGTGTGTATATATATGTATAACGTGGAAGTAAGCATCAAACAACATAACAAGTGAACGAAAAATGAAAGGAACAGTCGATAATTGTGATGCTGTCAATCTTCTTGGCCAAAAAAGTTAAACAAGCACGATCGTATGGTATATCGAGAAAAAGGTCGAAAAGCCAATCATTAGCAGAATAAACCAATAACATTTGCTAAAGTGAAAATATCTACTAAATTAATAATTCTTTAAATGTTAATTAAATCCCAACGTAAATCTAAACTGAACTGTCAAATTTTTTAATACTAACTAATCAGTAAATTAATAAAATAATAAGTAATTAAGTTAATAATATTTTAAACGTTGGTACTTTTTTAAATGTTAATGTTTTTTATAGAAAATTTCGAGCTACATCGATTAATGGATTAAAATATATCGTTCCACTAAATAAATTAAAAGTCACCAATCCATAATGGATTAATGGATCAAAATATATCGTTCCACTTAATAAATTAAAAGTCACCTTCGTTTTTTGAACAATGTGGCAAACATAATTAAAGAAATTGGAATACGCCCTGATATTGCCTATAAGAAACACCACAACCTTTTTTTCTTTCATTTCTTTTTTTTTCAAAGGTAGGCTATTTACGAAAAAAATGCTGAGTACAATACACACTGGAAAAGTTGTTCAGAATAATGAACAATATACTTTAAAGTTATCACAATTAATGAGATATTTCTAAAGTAAATAATTATGATCTTCGTTTGATGTTCAATTTCTCGACATTTCTATATTTGTTTGTCGCATTCCGTTAACATTTTAAATGCCATTTACTTTCCTCGAAAAGACAGAAGATCGAGGTTTTAAAGAAACGATGCTCGAACGTACGAGTTGAGGAAGATTTTTTGTATCTTCTACCATTATTGAGATGTAACCTGTTACAATTGCGAGAATTATTCACTCTGTGCACCTTGTTGTATATAAACTGTTATATTCACATACAATATCTATGATTCATTAAATACACTAGAAAGAAAATATTTTGACAACACTGTTTTATTATATCATACGATATTGTTAACAATGTTGTCCTCATCATTGTGTGCAATCTTATGCTCGCCTAATTATACTTGAACACTAGACAAATTGTTTTATCCCTGTATTTTTTTAAATACGTACTGAATATTTTATACGGAATATTTTGTCAATTCTATACGAACTCCGCAGACCTTCAAACTCGATTTCCTCGAAAACGCAGTATCAAGTCAAAACATGTTATTCTATATATTTTTGTTTTTTTTTTTTTCATAAGAAAAATCACTTTGTGCTCGTTTGTACATGTATTACACTTGCTTCGACGCACTGCTGTATAAAAATTCAAATACAACACAACTTTTACCAGTTAGACATTATTTCATAAAATATTTTCTCGCTAAATTAATTTACATGGATTAATTCAGAAAAAGCTTTAATGCTTTCTAGAAGCTAACAAAAAACTCGATGGTAAATTTCGTGTAAATTGTAAAAATAATTGAACATGTAAAATTTGTCGAGAAATTAATGCAAAGCGGCAAATTTCCAGCGAATTTCTCTACCCCCAGTTTGCTACATTTTTGACATTTTTATGGATTTAATATTTCTTTTTTTTAATACATTTTTAGCTGTACTTCTGATTCTCACACTCATGATATTATTCTCTTACGTGTTTTAAACATTTTCAAATATCGAAGTAAAACTTTTCAACTATATTATCGCTTGAATAATCAGCAATATCAGCAATTTCTTAAGATATTTATTCCTAAACAAATGAAATTAGTTATTATTTAATTAATTTCAATGTTACCATATGCGAAACAGGAAGGGACAACTCTAAAATTATTTCTTTTGCAAATATGACATTAAATTTTGCAAGTTTGTTTTAACGTATATTCTTCGATAAGGAAATGTTAACACTGTATGTAATTCTTTTTTTTAAATGCAACATCAATGAACAATAAAATCCATAGAATTATGGAACAATTATTCCTAAGAATTGTCATCTTGCCTCAGCACCCGATGCTTCCCACATACATAATTAAATTGAAATACTATCGATTCCATTCAACGACGACAATTTCCTTTCGTGCGTCGTGTCACGATCCAAAATGAGAGTAAAACAAAGCTTGACAACGAAGATAATATTATTCTCTTCTTTTTTTATGTCAGTTTAAAGTAGCACTGGCATAAAAATCATTGGAGAGTAGAATGCGTAGATGGTACTTAGATTTTAAATTTGAGTTCATCAAGTGTTCTCTTCAGATGATTTTAGAAAGTCAGGACAAAGATCGATATGGAATTTTCTCTCCAACTCAAAGTTTACGACAGTATGAAGAAACGAAGGAGTCAGAATGAACTGTATACATGTAAATAATGAAATATCGTGTATACATATAAATACATATAAATACATTATTCATTAATAAAAGAAAAAAATTTTTTGGGAAAATCTAATATATTCTAAACTATAACGTGATCTGCGAACGGATATTTCTCGTTTGGAATCGAATGTAGAATTGGATATGTCGACATGTGAATTTGACAGACATTCATATTCGAACGTTCGTACCCATATTTTTCATTAAGAACATTCATTTTTCTGAAATGGAACAATATTAGGAAATAAGATGAGTGAAAAGGTTTCATTTTTGTCGTTGATGTTCGATACGTTTATTCAACTCTTTTAATGCCGATCGAAAAAGTTGTAAGCAGTGAAAAATACCGACCCAAATTGATGTAGTTCGGTAAAGTTTGAGAACAACGAAGTTTAAAAAATATAAAAATTTTGTAAGAAATGATAATTACAAAATTCGAAAAGGGACGTATTTAGAAATGAAGCGAAAGTATTTACGAATACGCGTAAATTAATGTAACCAATAATGATATATGCATCGTTCTACGGTATCAAGTATTAAAGACAACTTCATCACAAAATATTTCTTAATAACGTCACATTTCTTAATAACGTAACCGTTTATCAATTCATATTTGTAACACGAAGATAGCCAAATCTAAATAACTTGAACACCAAGTACAGAAAAGAAGAAAATTGTACATCATGATTACCATAACGTGATCTTACACTTTCGGCTTAATGAAATTTCTCGTTGCAAATTAATCTCGAATTTAAATTTCTAAGTCAAATCTTCTTTCAAACATGTCACAGTAATTGCATGATTCGTTCTCTTGGCAAACGCTCTTAAAATTTCATTAACTCTTATTATTACAAATACATACGCTAGGTTTGGGTTAGGTTTACATTTCACAATTGACATGTTCAGTGCCAAACTAATTTTGAGTAAATTGTCCCAAAACGCAGTATATATTAAAAGAATTTGAAAAATATGTAAAATTTATATATATTTTTTAGCTTCTCAAAAATTTTGCACGTAATAATAATATTAACAAATGATCATAATATATTCATTAATGATGTGAACGTCGATTGACGTAAAATGACGTGTACCAAATTTGATGAAAAAAATAAAATTTTAAAGATCGTAAAATTTTTGAGGTCGTTGAAAAGATCAGATTTTAATTTTCAAAATAGTGATACGAAAGTTACGAAAAAAATTTTTTAGTTACGAAAAAAATTTTTTTTTATTGCAGATGATAATAGATAATAATACAAGATGATAATATAAATGATAAAGTAAATGATAACATGAATAAGTATAACAAAATAAGTAGAGAAATGAAAATCTTTTGGTTTCTTTTTTCTTTAAACTGACACAAAACTCAGTAAAATTGGTAAAAAAACGTTTTTTTCTTAGTTTATTGCTCTTCTACACGCTTTAGTGTAGTTTAACATTTAAATTTCAGATACCCTTATTTTTCCAACTTAATTTGTTTTTTTGTGCGAAATTGACATAATGGTAAAAAATTAATTTCTACGATTGAAAAAAAATAGTTGAGTTTGGAAATTCTTTTATTAGCAATAAATAAACAAAACACTTGTAGTCAATTGCATGTAAAGTTTATACAAATCATGTTGTCATAAATCAATTTCAAATCGTGATCTTATTTTTTCTAACATTATGACCAGTTTCAGACTTGTTACAATTATGTTGCAAAACAATAAATGCAATATGAATTTTCGAAAATGTGATATATTAAATTGTCATGCGATAATATAATAGTATAATTAGAAATCAAGGAATTTAAAAATTATATTTGAATATTATTTTGTTATAAAAAATGTTGAAAATATGTTATGTTATATATTAGAAATATCTGTATAATATTGACATTTTAAAAGAAAAAATATATCCAATTGACAGAAGATACGAATGAGGAGATGATTACTGATGAAGTGATAAGTCGAAAGTGTAGAATAAAATTTGTTTATTTTAAGTTTCGTTCTTGAGAATGTTTCGAGTTTGAAAATTTATCAAATACCGATACAATTTTCAACGGAACATATTCTAAGTCTATTTTCTCGAAAGTGAAGCTTTAAAAAGAAAAAATCTTATTTTATGTTTCTGGTTTATTTTTGCACGTGAAAATATTTCCTGGTAATTTTTTTCTGTACATCTAGAATTAATCCTATTCAAATTCAAACCAAAGAAACAAAATTGAAACTTGATAAGTTCTTAAATTAAGTTTTGTAGAACATAAAGCTTTGAAAAATAAAACGAAAAACGTTTTATTCTACATTTTCGACTTATTTTTTCATGAAGGAATATTCCCTACTTTATTTCTCACATACTACAAAACACTTTTATAGTTCAAAATATGAGCTATAGACGAACTTAAATGGTCGAACTGCGATAAAATGTGATATATAAATTCTGTATATTTAAAATTTCAAATATGACCTCTCAAGGATTTCTTATGATTACATTACAAATATCATTAACATAATATTTCCTCGAAGATACCTTACAACTTCCTTCTGAAATTTTTTATTATAATTTCAGTTTTCACATAATTAAAAATAAATACGTTATTTTTATATAATTCGTGTGTCGAGCAATTTTAGACAGATTTTAGATAGACTGTATTTAAGAGACTAGTGTCTTTCGTGACAATAAATCGGCGTCAGCTACGATAATGTAATAAAAACTAAGCGTCGTGAATGTATAAAGTTACTCACCGGATAGTCGTCAAAGTTTGCCAAATGGTCAACTTGAGAATTTGCTCCTTCTTTTCCATACGCATTCTGCTCGCCAGTACCAACGATTACCGGTACCATCGTCACCATTAACAAAATTACAGTGTTGCTCATCTATATTTCGGTAGTTGGTTTCTTAAACGATTACAATTGCAGTATTCTTTTCTTAGATCAAAAAAATTTCTTCCACGATGTAACAACTCTGAATCTTGGTCGATTCTCTGGATCGATACGTTCATATATCTCTAATGTTCCGATCCAATAATAAACATAAGAAAAAGAACGAGCATAAATTTTGCGAATTAATTTGTTTGCGAGGTAATTTGTTGTTGAGAAGCAATACGTGTTACCTCGAATTTGCAGATTGACATATAGTTAGTAAATGACAATATACTGTATCGTGTATGTCGTTTATTACATACGAAAGATGAATGAGGATAGAAAGACGATAGAAAGATGAAGAATGTACTCGAGAATACAATGTGACGCCTCGAACGGCCAACTGTTCTTCTTTATACCCGTGTTCTCCCACAACGCTTGTTTCATATAACGCAGGCGCTGAGAATGTCCTTATTTTGAAAATCGTGAACATTAGCCCGCTGTTCGACGCACTTTCCCCCGCAGGAAGTTCCATCTCGGGTTAGTCTAAAAAATCTATCGACACGGCGATCATCATTTTCCGTTTTCCTCTTTTGGCTCTACGAAATGAATTCAGCAGTCGCGAGCAGAGATCGCAATTGATTCTTCCTATTTAGGCTCGACGCAGACGAATACAACGACGTTGTGGAAGATGAGAAACATAAATTTTTCTGAGGAAAGAATTTTATTTCTGTGCTCCTCTGCGTCAGAACGTAAGGAAATAGAAGAAATGCAGTGTATTGCTAATTTAAACACAGAATTATTTAAAAAGGCGTTAATACTATCTAATTCGTAACACCAGAAATAATAGAGACGAAAATCCTATGGATCAAAGACATTTGTGAACGAACCGTAATTTTAGAGTTTCAATTTAATCTACAGTTAACACACAGCACCGACTATTTTGTTGAAAACTACCTAAAGCGCCGCAATACTTACGAGTTTTGCAAAAATATACACTTTTATATATAAAATAGATTAATTCTCGTAGAACGCAAGAACGCAGAATTCTATTCAGAAGTTTTACGTTATGAAGTTTTACCTTGACAAAGAGAAATATCTCTTTAACTTAGTAATCTTCGTAATTAAATCTTTCATTTAGTAAATTTCCTAATTATTCACGTATAATTGTGCATACCAAATTTTATCGTCTTTATTTTTACGATCTTTTTGAAAAAGTTACATTTAAGTTTTACTCCTAGATCTACGTTTTTTTGTGCCATAATTTTCAAAACTAGTATCTTTCTAGGTAAATATGAGAAGTATGTCACAAAAAACACACATATGTCTATATTTTTGCATAGATACGTGAAAACGCACATAGGTGCTTTACCGTTAGTCAACGTGTCACGCCTTAAGAGGAGTTTGATACTTTGAATAACTTAAGAAATGTCAGTTTACAAAAGTTTTCAACAAGTATTCGATCGTTGCGATCATATGTCAAAACTTAACTATGTCTCAAAAACTTTAAAATCAATTATTCAATCTGCTCGTTTGTACCTTCAGAACATTTTCCACTCTTCTCCAGAAGAATCATATCCCTCCACCTCGCGCCCACGCAGTCTACATCCAGATCAGGCCAGGAGTAACATACACTAAAGCGGTAAATCCTCAACAACAACCACAACCACACACAGCAGCACAACAAGATAGCAACGAATTATCTGATCAGTTAAATGAGCTCCAGATATAAACCTGTTCCTCAAAATCACCTCACTTATACAAAAATATTGCACTAAATGCACAAATAATTTCGACAGAGTTAAAGCAAGAATTCAAATAATCAGAGCTTGAAAATGGTCAGTCACTTATGGAATGCTACTAGCGTCAGAAACAAAGCAGCGGAACTGCACAAATTCCTCACACACAAAAACACAGCCATCGCTATTATCATAGAAACCTGGCTATCCCCCAATCCTGAAAATCTCAAATTATACCTTACAGTTGAGACTCCTAACTAACAAAGCAATACGAGTATTCATAGCATTACGAAAGAAGACATCGCTGAGGACATCCCACAACCGGTATCTCCCAACATCGAATTCTTATTCCATACCACATACTAGGGGCTGCATACACACCCTCAAAAATTAAAATCCTAACAACAGGTCCCGCCTCCATTATCCCAACACACTTCACGTGGCACTTTGTCATAGGCGGTGATTTCAACGTAAAGCACCGTATATGAAATAACCGCCGGAAAAACTAAAACGGTTTCTACTACTGAAAACTATGCGGAACTGCGTAACTATTAGATTATTCATAGCCTTACCTACACTTACAGACAACCTAACTGTGCTTCTTTAAACACTGACATCTTCCTTTCGAATATTCCCTATCAACGTAAGTGTCAAACCGTCCTACCATCCATCTTCTGGTTACGCTATCGTTGCAAACAGGAAGAGATACAACACAACCATGCACGACAAAACTAGCCGACTTGAACATGTATGCCAAACACTGCAACGAACTAAAGATAAATCCGCACCTTCAGACCAAGACAGACACAGAAATAAAGGCCTTTCCATCACCTGAAATTGCTCTTATGGTTCTGTAGGTGCCTGTAATAGCTTAATCTACTTTGATCAACAGACACGAATGGCGCTTATAGGTGCCTGGTTTATTTTTACAATCATAATTCTATAATCTCATTTGAACTAGACGTAAGTGAGTGCTAATTCAACAATTATATATTCAGTTAGTCTTATATTATTTAAATATGTTTATTTTACAGTTATTTCTTTTTATATCCTTAAAATGAAAAATTGAGACCATAAAATGGTCAGAAAAAGTACATGATACAACAAATGATTCATGTTGCGTATATTCATCTTTTGCAGATACGATGTAATTGTTTGATAACTTAGAACAATCACCGTACTACAAAGAGAAAGAATAACTATGTACTTTATTTTTAGAACGTATATTAAATAAGATTTA
The DNA here is from genome assembly GCA_036937485.2 of Tetragonisca angustula. Lineage (NCBI taxonomy): Eukaryota > Metazoa > Arthropoda > Insecta > Hymenoptera > Apidae > Tetragonisca > Tetragonisca angustula. The sequence continues at coordinate 688,734 of JAWNGG020000057.1, read as the reverse complement.
TGCAACAAAATATATATTCTTATATAATGTAAATTACAACGAATTAACTTAACTACTCTCTATGCTCAAACTCTCCTTTTTAATTACTTGAAAACGACTGTGTGTTTATTTTCTTAGTGATATTATATACATATATTCCTAACGATTATTTATAAATCTCCTTGTTATAAAACAATTGTTATAAAAACCTCAATGTTGATGTTAAATTTTTGGTATGTGCAATAACAATTCAATGTAGAATACAAATAAATAAACAATATTTCGACTATACTAACGAAAAATTTCGCCATTCTTGGTGTAGGTCGCGACAGAATTTCTACCGTATAGTATGGCTGGTAAGTCTCAAAGTCTGTCGCAGCCAAGGAGTTAAGGAAAGAAATAGGCGTAGAAGAATACACCAAAGGATTGATAATCCTATACACAATATCTACAAAAACATATTTTCTAATTCCATAAAGAAAGGAATAATAGAAATTAGAAACAAAATCTGGCAGGACAAATTGTCAGACATACACAAAATGGACCATATCCTTTGACACACAAGACTGCAGGTAGAGCAAGAAACTATCTACCAATTTTGCAAGATCCCAACAACAACGCAACTTTCTACATGGACGAAGAAAGAGCCTAGCCTAAAGCTTTGTTGAAGTCCACACCAAAACCTTGAAACAAAAACTTCCCCATAGAAGAAGATACAGAGTAACAATCAGTCATCATAACGCAAACTCTACCGGCGCAAGTAAACACTTCTAAATGCATACCTCATATGATCGTCAAGATAATTAAAAACCCCCCTTCCCTTCCAACAAAGCCTCCGAACCGGACAAATTCACGGGAAATCACCGGGCAAAACTCACGAAAAAAACCAGTAATATAGATTTATTACATAATCAAAATCTGTCTCCAATTTTTCTACTTCCCAGCAGCACGGAAAATAGTCAAGATGATTCCGATAATAAAATCTGATAAGCCTGCCACAGCAGTACCAAGCTACAGACCGATAAGCTTGCTCAACATACTAAGCAAGATTTTTAAATCATCCACATACATCTATTCAGTCATATTAACAAATTCAATACTACAGCAATTCGGTTTCAAAACAAGTCCCACATGTATGCAACAACTCCAACGTGTAACAGAACACATAATCCTGGAAGATAATAAAAATAGACTAATCCAGTTAGTTCTTCTTGATCTAGAGAAAGCGTTCGACTCCGTCTGACATAAGGCTTCCTTTAGTCAAGCTATAACAAATCCACACTTCGCCAGCACTCATTACCATAATAAACAGCCACCTACAAAACAGGCATTTCTACGTCACTGTCAAGGGCTTCAAGTCCACAATCAAATCGCCATCACTGGAGTCCCACAGAGTTCCACTAGGACCTCTACTCTTCATCTTGTATACTAATGATATACCAATCTCACCAAACACACACAACCATCTACGCAGACGACATTGCCATTTTCGCTTCCTCCTGGTGTTTCATAAAAGTAACCAAATATTTATAAGTCTATTTAAATAATTTCCTAGACTTCTATCATAAATGGAAGCTAATGGTCAACCCATTAAAAACTAAAGCAATCCAATTTACCAGAACGAAGCTACAGCTGATGCATCAAATCACCATATACAGACAAGATTTTCCATGGTTTCCGACCGCTGAGTATCTAGGAGTCATTCTTGACTCTAAGATGACGTGGGCTCCAGCCATCATAAACAGTATTTGCCTGTCCTACACCGCTCTCAATGAACTCTACCAACGGTCCCAAAAAACAGTCAACTAAAGACATTCATCAAGATGAAACTTTACGCAATATGTATACGACCTAATACGTATACTATGGACACCAAATCTGGGCGGCAGCAGCTAAAATGCTATCACACATATATACAAAAATGCCCTTGTCCTTCCTCATCCTTCATATACTGATTTTACAGAACTAAATTTAAAATATTTTCTATCAGGAATAATTTTTCGACATAAATTTAAGTTACAATATTAAAATGCATGAATGTGTAAAAAATTACGTGGTTTCATTTAAGGAAATAATATTAATTCATATGTCCATCAGGCGTATAGCTACAAACAAATCAATTGCATTGGATTATTTCCCCTTCGAAATACTATTTTGTGTGAAACATTTTTTCAAATAACGAATAGTTCTGGAAACAATTGCATTTATTGATTAAAGTACCTTGAATATGTTCTAAATGATGTCACTGAAAGAGCTGATACAAAATTAACACATTAAATGCGAATTAGTTATTTAATAACTTATAATTGTGAGTTAGAATATTTTGAATATTACTTTCGGTCTTTGAGATTTTTATTTCATAAGTTCCTTATTGCAAAATAAGCATTTGCACGAAGTTTGTTTGATTTTAATTGATGGATATAAGTTTCACTCACGGAACAATTTATCCTCTCAGTCACTTAAAAAACCACCATTTATCTGAAACAAAAGAAATAATTTTTATAACATAAAATTAAATACAATATATAAATTAGTATGTATGCATACATGGGCACTAAAATTATTCTGGATTCAAAATTTTTTACTAAATGGATTATAGATCATATTTGATCTGATTATATTTATGGTATAATATAGTTTATATCACAGAAAACACGATTAACTTATGGCTACATTTTTTCAATTTTTTAATTTCTGTACCACTCGAAAACAAAAAGAATACGTGCTCTCATATGGGGCGGAAACTGGTGACTTCCCGATGCAGCCCATTGCTATTCAGGAGGCTGCATCGTACGACTGCCATCAAGATCGTAAGGAGCTATCGCACCATCTCCGGAGCGGCGGCACCAATCCTTGTAGGATTCCCTCCGTTTGAGCTCCAGATTCTTAGGAACTGCGATGTTTACATCGGTACTAGGAGTCTGGAGGGAGGGGACGCTATGGAGGTTTCCGCTACAGAGATAAGACTACAGGCGCAGCGAACGCTGCTTTAAGACGGCGTGTGGTTGAGGCAGCCCTCCCGATTTGGGAGGGACTGACTTGGCGGGAAGGATGTGCTGCTCTTAGGGTGACGCAGGTGCTTTCCGGGCATGGCTGCATCGGAGAATATCTGCATGGAATTCGAAAGGAACTCACCATAGTTTTCCACTATTGCAGGGAAAATCGGGACACGGTGCAGCACGCGCTGAAACACTGTCCGGCGTGCGAAACCTTGCGCCGTGTCCTGGTTACATCAATAACGGGGGACCTATCGCTGGTGGCAGTACTTCGGGCCTTGCGGATAGAACAAGATAGAGATCCGTCACCTTCTTCTGCGATCAAGTACTGCTTTGCCAAGAGGCGGAGCGGGAGAGGCAGAAGACAGGCGCCGGGGGTAGGAGGTGGTCTAGATCTCGCAGGCATCGAGTTTGACATCAAATATGGGATGTTGACTTGCCTCCGGCTACCAACGGCCAGGTTCGGGGACCTGAACACATTGCGCGATAGCAAGAGCTGTTGTTGCGGGGTGGTGTGGTCATACTCTGAGGCAACGATGAGGGTAGCGGAGGACAAGCCTCTCCACACTTGCTTGAGATGATCCCGATCTCCTCCACGCAGAGGTAAGGTTTTAGCCGGTAGGAATCCGGCACTACCTTGCCCCTCCTACAAGAGGAGCGGGGTGTCTGAATATTTCCCTACACGTCAATAAAAAAGAGGAGGCTGCATTTGAAGTCAATACTTTAGACTATAATGCCTATTACGCATTGTTGATCAACCTTCACGTGTCTAAAGTCGTCGACCAAACAAAATGGACGTTAAGGAAATTATTATAATTATGAAATTACTTTCCAAAGAAAACGAGAAAGGAAATATTAAGTAAGATCTCTTGTTACAAGAATTTTGCAATAAGTAAATATATAAATATGAGTATGTAGTATATAATTCTCTAGAACCAAATAGTTTTAGGTGATTGCTATTGATAATGCGTAAAGAGACGTAATTATTAGAATGATACCTTTAGTCACGCTTTTCACGTAATGAATGAACTCCAGGTATACTTTTATTCCGGTGTATTATTTCTAACACATTCCAAATGTGTGCGATATTAATATATAGTACCTTATAGTGGCAATAATAACGTATATTAACTGGTGTGCCATGTTATCGTATGGCCCGCTAATGTGCTACAAGCATCACTACTTTTGAGTGAAATACAATAGTACGAAGTAGGATCAAGATAATTTGAATTGCTGAAAAGTATTTCTTTCTCATTTTATGTTCTCATTTTGGATTCTCCCGGAAATATTTCTTATCATGCTCAAGTTTTCGAACGTAGGTTAGGTATCCATATACCATAGAAATTTAATATGCTAAGTGATGGTTTCCTTGCATAATAAAAAATAACAATTTCTGCATTGATAAAATTATACCATTCCACAGTATATCTGAGGAAACTATATAGGAAATTAGTAGACAAAAAAGGAATGCATATCTCGGAATTTTCTGTTTGTACGATACTTTGTTTAAGAATTTACTTGTTTGCGTAAGCTTATATGCTGATTTTTGATGCAATTGTCTTTCAAGATTTCATTATTACAAAAAATTTTGCCGATAGAACTTATTGTATTTCGAGGAAACATTATGATTATCAGCATATTATTATCAGGTGGATGTGCCACTAATTTGGTTTCTTTAGAGGTGTGTAAAAACCTGAAAGTGTACCCAAAAGTGAAAATTCGATGATCACGTTGAAAGTTCCGACTATTTCGAAATTTCTGATATAGTCGGATTTTCCGAAAATTCTAAATGTAGAAATTACGAAAGATAGAGCATAAAATAAAAGTAATAACTAATTGATACCCAAAGTGATAACCAAAGGTAATATTTTGTTTCAAATTTTCCTTTAAAAAGCCAGTTTTCGAGTAACAATTCTATTCCCGACCTTTTTGGAAAATGCAAACATTTTCCGAAATCATTCCGGAATTTAACGGAATTTGACCCGAATCTGAAAAAAATACTCGATTCGACCTGATATTTTCGGGTTCTCTCACATCACTTATTTGTTGAAATGGAACTATATTTGTGATGTTATTTATTCATTCGAAAGTTACTATTCTACTGATATTTTAATTGTACGTTTACACACTTTACATCTTCGCTTCATTCTTTATGTATACAAAGGGTAATCTGCACCAAAGAAATAGATGACCAAACTTTGGTATCGTATTCAACAGCCATTAAGACACATGAATGGAACTATAAATCTGAAACCCCTTCCATTCCGAGATTCATCCTTTCATCATGATGAAGTATTGTAACATATTCAAAATTTATATAAAGTGAATCGCTGAAATCCATTCTTTCTCTAACAGTGCGTACTTCTCTTAAGAAACGTTCAAAAGTTACTATATTTCAAATTCAATATATATTAATTTACTACATATTTAATATATATTAAATATATATTAATATATACAATAGTATATCCCAAATTTTTTCACACATAATTTTCACAATAAATTTTCAATGAGGCATTAATTCGATTTTTAATTAATAGTATTATTGTCGTAAATCAAACTTTTATTTTTATTATCTATTCTACCGAATAAAAGTCCAAATTATATTTTAAATTCTGCATTTAACAATTATTCTGTTGCAGTTAATACTCAATATAAACAGAAAATATTTATTTCTCGAAAAAAAGAGGTTTCATTATTTTGGTCACACTAATATGACCTAATTATTTTCTTAGTGACAATAGAATATTGTACCAAATAATTTAAAAAATTCATTACTATTCCTTAAATACCTTTTATAAGGCTATTATTTATAATATGCAAACACTGTACAATAATAGTAAATTTATATAATATTTAAATTATATGTGTATATATACCTATACTTATATACATATATTATATATAATAGTATACTTATACATATAATGATAAATATACTTTTTCAAGACATATAGCTTGCAACGAATAGACAATATGCAACCACATATAAAATAAATCTCATATGAAGATTAGTAAAAAATTATAAAATACCAATAATTGAAAATTATTTTGTGTACTTACAGAATATAAAAGAATTTCTGACTTTCGTCGAATATGGATTGTATTGTATGGTATACATTAATAACGATCATTGTAATATTTGCTATCATAACAAAGTTCATAATCGTGGCAAAACTATGTCCCTGAAATATCGTCCGGGACAGAATATACCGTAAACGTAATAAAATATAGGGTTGAGAATGCGACTCTGAAGATTTCTGAAATAGCTTCAAGTTTTTATTTTAATAATGTCAATACAGATGTATTACAATATCATTGAATTTTATGTAGAAAGATTTCTCTGACATGTATTCTATCATTTTTCAGAGATTACTCCAACGAAGTCTCAAAGATTTGTTGTTATTTTGTCATTTACATTTCATCAGGAAGTCTTGTAATTTTAATCGTTATAAATCTCAAGTTAATCGTTGCTTTCAATCTTGACTCTTATATTAGTAAGATTAGTAAGATTTGCGTGCTTTAATCTTTGTACTGTTAGTTGAAAAAATTGGCAGTTTTCCAGATTAAAAATCTGTTACAGTTAGATATCTGTTACATTATGTATGCGATGTTTTGAATACGGTGATGTTACTTGCATTGAACATGACCACTGCGTAATATATAGATATCCCTACAAAGGTTGATAGGCAGAAGCATGACAAGAAATTGTGTTTCAGATATGTAATCCACCTTCGAGAAAGAATGAATTAATATAATTAATATGAAGGGTTTTAAGGAGAATAACTGTGGGCTGCTCTCCGTTTGTACCTAAATATTTTTATTTATTTGTTTGTTATTACGGCGAGGATGCTGGAAGGATGTAGGATTTGGGTAAGGTGAGGAAAGGTTATGCGTTTCGTCTCAGAGTTGGTGCCTAGACTTATCAGTGGGGCAGATGGCAGCGACCCTTATACCCCAGACGCTTGTTTTCATAACTACTCGCTAGGCTGGACGGTCACCCATACTCTGTTTGCTTAACGTCGAATATCGCTAACTTCGACGCTAGGCGCACAGGCAGTTGCGGCTTGTACGAGTCGATGTTCGAGACTCGTACTCGAGGCGCTATAGGCCGCTACAAATATAACCATGTCTAATTTCACAATGCAGAAAAATTTCAGAAAACATTTAAAATATTTAAGTTCAAAGACAGTAACTATTTTCAAAAATAAATTTTGCATAAATATTGCCAAATTAGCACTTAACTGAGAATATACTAACTTTATTATTAATTTATAAATTTTCAATGCTTTTATTATTTTGTTACGTATAACGATATCCTTCTTGGAAATGGCCATGTTTATCGAATTTCCATCCACGGCAATTTTCACTTGATAACTAATAAATGTGAAAAACTTCATAATATCCAATCGCTATTTGTAAAGAATCAAAACTATTCTCACACAGCAATTTTGTACAGTCCACATATATGCAAAGTAGTCAATAAAAAGAGAATTTCACGACAATAATAAATTGTTCCAATCAGAACATTTGTAACGTTCGTCAAAATGAAAATAAAATAATAATTTCAAGATTTTTCCAGAAACATCATTGACACAGTTGATAAATAACACAGATTTATTTATAGATAATAAAATCTCGAGAATGTGACGTGGAACAAAATGCTCCACAATAATAGCTATAACTGCAATGCATCTTAAATGTACAATATTGTCGTTGTACATTTCCTCGCCGTCTTAAACGAGGATTAATTTATTTTTTATTTAAATAAATATTTGTATAACGATTTCCCATCGCTACGTATGTTAAATAAATTCTTCTTTGTCTTGTACGTGATTCCAATCACGTTTTATATTCTTTAACCATTCCTCTATCTTGAAAAATCCAGAAAAAGTGTTATATGATGACACGATATTACAATGACTATTTAAAATTAACTGAACCTTCGTAATTTACATTTACTCAATCCTATGTTGACACACATGAAGGTAGAGCGTGTTTAGTTCCGCGTGTGCTGATTATACGTAGTGCTGTTGTGGTTTCGTGTTGTCTTCATTACATCCCAACTCGATTGAGTGCGACAAACGTATACTTCTACATATTTTTTGCTCGAAAGATAAATTCCTGTGTACAGGAATTTCTTTCTTAAAATAATGGATAAAGTAAACGCATCACAAGATATGGATCTTTATATGCTAGTGTTATTAAAAAAAAAAATTTCCCCATGAAAGAACACGCTATTGTTCTCGATGCATACAAGGATTACCATAAAAGATTATATTTTGGGAGTTGGGAAGTCTCTGAACCCAACTAATATTGGATTTGCTTCAAGAATAGCGAATAATTGAATGTATATACCTCGCAGGCAAAACTTGTGTTGACAAACTCACGTCCGGTAATTCAAACATATTCATCAAAGACCTATTGATTTCTGTTAGACCCCTAATTATGAAAACCAAGCGAATTGTTCTCTCTAACATCTGTCCTATTATTCTTCATAATATTGTATTAAATGCATTCAAACAAATGGGAATTAGAACCGTTTCACCTATCACCTTCATAAAAGTAGGATCCGCAGAAACAGGATTCGCACATACTCAGCTTCCGCAGGCACGCATACATCCATCCGGACGATGTAAACAAACTTCCAGCGAGTCTACAAGTAAACTATGATGACACTTCTTACTGGATCTTCATTTCAACGGACAACTTCAAGTGTTTCCAATGTAAGAGGGAAGGACATCTGGCGAAAAATTGTCCCAACCCTATTAATGACTCGCAACAACAAATTAAGAGCTCTTCATTACCGATCCAAGTGAGAGATATGAACAAGGAGGATTCATTTACTCCATTTACTGAAAAGCAACAGTCTTGCAATGAGGAGTATAAGGGCCCCACTCGAAACAAAATCTCCAATAAAAGACCACTCTCTACAAGCTCTAACAGTAGTTCCCCGCTTGCTGGTCCCATGACAATGGATAAAAATGTAACTCCCACCACGATGGATGCAAGTTCCTCCTCAAACAGGGAGATCTATCTTTTTGTGGCCCCTACAAGGCGATTTACTTAAGGAGCAAAAGAAAGAAAGAACTAAGGTTGGTCAGGTTGACCCAAAAACTATAGATTTGGCACTTGAACTTGTGAAACATATTTTTGTTAAAAATCCGAACATATATATTATAAAATTCGAACAGTATACACAACTGCCAATAAAAGCTAAAGGCAATCTGGACATTGTTCAGTTGACACAATTCTACAAAAATGGTCTTTCTTCGCTAATTAAAATGCTGCGTGAAACCTACCCCAGTTTGTCAAACAGATCGATTGAAAATAGAATTTCTCGAATTATTAGAAAACTTGAACTTCATGGCAACTGGACCGAAGAAAAGGACTATGGAGATGGGTCCTTCTCATCTCAGGATCCAGACTCGGACACAGACTTCTCCATTTCATCAGAGAACGACGCTTCGATCAATCTATAAGCCCATTCCTAATTAGCGTTTCCATGAATTTAAATTGCCGTGACCTCTGCTCTAGTACTGCACTGAAGCTGCTATACTGCAACTGCAGAGAAATTTGCAGTCGCAGAGAAGAACTACAAAAACGTTTAGAAGAAGTCGATGTATTTATAGGCGTTGAAACTAACCTTAAAAAACATAAAAAATTTGATCTCTGTGATTTTCACACATGTAGAGTTGACAGAACTCACAGACCTGGTGGTGGTATTATATTTCTGGTAAGAAAGAATTTAAAATTTACACCCATCCATGATCTGTCTGGTATTACGGACAACCTGGAAACAGGAGTGATCAAAATACATAACTTGAATTCCACCTTAAACTTAGCTGCCTGCTATAGAATTCTTGGACGCTCAGTCTCACAGATAGAACTGAACCAGTTCTTTTTCTCTCTAAGTATGCATGATGCCACTCTCATCTTCGGCGATTTCAATTCATCATCTCACACCTCATGGAACTGCTCCAATATAGATACCAACGGAATTAAACTCCGTAACTCGATAAACGACTCTGATTTAATTCTAGTTAATCAAAAGACACTTACTCACATTGACTTTAACCGAAATAGTTTATCTAATATAGATCTAGGTTTCTGCTCACCAACCATTTGTGATTTAATTAAATTCAGTATACTTGAGGATTCCTGGAGATCAGACCATTTTCCTATAACTGTAAACCTTCTGGCCGATAAAACAACTTACATCCAAAAACAACGGCGATTTACCTCCAATAAAACTAACTGGATCCAATATCACACCTTGATGAAACAATTACTTTCAAAATTTCTAGACCCTTCATTCGATTCACTCGATACCATTGGCAAATACAATTTTTTTGTAAATGTTATAACGGAAACTATTTTAAACTGCACCCCTTCTCCGAAAACTGCTAATGTCAGACAGCACATGAACCCAGTTCCATGGTGGAATGACGAGTGTATTAAACTCATACGTCTTAGGAAAGCTGCACTTAAAATGTGAAGATACTCACGCAACATAGTTGATTATATAGAATATAAAAAACTCGTAGCTCCTGTGAAAAAGTATATAAAGAAATGTAAAGTTTACAATTTTAGAAAATTTGCCGAAAGTATCATTTTTGAAACCGATGTGATATACGTCTGGAAGAAATGCAGGATCCTAAAAAATAAATGGGTCAGTGTCAAATTCAATGAAGGTTACTCAGACTGATTAACTAAAAATGAAGATGCAATTAACAAATTTAGTGCTCGTTGGGTTCCCATTAAACCATCTTTCGCCTTTCCAGAACTACACGCTAATGAAAATAACCAGTTTCTCTGTTCGCCTTTTGGTCTTCATGAATTTATTCTGGCTCTTATAGTTGTAGCCTCAAGGCCACTCCAGGTCCTGACAGAATTGAATACATTCTAATTGTCAAACAGCCTCTCGCAACCAAACTGATACTACTTCTGCTCAATGAGATCTATTTGCTCAGTATATATCCTCCAGCGTGGAAGGAAAGTCTTACGTTTTTCATTAATAAGAAGGATGGTAATGGAGTCCGACCCATCTCGTTAACATCTTGTCTCTGTAAAAAATTGGATAAAATGATTAAGACAAGGCTTCAATGGTGGCTAGAAACCTCTGATTTTCTCTCCTCTTCTCAGGCTCGTTTTCGATTCGGAAGATTCTGTGCTGACAACCTTGCAATGCTAACCATGTCCGTGGAGGAGGACTTTTGCAATGAGCAAAGACGTATTGGCTTGCTTTCTTGATGTCAAGGGAGTATTTGACAATGTCAACAGTGATATTCTAATGAAAAAACTCAGTGCTATGGGATACCCACACAATATTGTTAATCTCGTGAGCTTTCTAACACACGAAAGTAATGTCATGTTTGTCGTCAGCGACTCCTACACTATCACAAGGAAAGTATTTACCTCCCCCAAAGTGAAGTCCTCAGCACTCTCCTATATCTTATTTACGTTAATAATATTACAGTCGGCTTAAATCCTTTTATCCAGATTTCACAGTTCGTGGATGACATAGCTATTTACTGTCACAACACCTAGCGAAAGTAAGGTGCTAATAGTTTAGGTGCTAATCTCAGTCACGATCGGGATATCTTTAACACCTGAAAAGACTCCTTATTCACTTCAACCAAGGGATCCGTCCAGGTACCTGCTCGATTAAAATTAATAATTATTCTATCAGATTCAGTGACCATGTTCAATTTTTAGGAATATTTTTCGATTACTAGCTTAAATGTGCACATTGATTACGTTCACAATAAATGCTCAAAAGGACTAAACATTCTTAAATTTATTAGTAGCATAAAATGGGGAGCTGAAACTTCCATACTCATTTCTTTATACAAAAGCCTCATTCGTTTTCATATCGATTACAGTTTCTTTGTTTTCACTCTTAAAACTAAAAATCTTATTTTAAAGTTGGAGAGAATTCAATACGCAGCTCTATGAATTGTTCAGGATACCGTAATAGCGCTCCCACTAATATTATATTAGGTAAGTCCAGATTGTGCATGCTGCAGCACAGAGCCAAATATCTATGCAACAGATGTCTAATGAAAAATCTCTCTAACAGTGGATCAATTTTCTATAACTGGGTTAACAGACTCCACAACTCCACTATTTGGAATAATCTAGTGCGTAAATCTAACAACTTCCTAGTCAAATCGATACTCTGGTACATGAAAGACAATTGCTCAAAACGAATAAAAACTATTCTCCCTTTTTATATGAATACAACTTACTCTTTTCAACAATATCCCTTGAAACCTAACTGGGGTTAGCTCCTCAAAGATGCTGCAGACCCTAACTCCATGTTCCTTGCCCACCTATGTAACAGACCCCCTAACTCTATTTCCTTTTTTACTGATGATAGTAAGGATGAGGTGTCTGGTAGTGTAAGAGCAGCCTGCTACTCACCGGACTTAAATACCTTTTCACTGTTGGGCTTACATAGTTATTTCTCTATTTTCTCAGCTGAATGTATTGCATTAAAAAATGCTATCAAATTGGCCCTTGAGTCTTCTCATGACAACGGTTTTATATATTCAGACAGTTTATCTGCTCTGCAAACTTTAATTAAGAGCTCAGTCACTATCAATACTAATCCATTTATTCTCGATATTAGAAAGCTTATGAACCGCTATTCTTCAGGCAATAAAAAACTATATTTTTACTGGATTCCCCCTCATATTGGTACTACTTTTAACGAAAAAGCAAACAGCTTAGCTAAAGAAGCGTCATGTACTAATGTCTCGCCAGATATTGGTTCCATTTTCCGATTTTTCCCATAGCTTTGAAAAGCAGGCTAAGACTGAAACAGAAAGAAACAGAATATTTCGGAATCTGAATTTAAGGGTAAAAAATTTTTCAAAAGCTATTACCATCCTTCTGCTAAACCATGGTTTTCACGTAGAAAACTTCCTAGAGACTTCATTTGCTGGACGAACATGCTCCGAGCATATCACATGCAATTAGCTGCTTCCCTCTTCAAAATTTACTTAGCTCTTGATACAAAATGTTACTGTGGTAGTTTAGTTCAAGATCTCAACCATATAATTTGGCAGTGTCCCAATCTCAACGACAATAGGAATGTTTTAATAAATAAACTATGTGGAATTTGTTATTTCCCTCCCCACACAAAGGACTTCTTTTTAAGCAAACCATATATTACTCCTCTGCTGATTATTCACATATTTCTCAAAAGCCATGGTTGGCATCTGTAACGGATCTGTGTCGAGTGTTTAGCTGTGCTTTTCAGTGACATAACAGTTCTCTTAGTCTTAGTTGTAAGTTCTAGTTATAAGTATGTAAATAGTAAACATATATCTTAGTTGTATATCAGTGTAATCCTTGTACAAAAGTCTGCGAAATTATTTCTGTACTGTCAGTATGCACAGCAATGTGCATGTTGCTAACTCTGTAGAGGGTTCTATAGCGTAAATAAAAATAAAACTTACATTTACATATTTCACAATTAATAAACTATATGTTAGATTTACATTTGGTATTAAAACGCTAGTGTTTACTTGCAATATTAACAATTAAAAGGTGCAAGTGTTTAATGTAAGAAAATTGCAACGATTGATAACATAAATGTATAATAAAAGATTAGTTTTTTCGATATACAAAAAACCCGGTTAAATAATTATATTTCGTATGAATGGAATATTCTTACCACCAAAATTGTTGAACCGAGAAGAAGTAGCAAACGTACGATCGTAGTATGCGCTGTGCTTAATTTCGTTGGTTTGTATGATGTCAGTCCCATAATGAAGGAGCAGAATTTCGAGTCTATAATACTTGTAGCCAATGAAGTCCATTCCCTTCGACGGCCGGGAAACATTTCGCAGAAAATTAAAGACAGGAGCAAAAATATTATATACTGTTATGTGCTACAAACTTCTAAATTACGCTTGAGGGGGGAAATGACTACCCATCGATGCGCGTGAATAATGAATGTCTTTCCGAGAAAAAACGTTACTTTTACTCTTCCTCTTCGTGTTCTTTTGCAATTTTCGCACAATTACGCTGAATTTTAAGAAAACGTTGTCTCTGTGGCGTAGGGGAAAGTGTCAATCAATTCTTGGTATTTCCTCGCATTTCTGTTTTATGGCAACGTACATGCAGAAAATTACAGGTTACGAAAAGAAAAGTCAGTCCTGTACTGTCGTTTGAAAAGTGAAGTCAAAATTTCTCTTAGGGCTATTGCGCTGTTGTGCATTTTATTTCTTTCGCGTTTTATAAATTATTAAGAACGTTCTCTTCGAGCCGTGCAATATTTATGCTAGACATAATAGACATCATGAAGTCTTTCATAAATCTCATGAAGTGTTACATTTTACGAAAACTTTTTACAAGAAGTGCTATTTTTTTTTTTTTTTTAACGTACTGCGTTTTACTGTGACGAGAATAATTTTATCCTATTTTAGATTGCAGTGACGGAGATTATTTTCAAACTAATCCAGAATTGCATTATCGTGGATAAATTGAGAACATCGTTGAAATATTGTGCGACCAATATTGTTGCTGGAATAAAAAAAAATGTAATGGTATGTACTTAGCTGTTTGCATTGTATCTTTGCATTGTTTGTACGTTTGATAGTTGAATACACCTGCTGATTAATTTTATTGTGCTCTTTAATATTACATTTATTTTGATACAATGAATCTTTAAATTTCCTGTTTTGGAAATGAATCTTTGAATTTCCTTTGAAATTCTCATCTTCTTATATTCTTACTGAATTCATTGTTACTTTGAATAAAAGAGTCTGTGAACTATACTATATCCTTGATGTATGTAACACAAAACGTAATTGTAAAAAATATTCCCAAGTAGCATCAATAATGACATGACAGGCTGATTTTCATGAAGTAACAATATCAATGTACTATAAACTATGCTTTGATAATGTATTATGTTCCCTTGGTATTATTTCTGTTCGTATCTATTCGCAATTAAATTATAGTTAACTGTTAAAAGCATGTGAAATTATAAATTAATACATAATATAATAAAGAATAATCATAGGTAGAATAAACGGGCACTTCTCGAGAAATTAAACAGTATGAAATCAACTTTCCAAACTTCGATGCAGAAGCAAAAGTTACATAATACTGTTACTCCCATTAATATTGGAAATCTCATAAATATTGAACTTATCATAATTTTTTACAAATTAACATACAATAATAAACTTAAGCTCATTTTAAATGCTGAAGCCACTACTTTTAAAATATATACATTATTCATTTTATTTCAAAATGTTTTTAGATTATGTAGGAAAGTGGAAGATTGTTTCTTTTCGAATTTACTATAAATTATCATAGTACGTAAAAACACTCAAAAATTTAATCATTTCATGATTAAATATATAACGACCCTTTAAAACTTACGGTATGTTCTTTTTTCTCCAATTTATTGAATTTTGAATATCAGACGAAAATATTACGATTTCTTGAACTTTTGTCTGAATTTAAGCCTGATATTGAATTTAATAAAATGACAACAAAAATTATACGTTAATGTTATAAGGGATATGCGTTGGGCCTCAAATTCATTGTCGATTTAGTCATAAAAAAAATTTTTCAATGCTTTTGCGTACTGTAACAATTTATAGCATTTTCAAAAAGAAAAAATATCTTTACTTGTCCACCCGTAATGTAAGAATGTTTTACGATAAAATGGAAGACATTTTGAAAATACTAGCTTCAAGTTTTAAAATGACTCTAGCTCTACTATTGTATGAATTTTTTTGGTATAAAATTATAGTGTCCGCGTTGTTCACGTAATAATATTCAATCATTAATGAGTGTTATATGTACAAATTATCATCTGTACATCTTAATACCTTCATCTTAATACTTCCGTCATTCTTACTGATACCAAGCATATATTAGGATAATATTATTTCGTTCCAAATGACGAATATTCTTTCTAATAAAATCTTTTTTCGAGTTTTCGAGGTCATCGATTTTTTAATCGCGATTGAAATTCTATTTTGAATAAGTAATTCTTTCAAATTGGAGATTTTCTAATAACATGTATGTTATTAGAAATGTATATTAAAGCATGAAAAATGTTTATTGCATTTTATTGAATTTTTATGATTTTCTGCTATTTCTGAGATTAAGATTTTTGTATCCACTTATACTTTGTTTTAATTGTTCTCTAATTTCCTGGGATTGTGAGAGAATTTGAAGTTTGCTGTGCTGTTCAGTAACAATAAACACATCATAGATCACATGAAGTTTCGAGATTTCACGATATGTTACTCTCCAAAATAGCTTTGGAAAGAAGTTCAGCAATGATACTCGTAAATTAGACGAACCGCTCCTCATCGAATCCTTTGTTCATTCGACATATTTTGTGGTTAAATATGTACATGAACCAAAACCTCACCGGGTTTGATGATGTTTGGATATATTAAAAAATTTTCTTGAAAGGGAAGAATGTTCAAATTGTTAATTTTTATAACATAGTTAGAACTTAACGAGATTGGTGAGAGAATTGTTAAACTATGAATTCATCTAGTTAGTCACTTTCAAATGTTTTGGGTAATTAATTTTTTAATTTTAATATTCAGTATTTACTATAATATTATATTATCATTAATATATTAATGCTTTATATTCTTTTATTGTACAAAATATTATTTAATTTTTCCAATTTTAATACAAATATGATAGGTACTCTAGAGATTTTGGAGTTGTGAATACAAGCCATTATTTCTCGTGCAACCTGACATTTGGCGAATAATTAACTGAACAATTTTTCATAAAATTTTGTGAAAATTTACTTATATTATTATATGTACTTTCTTGTATTATTATACTTCACTTATACTGGTATTACTTTAATGAAAAAATTTTATTCTTTCTTCTCGACTCATTTTTACATGTAGAGTCATATCCAGTCGCGTAACATTCTGTATATAAACGACATATACTTTTCTTTCTTTAATTTAAAGACTAATATTTTTAATTTATAAATAAGCATAATGAAGTTCTTTATGTAAATAAACGAATTTTTGTTGTAGTGCTCCATTTTAACTCAATACAAATGCATGCAATGTAAATGTGAAATATTATTTTAGCAGAAATACTCAACATATCAGCCAATCTGTTATATTTCTATTCAATCTGCAAGTATACTATAATATAATCACCGTCTTTATTTCTGCATGGAATGCAACGGCGTAAAGTAAGATGATAATTTGACTTACTGATTCCTTCCCACTTTGTGTATTTTGAAGTTGCACGAATATATCTCTTACCGAGTTCAATTTTTCAAACGTATATAGGGACCTATATACCATAAAATTTTAACACTGCTGTGTTATAATTCTCTCGCATAACAAAAGTAACAATTTCTGTATTGATAACGGTAAATCCATTCTATGATACATCTAAGGAAATTAAACAGTAGAATAAAATGTTCTGTTTGAAACAATTTTAATACTTCCTAGAGCGTGTTTCAGAATTTTTCTGGCAAACTTTGTTTATGAATTTACTTTTGTTTTTATAGAAACAAGAGAATATTATTTTGAACATTGCAATATCAAATAGCAGTAATTAAAAATCGCTTTTCGGATTTACGGAGACTTATGCCAAATACACATTAGATTACGTAGTACATGCAAGAAAAAAGTCCTACGAAATATGAAAAAATGGTCAAATTCGCAATCAGCATATAATCAACTTCATGAATAATCCCCCTAGAAACAATACACCATAAACGTCTGACATTTATGTGGGTAGAGAAATGAAGGAGGCGGCAGAGGAAACGTTCTTACTTACATACGACTCTGGTTTTTCCTTGAACGTTTTTCTCGACAGATCTTTTTGAGAACCTCTCGCTGAACAAGTCAATCTATCGTCACGAATCGTTTTTCACACTCTATCGTAGAGTCGATACAACCCAACAAAACCTATCCATCTATCCATGCACTCTAATCATGTGCAAAGTATTCCATTTGAAACGTCTCACAGAGTTATCTCCTAAATCAGGCTTGTCGAATTTCTTTTCCAGGAGCCACACCAGGCTTTTCTCTTTTTTCGTATCTAACCGAGTCTCTCACTACGTGCAAACTAATTACTATTAAACATTTTTTGTTTAATTTTTTATTTGGTTCGATTTTTTAATTTATGGAAAAATACTTTTCTATAATCTTTTTTTATTTGTATATATTTTAGCGATAATGCGCACCCTGTAATACAGTTTTTCATAATTAACGATTAGATTAGGATTTAAACAATTAATTATTACTGTATACTTTTATATTACTTTATCGTATCCTTTTTATAAAAAGGAATCAATATAAAATCAATATTTTTAATTTTTTGTTACAAAAACGTGTAATGGTGGGACTTACGTAGCGTCCGGAGGAAAACAACCTGTAAAGTAGGCATCTCTTCTCCATATGGTTCGCAAAAAGCGGTATGAGTTCGATAAGCTTAATTACTGTTATAAAAACTATTTAGTATAAAAAAAATGTTTCAAGTAAAATTTACTTTGCTGCAAAAAATATGATATGAATTACGTACTACAAATATTAACAAAACATATTGCATAATAATTAATTTTTTAAAATGTTGTTATACACTTAGCTTTAAATATGTGTCCTTTAGAACCTCATATATTGTTTAGTAGTTTCCTCGAATAATTATAACAAGATGACTCGGTGTCAAATAGTGATATAAAATTTAGCTTCAGCGGAGACAAAATAATATAGCTAGTTACACTGTAATATAAAATAAATAAAATAAAATTTAGCTAGTTACACTGTAATATAAAATAAATAAAATATATATATAAAATGAACTTCTTAGTTAAATTAATGAAAGAAAATGAAAGAATACAGTAAGAGCAATTAAGAAAATTTAACTTCGAGGTTCAGTATTGCTATCACAATTATTTTCTCGCAGATAATATGATATTCTATGTTTATTCATTTAACACAATAGTCACTGCAAAACAAATTCAAGTCAACATTTATAAATTAAAGATGAATTATGAATTATAGTCTATTAGAAAAGTCTATGCAGTAATGAAGAAAATCACTTTGAAGTTAAAAATTCTGTAATGAAAATTGAATTTAAAAATTCATATACATAACAGTTCTTTTTCAATAATAATATTAAAATGCTTCAATAAACATCAAAATTAATGTAAGTATTTAGTAACACGATACGATTTGTTACAGGACCATTTTTGGATTGTTAGCTGCACGTTACAAATATTTGATCGCCTCTATCTACTGCATTTTCATGTTCACTGTTTCATACATTACAGTCGACTGGGTTTGACAAAAATAAAATCAAGAGAACTTATGTTTTTATAACAGTTCTATATAATTGAGTAATCTAAAGTCATTCATAAAATGTATTCGAATATAAAATCCAAAATATTGAACAAAGGTAACAAAAGGTACTCACAAACTCAGAATTGCACTTTTCTTTGTCGTTTTTCATGCAACAAAGATTAAATTCGTGATAAAGCAACATAAACATATATAATTTTTGTTAGAAAAAAATCATGACACATGTGTGCGTGATTAGAGAGATAAGGATTGAAGTTGATATTAAAATTGTGTAGAACAAAGTTGTCATGCTTTTTATATTTTGGAAAAAATGAGAATCAAGCTACTCTGCTGTTGTAACGTGTATTTGGCTCAAACTTAATGTTAACCTCGATCATATAATTAACATTCGCATGGATTTTTACCAGATTTGTTTCAATTATTTTGTTTTGCACAAGCAGTGAAAAATGAAAAAAACGAGCGATTCAACCCTTTAAAAATATCACACAGCATGGTAATACTTGCCTTTTATTGTGAACTTTTTTTTTTTGTTATGTTATTATTTATGTCTTTGCTGCAGACATTTATGCATATTTATAATTTTTTGGGCAGAATTAATCAGATAGAATTTAAGTGGAATATTGTAAATACTACAATAAGCGTATTTTGAATATATTATATACCCTATATTATATACCCTTTGCATAAGTTATGCGTAAATCTCCAAATGTCCCATAAATGTAAAAATACCTGCAATCTAACAATTATTTGAAACAATTTCGTTTGAAATAATTTATCTAAACAGATGAATTGTTTCAAACGAAATAAAAAACTGAATGTTTATAAAATTATTACCAAATAATAAATATTAAAATATCTTGATGAAACATTATAGTCACTATGTGAAAGAATATATTCTATTAATTTATGACATTAATATTTGTGTGCTAATGAAATTTTAATTGTCGATCATTTCAGAAAAGAAAAAACAAACCAGTGCATGCATTGTGTAAAATACAATCATTATATTTTATTGTAAAACACGTATTGGACAAGTAAATTACTATTTTCGAAATTTGTTAAAATTTAAATGTCTTTAAAAATATTATAAATTTTTTCATAAATGAAAATCCACCATGATCTAGTAAATTTTAATTTCCCCTTTTCAATCACATCTTAATACTTGCTATATAATTTTCTTCACCATTCTATTGAACTTTGGTTATTAGGATCAGATTGATTATTAGGATTGATCAGAATTGATTGTCATAATTACTAGGATAGAAAATGAAATGTTAGGATTTCTCGAATTTTTACCAGTACATTAGCCTATACATTGATAATGTTTATACACGCAGAATTTAAAGTATTTTTTAATTTTCCAATATTTCAAAAACTAGCAGAAGCTAAAATTTTATATTTGAGACCCTCTATATGTCGCGCGATCTGTTTTCAAAATTACAGTTAATTATCTGAGTCTTAGTATAAAATAAAGATATTGTTCCAAGCGATCCAATCCGCTCCTCTAAGATGTTTGCTGAATTCGAAAATTTAACCATTCAGAAGATAATTTTACGATACCTAACGTATAGAAAGCAACAAAAGACAAAAGACGGTATAAAAATTTATGGAATAAATTATAAGAATTACATCGTGACAATGTTCCCGGTCGGCTGCTATTGTACAGAACCAAATGTTTATTGTTTCCTATTGAGAGTTGCATTTGTGATTCTATTTATTCTAGAGTAAAGTTGGTTAACTGGCGGTCTGCGGGTCGTACATGGTCCTTACCCTAACTTTCTTGATTGTCAGCGCTATTTCCTCCACTGTGTTGGGAGTGTCGTGGTCATACACTCGCATTAGGTATATATATAATTGTTTTCTTTACTGCAGCTGCTACAGTTAAAGGGAAGATAAGGATAGAAGTTTGTATGCCCTGCTTCTGAACAGAATAGGAACTAATTTACATGATGGAGAAACCGGCAAACTCGTGTGGCCCGCGGTAGGGAAGAAGTTCATTTCTAGGCTCATGTTAGGCGTGCCGACGAATCGTTTTTGTAAAGGCTTTTTGTTTCACAAAAAGAAAGATAGAAGAATATTATATTTCTGTTCTTTCAAAAGAAGGCGATAATTTACCATAAATTGCTTGTCTACATCGGTCCTAACGGTTAACTGCTAATTGCTTGTTTTTACTTTACATGTAATAGATTTCGTAAAGTTGAAAAGACAGATAAATTCTCGAAGCTCAGT
The DNA here is from genome assembly GCA_036937485.2 of Tetragonisca angustula. NCBI lineage: Eukaryota > Metazoa > Arthropoda > Insecta > Hymenoptera > Apidae > Tetragonisca > Tetragonisca angustula. The sequence goes on along the minus strand of JAWNGG020000057.1, from coordinate 667,202 downwards.
TTTTATGTCTTTGGAGTTTCACATCCTTCACAACACTCTTCAAATTTCATCTCGATCAGTGGCCATTCAGAATTAAATAAATACATGGTAGTCAATCATTAATGATTAATTAAAATAATTTTAGAAAGTACTTTAATTGGTTAAAAATTACTTTTAAAAAAAACAATAAAGTATAAATGATTATAAATTTAAAATGGGTATTAATATTAATACACGGATAGAACTGTTTGTGATATATATATAGTACTTAATATAAAATAGAATAGTTTTAGATACTGATTTCTTATATCGGAATCTAGAGATGTATAATTGACAACACTGTAACGGATATCATTTTACTTAACCAACTTGTATCATTTTGTGTGACATAGTTCTCTAATTTACCATTGCTTAAGTGTAATGCGCTAAAAAAATAGTGACTTTTCTCCTGGTATTTCAAACCTGGAGACACAAACTCCATTTAATTCTGTCTGTCCTATTCTTAGTCAATGCTTATATTCATCGTGGTTACTACTGCAGATCTAGTAGAAGAAGCATATCGCTCATTTGCTACAGCAACGATAACTTCTTCACACGACAACTCAAAAATCGCAATTTTACGAAAATCGGATTTGAGTGTTCTTCACCTTATAATTTTAATTTATAGTCTAACGTCGAAATAGCCCAAGTGTTCTTGTAATAATATTTCGAATATGTACACCTATAGAATTCTATCGCTAAAATTAACATTTGTCAGACAAATTGTCTTTTCCATATCAACAAATCAAAAATTGCGAATTTTGATTTGTGTGATTATTGCAGTAAATGAACTACATGACATTTTCCTACCAGGTGCTAAGATGTGGGAATAATTGTTACGACAGAAATATTGCCGCTGACGCTCCGCCTTGTTCATCGAATAGGAAGGATGGCCTGCTTTTTTTATTTTTACCGAATATGGAAGGACTTGATAGAAAGATGCGCCACTTTTATACAGGGGTGGTGTGGTCAATGGTGCAGGCTCTTCATGAAACTTCATTGTGGACAAGCAACAGCGCAAATCTGCGAAGTTCGCAGTGAAGGATGGACATCAAGATCGTTTGGAATTATCATTTTCTACGAGGCTGGGAAGATTCATGCGAGTGTAATCTCATTCTAGTTTCAGAAGAAATTTATCGAAATCTTTATCATCTCTACATGCAAATGGGCGGACTTTGCTGAAGTTGGAAAATTTAGCTCCAAATTTGAATGGTTCACTAGAATGAAATGGCACTGGTTACTATAACCGAAAATGGCTGCGGCCATAAGTAATGTTGCTAATTTTTGATCGTTATACCTTGAACATCGATCGGTGTCAAAAAGATGTCTGCAAATCTAACCGGTCGAAGAGCAAGCTAAAATTGTGTCTCGATGCACAATCACTCCTGGGAGGGAACTCTTTTCCTAAACTAATGAGCCAGTTAAATCGTAAGCAGATTATCCCAACACCTATGAGAGCGAATTCTGCCTCATTTTCAACGAGACCTGGCCACTTGAAGTTCATGTAGGAGATAATGGTTTCGTACGAGCACAGACGAAGTATATGGATAGACATTGCATCTTATAGGACGTTGTATGCTCTGAAATACCGACATAGTAAAACATCAGTGATATTTTAGTGCACCTTAAACAACAATGAATTGGAAAATTACATCAAGTAAAACGATTGAAGTTGATCAAGCAGTGAATACAGCAGAAACATGATTTTTGAAATCCATTGCAGTGTTGTCATATTTTTAATACCGAAATATAAAGCTAGTAACTGACCGAAATCGTTCTATTATATATCACAAAGAGCTTTATCCGGATTTATGATGGTTTTTTTTATATAATTAATTACAATTTTTAAATTAATAATACGAAAAATGATTTCAGATATAATTGAGTTATATTTTATAAAATATTCTCAAAAACCATTTTTAACTACTTCTTAAAATTATTATTAATACTAATAATATTATTAAAATTTTTATAAAATATTAAAAATGTTATATTTACTCGTTTATTTATATTACATATTCAAATTTATTTTAAATTTTTAACAATTTTGTTATAATTGTGCAATTTATTATATTATACATTGAGTATGACAAATAACATAAATTCTATTATTAATTAAAAATTACGCTTATTAATTAAAATATTCGAAACTTTTCTATGAACCATTAATTATACATAATAATAACAAAACGTGACACGATATAACATAAAAATGGTCATATAGGAAGGAGGTTCTAGCTCCACTGAAACGTGGAACAAAAAAATGTATTGCATGTTAGAATTATTCATATATTTTGCACAGACGAGTTACCTTGTCTATAGTGCAATTTCAGATAAAACTTCAGAACTGATTTTCACGGAAACGAAGCGTCAAACGAAAAAATTGTATTCCTTTCTTTCTCACTTATTTTTTCTCGTCAAATCACTTTATATCCAATTGTTCCACCAGTTACGAATTAGTCTATATAATTTTCGATGGAGAATTGGCAATATTGTCCATATTTTATTATTGTAATTGTAAACTCATCTGTGATTTTAATTAAGCACCGGTAATGCTGCGATGCAAAACCTGCTGAAATTGCTATGGTGGGATGTGACATGAAAATGGCGAGAGAGTTCTAAAGTTCCCTGAACGTTTAAATACAAAAAATGCATTAGATGATACGTTTCTGTTCCTTGTCTGTGCCAAATTCTATTTGTATATTACTTGTCTGTAGTAATACTTTCTCGTGTTCTACATTTTGGGGGTCATTTGACCATCTTATCGTTTTTCTGTCCTCATCTTGCCGTATCGATTTAAATAGGTATTGCACTACAGCGCTGTTGACGATAGGAATTAAAATCAAAATATTGCCGATTCTTTAATTATTGAATTATATGTCGTGACAGTTTGTCTGTCTTAACTGAAAACACTGAAATATCTCGAAAGAAATATAAATATAAATATAAATAGTATGAAAAAAAGGTGTCGAATAAAAGTTACAGGGTATAAAAGACTGCATGTTATAATATCATTTGTTCGTTTGACTTTGAGATGATCTTGGAATAATAATGAAACTTTTGTAATCCAGTTATTACAGTTCGACTGAAGTTTCGAAACCGTTCATTTCTGTGAAAAATGATCATCATTTTCATTCTAACGAACTAAAATACTCATAGAAATACAAATTAAAAAGAAAATTTTTTGGCCAAATCCGTAATTGAATATTATTCAAGTATATAAGATTAATAATTGTTAAATAAAATTAATCTCAACTTATACATTCTCTGGTTATATAATATATAATATACTCTTGTATATACTCTTGTAATAATTATATATATTAATATACTAAGTACATTATTATAATATTATATATCATATACATAACTTGTATATTAAGTTGTATAAAATCAATCTCAAATTATAAAGAAAATTTTTCGAAACTTGCACAATTATAAAATTACAATTCTGATTACAAATAACAATTACAAATAGCAGAATATTTATATCGTTGCCGATAATCATTATTGAGGAGAATTCTATTTCGGTCGTTTACAATATCAACGAAAGAAACTTATTTTGGTTGTTTATAATTTGTAGAAAATTTTAAGGTGTAAAAATCCACACACAATGCATATAACATGTAAAAAATGTAAAATATTTAAAGAAGACCATTAATTATAATTATTATAGTAAGTATAAAATATAAATAAATACAAGAAACAATGTTCTACTTAGATTCTATTTTTTAAATTACAGAAGAAGAAAACTCCATTTTAGTCGCTCATAACAGAAAAAAATTTAAGGCACTGTTTTGCATCTGCATCAATTGAAACAATCTTCCGCAATCGCACTGAAATATTTTGAAAATATTTCAAATGTAAATCTTACGGAAATTAACGAAAAAAGTAAAGACGACAAATAATAGTTACCCAAAAAATTTTTATGAAAAAATTTAGTCACTAAAACTTGTTTATTACTTAATTACTTAATATTAATCTCAAACCGTAGAAAATTTTTCAAAATACTACGCTACATATACTAACTACATGTACTAATATTACATTAAAAAAATTAAATGTTTAATTAAAAATAACAATTACAAGTGACTGAAATTCTTTTTCATTACCTACGAAAACCGCTAATAATGAGGGGGATTCTAATTCTGCTTATAACAGTTATTGATGAGGGAAATTTATTTTAATTGCCCATAATAATCAACAAGAAGAATTTCTATTTCAGTCGCTTATAACAGTGTAAAGTGTAAAATATTATTTTGTATTCGATTAAAACAATCCTGCGTTTAAATATTTTAAAGTAGAGCTTTCTTGTATAGATCTCGCGAAAATTAACAAAGAAAGCGAAACGAAATAAATTTCTTTTACTGAACTGTTACGAGTAATCGCAAAATTATTCTCATCAATAATTGTTATAAGCGATCGAAAAAGAGTTTCCTTCATCCGATAACTGTAATGAGTTATCGAAATAAGTCTCTCACCAATAATGATTATTGGCAATGAAAAAATTCTATAATTTATAATTGTAATTTGCAATCAAAAATACTTTAGTAAAAAAAAGTTGTTATTATTCTATGATTCTTTTCATTCTGATTATAATAGCTCTGGAAGGAAGAGAACTGAACTACATTTCTTTTATTAGTAGACTGCGGATTGTTATGCAGTTTTAAATTTTCATGAACATAATTAAAGAAATGGAATTTAGACAAAAATAGTTTCCGTCATATACTACTATAATTAATACACTTTTTTGGATATTTTACATATTTTTGTTCTATGTATTATGTGCATTTTTGTCCCTTCAAGTTTTCCATAAATGCATAAAAATCTGCGATCTACTCATTAGTAATGGTTATTGACAACGAAAAAATTTTTCAGACACTTATGATCGTTATTTGTAATTAAAATCACTTCAATAAAAAAGAATATTTGTTATTCTATGGCTTTCTTTATTCTGGTTATAATAAACATAATCTATGCTATTTTCGTAAATAAATAACGATAACGATCAGAGTCAAATTATCGAATTTCATATTTTTATCAAACGTTTACAAACGTACAAAGAATCAACGGATAATCTTTGAAATACGAGATCTGAAAGTTGTAATTTCTATAACGAGGTGTTTTTAAACCAGTATTGAAAATAATTTTTTTTATTTAATATCGAACTACAATTATTTTTTTTATTATCTGATATCTGACATTTATTATCTGACATTATTTAAATTAATATTATTATCAAAATTAATATTTATTTTTGATATAACGGTTTATTTCATTTACTGCAGTTAGAAAGAGAATATGAAATATATACATTTCTTTCTTTTTTCTAAGGAAATGGTTGAGTATTAGGCGAGATTAAGCGGTATTTTTTTAAATTAACTTTGACAATTTTAAATTTGATCGCTAGACAAAATCAATCGCACGTCATATTGAGGAACTGTGCACATGGCTTGATTGCAAAAACTAGACAGCTTGACAAAACTGTTGCGATCGTCGATTGTTCATATTCGGAAGTCGATTGTTCACTTTGACGATCAATTAATGGAATTCGAGACCGCAGAGATAAAGAAAGTTGATAAGAGAAGAGGAAACAGACAAGCGTGAAACGTGAAGGATCGGAGTAGAAGAGGAAGAGAAAAAAAATTGAGAGAAAGAATTCGACAGAAAAATGAGAACCGTTGAAAGAAGGAAAGCTTTAAATCCGTACTTCATGCAACGTTATTAACTGAGTCAATATTTCTACCTCAGCTTCCTCTTATCAATTTATTTATAAATGATATTTCTGATGTTTTCCCTTTTTGTTTCATACTTTACTTTTAGCCATTTCATTAAATTTTGAATATCAAGCGAAAATGAACGTAATGACAAAAATGTTACGATCTCTTGAACTTTTGCCGTCTAAGCCTAATATTCAAAACCATTTACATGTTCGAATATTAATGTGAGCAACTGTATTGCTTAACGTGATCGCGAACGCAACTTTAGTGACTGCCATGTAAAAAAACTGGTCTCTAATAAAATGTTAATGGTCTCGTGGATTTGCTACCAGGGATTGAAATTACCAGTTGTTTTCGTTTAAGGGGGTATTCCGGTGTTTCGGCTTGAAAATATCGTCTTCTTCTGAATTTTTTTGTGAGGAAATCATGATACATTTTGGAATGGAGTTTTCGCACACAGATTTATTCATACTTAAATAGTATTTACAATTTTTTTTTAACCAAATTAATAAATGTTGTTAAAATTATGTAGCATTATGTAAAGTATGTTTTTGGAAACGGGCTCGAATGGTTCACGTGATTCCAGTCCACCTGGTTATGTGAAACTCAAAAATCAAGATGCATCTCAATTAATATAGATATGGCTATCGCATGAACCATGGAAAAAGCAAAATTTCGAAAATTAAAAAAATGGCAGCATTTTGAATTTAAAATATCAATTTTCCTTGTATATTTCATCGTTTGAGTTGTAAAAAAAATACAAAAAAACATCAGATTTTGAAATCCGTGGTTCATACGATAAAGGCACATCCGCTGAGGATTTCCTCCAAATTTCAAGTCAATCAAAACTTGAGATATCACGTGAACCAGTTTGAAAAATACGGATTTGAGAAAAACGCATTTGAAGTTTTTGTAACATGCGTTGCCAGCAGGACACCGTCTCCTTCAAACATCTATCACTCCGATAATTTTACGAATTCAAACAAATTCTTTTACATAAACATTCTCGAAGACATACACTTTGAGAAAATGTAAAAAAAAAATCGATTTTTTGAAGCCAAAAAACAGGAATACCCCCTTAAAAAAAATTCTGTTCGATATTTACACATTCCATATAAAAAAAAAAAATGCTTATGGAGAATTTTTAAATAGTATAGCAAAGAATAGAAAAGAAGTTTGAATAGTGTTAGAAACACTGTTGCACAGTATTGTCATGGAACAGATATTTTAGAAACTGTAAAAGTTCGATGGAAGCAACTCGTTTTAAAACATTTAATTAAAATTCCATTTTATATTCGAGTACTATTTATTGAAGTCAATATTTGCTACAAATATTGAAAACTTCTTTAATATTGAAAACTTTATTAATAAAACTTTATTAATATTAATAAATTATCTGTTCTTCTGACAGAAAAATTTTTCGTTTTATAATTTATTTCCACATACGTAATTTCCATTTTGTCTGAGAACGATTATTTTATTATTTCTCATCGAGATTCGTAAGAAAATTTTTTGGAAAAGTTCTACGGTCCACAGAATCGTAGTTTCAAAAACAGAATCTCCTTAAAAGTTCCTTAACTTTTCCGATCCCTGCTTGCTATTCCTTTCAGTAGTAGAGTTCTAAATGTCAAGTATATGCCAACTTTTTGTCACTTTGTTTCCGATTTACTATTGCTTATCAATTTCTACAAAATTTCCAAAATTAGTACCGAGTGCCAGAAATCAGGAATAAGATGATATGAAGAGATAAAGATTGCAAAACCTAATAGCATCTATGTAAATGAAAGAAAAGCAACATATTTGGAATATCACTTTGTTCACAATGAATAAAAAGTTATAACAGTAAATAGAAAGAGAAGAGGAATTACATAATATTATAGAGAAACTAATAAATTTATATATTTCAAACTCCTAGTTTCTCCTGATAAGAAAAAGTATTTGAAACTTATCAAAGAAATTGAAGATGGAAATTAATGAATGATATAAAGTAATGATTTTGTTGCAAATAATTTGTAACAGTGGTATTTTAATTTACCTTTGCGCTTTAAAATTAAAGAAACAAGTAATAAAATTATTTTTTCTTACGATCTAAGTAAATATTAGTTACAAATAAATATTGTTAGTTAAATAAACAGATTTCTATCTGTTTTAGCTCGTTTCTATAAGAGGAATTTGACATTATCGTAGATTTTGCCTAGTTTTCTTCATCATTGAACATTCCGTTTTTTGTATTTAGAATGGGAGAAATGTTAAAACGGTAACACGGAGATTTTCAGTCGTAGTTAAGGACAGTCCTGGTAAATTTTCTTGATAACCGACGCGATGTTAACCTTTAAGATCGAAGCATCACCACGCTATAGAATTCCAAATTACATTAATTGACAAGATACGGTGGAATAAACGTACAAACTTCAAAATAAATTAAATAATTGATTCTAAAATTTTGATATATTTTAATTATGATAGCAACGATCGAATACTTGGAAATCTTTTGTAAACTGACATTTCTCAACACTTAAAGCGCCGAATTCCTCTTAGGGAGTGATACGTGGACTAACAATAAAGCACCTAAATGCGTTATCACGTATCTATGCAGAAATAAGGACATATTTATGTTTTTTGTAACATACCTCTCATACTTATCTACAGAGGTACTAGTTTTAAAGATTATAACACAAAGAAACGTAGTTTTAAGAGTAAAAGTTAAATGTAACATTTTCAAAAAGATCATAAAAATAAAAGCAATAAAATTTGGTTAATATATGCACAATTATACGTGAATAATTAGGAAATTTACTAAGTCAAAGATTTTATTACGAAGATTATTAAGTTAAAGAGATATTTCTCATTGCCAAGGTCACATAAAACGTTTGAATAGAATTTTGCGAATTCTCGCGTTCTACGAGAATTATTTTCTTTTATTTGTAAAAGTGTACATTTTTGCAATACTCGTAAGTATTGCGGCGATTTAGGTAGTTTTCAACAAAATAGCCGGTGCTTTAAGCGTTAACTGTAAATTAAATTGAAACTTTAAAACTACGGTTCGTTCACAAATGTCATAGATCAATATGACATTCGTCTCTATTACTTCCGGTATTACGAATTAGAGAGCATTAACGCCTTTTTAAATAAATCTGTGTTCCAAATTAGCAATACACTGCATTTCTTCTATTTCCTTACGTTCTGACGCAGACGAGCACAGAAATAAAGTTCTTTCCTTAGAATAATTTATGTTTATCATCTTCCAAAATGCCGTTGTATTCGTCTGCGTTGAGCCTAAGGAAGAATCAATTGCGATCTCGGCTCGCGACTGCTAAATTCATTTCGAAGGGCCAAACGCGAGAAATGAAATTTTCCCAAAGGGGAAAGCGGAAAATGGTCGCCGTGTCGATACAACCTTTAGACTCGCACGAGATAAAAACTTGTGCGAGGGAAAATGCGTCGAATAGATTTTGAGAAATGCGTCGATTTTCCGAATAAGGATATTCTCAGCGCCTGCGTTATATGGAACGCGATGTGGGAGAACACGCGTATATAGGAGAGCAGTTACCGTTCGAGACGTCACATTGTATTCTCGAGTACATCTTTCATTTTTCTTAAATAAACGACATAGACGATATTGTCATTTACTAACCATTTGTCAATCTGCAATTCGAGGTAACACGTATTACTTCTTAACAACAAATTACTTCGTAAACAAATTAATTCGCAAAATTGACTCGTTCTTTTTCTTGTGTTACATTATTGAATCGGAACGTTAGAGATAGACGAACGCATCGATCCAGAGAATCGACCAAGATTCAGAGTTGTTACATCGTGGGAAAAATTTTTTCGATCCAAGAAAAGAATATTGCAATTGCACTCGTTCAAGAAACCAACTATCGAAGTATAGATGAGCAACATTGTAATTTTGTTAATGGTGACGATGGTACCGGTAATCGCCGGTATTGAAGAGCAGAATGCGTTGTGGAAAAGAAGTGTGTCAATAAATTCTTATGTTGACCATTTCGCAAACTTTGACGACTCTCCGGTGAGTAACTCGATACATTCACGATGCTTGTCTTTTATTACATTATCATAGAATGTCGATATATCGTCACGAAAAACGTTTGTCGCCTAAATACAGTCTATCTGATTTATCTATCTAAAATTACTCGACAAACGAATTATATGAATATAACGTATTTTTTTTTAATTATGTAAAAACTGAGATTATAATAAAAAATGTTTCAGAAGAAAGTTGTAAGGTATTTTAGAGGACATATTATGTTAATGATATTTGTTTGATCTTGTAATATAATCTTAAGAAATCCTTGAGAAATTATATTTAAAATTTTATTTTAAATATACAGAATTTATATTTCATATTTTATCGTAGTTTGACCATTTCGTCTATAGCCCTGTATATTTTTAATTATAAAGAGTGTTTTGTAGAATCCGAGAAATAAAGCAGGGGAAATTCCGTCATGAAAAAATAAACCGAAAATGTAGAATAAAATTTTTATCATTTTATTTTTCAAAGCTTTATGCTCTAGAAAACTTAGTTTGAGAACTTATGAAGTTTGAATTTAGTTTCCTTCATGTGAATTTGGGTGGTTTGAATTTGAATAGGATTAATTCCAAATGTACACAAAAACAAATTACCAGGAAGTATTTTCACGTGCAAAAATAAATCAGAAACGTAAAATAAGATTTATTCTGTTTGAAGCTTCACTTTCGAGAAAATAGACTTCGAATATGTTTCGTTGAAAATTGTCTCGGTACTTGATAAATTTTCAAACTCGAAACTTTCTCGAAAACGAAACTTTAAATAAACAAATTTTATTCTACACTTTCGACTTATCTCTTCTTAAGTAATCATCCCCTCATCCGTACATTCTGTCAATTGGATACATTTTTTCTTTTAAATTGTCAATATTATATAGATATTTCTAATATATAACATAACATATTTTCAATATTTTTTATAACAAAATAATATTCAAATATAATTTTTAAATTCTTTGATTTCTGATTATATTATCATATTATCACATGACAATTTAATATATCACATTTTCGAAAATTCATATTGCATTTATTGTTTTGCAACATAATTGTAACAAGTCTGAAACTGGTCATAATGTTAGATTAACGTATCACATTATCAAAGATTCATATCGCATTTATTGTTTACATGATTGTAACAAGTCTAAAACAAATCATTATAATGTTAGACAAAACTAGAGAAAATAAGATCACGATATGAACTTGATTGATGACAACAGGATTTGTCTAAATTTTACACGCAATTGACTACATGTATTTTGCCTATTTATTATTAATAAAAGAATTTTCAAACTTAACTATTTTTTTTTTAATCGTATAAATTAATTTCTTACCATTATGTCAATTTCGCATCAACGAACAAATTAAGTTGGAAAAATGAGGGTATCAAATTTAAATGTTAAATGAAAGCGTGTAAACTAAGAAAGAAACGTCTTTTTACCAAATTTATTCGGTTTAGCGTAAGTGTAAAGAAAAAAGAAACAAAAAAATTTTCATTTTTCTACTTACTTTCTTATCATTTACTGTATCATCTACTTATTCATATTATCATTTACTGTATCATTTATATAATCATCTACAGTGGAAAAAATTTTTTTTTATTATTAAATCCATCACTGTTTTGAAAATTGAAATCTTTACAATGACCTTAAAAGTTTTACGACTTTCAAAATTTTATTTTTTTCACCAAATTTGATACATGCCATTTTACGTCAAGCGACATTTACATCGTTAATGAATATATTATAATGGAGCAATTCTTAATATCATTATTACATGCAAAATTTTCGGCTACAAAAATTAAAAAATTTATATAAATTTTACATATTTTTAAAATTCTTTTGATATATATGCGTTTTGGAACAGTTTACTCTAAGCTTGGCACTGAAAATGTTAATTGTGAAATGTAAACATGTTAATCTGACGTGTGTATTTATAAGAATAAGAGTTAATGAAACTTTAAGAGCGTTTTCCAAAACGAATTATGCAATTAGTTTGACAAGTTTGAAAAAAGATTTGACTTCAAAATTTAAATTCGAGATCAATTTACAACAAGAAATTTCATCAAGCCGAAAATATAAAATGACGTTATGGTAATCATGATGTACAATTTTCTTTCTTTCTGTACTTTGTGTTCCAGTTATTCAGATTTGTCTATCCATCTTCGTGTGCGGATATGAATCGATGAACATCGTAGAAAATTGTAGTGTGGCCTTATTAAGAAATATTTTGTGGCGAAATTGTCTTTAATACTTATGATACCGTAGAACGATGCACATATCATTATTAGTTAATTTATTCTCGCTTCATTCCTAAATACGTTCCTTTCGAATTTTGTGATTATTATTTCTTACAAATTTTTATATTCTTTATGATCTCAAACTTTACCGAACTACATCAATTTGGCTCGGTATTTTTCACATATCTACAACTTTTTCGATCGGTATTAAAGAGTTGAATAAATATATCGAACATCAACGACAAAAACGAAACCTGCTCACTCATCTTGTTTCCTAATATCCGTTTCAGAAAAATGAAACGATCGTAATGAAAAATATGCGCACAAAGGTTCGAATATGAATGTCTGTCAAATTCACATGTCGACATACCCACTTTTACATTCAAGTCCAAGCGAGAAATATCTATTCGCTGATCACGTTATAATTTAGAATGTACTGGATTTTTCCAAAAGTTTCTTTCTTTTATTGAATTTTATGAATAATGTATGCAGAATATTTCATTATTGAATTGTATACGATTCATTCTGACTTCTTCTTTAAAATCTAAGTACCATCTACACTTTCTACTTGTTAATGACTTTGATGTCAGTGCGATTTTAAACTGAATAAAAAAAAAGAAAAGAATAATATTGTCTTCGTTGTCAAATTTTGTCTTACAGTCATGTGCATCGTGACATGGCGCAAGAAAGGAAATTGTCGCCGTTAAACAGAATCGATAATATTTCAATTTAATTATCGATTATCTATGAATCGTATGTGGGAAGCATCGGGTGCTGAGGCAAGATGACAATTCTTAGGAATAATTGTTCCATAATTCTATGGATTTTATTGTTCATTGATGTTGCATTTGAAAAAAAGAATTACATACAGTGTTAACATTTCCTTATCGAAGAATATACGTTAAAACAAACTTGCAAAATTTAATGTCATATTTGCAAAAGAAATAATTTTAGAGTTGTCCCTTCCTGTTTCGCATATGGTAACATTGAAATTAATTAAATAATAACTAATTTCATTTGTTTAGGAATAAATATCTTAAGAAATTGCTGATATTGCTGATTATTCAAGCGATAATATAGTTGAAAAGTTTTACTTCGATATTTGAAAATGTTTACAACACGTAAGAGAATAATATCATGAGTGTGAGAATCAGAAATACAGCTAAAAATATATTAAAAAAAAGAAATATTAAATGCGTAAAAATGTCAAAAATGTAGCAAACTGAGGGTAGAGAAATTCGCTGGAAATTTGCCGCTTCGCATTAATTTCTCGACAAATTTTACATGTTCAATTATTTTTACAATTTACACGAAATTTACCATCGAGTTTTTTGTTAGCTTCTAGAAAGCATTAAAGCTTTTTCTGAATTAATCCATGTAAATTAATGTAGCGAGAAAATATTTTATGAAATAATGTCTAACTGGTAAAAGTTGTGTTGTATTTAAATTTTTATACAGCAGTGCGTCGAAGCAAATGTAATACATGTACAAACGAGCACAAAGTGATTTTTCTTATAAAAAAAAAAAAACAAAAATATATAGAATAACATGTTTTGACTTGATACTGCGTTTTCGAGAAAATCGAAAGAAGGTCTGCGGAGTTCGTATAGAATTGACAAAATATTCTGTATAAAATATTCAGTACGTATTTAAAAAAATACAGGGATAAAACAATTTGTCTAGTGTTCAAGTATAATTAGGCGAGCATAAGATTGCACATAATGATGAGGACAACATTGTTAACAATATCGTATGATATAATAAAACAGTGTTGTCAAAATATTTTCTTTCTAGTGTATTTAATGAATCATAGATATTGTATGTGAATATAACAGTTTATATACAACAAGGTGCACAGAGTGAATAATTCTCGCAATTGTAACAGGTTACATCTCAATAATGGTAGAAGATACAAAAAATTTTTCTCAACTCGTACGTTTGAGCATCGTTTCTTTAAGATCTCGATCTTCTGTTTTTTCGAGGAAAGTAAATGGCATTTAAAATGTTAACGAAATGCGACGAACAAACATAGAAATGTCGAGAAACTGAACATCAACCCGAAGATTGTAATTATTTAATGCATTGTCAAGTTTATTATTCCCTGTCCAGGATATTTATCGCACACCACTGATTTTTTTGTAAAAATCATAACCTTTAGTTTTTTAAATGAAGTGATATATTTTTTTATTAGTCGATGCAGCTCCATATTCTCTATAAAAAATATTAATATTTAAAAAAATATCAACAAAATTTTTAAAAAATTAATAATTTAGGTATTTATTAGGTATTATTATATTAATTAAATAATTAGTTGTTATTTAAAAAATTAATACTTTAGCTTAGATTCACATTAATTCACATTAATTTATTACATTAAGTTTTAATTAATAATTGAAGAATTATTAGTTTAATAGATATTTCCATTTTAGCAAATATTATTCGTTAATCCCGTAAATGATTGGTTTTCGACCTTTTCTGCTATACGCTATATGTACGTTCTTGTCTAGGTTTTTTTTGATCAAGTAGATTGACAGCGACATGGCTAGTCGACTGTTCCTTCTTTCGTTTCCCTGTTATTTTGTTTGATGGTTACTTCCACGCGTTCTAGTATTATGCATTTGTATGAAGAGTGATTCTAGAAAATTTTCGATGAAAACCTCATTTTAGGTTCTTATTATTAACTTTGTGAAAAAAATCGTATAATATATATTAAAGAATCGTTGTGAAGCAAAAGATTTAATCTCCAAGATTGTTGTAGTTTTATTTAAGAAAAATATTTTTTCAATCTTCATACTTTAAAATGAACACAAGATTGGTCCGTGATCGTTTGTTAAGAATTTGTAGTAATTTAAAATATTGACAATTAAACAAAAAATCTCTACCTATTTTAAAACGTGAAGCTTCTACTTCCACGACACCGTTCCTTTCTTATTGTTAGGAAAACTTTTTTCATAAAAGGAGCCAATTACGAACATGAAAGTGAATTCAATCCTACAATTTTATGAAGTCATTGAGTTTTTCCAAATTCGTCCTTCCCATATTTTTCATTTTTTGCCATTCCATCGAAAGAAAACAGTAGCGTCAGTCATTAAATTCATTTCTACGATTACTTTTTCCCGAAACTGTTTTTCCTGCTCCCTCGAGTTTTGTTTTTTCAACTTACTAAAGTGTTTCACTAAGTTTCTGTTCAAATATACATAGAGTTGAATAAAACGTAATCTGATTAATGATTAATGATTAAAATTAATGTGAAATCAGAATATCAATCATGAGTACTGATTATCAAATAATTAGTAATTGTTTATTAATCAGTAAGGGAAAGAATTGATATCATTTATCATAAAATAATTTAATTATGATTGTACACTTTTAATTATGACTGTATCAACAATATTGTGTACATTTTGTATTGTAGAAACTATATTTATTGCTCGCATCATTTTGCAATATGTACGATCCTACAATTTTACGAGAATATGTTCAAAAGAATTTCTATCAACTAAAAGTCTTATCTATATAGTAGTACAATCTTCCGTATGATTCGATGAAGATGGACTTCAAATGACAAACTTGCCAAATAATCAAAATTTTGAGATTTCTCGTTATGTTACGCGCCCGTTTTTGTATCAAAAATACATCAGAGAATTATAAACTTTACCAATTATTCTAAATTAGGCAATACAGATATTACTATTACAGCAATGAACACGCATAAATTGTCTCCATCTGAGTTTACTAGTCAAACTGCAAACGGTTTAACAATAATATTTAGATATATTGAACAGTAAAATCCAACAATTTTGAACGTGTTATGACAGTGTGAAGAAATAATACATTATAGATCGTAACAAAATATAAATTAATCACTCAATGATTAAAAAATTACCGATTAATAATTACAAATTACAAAAATTAATCAAGATTAATGATTATAATTAATAATGAAATTGATTACTCATTATGATTACCATGATTACCGTATACTAACTGATTACAGAAATGATTACAAGGTAATCAATTATTGCTCAAATCTGCACAGTATAAATACAAGAATATGCCTGTGTTCCTTTTTGTTTTTCATACCATATATTTTACAAAATTAGAGTTAAAATATTTCCTAAACTAATCATTTTTTGACATAGTTAATACATACTTTTATTAATACATAAAAAAATATATTATTTCATTTAAGATAGTGGATGTGACCTTGAGATTTCGGAGATACTTCCATTTGGACAAATTTGGCTGTCATAATAAAATATTCCCTATAAAACAATTTTATTTTAAACATTTTTTCAAATAATGAATAATTGCGTGGATGAATTGGACCGAGGTACTTTCTATGTACACCTACTCTCTCCCTTCATTTTCTTTTCCTTTTTTCATCAGCATCGATTGAACGAGTAACTTTTATACCTATTCCAAACAAACGACAAATCTATTCGTACGCAAGCATTTATGCAGAACAACGCAAACTCTCTCGAACTTGGAATACATAAGTCTATGTAATGTGGAATGGTTACCGAATATTAAAATTAACGAAATAAAGAAATTGATTGGAAATTCGTATTTGATACACGAATATTATCTCGACACGATACGCAGACCAACACGATTAGGATACTTAGTTGATCTTTTCACACTGAACAGAACTGCCATCTGCCGTCCGAGATTTTCCAGATTTGTTTTGGTTTATATCACGAATGCAATATAGTCCGAATAAACATACACTCGTGGTAACGTGCAATATAGACTAGATTCTAGGCAAAAAACTCCAGGATTTTAATACTCTTTATTCTAAATTTGCGGTTTTATAAATTGCGGCAACCATAGCATTGAAACAACTATTTCGAAAAATAAGTTTAAATAAGGTTAAATAAATTTAAATCGCAGTTAACAACTCTATATTAATAATGAAATGAATTGTAGTAAATTGAGAACAGCAGGGAATCAATTGACCTTTAATCGCGGGAAACGAAAATACTTTATCTCTTATGTTAACCTTCGTAGAATACCAAGTTATTTTAACCCAATCATTATATTCAACTGATAATAGTAGATACGTCTCTCTATCGTTTTAACATGAAGTTCTAAAATATTTTCTAAATTAAATGATCCGAATGAAACGATTATTAAGGTGGTTGAATTTTATATTTGGTTCTCTATAAGATTATCAAAATAGTAACACAAATTAGCTTAAAAATAATTTTGAAAAAATTCATTCCCGACAAATGTGCTCCTTGAAATAGTGCAACTTTATCTTGAACATTTTCTTAAAATCAAAAATAGAACACATATTTTATATTTTTTCTATCTTCCTGACACTCTTATGTGCATATGAAATAACAGCATGAAAATTAAAATTTAATCACCTTAATAACCTTAATCCCCAATCAAATGCGACATTCTGTTTAACGTATTACATAAAATTCGAGGTGTTTCACAAAATATTAATTTTTTTTTAAACCATTGTGGCCTAATATTTCTAGTACGAGCAATAGTAGAGAATAATAACCGTTATACGAAATAATTGCATTACACCGGTATGCAACGTACAGTTACTAAATTCACTTTGTGTATAAGTATATATATGCGTATATATGCTCACCATGAAGTGTCACTAGGTTGAATTCAGTAAATAAAGAATTTTGAATTTAATTCCTATCCGTATCTTTTGAATTTAATTCTTATTAATATGGCAAGATATGACACGAAAATAGTAAAAACGATCAGGTAATCTCCAAAACGTAGGACGCGAAAAAACATTGGATGTTTGGTCTATTTCAATTAATCAATAGCAAAATATTTTCTTTTTCAGGTACTAGTGTCAAAGAGGGCGGCTCTTCTGTTGGATCAGTTAATGGTCGCGTTACAAGATGCACTAAGCAATCAGCCCAGAAGAGAACTTCAAAAAGGCAATAAAATGTCCATGAGATCATCGACACCTTACTTGCCAGCCGAAAATTTGTCAGTTCTTCCATTGGTACAAGCGCAAACGGTATAGATTTAACAAATTTACTTCAGTACTCTACATGGAATTCATTCAGGTTATCCTTACATTTGAAATTCAATTTTTCGAAATTAATTTTTATCTGCAACATAGATGGATCTTCGTCGGCAGAAACAGGGCCTTTATTGGCGTTGTTTCTTGAACATCGTAACATGCTACAAGAAAAAATAATTACGAGCCAGCGTGATCAATCTACATTGTAAAATTAAAATCCAACGCGATCACGAGATGTTTTCTTCTATCAGAAAGAAAACAAATAAATCATAAATTCATGACAAAAGATCCCTAAGTCCAAAGATGTTCCTGTTCATTGACTAAGGTAAATAAATATACATGAATGCAACGACGCAAAGAAAAAGAAAAATATCTAATCATATAATACGTGACACTTATTCCTGATTGATTGGTAAGCCATAAACTTATATAATGTCAATACAAAATTCAAGTGCACTACGTGTTATTGCATGAAATTACGTACATTTTTTATATAAATTCTATGAATATTAGTGATCTTTCTTCATTAAAAATCTGACCCTTCTCTCTACGTTGTTGCATTCATGTTTAGTAGATTCCAGTTTCTTTTCGACAAATTAAAGATGGCACGTATGCTACCATTTTGTTCGTAAATGTATTACTTCTTCATTTGCAAATTGTGGAATCTATTCGTCAATCTCATTAACACTGTTTCTTTTTCCTTCACATATTGATCACAATGATTGTAATATGTATTGAAACCAGGAATCAAAAAAGTGAAGAAACTTTTAAATAGGTTCCATTTGAAATATGAATCGTAGCATCTTTTTGAAAAAGTTGTTCTTACGTTATAAATCTCAATGAAAACAGATAAATAAAGGTTTCAGGAAGAATGGATAAGTAATACAAAAATAAACATTTTCTTATTTCGGACAGATAATTTGTTCATCAGTATTAAAAAAAATTTCAGTATTTATGGCAAATACTGACATTGAATATTATTCAATGAATATACTCGAATACAAAAATGGATTTTTAAATAAATGTTCCGAAATAACATGTTTCCATGAACTTTTATTATACAGATACTAAAATATCTGATCTAAGATATCTGTTCCATGAGAACACTGTTGAAAAGTGTTCCTAAATAGAACACTTTCTCTTTTTTTCCACAAACAACGGAAACTTTTTTTATACGAAAAAAATCTGTTAATTTCGAATCCTGATTAAAATTGATATTAATTGTGTTGCTAGAGTAACATGTTGTCAATTAAATATCTTCTTGGTTTATCGATTAAATGTATGTACTTAAAATTAACATAGGTTATTCGATGAACCGTGTTTATTCGACTGTTCCCGAAATTTAAGCAAACTCCCATTCATATGTGACGTGTGCCATTATATCTATTCCTGATTAATTCGCTTAGAAAGAGAGTCTGTTCCATTTGATGTAATAATTACTTAAATTAAGTAATTATTTTCTCGTCATTTAAAACTGCTAGTTACTACTTGTTAAAAGAATGAAATATATGATTACCGAAGTCTTCGCTTTATAGAATAGTGACTACAGACAACCGTGAAATTAATTAATAATTTTCAATAAACATATCTACAACGACAGTTTTTACCGGTACCGCAAATCTATCGTGTATCGCTTCCAGGCAGTTCCAGATAAATCCACCAAATGTTTTACAGCTATCCGAGATTTATGTACACTTCACTAATGAAAATAAAGAAACAAAAATAAAGAAATAAAGAATTATGTTTCTCAAAAAATTATTTTCCAGTCTTTAATTTCGAAAGTACATAAATTGAAAATAAAAATAGCATAAGGTAATATATCATAAGTATATTTTTGAATCTACCATATAAAAATCATAATTAATATTGAAATAGGGCATCACAGAAAATCTTAGCGACGAAAGCTAGGAGACATATCGTGCTTCGTACAATCATTATTAATAATAACAGTAGCGTTTAATTGTTTATCATTTTCGTGAAATTTTAATGGAATTATTTAAGAAAAACTCTTTGATTTTTATAACTGCATAGCATTTACGAGACATTGGTTCAATTAATCTAATACAATTCAGTCGGTATATAAAATTATATTTTTGTAATTTTTTTCCCATTAATTCTATTTTATTGATGAAATAACGAACTCTCGATTGACGTTTCTTAACTCTCGTGATAAATGGTAATATACCATTTTACAAAATGTTGTAAACAGTACACAAAGTATTCTATATTTTTTTTAATTTGCATTAACGATTAAAAATTGATTTGGAATTATATTTATTATATTATTATAAATAGATGCAGATTTTTATGCTTTTATGAGAAATTTACAGATTAATTCAGACGACGTATAGCATATGAAAAAATATATAAAATATCGAAAATAGAATGTCTGATACAATATATAACAAAAACAAATTTCTGCCTAAGCTCTACTATTAAAATAAATAAACTAGTAAATTGGAAATTGCGTAAATGTCTGCAATCCAATTATAAATATTATCTTTGTTATAACATGAATACCCATGAAATGAAAATATTTATGTTGTATGGAAAATGAACTGTTATACAAGTATATTTTTTTAGCATAATTACTTATGTATTTGTATAACAAAAAGTTCTTGCACATAATTAAACTATTTTAACTTCAGTTAAATCTGACATTTCTTTGCCTCGCGCATTGTTAATACCGCTGTCCAATCTACAACAAAAACATCCATACACATACTCGTGTTAAAGTCAAAAAAGCTTATATTTATAATGTCTTACAAATTCTGGTTCGTAATAGATCTGCAACAGCGATAGGATCGAGCTTAGCATTTTTCAAAATCATGAGAAATAAAATATCATCGAAGCAAAGTATTCACAACTTGATACTTTGTTCGCAACAATATTTTTAGGCGTTCTCTATTATTTCTAAGCTTTCAAACACCTCGTCACAGTACTAAAATAGTTTGTATTCCAGTAATGGGATAGAATATAATTTTCACTCTCTTCGTCGATGTTCCCATTTATTATTTTATTTGCAGTAGCAAAACTGAAATAAATTTTATTTAATTTAAGTTTATTAATTTATTTATTAAATTTTCTTTTGAAAGGGACAAACAATGTCTCTTTTTCCTTTTTCCCTACAGAATAAGAATTTGAGAAGGATAATATACTCTTCAAATATTCTAATCCACGTGTAGCAAATAAATAATTGTACTTCCTCTTCGTAACTGTAAGACCTTTCTTTGTAAGTTGTTTTTGCGTGGTTTTCAAGATATTGAACCTTGAAACCTTCCAATAAAGTGTTTAATTATTTTTATGATCTCTGCGTAAAATTTACTTGTACAAAATGTTTTGTAACTCTTATCTGTATTATTTCTACTTTGCTATAGGTATACAAACTTTGCTAATTATTATACATAATGTATTTATGTTTTCAAATTTCATAAATGTTCGAATACTTTCGTGATGTACTATATAATTTCCTATATTTATGGTGCGAGACTAATAAATTTTTGTGAGTTTCGTGGATTAATATAATTAAAATAATTAACACAAGGTGTAAGAATATGAGAACTTGATTGTTAGTTAAAGTGTTGTTAGCTTTAAATGAAATTATAGGGAAAAGTGATGGTGTTTAATGAAAGAACATTGTAGAGAATTATAACACCGTCAAAGTATGAAATTAGATATTGATTTGATGTCATCAGTTTGAGGTACTTAATTTGAAATATCTAGAGAGTTTCAATTATACTAACAATAAATAGACTAGAAATTACATTACATATCTATTTCTACTGTTCGCTATATAATATTTAGATAAAATAATTCTTTGTCTGTTCTTCTATTTCTTTTAATTATAAAATGTAAACAATTAAAAGTATCTTTGTTATTATTGTGTATAACAATATATATATGTGTTTATTTTATTTATATATATATATATATATATATATATATATATATATATATATATAAGTTCTGACTACAGACAATGGAAAATCATCAGGCAAAATTATTTTTCAGTGTTAATGTCTTTCCACAATTACAGGTATGAAAATACATTAAAATATGTTAAATAATATTATTTTTTTATTTCTATATAAATTTAATAAAATAAAGGAAGCGATAGGAGACTCTTGGAAAGAAGTACTCTTTGGAAAGAAGTAGTCGATATTTCTTAAAATGTTGCGAAAATCTATTATAGGAAAAATATGGTATATAGGAAAATCGATATTTCTGTCACAATGGACTTTTAAACAGGGATCCAGGATTTAATTAAGAGAAAAGAAAAATTGTTATGTGTACCAGCTAGAGAAATTTGTAAATTTCTATAAAATGGTAGTGATATGGCTCGTAAAATTGTTGCCTTTCTTTGCATAAATAGGACATTTCTCCTTCGAATACAATAGCATATTTATTAAAGATATACTTCCTGTATAAATTACTGCTGCGATACTGGGACAGTTGCTACTAATGTTTTCTAGTTAATGACACTTGAGGCATCTTTTCATTCGTGAAAATATTTTTATCTCACAAGAGTGTAAAGAATATGTGCATTTTCCTCCAACTACTGAAGTATCAATATTGCGGAATATGATTTCATTGGCTTCCCCATTTTGTATCATATTCAGACTGTGTTTTACCTGGACAATATTAATAACAGCATTCGGGTTTTGTATTTCTATAGTGATGTAAGATTGTCTTCAGCTTGCCGACACTGCAATGTGCCTGGAAGAGAATCTTCATTCTTAGCGTTCCTACACTTTCGAATCGCGGAAACTTGTGTGCTTTGGATTATACTGAATAAACTAATTCATAACCGACAGCCTCCTCCCGTTTCGTTAATACAGCCTCATACTTTAATAAACTATTTAATAATCGTCTGAAATCCGAAGCAAATTCTAAAGACATTAGGAATGAAGACAGAAGATTCTTCTCTTCGTAACGATACACTATTAGACACACGGTAGAAGTTGTCCTCGGGCACAGCTACGTTGTTAAGGCAGAGCGCAGACCGACACAATCGTCCTTCAAGATTTTTAATATACATTACAAAGGAATTGAATATACATTTCAATGTACAGTTAGTTTATCCAACATATATTATCCAACATATATTATCAATGTACATTAGTTTATCTAAGTATTAATTATGTTTGTTATAAAGATGTTTATGTACATTTTGATGTAGATTGCTTGCTACTTAGATTTAAGATAATTTTTTATCTTAGGAAAAGCCATTAAGCCGCTGCTTTGTGTGCGATTTGCCGTCATTGCACCATCGATATTTCTGGTTTCGCCAAAAGAAGGGGAGATGGACATGGACAAAAGAAGAAAGAAAAAAAGAAGAGTGAAAGTCTGGTCATGTTTCAATGAGTAAAATTCGGTAAGAAATAAGAGAAAAACTACGAAATCGACGATTGACGCATCTATCATTTGTCAAAATGAAAAACTGAAGAAGGAAAGTAGACTCGATTCATGTCACTCTGATCTTTGTCATGGGAAATATTGTAATGTACGCCCAAGCAATGACTATAACTCGACAGCAAATTAAGATATTGAAATATTTATTTTATTAATCTTAAGCCTAATGACATATTGGAGGAACACTTTATTTCTGTTATCACATTCTGTTTTCTGTTTCCTAATTTACTTTCATCTTTATCAGTGACTTTCCAAGAGATTTTTTCAGTGACATTTTCAGGAGAGTTCAGTTTTATTCAGTAGAGATACAGCTTTAAGGTCAAACAAAGATTGGAATAAGATTTTTTTCATAGAATTTCTGCTCATATGGAAAGAAAATTACGAGTAGGGGTAGCCTACCACCGTTGGTAGGTTATGCAAAGTCCTTCGCTGATAATGCATTTATTGCGTCAGGCAATAATATCGATGCTTTCTTCCTTAATGTGCTTCTGCATTTTTCGAAGAGAGGTCGATATTTCTTGACACATGGAAATATTTTTTCAATAAAATTTTACTCTTCTTATACAAAAGAAATTAGAAAAGAATCCAATTATCAAGAACTCGGATTTCCACTTCTGCTTGAAAGGTCTTCGTTCTGCAGTTTTTCGGTAGATGGGTGAGTTGTGGAAGTAGAAGTACAATTGCGTAGAAGTAGTAGTTGCGTTTCACACATAAGTTCATCGGTCCTCTTGCTGATGTGTACTCCGCGGCAAATGAAATGTTGATCCGCATACAATACAATTCGATGAAGGTAAAGTAGGTTTTGGATTGAGATAGCAATAGGAAAGGTTTAGGGTAAGATTTATAAGAAAATATACTATTAGTATTATTTGCATTTGAAGTGAAATTAAGTCATATTGACCGAATTATTAAAATTTCTTATCATGCTGGAAAGTACTTGAATTTGAGATCTTAGTAAAGTCTGTGTTTGTTTGTTGTCGTTTAATAATGTATTTGTCGTTTAATAGTGTATTCGTCGTTTAATAATGTATTGATACCCTTTTTTTTCGCGTACCTACTTGAATTTTTACTGGTTTGTTTGGAAATATTTTCTCTCTCTTTCTCTTTTTTTTTATTTTATAGGGCCCTTTGGTGTTAAATTAATTGTTTCGATTGATGTGCTATGACCGAACAAGACAAAATGTAAATATTCGTATCTATCTGTTTGTAATTCCAAATTTTTTATACGAGTTTCAATACTGTCTAATAATGAGAAACTATCTATATTAATTTTATCAGAGTTTACTGCATTATTTGATTTAACATTAGTTGTAACATCAGTAATTGCAGTTATTGTAACATTTTGTGGAGACTGTATATCTTTTGTTTCAATTTGATCAGAACTAACAATATTTTCTCCATTAGATTTAGTGTCATTAATCTCGATTATGGCAACACTTGCTAATAACTGAACATCTTCCATTTTAACTTTATCAGAATTTTCTACGCTTTGTTTACTTAATTTAGCATCACTGGTCGCAATTATTTTAACATTTTGAGAAGACTGAATATCTTCTATTTCAATTTGATCCGAACTTCTAACATTATCTTTATTAGAGTTAGTGTCATTAATCGCAATTATAGCAACTAATGGATGAACATCTATTTCGAATTTACCAGAGTTTTCTACGCTTTGTTCATCTTATTTAGTATCACTAGTCGCAATCATTGTAACATTTTGAGATCGTTGAACAGTTATTTCTATTCTGCAAAATTCTTCTATAGACTGTTCCAAAGAAATTGGAGGATTCGAGAATTGGGAGGCTACTGGAAAATCTGACTGATGAAAATTTACGGTTCTAGTGTTGTTACCTTGTTCTTGGTTAGTCGTGCGGTATTCTGGCTGTCTAACTTTACCTGGGTTTAAGGGTCTTGCTTGTTGATTTAGTCTTAGTTGATTAGCATTATTATATTGACGTTTTCTACATTCTTCTATAGTGTGACCAAAGTATTTGCAATATCGACACTGGCTATCTTGACGTGGTTGGGATGGGAAATTCGAAAGTGTAAAAGAAGCTTGATTAATGTGAACGGTTCGAAGGTTATTATAATGACGCGTTGAAGGATTGGAATTGTTCCTATAACAATTAGGGGTAGTGTGGTTTGTGCGGCCACAGTTTCTACATCTAACAGGATTTTCTTTATATAAGATAATCGCAGTGCTTTTTCTTCTGAGATAGCAGCAGTGAAGGCTTTATTAATATTATCAAATTCTCTGTATCTCTGAGAAATAGCAGGATGACTATGGTAGACGAATCGATTTAAGGTAATATTGTTTATCATGAATAATTGTCCACTTAATGTTTCTTCGTTATAATCGGAATTATGAATCGCGCCTAATACTTTAGAATTTAAATCTTCTAACCTCCGATAGTACTGTGACACGTTTTCCTGTGGTCTTAGTTCTTCTAACAACTGATCGAGTGATTTCCGGTCTTGATAAAGTGCAATTAACAATTCAGAAATTTCTTCCCATGTATTTAAGTTGCAATGAATATCTATCTGATCGCATGCTCTTCCGGTGATTTTATTTTCTAGGTATAATAATAGTGGAATAGTTTGTGACGGTTGAGCTAGTTCAAAGACGGCGTCGACTTATTTTATGAAACTATGTAGTTTGTATCGATCGCCGTCGAAAGATTCTGGCATTAATTTTAATTTAATTAAAAATTCTAAGGAAAGTTGCAAGGTTGCAACTTGAGAACGCATATTTGTGCTCGTACTTGCAACAGTTGTCATTGTACGATATAAAGGAAATAAAAGGGTCTTAGGGAAAATTTTTGAAAAGAAGGAGACAAGATCTTAATCGAATTATAGTAGTACTTGAAATCAACACTTATCACGATAGCCTTGGGAATGTGTTTCCTCTTCTCTTGAGTTTATATGGTCGACTTGCAGTTCATGGCTCGCGTTGGAAATTCTTGAACCAGAAGTTCGACTGAATATCGATTGATGAACGTAAGCCCAATCCCACACTTCTGACACCAGTTTAATGTGTGATTCCGTGTAGTGGAGTCAACACACTTATAATTTTGAAGAGTTTATTCCTTGTTCGTGGTCGTGTATAATGTAGGATGATATAGAATGATATAGAATGTTTTATGCTAAGCTCAGCTATACTATGCTATTCTGTAGTATTCTAGTCTGTCTCTCTCTACTGTAGTATTCTGTTTCTCTACTGTAAAACATGTCCTTATACATTTGGTTATTATCCTCAAGTGGAAGGGGAAGGAGCATGGGTGACCAAGTATTGGATCTTGCCCTTATGACTAACTATTCACAGTCCACTTTTATGTGGACTGTTGCTAGCTCGTTGTCAGTGCATAGATCCAATATTGTCTGGGTTGATCATCCAACATATTTACATTTTTTATTCCATTTACGTGTTCATTTACAATTATTTATATTTTGAAGTATGATTCCTTATTTCTTAATACGATTCTTTTTCAATTATTAAAACTTGTTAAACAACTTGTAAAACAAAACAGTTATTACATAAATTTTTGTCATTTTTTTTCTCAAATCGTACTAAACTATTAGTTTACTTTTCGCTCAGAAATATTTATCGGCATTAAAAAAAAAAATAAAAATATAAATGCAATATTATTTAGTGAAATAAAATAAATATATCATTTATTAATAGGATTCGGGGTGTGGGATAGAAAGGAATAAGTAAAGATTGTGATCAGAGAGGAGCATAGAAAGGGAATAAGGGTAAAGGAGGAACGACAAGCTTTAAAGGGAATTAAGAGGTGAGTAAAAGGACGTTAAAGGAATTAGCTAGAGAAGTGGAAAAATAAGTGAGATCAGAGGTTAGAATCAAGAAAAGGAAAGATATGGTGAGAGAGTAAACGAAGGCGACGGAAGCGACATCTCAGATTCCGGTGATGAATTCTTAACTGAAGACGAGTTAGAGATTGAGCCTCTTACCGGGGCGAAGGGTAATAGGGAAGAACGAAATAGGAAGAAACGGGGAAGACCATTGGGCGCGAAAAACAAACGGCAAAAAGAAGCAGCAAAGCAAAGTGGAAAAAAACTGGAGAATTTCGTGGAAATTTTCGGCAGAAAGAACAGAATCAAGAGATCACCAGTAATAAGGAGGGGGGTTGTATAACGGTGCAAACACGTAGTACAGAAATGAGAAAAGAAAGGGAAAAGCCGGTAACCGAGAAATGAGAAAACGGAAGAAAGGAGAAAAAAGTGGGCGGAGGGCAAAGCGAAGAAGAAGGAGAAGGACAGAACGAAATAACGGAATTTCGGAAAAACCAAGGCAGGAGTATAGAGGAAAACTAAGAAAGGTTGAAAGAAAAAATGATGGAAGGCATAAAAGCGGGAAATACAATCACAAGAGAACTGCTAACAAGTAAGATAGCCAAATTAAAGAAAGAACTGGAACGCAAGGAAAAGGAGTGGCAAACCGAGAAGAAAATAATGCAAGTAAGAATTGAGAAAGTAAAAGATAAGTGACGGCACTCGAAGCCAAAACTGAAAAGAAGGATATTGAAACCCAAGTCAGGACGAAGATAGAAAAAAGGATGGGTGAGAAGGATAGTGGAATACCGGAAAAGCAAATGGAGAAAAAATGACTGCGAAAACTGGAAGAAAAGGTAGGAAAAATGGTAAAAACGAAAGGCAAAGAAGAGGTAAAGCGATTAGAATCTATAGACATGATACTAGAGAAAAACGAGCGAACAAGAAGAAGAGTAAATCTAGTAATAAGAGGAATGGAGTTTGGAGGAAGGAATCTGAAGAAGGAAGTGAAAGAATTTCTGAAAGTAAAGCTTGAATCGGGAGAGAAAGTGATAAGAGTAATGAGATTGGGGAAGAATACGAACAACAATAACAACACTAGTAATAATAATGACGTCCGAGTACAAATGGAAACATTAAAAGCGAAGAGAAGGGTAATGAGGAATAGAAGACTCCTGAAAGGCTTCAGTCTATATACGTGGACGACGACTTGACCAGGCCACGATATGAGAGCAAGCCAAGAAAGAAGAAGCAAAGGGAAGGAAAGTTGAAAGAAGATACATGAAATTAATAATAGACGGAGTGTCGGAGATGGGATGAAAAGAGAGAAAAATTAGAGAAGCAAAATTTTTTAATAAGAGAAAAGAAACTTTTGCAAAAAGGAAGATGGTTTGGAATGTGGCCGGGATGGGCAGGATTCAAGAAATTACAGATTTTATTAGGGACTTCGATTTAATTGTGTCACAGGAGACGTGGATTGAGAAAAAAGATTTACAAGGACTCATGTGGAAACTAGATGAGCGATTTTACTGGGCAGCGAATGCCACCATTAGATCCAAAGCGAGAGGTAGAGCTAGCGGCGGACAACTTCTAGGCATTAAGAAGAACTTAAAGTGGGGGCCAGAGGAGGAATTGGAATACGGTGTACAATAATGTGGGAGTGGGTAAAATAAGAAGTAGCTTGGAAGAGCTAATCGAGGGAATGGAAAGAAAGGGGGATAGGATACTAATAGTAGGGGACTGGAATGCCAGAATTGGGAAGGAACAAGGAAGATCAGACAAATACGAAGGAGACAAGTGGTACAGAAATTCGGAGGACAGTTTATTGAACTGGGAAAGAAGGAGGCTGTTGGGTATATGTCAAGAGATGGGGTGAACTATTCTAAACGGAAGAGCTAAAAGGAATGAAGAAGGTAAACTAACATATGTAGGACCGAAAGCGAGCTAGACGATCGACTATGTAATAGTCAAGGAGGATGAGGGAGCGAACTTAATTGATCGCCTGGAAGTAGTAGCCAGGACAGAATCTGACCATTTGCCGATCATGATGCAATGGACAGAAGGTGAGGGTAGAGAAGATAGAATAGAGGAAGACAGAGAAATAAAGAGGGAGACCTAATACATATGAAAGGAAGATAAAAGCCAGGAATTCCAGGGAAATTTATTACAGCTGTGCAAAGTGGAATGGAACGGGTTAAAGCCTCGGGAAAAATGGAAAAATTAAACGAGATAATGAAAGAAGCAGCGGAGAAGGCGGGAATGATAAGGAATAGGAAGACAAAACCGAGGCAAGCTTAGTTTGGCAAGGAGTGCAAGGATAAAAGAAAAGAAGTGTGGAAAGATTTAAAAACCTACCTGAAGTCGAAAAAGGAAGAAGATAGATTGAACTGGTCAGCAAGAGAAAGGAATTGAAGGAATTATATCTCAAAAAGAAGATGCAAAAGCAAGAAGAGAAATGGAAAGAAGTAGAGAGCAGTCGAACAATAACCGAATTTTGGAAAACATTGGAAAATTCAGGCCAGAAAAAAGAGTGGGAGGAGCAGAAATAGAGAAAGAAGACTGGCTGAGGTATTTTTGTCTGCTATTGGGCGGCGAAACAGGAGGAGAAGGCACAATCTGTCAACCAGTTGGGCAGGAGAAGGAGATGGGGAGAGAGGGGCGACATAAAAATGATGAAAATATAAAAGAATTAAACAAAGACATAGGTTAAGAAAAATAAAGCTGCAGGAAAAAACGGTATAAAGATTGAATTTGTTCAAGGATTACCCGAAGAAAGTGCAAGGATGTTCCATGAAACAATACAAGGAATATCTGGAACGAAGGTAGGATACACGAAAACTGGACACTGGCAAGGATAATCCCAATACACAAGGCGGGGGACGAGAAAGATGTGCAAAACTACAGGAGAGTGGTATTACTAGATGTAGAATACAAAATTCTGACATCCATGATGGTAAAACGTTTAAGGAAATGGCTAGAGAACAATTATTAGGAGGATATTAGGAGAAAGCCAATGGGTTTAGAAACAGAAAAGCGACGAGGGATCACCTATTTGCTTTACACTCACTTATAGGCAACAAACTGAGGAAAAAAGGAGGAAAGCTATATGCCGCCTTTGTGGATTTCCATACAGCCTTCGACACAGACGGAAAATGACGGAGAAACTGAAGCAAGAAAGGAATAAGTGGTAGGATGTTAGACATGATCGTAAGCATATACAAGGAGACGATTAGTGAAGTTAGCACGCAGAAGGGACACACCAGGAGGTTCAGGACGGACCGGGGAATGAAACAGAGATGCCCACTAAGCCCTACATTATTCAATCTATACATAGAAGACCTATACGTAGAAGGAAATAATAGAAAGAAATTTAGGAGGGACAGTAATAGGAGGAACGAAAGTTTTTGCGGATGATGTAGCACTCGTAGCGGATGATGTCGCAGGACTGAAAGAAATGTTAGCGTCACTAGCTAAATTTGCGACGAGAAAGGACTTGCAGATCAATACGGAAAAAATAAAGATTATGGTTTTTAGAAAAGGGGGAAAAAGAAACAAGAAGGAAAAGTGGTGAGTTAATGAAAAAGAAATAGAAGTAGTAAACAGCTTCAAATACTTGGGGTTTTGGTTTACCTCGGGAAACGCATACAACAAGCACCTGGAAAGTTTAGCTGCAAGGACCAGAATCGCTGTAAATAGCGTAGGGAATAATGAGGCGGGCAGGAATAGGAGGGCTGAGGAGGAGACTATATATATATACGACGTACTGTGCAAGTCCATTCTATCCTATGGCATAAAAGTATAGGGCTGGAAGGAAAGAGCAGAAATAGAGAGAATAAGAGGGAGGATGTGCAAGATGGCAATGGGACTGAGCAGCAACACTTCGGACTATATATGGAGAATGGAAGCAGGAAGAGAGAAAGGGGAGACAGAAGCGAGAAGGAGAGCCGGGAACTATTTAGTGAACATTGCAGAGATGCAAGGAGAGACTCCCAAAGATGTGCTTAAAAGAGGGAGAACTGGAAAAACGAGCGACCTTCGAAGTGGATGAGCGAGCTAGTGGCGGCAATGAGAGAAGTAGGGGACGAAGAAATATTAGGATTGATGGAGGGAGCAACCTGGGGAGGAAGCTGGTGGATGGTTGGAAAATCAAGAAAAACCAAATAATACAGAAAGACTGGGGCAAAATTAATAGATCAAGGTATTGTCCAGAGTACAAAGATCTAAAAACGGACTAGTCCTAGGAGAGCTACAGGAAGGACAAGGAAATAAAATGGAGGGATAAAGAGCAATGGGCGAGAAGAGGGATAAAGAGCAATGCACTGTGGCAACATCAGGATTTGAAGAAGAGAACTGTAGGCTGTGCAATGCAGGCACGGAAAATCTGGAACATCCATGGTTTTACGTAGAAATGAGGAGATTAACCAAGGAAGGAAGAATTAGCCAAGAAGGTAGAGTCAGAGTGGAACAAGATGAAGGAGAGAGGAAGGAACGGTTGGATAGGGGTGCTAAGAGCAAAAGTAAAGGCGGATCTATGTTAGTATATGAGAGAGTACGAGATGAACATTAAGAGAAAATCAGGCGAACGCATGGAGAACGAACAAGGAGTAGGGTAGACAGAGCGAGGGGGCGAGGGCCACCCGGGCCCCAAAAAAACTACCAAAGACAGACGGTTCAATTGTAACGTGGGAGATAAAATGTGATATATATTCTTAAACTATGTATAAAGTAAGAATGGAATAAATCTATCTATCTATCATTTATTAATAAAAATAAAAAATAAAAAGCAAAAAAAAAAAATAAAAGAAGTAAATGTAATATTTCCTAGTGTACTGTCTTTACTGTTGATGAATTTGTTCATCTTGGCAATGCATGAAAAGTGTAAAGCAATCAATCAATATTTTTCCACCACTCTCTATATTTTCTCATACATTTAAAGACAGAGGTCGTATAAATGGACAACTGATCGATCGAAACGCAGTCGCGTTTCAGACTTCGGACGAGAAAGACGTATGTCCAAAGAGCTCGACTACTCAGCCAAATTCCGATTCCCAAATTCAAACAGTCCCAATCATTTTCTTGCATGTAATTCCACTTCAGGTGATTTACATAATAGTATCGCTTAATGTTGTTAATTAACAAGTCAGTTACACAATCCTGTGCAAGTATTATACTCCTCAATGAATACCAGCAAAAGTGAATGACTCAATCCAATGTGAATGTTCATAAAAGTAGAAGAATATCTTATTGTTAGTCATATTTGAAATATTAAAGTGACGTTATAATTCGTGTATGTGTTCACATTGTAAAGTGCGCGGTGGTATTTTCACACAAAATATTTCTTGTTCGTCTATCAAATAAGATACATATATTTACATCTATTAAGAACAGGCTTGAACACATTTTATTTCAGATGAAATAAATTAACAATAAATAAAATAACGTCAAATAAATTAAAATAAACTAACAATTTATAATGAATATTCCGATTAATCTATTATTTTAGAGATAATGATAATTTTTATAAATAACTTCATTTACATGGAGTTAAATTCAAATGGATCAATTTCAAATAATTTCTTGTTTGAATTAATACGATTTCTCGAATAAAATTACAAATAATCTAATATAACAAGTTACAACGATATTACTTTTTGATAATGTTATTATACGAGATACTTGTGAAATTATATGAATAAATAAATGAAATATTGAATAAACATTTATTCAAGTATAATACAAAAAATAAAATGGAAAGTTATTTCAAATTATATTCATTTCAAAATTTATTGAAAATCGTATTCATTTAAATAAACTGATGCATAATTATATCAGACTATTAACGAAATAAGATTATATAATATTCAGATCTTTCAAAATATATTATTTAAATAATGTCCAAGATTTCTAATGATATTGATTCTATTGGAAATATGTACATGTAACTATTGAAACGAAGGTAATTGATTTAAAATTATTGTGTTATTCGTTTGAATTTTATCAGTACGAACAAATACGCAGGTTCAAATCACGTTTTGACGTTCTAATAAGAACTATGTCCGTTCCAACTTGCAACTTGTAAATCGGTATTATTTCATTCCAGTTTTTGTTAATATGCGAAATGCTAAAAAACCGCGACTAAAACCAGGAATTTCAATATAAATTCGCATTTGTTATGTATTACATCATGTAATAATTTCATCATATTGTCGAAGATACATGTTTCAAAAAGTGTTTGATATCATGGTGTATATTGAGCGAATTAAAGTGTATCTTCAAAACAAACAAATAATCATTCTTAGTAGTTAATATTTCTCTATCTTTGGACGAAAATCTATAGAATAAAGGAAAATTTTCTGATATTTGTAGTAATGGTGCCATTAACAAATGTATTACTTGCAACATAGTAGATTTAATGGATTAAAAGTGAACTAGAAACAACGATTGATGAGTGTGTATAAAATTGCGAATCTGCATGAATAAAATCCAAAATATACAGGGTAGACTATAATATATTACGCAATTCACACGTATCAATTGAATTGTATACAAAAAGGTAATAATACAACAATAATAATACAACGAATAAATATGATATTAAAATTTTGCAGTAAATTAATGAAGTGATATAGAAGATTTTGCATTCAACATTTCATAACTTTTACTTTTATAATCTTAATATAATCGCGATTTGAAATTGGAAATCTCCTGTTTCAGGTAGTTAAACAACGTATTATAATTATTAATTTGCACATCAAATAAATATGTTATATTTTGCGACGAATGTGATATACAAACTAAATTAAATACAAGTCTTTGTAAAAGATATAAAAATTTTTTTAATATACAGTACATGTATTCGCTTGTGTTCAAACTGATTTTTGTTCGCGTGTTTTCAGTTATCACATATTTATAGCGACAGCGATTTCCGCTTTTAATGACAGTGCAGGTAGGAGCGAGCAATTTCGCAATTAAGAATGCAAAGCTATCATGACATTGTACATCACTTGTTTACACTAAGCACATGTTTAATTACATCATTCTTTGCATGGATGTGAGTAAACGCACATGTCGTTACATTCATTGTAACATCTATCTTTAGACTACATTATATTGTATATAGTATCTTGACATATATATATATATATATATATATATATATATATATATATATATATATATATATATAACACTTTACATATATCGCATTTCACGAAATATTTCTTAATAAATATTAGGAATTAAATGTTTTCGCGAAATATTTCTAATGATGTCAAAATTATGTTGCAGTAGTTATCGAGTACCTTATGCCATTGAAAGTGTCAATCTCAATCTCAAATACTTGGGCATCACTTTGTATTCAATACATCCGTTACTTATTTCTTCTGTTAGAAAACATTGCTAATAATATTTCAATGTATAACAATTATATATAACAATATGCTCATATAAATTATACATTGCTAATAATTTTCGATATTTATTTATGCAGAATGTACGATTATTAAAAATGTTAGTAATTTCAAATTTTCGTCATAGTAACATCCATTGTGCGTTAATAATTATTATGTGACTTATAAGATTAAATTACACGTAAGCGATCAGATGTAACCACAAATTTAATTTTTCTTATTTAATATTCTAATGTGTAACGATAAGTACGTGAATAAAATTTTTCTGTAAATAATGCTTTGTTTCGAATGACAGAATTGAAATCAGTGAATTGTGATTATAGAATTCTATCTATTTGATATTAATTTTTTATACTGAAGTTATTTTAACATTTAATCATTGAATTCTATTTGTTTGATATTATATTTACACTGCAACTTTGATCTTATATTTTTATAAAGTTTCGTGTAATTGAAAGTGCAATCAATTAGAGAGTGATTCCAAGTGAAAGAACATATAAATTTGTAGAAGAAATTTCTCTTTATATCGTTTTCTATTCGTGAAAATTTAGTATGTGAAAGAATTAGATACATGTATACATTTAAATGTTTATGATCTACGAATTTAATTATATTTCACTGTACATTTATCGGTACCAAGGATTCATACAGCTACGTCATATTGCTAGGCCCCACTTTTTGCATTTATATAATATCTGTATTATTAATAGGTGTATAAGACCTCATTAATTCATTAATTAAATAAATAAGTAATTTCGCATTTTACATCAAGAGATCAATAGATTCACACATTCAGATACTTTTGATAGAATCATGCAAATTTCGCTTATGATTTCAAGTATAGTTGCACTTATGTAAATAATTGTCTAATATGACAATTCTCCATCAAAGCTTCAAATTCCAAAACAGATTATTATGTTATTTGTCTCTATATAATTCTATGTTAACACATAGTGTTCGGTATATAAAGTCGTAAAATTCAAAGGAGACATTTCAGACGTATATTATTAATATTAGAATAACAAGTTCAATTGATAACTATGAGTGAAACTAATTTTAAACAAGAATATTTTAAACAAATTAGTGAACTGATTTTTAATGAAAATAAAGGAATGTTAAGTTTAATCACAGAATGAACTTGGTAATTGAAATAAAAATAATAATATAAATCTATATATCCCTAAAATTTAATAATTTTTTGATTGTTGAAGTTGGGAACCTGAGTTTCCAATATTCTTTGTAACGAGCGAATAAAAAAAAATGTATTATTTTGAAAAATTAATTGAAACAATTAACCTATGATTTCTTAAGCTCACTGAATGTTAAAAACAATAATGAATAAAATCTCCTGAAATTTCTGGTTATTGATTCACTTATATATTTCATTGTGGTAAATATACGTATCATTTGCGAGGACTGTAACAACTATTGTTGCATACTATAATTACATATCTATGTACTATACCAGTAGAAACAACGGCATATCAGACGACTAACAAAAGAAACTGCAAAAAATTGATAATATTTTACTTTTAATGTTGATGAGAAAGCGGTTTTTTTCCTAATTTATATGCGGACGATATTACGAGAAACAGAAGAAAATTCATTCTCATAAATTTACCCACGTCCTTTCCTTTAAATCGCATGTTTAATCGATCGTAATTTCATTGTGTAAAAGCTAGCACTTCCTGTACAATGAAATTTTCTGCTTCATTGTATTTTATCATTGTAGTAATTAACTTTCTACTATACACTACTGATATGAAATTGGTCCTCACAAACACGCGCAATTAGTTTCGCTATTTGATCCCTAATGTAAGTCGTTTGAGAATCACATGTCAGTCAACTACTGGAGGTAATTTCTATTAATATAAAGTAATAAATGAAGTTGATTATTTCTTTAAATGAATTGAACAAGAAACACATAAAAAAACTAGAGATATATATCGGTACGAATATGTTATGTTCCTACAGAAAGTTAGATTAAGTTTTACTTATGAAGAAAATTACTGATCACCGTTAAAAATTTCTTGAATTTGTTGTAAAACATGTTGCTCTGGTCGTTATTATCAAATTAATTTGACGCAATAGTACCCAAATCAATTCAGAAACTTTTATTCCTCTTGTGAAAATAGCACTCAGATGTCTTTCAGATATATGTCACTTTGTATTAAAGAAAAGAAAAAAAACTAATTTTAAAAGAATATTTAAAAATTTGTATCAGTGAAAGACTGCATGCTGGAAATAGTATACATATTTTTTCATTTAAAGTAATAACAAATACATAATATTGAGTGATTAAAATTTTAGAAAGCTAATTGTATATGTATATATAAGTCTACATAACAGAAAATTCTCTTTTTATTCTTATAATATTAATTATATGTGTTATTGTGTTAATATTAAACATTCTTGAGCTCTGAATCGTGGTCTAGTATATAATTTGGACATTCTTTTGAATGTTATCCTTTAATATTTACTTGATCGAAGAAGAACCTCTACCTTTCATCAAGTAATCGGAAAAGAATTTCTACCTTTTATTGATCGTGAAGTAAAGTAACCTCATTTACGAGTAAAATTCATCACTCGGTTAGATAGGACAAGTTCACATCCATTGCTGAAATTAAAACACTTTTGAATATCTAGAAACCAGCCTCGAGAGTACAGTCAGTCGCGTATGTTGCATCAATATCCAGTGTTTCCGATTTCTTTTCATTATCCTGAAGATCATTTTCATCGATGTAATCTAAAAAAAAAATAAATAAATATACTTTTCCACAGGTATGAGAAGATTTTACTAATTTGTATATTTACGTTTATTCCGTGAAATTGTTATGTAAGTATCGCTTGATTATAATATTATGCAGACAAACATCAGGATATTATGAAATATTTAATATTTTTTAGCCATCAGGTAAAAAATGCAATGAACAAAAGTTCGTTCGAGGAGGTCAACTCCGACAAAAATATCGTTAGGAATAGTAAACAGAGGAATAGTAAACTCATTAGAAACTTATAACTTAATAATGAAGTTAGTACATTTTTTTCTTAGAATAAGATATTTCCGCAAATTATGTGTGCAAATGTGTATTGACTTATTGAATTTAAATATTTCTGTCCAAGTACTTTTACATTACACAGAAGTAGATTACATTGCATGCTTATATGTTAATCTATTCTTTGCTTGAAGCAGGATTAAGTATCTGGAACACAATTTTTCATTCATCTACCTATTAATTTTATCACCGTCAATATATTGGATTGTCCGAAAAGTTCTGATGATAACACAGCTGTTTAACTGATTACACAGAGTTGAAGACATAGATTGGCCTACTATAACTGTGTCTGTAGAAACTTGAAGAACAAAATGTTAGATTCCAGATTTAAAACAATCGTTAATTTAAGATTTAAGACAATAATTAAGAGATAACGTTGCAACAATTCTTATTGAAATGGTTGACAAAATAATAACAAATCTTTGAACTTAGATTAGAATAGAATAATGGAAAATATCTCACAATAGTCTTCTTCAAAAAAATTTAATGATATTATAGCATACTTGAATTGATATGAGGAACATACTGAAGATTAAAAACTTAAATCTTCTTTCCAGTCTAAGAATCGTCAGATTTCTATTCCCAATTTTGTATTGTGTTATACACTATATTCTTAATAGCATATTCTGTTATTAAGTATATTCTTTCTAAATCTCCAGGATAATATCCGATATAGATAATTATATCAAGTGCAGTTAATATACGTTACTAATACTACTTAATATAATGTATTCAACGAAAGTCAGAAATTTTTTGTACTCTACTTTACCATACTATCTTTGTATTCTAGTAATACTTTATACTGTACTATTACTATCATAACATTATACTTATAATATTTTTTATACAAAATAATTTTTAATTATTTATATTTTATGTTGTGGTATTCTTTTTACGCGAAATTTGATTCATATTTATTATGAAACTATTTCAATGTATATAGCAGTTCTATAATAATTTTTATCCGAGGTATTAAGACAGGAAGAATTTTAAAATAAAACTGTTTTCATTTCTTTCTTTTACACTGGATCAAAAAGGAATTTACGTATGTATCTTTAATCTACATTTTTTAAATATCTTTTTGTACTAACAATAAGATAATGTCTTTATACTTGATGACTTTAGTGAGTCTTATTCTATATATATTTAATGATGTAGTATAAAAAAAATTATGAAATAAAACAAAAATTATAGTCAAGAAAATATCGATAAAAACTATTGCTTTTTATTTAATTAAAGAATGCCTTATATGTCATTATTTCGTTTGTTACACATGTGCAATTTGACATTTACTCCATATTAGAAATTGTTCTGATTAGTGTATGATTCATCATTTCTTGTAACAGATATTTATTATTCCATTGAATCATGCACAGTTTCGCTGCACAGTATATATTCTGAAACATGTCCATCATCCTAATTTCTGTTGACGGAAGTACTTTAGAATTCAATTCAGTATTAGTCCTTTTCCATTTTGCTCGTCAGCGCAATAAATATTGAATTTAAGCACATTAGAAATTATTTCTATTATCTATATTTATTATCCAATTAGATCGTGGTTTATTACGCAGATTCATACTTTGGAGAATGTAATGCAGGATAGTGGTAGAAAGCTGTTTTATATGGAGATTACAGAGAGCATCATACTTTGATTATTTTATATACATATATACATACTTTTATATATTATATGCATCCTGTGCAATTTTGCGTTATAGTATGTCGTATAAGTTCTTCAATATCCGCAGTCTACTAATGAAAATATAAATAAACGTATTAATACATTTCTGATAATGTAGCTCTAAATCGTCAATTTTCCATCATTAGATCTTGAGATCTCTCTTTATAAGTTAAAATGCGTAATTCTGTATACATACATATGTACACTTTTTGAGTGTCCTACCAGTTAAAATCATAGTTATATACCGGATATTTCAGAATTATACTTACACGCATAATAAAGACTATTCAATAACTTGTGAATATCTATCCATAGATTGCTCGATAACAGTTAACGGTGTGTCTATTTGAATAGAAATTGCAAAAAATTAATTACTTCCTAATTGCTTGTATTTATTTATTGATATAATTGTTTATATCTTTCATTATATAAGATTTATTCTCTATGTTGTTTATTACTTATTCTTTGCTTTAAGTATTTATGTTTACGTCTTAGAAAATATACTACTTTTATCGTAGAATTATCATATAATTATCATTTCTGTTATAATTGTCATTTTAATAATATTACATGTTATAAATGGTAGATGTATAGGAATAGAGTTTCATTCAGATAAAATTTTTGGTGTTCAAAAATTAAATTGTCAAATTTTGATACCTTATTCTAATGCTACTAACCATGAAATTAGAAAAAAATTTTTTTCCGAGCAATTTGGATTTGTATTTATGGGAATTGTTTAAAACAACTTAGCAATAACAATGATAATAGCCCAAAAATAGTTAAAAATCAAATTATTGCCTTACGCATTTCAAATTTAGAATAGTTCTCGAACATCTAGGATAGTTGATAAGAAACATGCATTGTAACAAAAAAAAAAAAAATGAATTTTTAGAAATATCCTTAAATAAATTATATATTTCTATAGGATATAAGTAATATTTATAAATAAATATAAGTTCTACATTCATCGTGATCAAAAAATGCTTAAATCTTGGAAAGAAAAAGTTTCCAGACTTATAGTTTATACGACGTTCTCTCTTTTTTAGTAGCAATAAAATATGTTATCAAAGTTTGGTCTCTTATTTCCGTACACTCTTTATATTGTAGGGATATAATATAAATAATATTTATTTAATGAAAATTATGATAATAGAACAACAAATAATTAAATAAGACAAATTATTTTAAAACAACACGAATTAACAACTCAAATAAATTCTTGTAAGGACACAATTGACACTTTTTAACAGTTCTCTTTCTTTGACTCTGGTCATGACTCTGGTCCTTTTTTTTTAAAGAAATGCGCTCTATGTCTACGTTGGACTTCTCACATCACATTCATATTTTATATTGTACCGACATATTTTATATTGTTACCTCGTCAAAATTAAAATCAGCGCCATTTACAACAAAGCAATCGTTCTGCCGTAAAGAACGTTTCCTATAAACCGACATCGCCAACTGTATATAAACACTCTTAACATAAGAACATTTGTAAATTATTTTATTTCATTATTACCATGGAGATATTATTACCATGTTTATTTATTTATAGAAAAGTATATATAGACCCTATTTTATAATTATTCATTCTTTCTTTAATTAACGATCAGAGAAAACAGTTATCCTTCTCTTCTTCTTCTATTTTTCTTTAATTTCGCATAGACAGCGAGGTCATCAGCGATGACGGCGCCATTAGATATGTATGTAGTAGTTTAGGTTTTTGAGATATTTTAATACTCTTTGTATGTCATTTTGAGAAGTCTCGTTTATGTTTGCGTTAATTCCGTATTTCTGTATTTGGGTTTCTGTGGTGTGCAGTATGTGGGTTATTGTTAATGGATGGTTATTGCAATAACTGCAGGTGGGTGATATAGTTTTTTTGATTTTGTGTTCATGTATCAGGTAAGACCGGTTCTTAAACGTATGGTAATTATTCCTTCTTTCCTGTTGTTAAATTTTGGTGTTTGCTGGTGAAAGTCTTGGATACTTTTGTGTAGTTGGGTGCTTTTAGTTGTTTTCCATGTATTGTTCCATTCATTTTTTGCTACTGTTTTGCAATGGATTATTTGGTCGTCGCAGGAGATTAGAAGATGGATGCCATTCTTAGTAAGTGGGGGAACTGTGACTTCTTTCGCTGCTGCGTCGGTATTTTCATTTCCTTCGATTCCTTGATGAGCTGGAATCCAGATGACTGTGGTGTTTGTGTTAGGTTGGTTGTAGTTTAGTTCTTGGATGGTGGATATTAGTTGGTTTTCTTGATCGTATGATTTCATTAGGGATTTTGTAACGCTCATAGAGTCGGTGTATATGACGATCTGGGCTTCGTTATTTGAGTGTGCATATTTGATGGCTTCCAGGATGGCATAAATTTCGGCTGTGGAGATGGATGATGAAGAAGGGAGATTTTGTGTTTTTTTGGCTTTTTCTGTAATAATGGCGTATTCAGCTCCAGTGTCCGTTTTTTACTCGTCAGTAAATCTGTTGTAAATGTGTTGGGCGTAGTTGTTATTTAGTTCTAGGAATCGAGTCCTGTAGTCAGATATACCGAGGATTATTTTGGGGAGTTCGGCAAGACTGGTGTTTGTTGGGAATGTTTTCATTGTCCATGAAGGGATATGTGGTGGTTTACGTTCAATGGTGGGGTGGATTTTGAAAGTGGTGGATTGAAAGATTTTGGATATGGAAAGGGAAGGGAATTTGATGTAGAAATTTGGGTTTATTGATGTAGAAAGCTTTGTATCTATTGGAGAAAATGTTGTTGTAGGAAGGATTATTTGGAGTGGATGAGACTTTTAGTGCGTATTTAAGAGTTAGGAACTTCCTTCTGGATTCAAGTACCATTTCTTTGGATTCGAATAGTAGGCTGTTTATGGGATATATTCGGTATGCATCTGTGGCTAGTCTAAGAGCTGAGTGGGAGATTGGATCTATTATTTTTCTGATGGAGCTTCTGGCTGAGTTATAAACAGTAGAGCCGTAATCTTGTTTGGATCTGATTAATGCTCTGTATGTTTTTAGAAGAGTGACTTTATGCGGTCTCCAGTTATTATTGGAAAGGGTTTTAATAATGTTAAGTCTTTTTATGCAGGACTCGTTTAAAGTTTTTAAATATGGCGATCAAGATAATTTTTTGTCAAAAATAAGGCCTAATATTTTGATGGTGTCAGTATTTCAAGATTGCTCAGATATAGTTTAGGTGGAGGATTGAGTTTGGTTTTCCTAGTAAATAGGATGCCTTGGGTTTTTTTGGGAGAAAAGTTTGAGCCAATTGTTTTTGACCAGTCTTGAAGGGTATTGATGGCTGTTTGCAAGTGTTCGTTAATGTAATTCATATTTTTTCCGCTACATGTGATTGTTATGTCGTTCGCAAGTAGCAAATAACAGTTATCCATTTGTGTTATAAACTCTATTGTTATTTAAATATTATTTATTATAATTCATACAAAAATGACTAAGAAATAAGGTCTTAAACAAGAAAAACATTGAAAATATTAAAATTGTATCAAATAGGACATTTTATTCCATGTCTGTGGACTAATCCTAATACGGTTTTCTCAGATATATTGCAGAATGGCACGATTTACTATTATCACTACAGACATTGCTACTTTTCATTATGCGAGGAAACCATAAATCAGAAGTATATCTACTATGTGTGGATTCCTATTTCGAAAAATGGTAACTGTGCATGGTAAGAAACACTTTCGTGAAAATTCCACACCAACTGAGAAACAAATATTTTCCAGGAAACCAAATTGTCATGGTCCTACTTTACGCTGCTGCTTGCAGAAATAATGACGACGAAGTATACTTGCAGATTAAATAGAAATACAACAGATTGGTTCATATGTTAGTATTACTATTAAAATAATATTTTATATTAACATCACATGTACTTGTATTGGTATAAAAGTGGAACACTATAATGAAAATTCATTCATTCACGTTAGAAATATCATAATGCTTATTTATTGGCTAGGTATTGTCTTCAAAATCGAAAGAGAATGGGGAAGGAGTATCTGTCGTTTATATGCAATGTGCCTCGCACTGTGACTGGAGATAATTTTGCATGTGAAACAGTGTCGAGGAGAAAAAATAAAATTTTTTTTATTAAAGTAATATTATGATATGAAGTATAGCAATATAATAATAAAGTAAACACAATAATATAAGTAAATTTTCATAACATTCTTTCGTTTTCGAGAAAAGTGAGTTTGCAAATTTATCAGTTATAACTGAATTTAACTAATTTTGTACAAGATATGGTACGAATAATCGGCACGAGAATATTCTCTATGCGAAAATAAATGAAAAATGTAGAATGAAATGCTTTCGTTTAAGGCGTCATTTTCGAGAAAAGAAACTCTGAATATGTTTCATTAAAAATTGGCGTACATTTGATAAATTTCTAAATACGATGTTCTTCAAAACAAAGCTTCTTACGAAAAATTTTTATTCTACATTTTTCATTTATTTTTTTACGTAGAACCACCTTCTGTTAAAATTATAGTTTTCTATCACATTTAGAATTAGTTAAATTTAAGTGCATGATAAATTTTCAAACTCAATTTTCATAGAAAACGGAGGCTTTAATAAACAAATTTTATTCCTTCTTCTCGACTCATTTTTACACATAACATCATCTCCCAGTCGATTGACTACGGATATCCTGTACAAAGAGGAAATTCTAACATTCAGTATCAATTCTATCTTACTATTCACTTGTTGCTATCTAATGTATTTAAATATATTAATAACATTGATAGTCAGTTGGCTAATTAAATCACATAAAATTCGTTTCTTAACGTCAAGTAATGTAGAATAATAGAGTAATAATATAATCAGAAAAAATAAACAAATATAGATCTATCATGCATCTCTTGACGTTTCAAATATTAAAGTGATAATTCATTTAAAATCTAAACTAATTTTATACTACACGCATGCTAATCTATGTGTGTGTGTGTGTGTGTGTGTGTGTATACTATGTACATATATACATATATTGCCGACCAAAAGTTTGGAATCACTTGCAGATTTCTATCAAAATCGAATATTCTTATACATTCTGCACTGGTGCACTGCAGAATACATAAGAATGTATAAGAGTATAGGTATTAACAAGAATGTACAAATTTTAAGTTATTTAATTGTACTGTTGCATTGAAAATACTCTTGTATAAATTAAAGGGATTAAAAAGGGATTACGTTAAACGTAAATCTTCCTACCACGTAAAATAACAATCTGTTTTCGCGTTATATAAGGCTACCTGATTCTTTTGTTTATCCAATAAGAGTTTAGTACTATAATATTAGACGCCGATTAGTTGATGCTGAAACTGAGAAAAGCCACATTGGCCATACATTGTTATCACTCTTGTTCACGAAGGCATTCAATTGAGATCAGCAGTTAAAATTGTGCACCAATATTTAGAAATGGCAAAAACGATTAGTGTTCAAACTAGAAGTGCTATTATGACACTTAGAAAAGAAGGTTATTCTTTGCGGAATATTGCAAGCAAATTGAAGATACCATACAAGGGAGTTCAGAGTACGGTAAAACGATTTCAGGGCTCTGGCTGTTCACAAAAGGCAAATCACAAATCACAGGA
Organism: Tetragonisca angustula; assembly: GCA_036937485.2. Classification (NCBI taxonomy): domain Eukaryota; kingdom Metazoa; phylum Arthropoda; class Insecta; order Hymenoptera; family Apidae; genus Tetragonisca; species Tetragonisca angustula. The sequence goes on along the minus strand of JAWNGG020000057.1, from coordinate 622,212 downwards.
AGACCCACGATAACGTAGAAGGCTGAAGGTATTAGAATACAGATTATATGCAAACTTAACAGACGTCTAACGGCCCCACAAATTCGTGCAGATCTTAGTCATAGTAAATCGACTTCAGACTTTTTTGATCACAATGAAAAGACGACTAAGAGCTGGTGGTTTAAACGGCTGCATAGCTGTCAGGAAACCATTGCTTTCATCAAAAAATTGCAAACTGTGATTGGATTGGGCAAAATATCACAAAAATTGGACATTTGAGGACATTTGGACTGACGAATCCAAGTTTGAATTATTTAGGTCGCACCGAGAACATTTATTCGTCGATCTGTAGGACAAAAAATATTGGCAGAATTTATTATACCGACTGTCAAACATGGTGGAGACTCAGTTATGGTGTGGGGATGTTTCTTGACCGTTGGAGTAAGAGAACTGATAAAAGTAGAGAATAACATTTAAAGAAGAGAATACAATAAGAAAGGAGGACTATAAGCAGATACTTGAGCAACATGCCATACTATTTATGGCAGGTTGCTATTTAATAGGTCGAAATTTTATTATGCAACAGGATAAGGATCCTAAACACTTATCTGGATTGTGTAAAGGGTTCTTGTTGCTAAAAGAAACATAGGGGATTTTGAAGAACATGAGATGGCCATCAAAGTCATCAGATTTAAATCCAATTGAGTTTTTATTGGAAGAGATCGATAGGAATATCCGATTCCACTGCCTAGTACCAAAAGAACAACTTTAACAAATACTACAAGAAGCGTAGAAAAATATAAAATTAGAAACAATTAGAAAACTCATTGCCAGGGTGCCCAGACTGTGCCAGGCAGTCATTAGAAGCAAAGGCGGCTTTTTCAATGAAATGGCGATTTAAAAAAAGAATCTGTTTACTTATGGAAAAAAAAGAAAAAAAATGTAAAAATTGTTGTCTAGACGCTTTGATAAATAAAATATCCTCAGTTCCTATAAAAATGTGTAATTTTCCTTTAATATATTCAGTTTTCCTTAAAACTCGTAGTGATTCCAAACTTTTGGCCGGCAGAGTACATGCAATATTTAATATACACGATATAAATATATATTTATTTTAATTGTTTCAGATAAATGGTATAAATTCTAAGGCGAGAAAGAATAATCTAAACCTATATCTAAATGAAATTCAAATCCAAATATATTGCAAAGATGGATCTACAATCACTAATATAAGTTCAGAAAATTAAAATAAAATAGCTAAGCTGTAGATAATGTTTGATGTTCGAAATATCCTTATCCACAATCAAAAAATGTGCCATAACAATTGGGAATATCCGTGCAAAATTTTCTAACTAGTCGTTTCTGACTCCTGGGAATGCATAATTTTGGGATGTATACTTTACCTAACCTGAAAATGTATACTTTACCTAACATCTCCAATGGTACGTTTGGATGAAATTAATGCTCGTGCATTCGTTTCCCAATTTGACCAAATTTAAATCCAGCATCCTTCCATTTTCAGTTAATTCTTCGTTAAATGTCAGAATGCATAAGAAATAATTATTGAGCGTTTGTGTCGTGGGTTCGAATTACTCAATCATTCCTTCGCATTCACGGCTCCAAAATCTCAGGACAGTACCTATCACATTTGGATTAAAATCAGAAAAATTAAATAATATTTTGTACAATAAAAAATCTGTGAAGCATTAATGTATTAGCGATAGTGTAATATACTACGATAAATATCTACTGAATATTAAAACTAAAAGTGTCCAAAGACATTCGAAAGCGAGTGATTAGACGAATTAGTAAATTCACAGATTAATCAATCTCTCACCAATCTTGTTAAGTTCTAACTATATTGTTGAAATCGACAAGTTGAACAACTTTCTCCTCCCAAGAAAATATCAATTTTTTAACAAATATAAAAATCATCGAAACCAGTGAGAGTTTAGTTCATATACAGGTTTATTTCCGAATTTTGTCGATGGCAAAGGAATTTTGATTGGTTCACTTAATTTAAAGGTATTATTCCTAAACTTCCTCCGAAGCTAATTTGGAAACTAATATATCGTAAAACTTTGAGACTTCGCGGATCTATGATGTGTTTATTATTATTGAACAGCAGAACAAACTTCAATTTCTCTCATAATCCCAGGAAATTAGAACAATAAACCATTAAAACAAAGTATACGTGAATACAAAAATTTTTATCTCCGAAGTAGCAAAAAATCATAAAAATCCGACATGCAATAAACATTTTTCATGCCTTAACGTATATTTAAAAAAATTGTTACAAAACCTCCAATTCGAATACATTATTTCTCATCCAGAATAGTATTTTAGTCGCGATTAAAGAAGCAATAATTACTCCGAAAACTCGAAAAAAGATTTCATTGGAAAAACTATTTGTCATTTGGTATAACTTTATCCTAATATATTGTTTGTATCAGTAAAAATGACGAAGATATTAAGATGAACAAAATAGGAGGAACGCTTAATGATAATCATTAATCGAATACGTGAACTACGCGGACGCTATAATTATATACCAAAAACTTCATACAATAGTAGAGCTAGGCTCGTTTTCAAAATGTCTTTTATTTTATCGTAAAATATCTTTACATCACGGGTAGGCAAATGAAGATATTTTTCTCGTTGAAAGTACTATAAATTGTCACAGTACGCAAAAGCATTGAAAAATTTTTTTTATGACTGAATCTACAATGAATTTGAGGACCAACGCATCTCCCTTATAATAACATTAACGTATGATTTTTATTGCCATTTTATTAAATTCAATATCAGGCTTAAATGACAAAAATTCAAGAAATCGTAATATTTTCGTCTGATATTTAAAATTCAATAAATTGGAGAAAAAAGAACATACTGTAAGTTTTAAAGGATCGTTATATATTTAATCATGAAATGATAAAATTTTTGAGTGTTTTCACGTACTATGATAATTTATAGTAAATTCGAGAAGAAACAATCTTCCACTTTGCTATATAATCTAAAAACATTTTGAAATAAAATGAATAATGTACATATTTTAAAAGTAGTGGCTTCAGCATTTAAAATGAGCTTAAGTTTATTATTGTATGTTAATTTGTAAAAAATTATAATAAGTTCAATATTTATGAGAGTTCCAATATTAATAGAAGTAACAGTATTATATAACTTTTGCTTCTGCATCGAAGTTCGAAAAGTTGATTTCATACTGTTCAATTTCTCGAGAAGTACCCGTTTAATCTACCTATGATTATTCTTTATTATATTATGTATTAATTTATAATTTCACATGCTTTTAACAGTTAACTATAATTTAATTGCGAATAGATACGAACAAAAATAATACCAAGGGAACATAATACATTACCAAAGTATAGTTTATAGTACATCGATATTGTTACTTCATGAAAATCAGCCTGTCATGTCATTATTGATGCTACTTGGGAATATTTTTTACAATTACGTTTTGTGTTACATACATCAAGGATATAGTATAGTTCACAGACTCTTTTATTCAAAGTAACAATGAATTCAGTAAGAATATAAGAAGATGAGAATTTCAAAGGAAATTCAAAGATTCATTTCCAAAACAGGAAATTTAAAGATTCATTGTATCAAAATAAATGTAATATTAAAGAGCACAATAAAATTAATCAGCAGGTGTATTCAACTATCAAACGTACAAACAATGCAAAGATACAATGCAAACAGCTAAGTACATACCATTACATTTTTTTTTATTCCAGCAACAATATTGATCGTACAATATTTCAACGATGTTCTCAATTTATTCACGATAATGCAATTCTGGATTAGTTTGGAAATAATCCCCGTCACTGCAATCTAAAACAGGATAAAAATATTCTCGTCATAGTAAAAAGCAGTATGTTAAAAGAAAAATAGCACTTCCTGTAAAAAGTTTTCGTAAAATGTAACACTTCATGAGATTTATGAAAGACTTCACGATGTCTATTATGTCTAGCATAAATATTGCACGGCTCGAAGAGAACGTTCTTAATAATTTATAAAACGCGAAAGAAATAAAATGCACAACAGCGCAATAGCCCTAAGAGAAATTTTGACTTCACTTTTCAAACGACAGTACAGGACTGACTTTTCTTTTCGTAACCTGTAATTTTCTGCATGTACGTTGCCATAAAACAGAAATGCGAGGAAATACCAAGAATTGATTGACACTTTCCCCTACGCCACAGAGACAACGTTTTCTTAAAACTCAGCGTAATTGTGCGAAAATTGCAAGAGAACACGAAGAGGAAGAGTAAAAGTAACGTTTTTTCTCGGAAAGACATTCATTATTCACGCGCATCGATGGGTAGTCATTTCCCCCCTCAAGCGTAATTTAGAAGTTTGTAGCACATAACAGTATATAATATTTTTGCTCCTGTCTTTAATTTTCTGCGAAATGTTTCCCGGCCGTCGAAGGGAATGGACTTCATTGGCTACAAGTATTATAGACTCGAAATTCTGCTCCTTCGTTATGGGACTGACATCATACAAACCAACGAAATTAAGCACAGCGCATACTACGATCGTACGTTTGCTACTTCTTCTCGGTTCAACAATTTTGGTGGTAAGAATATTCCATTCATACGAAATATAATTATTTAACCGGGTTTCTTGTATATCGAAAAAACTAATCTTTTATTATACATTTATGTTATCAATCGTTGCAATTTTCTTACATTAAACACTTGCACCTTTTAATTGTTAATATTGCAAGCAAACACTAGCGTTTTAATACCAAATGTAAATCTAACATATAGTTTATTAATTGTGAAATATGTAAATGTAAGTTTTATTTTTATTTACGCTATAGAACCTCTACAGAGTTAGCAACCTGGAAGAGAATGGACTTCATTGGCTACAAGTATTATAGATTTAAAATTCTGCTCCTTCGTTATGGGACTGACATCATACAAACCAACGAAATTAAGCGTAGCGCATACTACGATCGTACGTTTGCTACTTCTTCTCAATTTTGGTGATAAGGATATTCCATTCGTACGAAATATAATTATTTAACCGGTTTTTTCGTACATATATCGATACATTACTTGCGAAAAAATTAATCTTTTATTTATATTTATGTTGTCAATCGTTGCAGTTTTCTTTTGTAAAAAATAACACTTGCACCTCTCAGTTGTTAATATTGCAAGTAAGCATTACCATTTTGATAGCAAATGTAAATATAATATATAATTTATTAATTGTGAAATCTGTAAATGTAAGTTACGAAGGTTCAGTTAATTTTAAATAGCCATTGTAATATCGTGTCATCATATAACACTTTTTTTGGATTTTTCAAGATAGAGGAATGGTTAAAGAATATAAAACGTGTTTGGAATCACTTACAAGACAAAGAAAAAGTTAAAATACTTAAAACACTCGTGATGGGAAATCCTTATACAAATATTTATGTAAGAAGTAAATTAATCGTCTCATAAGGCGGCGAGGAAACGTATAAGGATAATATTTTACATTTAAAATACATTACAGTTTTGTAGCAATTATTTCGTCATTAGACGGCACCTCGCATTCTCGAGATTTTAATACCTACAAACGAAAGTTATCTATGTTATTTACCGATTGCTTCAACGACGCTTCTAGAAAAATCTGGAAATTAATATTTGGTTGCCATTTTAGCGAACATTACAAATATTTTGATTCCAACAGTCATCCTTTGTCGTGACATTTCCTTTTTATTGACTACTTTGCATATACGTGGACTGTACAAAATTGCTGTATGAGTATAGTTTCGATTCTATACAAATAGCATTTGGATGTTATGAAGTTCTTTACACTTACTAGTTACCAAATGAAAAATGCTGTGGATGGGAATTCGATAGAAATAGCCATTTTCAAGAAGGATATCATTATACGTAACAAAATAATAAATGCATTGGAAATTTATAAATTAATAATAAAGTTAGTATCTTCTCAGTTAAGTGCCAATTTGGCAATATTTATGCAAAATTTATTTTTGCAAATAGTTGCTAGAACTTAAATATTTTAAATGTTATCTTAAGTTTTCCTACATTAACATGAAATTAAATTCATTATATTAGACATGGTATTATATTAATTCATTCTTTCTCGATGGTGGATTAGATATTTGAAACACAATTTCTCATTCTTCTACTTATCAACCTTTGTGGGAATATATCTCGCAGTAGTGTCATGTTCAATATAAATAATACTACCGTACTGAAAACATAGCAGACATAATGTAACTTGTGATTACGTAATTGTAATTATGTAATTATATGGACAAAATATAAGGTTCAAAATTTAAAGCAACGATTAATTTGAAACTTATAACGATTAAAATTACTGGACTTCTTGATGAAATTTAAATGGTAAAATAATAACAAGTTTTTGAATCTTAGTTAGACTAGTTTCTGAAAAATAATGGAATACATCTGTATTGACATACTTATTTAAAAAATAGAAATTTGAATCTAATTCATTTCAGAAATCTTCGGATTCACATTCTCAACCCTGTATTCTATTACATTTATGGTATATTTTGTCTAAATTTCCCGGACGATACCCCATGGACATAGTTTTGCCACGATTGTAAACTTTGTTATCATTATAGATATTATATTGATCGTTATTACTATATACTATGCAATACAATCCATATTCGATGAAAGTTAGAAATATCTTTATATTCCGTAAGTATGCAAAATAATTTTTAATTATTGATATTTTATAATTTTTTATTCATCTTTATATGAAATTCATTCTATACGTGGTTGCATATTATCTATTCGTTGCTTTAAGCCACATGTCTTGAAAAAGTATATTTATCTGAAGGGTTGAAGAAGTACTTTGGTATCTTCTTATTTACTTATTTGTACCTAGACATATTTATTTATTTGTTATTGTGACGAGGATGCTGGAAGGATTTAGGATTTGGGTAAGGTGAGGAATGATTATGGCGTTTCGTCTCAGAGTCGCTGCCTAGACGACTATCAGTGGGGCTGATGGCAGCGACCCCTTATATCCCAGACGCTTGTTTTCATAACTACTCGCTAGGCTGGATGGTCACCCCATCCTAGCAGTGTTCCGCACTCTGCTTAACGTCGAATATCGCTAGACTTTCGACGCTAGGCGCACAGCCACTTGCGGCTTGTACGAGTCGGTGTTCGAGACTCGTACTCGAGGCGCTATAGGCCGCTACATATCATTACATATTGTATAACTATTATATATAATTATTATACGTTAGTGTGTGTGTGTGTGTGTGTGTGTGTGTGTGTGTGTGTACACATACACACACACAAATTGTATACATATAATTTAAATATTATATAATTTTACTATTATTTGGGGAGTTGGTTTATTTGGTTTTATGTTGTATGTGTGAGGATGCGTGAGAGTTGAGCGAAGGCGTGAATGTTGTGAGATAATAGTGAGTGTATTGCGTGATGCGTTTTTGTTCAGAAGCGAGCAGTAGAGTATTCATTGCGAGTCTGTGATGAGAAATGATATTGATCGAAGAGAAAGTGATTTCATAAGTGACAGTTATTATATACGTTATTCAATTTATATATATATATATTATTAAACATATTAATTAACAGTTTGTTTTTTATTTAATTCACTCACATTATTATACATCATTATATTATATATAATAACTTTCTAAGAGGTATTTAGGGAATAGGAATCAATTTTTTAAACTATTTGGCATAATTTTCTATTGTCACCAAGGAACTAATAGAATCATATTAGTGTGACCAAAATAATCAAAACTCTTCCGTTTCGAGAAATAAACATTTTCTGTTTATATCGAACATTAACTACAACAAAATAACTGCAGAATTTAAATGCAGAATTTAAAACATAATTTGGACTTTTATTTGGCAGAATAGATAAAAGTTTTATTTAGGACAATAATACTATTAATAAAAAATTGGATTATTGCATTATGTGAAAAAAATTTGGGATTATTGTATATATTAATATATATTAAATATGTACTAAATTGATATATATTGAATTTGAAATATAGTAACTTTTGAACGCTTTTCAAAAGAAGTACACACTGTTAAAGAAAAAATGAATTTCAGCGATTCGTTTAAATAAATTTTGAATATTCTTACAAAACCTCATCATGATCAAAAGATGAATCTCGGAGCGGAAGGGCTTTCAGATTTATAGTACCATTTATGTATCTTAGTGGCTGTAGAATACGGTATCAGAATTTGGTTATCTGTTTCCTTGACGCAGATTACTCAGTATATACATAAAGAATGAAGCAAAGACATAAAGTGTGTAAAAATACAATTAGAGTATCACTGGAATAATAATTTTCGACTGAATGAACAAAGTCACAAATATAGTTCCAATTCAACAAATAAGTGTGAGAGAACCCGAAAATATCAGGCCGAATCGAGTCTTTTTTCAGATTCGGGTCAGAATCCGTTCCGGAATGATTTGCGAAAATGTTCGCATTTCCCGCCGGAATTTCCAGTAGAACCGTTACTCGTAAACTGGCTTTTTTGGATGAAAATTTGGAACAAAATGTTACATTTACTTATCACATAATTAGTTATTACTTTTACTTCATGCTCTATGTTTTGTTATTTCTAAATTTAGAATTTTCGGGAAATCCGACTCTATTAGAAGTTTCGGAAAAATCGGAACTTCCGACGTGATCATCGAATTTTTGGGTATATTTTTGGTTTTTCACACACTTCTAAAAAAACCAAATTAATGGCACATCGCCTCGATAATAATATCCTGACCATCAGAATGTGTTTTCTTCGAAACACAACAAGTTCCATCGACAAAATTTCTTATAATAACGAATTACTTTGAAAGTCAATTGCGTAGAATAATTCACAAGTTCACGCAAATAAGTAAATTCTTAAACAAGGCATCGTATACAAACAGAAAATTCTGAGATGTGCTGTAGAATATAAAATTATACTAAATATCACGTTTTATTGCATTTCTCTTTCGTCTACATACCTCCAATATAGTTTCCTCAGATATACTATGGAATATAATTTATCATTATCAATACAGAAATTGCTACTTTTTATTATGCAAGGAGACCGTCACTCAGCAGTATTCAATTTCTATAATATATGGGTACGTTCAAAAACTTGGGCATAGTAAGAAATATTTCCGTGAGAATCCAAAATGTGAACATAAAATGAGAAAGAAATACTTTTCTAACAATTCAAATTATCGTGGTCCTACTTTATGCTATTGTATTCCACTCAAAAATAATGACAACGGTTATAGCACATTAGCGGACCATACGAAAACATGATGCATCTGTTGATACACGTTATTATTGCAACTATAAAATGATACTTTATATTAACGTCACACGTTATATTATCACACGTATTTAGAATGTGTTAGAAATGATGCACCGGAATAAAAGGTATTATTTTTAAATTAAGTATGTCTCTTTACGCATTATCAATCGCAATCACCGACAACCAGATTTTAAAGAATTATATATTTACTTATTGCAAAATTCATATAATAAGGCACACGTTCGATATTTCTTTTTCGTCTTGTTTGGGAAGTAATTTTGTAATTATAATAATCTTCTCAACGTGTGTATTCTGTTCAGCAATCCCTATGATACTGATATGATTTTAGAATCAAGTTTCGTCGATGACTTTAGACGCTTGACGGAACTTCTAGTCTAAATTGCCTTCAAATGTAGTAAACCTGAAAGACCATAAAGGAGAAATATTTCTTATTGCTTTTGTTTGCAGACATTCTAGATTTTTTTAGTAATTTCTCTCTAAAGCCATTTTATAGTTATACGTAATCACTCGTCTAAACAATGCATCTGTCTTTGAGTGAATGACCTGTATATGATGGAACTGTACAGAAATGCTTTAACTATTGTAGAAAACTATGTTAATTATTTGACTTAAATTTAACTTGTAGCGACCTCTACGTCGAAGAATTTAAATCAACGCCATCTATGTTCAATAAATCGTGCCGTCGAGATTTCCTATAAACAATACAATATTTAAAAATTGTTAATAATTTTATTATAACAATGGAAATGTTTACAGATATTTATATATATTGTAACTATAGTAGAAATTCTTCATTCGTTTTTTGATTTTTATTATTATATATTCGTTAATTAATATTCGTTATTTGATATTTGTTATTTATCATTCATTAGTAATTATATATTTGTTACAATTATAATATTTTTATATAAATTAAATACGGAGTTATTATTTAAATTTGTAGTACTATGATTGAGAATAATTATCAACATAATAACTACAAACTAACCCCATGTTACAATTTTTTTGTACATATAATTTTGAATTTAAATATGTAGGAATGCTTGCTACCCATTTACAACATTATGTAAGTATGCATGCTTCCCATTTGGACATTTTTAAATCATTAGTAACAGTAATTATGGTTACCTACTTCTTTGGTTGCGAAAATCTTCTCTAATTACATATCTTTCAAAAATAATTCATCTTTGTATAATATAATGGAAATAAATTTTAGATATGTCAGTCAGATAAATATGCTCTTTTTTTTAATTTCAAGTGATATAGAACGTAAGTTTATCATGCTTTCTGTGAATTTCAAATATTAATTTGGTATTAAATTTTGAATCCAGATTAATTTTATTACCTATGTACATGCATAGTAATTTATTGTGAATTTAATTTTATGTTATAAAAATATGATTATTCTGATTGTTTCAGATAAGTAGTGGTTTTTTTAAGCGACAAAAGAATAAATTGTTTCGTGAACGAAATTAAAATCCACCAATTAAAATCAAACATAGTTCGTGCAAATGTTTACATTGCAAAAAGGAACTTATAATCACTAATGTATATTTAGAATAAAAATCTCAAGGACTGAAAGGATATTCAAAATATTCTAACACACAATTGTAAGTTATTCAATAACTAATTCACAGTTAATATGTTAATTTTGTATTAGCTCTTCCAATGATATCATTTGGAACATATGCAAGGTACTTTAATCAATAAATGCAATTATTTTCAGAATAATTCGTTATTCGAATAACTGTTTCACACAAAATCTGTACTGTTTCAAAGGGAAAATAATCCAATGCTATTGGTTTGTTTGTAGCTACACGTGTGAAAGACACGTGAAGGTTAACTTTATTTTCCTAAATGAAACTATACAATTTTTTACACATTTTACGATGTATCCCCTATAAAAATTCTCCTACAGACATTTTCTATAAAAAGAAATATTAACCTACATTTGACGAAAAACTATTCATGTAGGAAATATTTTAACTTTAAATCTGTAAAACCAATGTATGAAGGTCGATGAAGGGCAAGGGTAATAATCTTGTATGTAATATAATATTGTGTATAAATAATATATATATATATAAAATTTGTATAATAATAATATAACTTGTATATAATATTCACATTATTCTCATTTTTTGTGCGATGAATTTTAATTAAAATTAAAGTTAATATATTTCTTAAACTAGTAATTTTCCAACTTACGTGAATCAATATCTCTTTATAGAGAATATCAAGCTGCATCGTTTAATTCGATGAATCAAAAAGTATATTATTTCATTTAAAGTAGTGGAGATAATGATAAAATCTCCACTTATGAAAAAACATATACAATCACAAAATACATATATTTGTATATATCACAGAATGTGGTCCTCCAAACCATACAACTTTTGTGCAAAAAATTTTTTTCATCCAACTTTGGAAGTTATTCGAGGTGACAGAGTTAAGAGCACCAGTCTATTTTTTTTTTTTTTTTATACGTGGGGGAAATCTTGCATAGGACACCGAGCCCATGTTACGGAGCTGGGTAGTGTCGGATTCTTACCGAGTAAAACCTCCACGGTGGCTTGTATCGTGTACTGATTCGAGGTTGTGGGACCGGAATATTTTGTAGAGCACTAGCATGTACAGTATGTAGTATGTTATATTCTTTTTTTGCTTACAAAAGGAATTAGTCGATCGTTGAATACAGTTTGTAAATCGATCGGTTCCATCCAATGTTTCTCTGAATTGAAAAAACTGACTTGCCGCAACTATGACGATATATTGAATTTATAGACTATTCCTGTTCCCATAGATAAAAAGCTAGATTATGAATAGAAATTTAAGAAAATAAAAGGTAAACTATGCCCTATGTATAGATATACTTAAATAAATATTTGCAAAATATTTAAATTAGTTTGAAACGCATTAAGCATTAACTAACATTCAATTTTAACGAAATATCGATTAATAAATATTTCTTAGACACATATCTATATACTTATTCATAGAGGTATATTACCTCGATCAAGGTTAGCAAATTCTTGATAGATAAATTGATAAAACTGACATTTCGTTTTTCGAAAAGGAATTTTATTCTTCACACATTTAAGACGGATGACAAACCGCATTTCTCATTAAAAGTTTGAAAGCGCAGTGAAAAAACTCATATAATACGAATAAATAATGACATATTGATATTAAAGACGTGATAATGTTTTTAAAACTTACACATCAATCCCAAAAATATGAAGAAGGTTAAATATTTCTTCACGTATCACCTATTGGAAAGTCTCGAATGTGTAACGCAGAATCTTTTGCATATCTGTAACAGAAAATTCAAAGTAAAATAACAATAGAATTATGAATTGCAAGTCTCGCGTTAAAAAGTTGCTAAAATCTCTAAATCTTCATTTGCTCTTGCGTGTCTATATAATTTATTGTTAGGCGCCTATGTCATACTTTTACTATAATCCTTACATTTTTTTTCTTTTCTCCGTTGAATTGTTTTACTGCAGTCCCTATAGCATTGCCCTATACATGCATTTAACATGAGAATTTATTTATAGATTAGTAATTAAGAAGTGTTGTGCGTACGTTTCGTGCTGGTGGCGATTGCAGGAAAAATGTTTCATAAATACCGCGGTACTTGTTCATGATCTTGATTGTGCGGAAGTTGTGTGATTTTTGTGTGTTATCGCGGGAGCCTGGTCTTCAGTGGTGATGTTATATCTTCCAATATTGCTGATGAGTGTGTCATAGTGATTCGGATGATATACTTTTATAAGTGAGTTATTAACGTATTCCTGAATAGTTGGGATGTTCGCGGTAACGTATAATTTCTAATTGGGGTGTCGTAAGGTTTGTTGAGTATGATACGAAGAAATTTATTTTGTATCCTTTGTATTGTGTTTTTCAGGCAGAAACCCAGATTTGGTCCCCGTAAGTGATGGGTCTGATACATGTTTTATAGAGACTTAATTTTATATTTGTCATGAGTTTACCATTTCTGGAGATGAAGGGATAAAGTCTGCGGAGTGCAGGTTATCCTAAACTGGTTCTTTTCTCTATTGTAGGAGCCCAAGTAATTTTTGTGTTTATGCCTCCCAGATATTTTACTGTTTTGGCTGGATTTAAGGACGTGTTTTTCTTCGTTAAGAAAGAAATGGCTTGTGTCCTTAAGGAACAGGGTTTACTATTAATTTTCAATTTTTGAAGTATTCTAGATTGTCTAGATTGTTTTGGATATATTTAGTAGCTTTTTCCGAGCTGCATGTGGAGGCGTATATTACAATGTCATTTGCATAGATGTTGGTATGTGTTTTAGGCTCTTGAACTCCAGGAAGTTCATTTATATACAAAATAAAGTGGAGTGGACCAAGAATGGATCCTTGTAGAATATCGGTTGACATTTGTTGAATTAGTGCCGTTGATGGAAACATGGAAGTTCCTGCTGTAGGATGTAGCTGATTATTATGTAATAATAATATAATTTTGTTAATAAGGCGCTATGCCAAACTGAGTCGAATGCTTCTTCGAGATCCAATAATATAACTTGTGTTATTCTTTTTTTGTTTCTTTCTATTATAATGTGTTCTGTAACACACTGTAACTATTATTGGTTTCCCTGGTTTCGGTATTGGAATAACCTTGGCCATATTCCAAACCGTTGAAAAATAGGCATGTTTTAAGCAAGCTTTATATATGTAGTAAAGCTGTATTATTGGTTCCGTTGGTAGGTTTTTGAGTTTAATGGCAGTTATCGTGTCGGGTCCTGGTGCTTTATTGTTTGGAAGATTTTTAATTATGTCTTTAACTGTTTTAGAAATGCAGAATGGAAAATTATCTGTGGTTGGAAGGGTTGATGAGGATCATTTTGTGTTCAATATCCTGTTCTATGGAGGATTATATATTGTGAGTGTGCGTGTCTACCTTTTCAAAACTTCGAGCTAGTCTCGTCGACTCCTTCTGTCTTTTCTTCATCCGCATAGAGAATAGAATTATATATTGTATCCTGTAAAACGGATATTTTGGTTTTGGAACCACCGGTGATTTTGTGTGTTTGTCATAAAGTGTGATCAGTGTTACTTATGCCAGCTAATTTTTGTTGCCATGTACTATTTTTTTCGTGGATTATTCTTTTTTGAATTTTGTTTGTGAGGATGTTTCTTTACAATTGTAGATTACCAGTCTCTTGATATTTTCTTTGTATTCTATTTCTGTTTTTTACGATGTCGGAGAAGAGCGGATTAGGCTTATGTTGTGCGTCGAGACTGTTTGTGTCGCATTTCGGTATGTACACGATGAGTAAGGGTTTTAATTTATATATCTATGTCTGTTTCATTAATTAGGTATGTATTTATGTTAATTTTATTGTAGAAATTAGCATATGCTTTCCAGTCAGTACATTCTGTTGCTTTGGTTCTTCTTATTATCTTATGTAATTGGAGCAGTAGTTCTATTGGTAGATAATTGGAAGGTAAATCGACTACAATTTGGTAGTTGTAAGGATAAGGATAATACATTTGAGAGGAAGATGTCGATATTGGTTGGTGTACAGTGGGGTTGCCTGTGTGTATAAGTTGGGCTATGTATGATTTAATAAATCAGAATGATTTTTAATTGCTGATACATTCGCATTTCTGCTTAGATTATTTCAAACGCAATGTTTGGTGTTAAAGTCTCTACCGATAATGAAGTATCCTGTACCGTAAGGGGGAATGACATTATCGGTTTAGCTTATTTGTTTTCACGGGTACATGCGCGGCGCTGATAATGAGTATAGGAGTGGTTTTTAGTTTTATTGTTATGTACTCTATGTTAGGTGTAGTAGATGTAGTTGCGGAATGTCTTTATGTACTGCAACAAATGTCTTATGTACTCCTCCTCTTGTGTTAGCGGTGGTAGGAGATCTGTCTTTCCTGTAGATGTTGTAATTTGAGAGTTTGTAATTATCTGTGGATTTTGGTAATAATTGCATTGTCCGTACTGTGATCGATAAGAAATTTATGAAATTCTATAGTTTTGTTTTTTAAGCTAGTTGCGTACCATAAGGTGAATTTAAGGAAACTTTTATGGGTAGCCATTTTCGAGTACTTTTACTATCAATAATGTGGCTTTTACTCTGTCAAGATTATTGGCACATTTGGTGTAGTGTTTTTGAATTAAAGTAATTATTTTTAGAAATAGATCTAGATCTATTGCTTTTAGTTGATCTGCGAGTTTGTCCGTGATGTCATGATTATTTCGTTGCTCTATTGATGAGAGGTTTTGCGGTGGTTTTTGAAGTGTTAAAGCTCTTGCGTATGTAAGGTCTTGTTTCAGTCTATGTATTGGCTGAGTGGTGGAAGTTTTGTTAGAGGAAAGAATGGGAAAATAATGTGTTTCAGAAAGGATAGGTGAAAATTGTTATGGTGTTTGGATTTTATTTGAATATACGTTTTTCATGTTCAAGAAAGCTAGAAAGGCAGGACATTTTAAGAACTGGGTGATTCCCTCTACAATTTGCGCCTGTTCGTGGAGTTCCGAGAATTTTTTTGCAAATTCTGGAATCATGAGGCCCGGCGCACTTAACACAGGCTGCTTTTTTGTTACAATTAGTGGAGGTGTGACTATGAGCTTGACATCAGAAACACTGAATGGTGGGCTCGTGCGATTCGTCTTTCCAATAGATCTTGATGTTTTCTATGTATCTAATATGATTTATTTGCCTGGCATGATTTGGCCTGAAAATGACCCGACATATTGGATACTTAGTGTGTGTTGGTATTTCTGTGCAAAGAATTGGGTTGAAGCTCTGACTTTTTATGTTACTACATATCCTTGCTTTTGGAAGCTGTATAAGTCCTTCTAAATATACCGTTGTTGTTTTTTCCGTGCTAATCGTGTAAGCATTCTATATTCTCATTTTTGCATGTGGTTTTGAAATCATTAAAATGATTTAAATTGGTAAACATAATTTTTAGTTTGTTAGAAACAAATTTAACTTGAAATGTGTTTTTATACTTTTCTTAAGGGCATCCAGAAGCTTGATATGGTTTATGTTTCCGTGTATGTATATTGGGGGAAGTTTTGTATTTCGGGATTTCATAATATGTGCGTTAGAATTTGCTGCGGAATTTTCATGCACGATTTTATTGCTTGTGTGGGTTCTGTGTTTTGTTTAGCAGTTTTGATCTGTGATGAGATATTCGGCTAATATGCAATACCTGTCCTTTAATTGGATATCCGGGTTGATGGAATCCATACCTTCAGTTTTGTTTATTTTGGTGACTGGAGGTTAGTTCGACGTAGGGACGTTGACTATCTTCTGGAGGCGAAAATTTTGAATTTATCCTTGCTGTATTATCGCTTACCGTTGATGCCCACGAAGTAGATTTCTCTGCGGTTGCGCAGGCCTGGTTGGTGCTTGCACAGTGACTCTTCCAATTGTAAAGCACTTAGGAGAGTATAAGACATTGAATTTTATACAGTTAAGGATGTAGTGCCGAATGTTTCAGTTTTCTAACGATGTCTCGCTATCGAATTTATAACGCAACTCTAATAATCACTGTACTGCTCGAATGCTCGAACTCGACCAGTCTCATGATTATATTACAATAGTCATTTAAGATCATTTTATACATCAGTCCATCGAACGCTTTTTTAATATCTAAAAGTAGTATCACAATAACCTTGTTTTTGTTATAATTTCTTCCAATATTGATGACAATTCTTGCTACCTGCTGTACAGTGTTGTGTTGTTCCCTAAACTCAAATTGTTAATCGATTATCTGCTTATATTGCTTTCCGTGCTTCTTAATTCTGTTTAGTACCATCCTTTCTGTCACTTTGCAAAAGCTAGATATGAAACTGATCGGCCTGTTTTTTTAAGATTCGTGCGAGGTTTTAATATTGGTAAATATAAATAAATGGAGATTTTCTAGCAGTATGAGAAATAACCAATTTTGATAATTGCATTAATTATTGATGTCATTTTTGACTGATATTTTTCAGAGCATTATTTTGAGTATTACTCCGGAGACACTTTTACAGGGAAAATGTTTTCATGATTATCTTCCTCATTTCAGCTGGCGAGGTAATGGCATTATTATATTTGTAGCGTGATGATATTCTGGGTGTGAAATGATTCGTACTCAACTATCCGGGTTTTGATTTGGCTCTTATTAATCTGACTCGAATTCTTTCCTCGAAGAATCTTTATCTCGGATTCTATTTCTTGAACTCTACAGTCTTCGTTAGGAAGCCGATCAAAAGTTCAGAACTGTTAACTAACGTGATTGCAGCACAAACTACACTGCTAGAGTAATGAAGCCAACAAATGATTACCATGTTCCAATTACATGAGAAAAATAGAGCATAATGAGAAGTACAATCAAAGTAGCTGCGTGCAACTACTGTTACAATTTACAAAGACTACAAGAACTTACAGTCTTCATTTATGAGCACAACATAGACGTCATGATGATATCAGAAACCCATTTTACAAACAAAAGCTATGCAAAAATTCCACATTATACCATCTATGACATTCATCAGGAAAATCACGCGACGTATCAGCCATAATAATAAGAAATAACATTAAACACCACCTACACATTTTATGTACATGTTTATATCCAAGCTACAACGGTTTAATTAGAAACCTTGAAATGAACCAATACAAATGTCAGAAACCTCCAACTAAATATAACTTTTCCTGAACAATAGGAAAACCTTTTCCAAACTCTAGGAAATAAATTCCTGGTCGCCTATGCAATCTATAATATTTATAATAGAACAATAGCTAACGCGGTACGTCAAGAATACTTACGCAAGGACTTACAAATTCCCTCTGTGTGGGAGAAAATTCAACGATTTTTCAATAAATACAGAGATAGACAACAAATCATCCAAACTTCTTAGCTAAAACCTCATATATGGACAAAAGAAGATTACAGAGAAAGCATCCACAGGATCTTGTAACGCATCCGTTCATCAAGTGAAATCATTGTGCAACTATGCTTCTCCACAGGATGTAGCAACCACACGATACCGTTAAGCCGATATAACAACCTGCCGAATGTCGATCTGGATAAATTGCAGAAGCTTTAGGCGTAAATAAAAAGAGAAAAAAATGTTTCTTCAACTCATATTCTCGAGCTGATATTTTCAAACCAAATTCTCTTTTCCGACTCAACTAAAAACTGTCAATTTTCTTTTTCCGAGGCTTTTATTAAACCTAGGTTTTTCTCCTAGACACTTCTAATTGACTCGTTATCAGGTTGTTCCGAAATTGCGTCGCTTACTCTTCGCGCTCGTGATACTTTTTCAAGAGCGCGGATGCAATTTCGTTGGAGATGATTTTCTCTTAATTGTTGGTGACGCAGTGTGGTTTGCATTCGTAACGTCTGCATAGTTTATCATATTTCAATTAATTTATAAATTAATTATCTTAAAAATTGATACTGAATACTTTTAATAAAATAAAAAATAAAATGAAATAAAATATAGGATGAATAAAAATTTAATTTCCTCTTCCCATTCTTTGAAAATTTCGTTTTATTCTGATGAATGAGTCATATCGCACTGTATCCTATATTATCAATAAATATTATATTTATTGGACTTAAAAGCAGCTTTCGACTCAATAGACCGTAAAAAGTTATGGGAAGCAATGGAGAAGAGTGATATTAGCGAGGGATTAGGAAAATAAAGAGAATATATAGGGAAACAAGAAGTAGAGTGAGAGTAGGTAGTGAGTTAGGTGAATGTTTCTGGACCACGAGGGGAGTAAAACAAGGATGTCCGTTAAGCCTGCACCTGTTTGACATATTTTTGACAGATTTAGAGGATGAATTGGAAAAGGGATGGTGGAGTGGAGTAACGATAGACAAGGTGAGGATTTAATGCCTCTCGTATCCTGATGATGTTGTGGTATTGGCGAAGGGAGAAGAAGAGATGCTGGAAATGATGAAGAGGTTAGAAAAGTATTTGAATCAGAAGAGGTTATATCTAAATGTAGAAAAAAATAAAAATAATGAGACTCGAATTAGGAGGGGGAAAAATGAACAAACTGAAGTGAAAATGGAGAGGAAAGGAGGTGGAAGAAGTAAAGGATTTCAAATATTTGGGATATAGATTGATGCGAAATGGTCAAGAAGCCCAGATAAGGGAAAGAGTAAAAAGGCGGCTATTGTGATAAGATTGGTATGAGGAATCGGAATGAGGCTATTTGGGAAAGACTGTGAAAGGAGGGTATGTCTATTTGACTGGTGTAGACGGTGCTGAGCTACGGAGCGGAGATATGGGGATGGAAGGAAAGCGGTTTAGTGGAGAAGATCGAAGAGAAGTTCTTGAGATGCACGTTGGGGGTGGAGTGGCGAACACCAGGATACGTGATTAGGGAAGAATGGCAGTGGGATTTGTTAAGGACAAGAGCAGGGAAGTTAGCTTGGAGCTATGAGAAAAGACTGTATGAAGGAAAGGGATGAGAGCTGGCGAGGGAATGTTGGAAGGACAGTGAGAGAAAGAGGGAAAGGAGCAAGGGCAAAGGGAGGTGGTGGGAAGAGAAACAGGAATTCTTCAAGTTAAGGGGAGAAGAAGAGAAAGAAGAGTTGAATGGAAAAAAAGAAACAGAGCATAAGGAAATTGAAAGGATTGATAAGGAAATGCAGAAAAATGAATGGTGGCAAAAGATCATAAATTCAAAATATAACAAATGGTACAAATGTATAAAAGAAGAGGAAATGGCAAGATATTTGAAGGGAAATGTAATGCAAACAGGGTGAGAAGCCTCACAAGGTATAGACTGGAAAATGAAGTCAAAGAAGGAAAATACTGGATAACTGAAGAGGAAAGAAAATGTAAACTATGCCTGGAGGAAGAAGAGACGTTGGAGCATGTGTGAATGTGAGAGGTATGTGAAAGGAGTGGGGAGGAGGAAGGAAGATGGCAGGTGAATGTTAGAAGAATTTTAAGGGATGAAGGACAAAGAGAAAGATGGTTAAAAAGATAGTAATCGAAATAAGGGGCAGGAAGGAGAAGCAAGAACAGATCGCAATGAACAAGATTCCGTGGATTGGAGGGAGAAGAGAATGAAGAGAATGGCCCAAACTATGGGAGGGGAGAACGGTGGAGGGTAGTAAAGTAGAGGAGGAAGGGGATGGTAGGGAACGAAACAGGAAAAAGATAAAGTAATATGTATAATAATGGTATGAAGAGTGAAACCAAAGATACGGTATTGGAAAAAGAAAGGACTGTAATTGTGTATAAGAGTGGTTCTAATATATATATCTATTATAATAGGCTGTTATTTAAGGTTTTTCTTTTGGTCTGTCTATGCTGATTTTATTATATTTTATATTATGGTATTTTATTTTATTTCAGTTTATTATATTCTATTCTATTATATATTGTAGTTTATTTTAGTATATTTTATTTTACTTTATTCTATTCTACTTTATTGTATGTGTTTTTTTTTTATTCTGTTTTGTTTTATAAGAGAAATGTATGGAGAGTGAGATGGAGAGGAAGTTGTAATCCTTTGGAAAATCAATAAAGATCTCTCTATCTAATCTGTTATATTTATTATTGTCATTTGTCATAGACAGCAATATAATAACAGATTCCTAAACGTTTCTAGATTTTTAGTATTTTGTGTATCTATTACCAGAGATCGAAATTGGTTAGTTAAGCGTATTCCAGGAATTGTATTCCAGGAATTAGCATTGAAAGAAAGAGATATCATAATATTGGTATCATACATATCACTTGATTTGTGTGCGAGTGTTGCGTTCCACGCGTCTGTGCGTTAAAGTAGTGTAATTCCAAGAGTTGGTGGGAATAAGCGCTGATCAATTACAAGATTTAAAGTATAGTCAGTCACGTGAAGACTTCTACGTATTGTATTATGTAATATGAAGGGTGGAAAAATCGGCAGAATTCATATAATAATCAAAAATATATATAAAGTACTTAAACTAGGATGCTTTCTATAGTATTTAGGATGAAATTTCTATATGAATTCCAATTTTTTAATTATGTTCTTAAAATTATACAAACGCATAAACATCCGCAATCAAATAATAAGTACTGTATGTACTTTTCCAACAGTTAATGGAATTCAATTGATTTTATATTCTCTCGAAACATTCTTTTCCTTTCTTTAGCAACATTTTTTTTTCTTGGCAAATAAATGAATAAGTAACTAGTGGCGCATAATTAGTAGAAAAGTAATTCTTATTGTTTGGTTCATATTCAAATTAGTTTAAGATTTTAAATATCACTCACTCTAAAGATGAAGTGCATACATGTATACCTAATATTATACTGTTCACTTTAAAAAATGATGAACATACATATATCTCCTTTCTTTAAATCAGGACAGTTTGTGCAGTTTGAAACTTGGTTCGTGACACTTTTCGAAAGCTATAGGGTAAGTGCCCTCTCGATACTTCATTTTATTACCTTCTGGACGAAGCATGAGCTCCATCGTATGAGTTTCATCGTTACACTTCAATTTGATTATGTATGCAACTCTTACAATCGCATTTCATATGTGTTGATTTTACCATTTAGTCTAGTGATCGGTTATAAGAGTGGGGCTTTTATAGCGCCTGGAAAATAAAGACGGGAATCTGTTATTTGCCGTATCGGATAGGGTTGGGAGGGGGGGGGGAGTAGGACAAACCTGCTTTCAATAAGCGAATTATTAGTAATTTTTTATGTATTTATTCATATTAGCATTTAGTGATTAAAATACTGTCTGGAGTGGGATACAATTCTATTCCCCACTATTTCAAAATATACGTATATATTTCATGCTTATATCCTTATCTTCTTCTTATTACTGGCTGAGTTACGAACAAGAAAACTGAAACTCAAAGTCAAAGTGGATTGGTACCTGTCAATTGGTATCAAAGTGGAGGGAACCTGTTAAATAGATTGGTGTAGGAACGTGTTAAAGTGTAAGTAGAAACATTCAGACACCTTATCTTCTGATAAAAAAATTATTCACGATTTTCTGTTTCAAAAATATTGAAATTGAGACCAGAATTTCCCTTAATAAAATAAATAAGAAACGAAAATTATCTCGCTTCTCGTGTATGCCTCACTTTTTTTAGAATTATTAAGAAAATTATTAACGTAAAATTATTTGTTTGATGCGAACTATTTAATTCTAGTATTATTTACATTTACATTTGATTTTCATTCATTTATCATTTATAATTGATGTAACATCAGGTTTGAAAGAGATAATTCACTGCTTGATCATTTGCATGATATTTACAAAGACTTCTGGTTATTCCAACTCGAGTGCGAAATTCCACGAAAATTCATATTTTTGAGAATTGAATTTAAAAAATTTAAAAAATAAGAATATTGAGTATTTTATATATTTTCATCGTATCATATATATTCTGTGCAATTTTGCATCTTTCATTTTTCTATAAATAAATAAAAATGAGTACACATTTAGAAGGAAAGAAACAGAGGACGTGTCGAAGATGTCGGTATCATGAATTTAAAAGTTAATTAACTTTTAATTGATTAGCGTTTATTTCAGAAGGAAAACATCATCTTGAGATAGAAATAATATTTCAAGGATTCTTGCTTGTTAAATGTAGTTTTAATAGATTCTAATAAAACCAATCACTTAAAATCAAATTTTTGTTATTTATAAAATTTTTTACAATTATAAAAATTTTTACAATTATATAAATTTTTTCAATTATAAAACAATATTTCAGAAATAAAATTAATAGTCAAATAATAGTAAAATAATAAAATTAACTCAATTAAAATATGTGAAAATAACATGGAAGATATGTATCCTAACAAGTATCTATGAATATTTTGCACTTGTCACTTTTTTTTTTGCTTAGCAACTTTTTGTACGATGGAGATAACTATTAAGGAAGAGAAAGATTTTTACTACTCGTGTTTGACGTTTGTATGTTGTATTCGGCTCTTTATACTCACAACACTGATTTACACAGTTGTACATCACTGATCTACGCAATATAAAAATAAAAATTATTCTATGATAGAAACAGGTAATTTATTCGACAAAATCAAAACAGTTCATTATTGAATACTACAATAATGCAACTGTGATAATTGCATTACGGTATATTTTAGTTTGAATTTTTAATAATATGATATTATATATATTAAACTCCGTAATTTGTTGTTTTCATTTATGTTATGGCAAATAGATATTTTACCAAATATATATGTTGAAATAGAATCTTAAAAAAAAAAAAAAATAGATAACTGTTCTATCTAAATCCGTCTACTTCGATCTCTGATTTTCTCCAGTCAATAGGAAATCAATTACTAAGTGCAAATTATTTTGCATTCTCACATTTCTTGTTAGTAATATAAAACATATCGAACCGTTCCAAACACGAAGGTCAATAGTGTGAGTGAGGCAATATGCATTATAGAATTTTTTCAGCTATTAGTGATGCAAATAATCTTGTGCATCGTCAGTTTCATGATCATTGCAACTTTCCTCTTTCATTAATAATCTATTCACGATGCAGTATGATTAGACTCTTTATTTTCAATTTTTTCCAACAGGGGCACCTGGAAAAAATGAGCATCATGAAAGAAATACGGAGCTGTGAATAATTGTAGGTTCAAAGCAATTTCTGAAAATTTTCATGAATATAGGGATGATTTACTTTATGATGATTTGAGACAATTATTTTATATAATTTGTAGGACATATAATTTGAATAAATTATTTCTTGTCGTCCGACTACTGATGAATATGTCGAACAATTTATCGGTATAGCTTTTTTCCATTTGTAAAAATTGTAACAGGTTTAATAATAAATACAAAGTTGCTATCTGTCATAATTAAAATTAAAACATCTTTTAATTCTTCTAAGTTAGTTAAATTAGAATATTTATGTGGAAAAACAAAACATATGTAAATCATAAATAATGCCACGAGATCGACAATTTTCCAAAATGAAGCAACAATAAATTTCGGACCTTCTGGAATGTCGCAACGCTAAATCGCGATTACTATTAACAGATTGCGAAATCTAATGAGTAACTTTTTACGAAAAAGAAATGAAAATTCTACACAAAAGATCTGTTTGATCTAAATAGATTTCTTCAATTGTGAAACGAGCATTACTGACAAATATCTCCGTATTTTTATAGTAAATATATCTATATATATATATATATATATATATATATATACAGTGCAAATATACGCAAAAGACATACAAAAAATATGCAAATAATATGCAAGAAATAGTTAGAAAATGTGGAAACTATGTACTAATACTATGTCTTCATACTACTTGTCATTATAAATGAAAATTGTAAGAAGTTTAATAATTATGCAATCTATTCTTTTTCTTTCATTATTTTAAATAAAGTCGTGTAGAGTTCCCTTTTAGAATTTGAGGCACTTTTAAACATCTCTCAATTTTGAATATTTCTTATGTTTGTACCACAATACAGTCAAAAGAGTCATTTTAGTAATTATTTTCTCTTTCTGCCCATTAGACAACAGTGAGTTTTTTCTAATCTTTCTCTGATCAGTGAGGGAAAATATTCCAATATTTATTATGATTAGAATAAACCAAATATTTATTTCACTATTATACGACAATTACTAAATATGCCCAAAATGATAAGTAAACGTATTTTAACATTTCTATAATCTACTTCTGAAAGAATATTTTCTATTAGTTAACATCAATGCAGTAATATTTAGATTTCATTTAAAGAAACAAATTTAAACTTTAAGTGCATTCTATAAATCTACATTAGAAAATAATAATTATATCAATTAATACCTAATTAATCGTTCAATTTTTGTCTAAAAATTTTTTGGATATATTGTTTAAATATTTTAACTTCTAAAGTAAATCTGAAGTGATTTACCCGATATGCATAAAATATGCACCTTCCTTTTTAAATTTTAAATATACGAAATTTATGAAGATGTGAAGAGGATTAGTTTAATATTCATTTGCATTAATACATACTTCAATAGTATTCGATATTACATAAAATATCTGAAGTGGGAGATTTATACAACGGCAACTTCTATACGCTCATGTCCTTTGTTACATATGTAAGAAAAAGAAGTACTCAGTTACGTGTCCCCAGAGATCTGTAATGTTTGAATCCAAAGAATATTTGCCTAGTAAGTAGCAAGTTGTAGTAGATTCTTTTTATCCGAATATCCAAACAGAATATTAACTAGCAACGTATGCCTCTTCTCATCTTAAATCATTTTATATGTGCAATTGTATTCTTTATGTATTTTTTATAATTGCAAGAAAAAATTACTGCAATGTGATAAAATGATTTTACTAAGAAAAAAAAATGTAATTAATGGTCTATGGTTGTTGAACACGTTATAGGCATAAATTGAAACAATGATTGTAATGAGAATGTGATTTCTTCCATTGAAACATTTAAGACATTTAAAAGCATTGATATGAAACACTTATTAATGCCAAGCATCAGGAAATTCAATACTGAAAAAAAACAATGTGGTATTCTTAAATGTCAAAATATTTTCTTAATCTCCATTTGCGTACATGCAATTTAATACGAGAGAAATGGTTATCCAATTATTAATTATCCAAAATTTCCATTAATCGAATACTTTTTTTGTTGTCATTAGCTGCACATATAGATTGCAAAATTTTATATAGTATGGTATTAATAAAAATACATATATAGTAAATCTGTATGCAAAAACTATGCAAACAATAGGCAAGAAATATTCAGAAAATATGGAAAAAATATACATGAATCTTACAATGTCTTACAATGTTGTTGTCATTGTAAATGAAATTGTATGGAGTTTGTTGGTGGATGAAGGCGATAAAAAATTTCTCTATTCCTTCCACTCGAATTACACTCTGACGCTCCGCAGCTCGCTATTCCTCTTTTATTCTTATCCTCACTACATTGCTCACTCGCTATCTCTCTCTCACTCACTCATGTCAATAATAACTAATCTCTCACAAAGTTCATGCAATCTATTTTGTTTCTTTCGTCATTTCAAACGTTGTATAGAGTCTGTTTGTAAAATTTGAGGCACTTTTAAAGTACAATTTTCAAAGTAAATACAAATTCTCAACTTTGAATATTTCTTCTGTTTGTACTAGAATACAATCAAAAGAGCATTCAGTAATTACTTTCTCTTTCTTACCATTAGACAGGCAGCAGTGAGTTTTCTCTAATTTTTTTCCGACCAGTGAGGGAATAAAAGATATTCCGACATGGACGTCCAACTGCATCCCACGAATCATATGTTGGTCATATTGCCTCACTACTCTTATGTGTTGAATTTTGAGAAGAATTTTGTTTACTCAGAGACCCAAGCGTTGATGAAAGACCATCTTCCATATTGTTTCTACTACTGTGCCATTTACGTTCTGATAATTTTTGGAGGATGTCGTTATATGTCCAACAGACCAAAATTCGAACTGAGGAACCTACTTGCTTTATGGAGCATAGTGCTTGCGCTATTATCTATTCTTTTAGTAGAATGGTACCGGAAATGGATCATGTATTAACCCATCATGGATATTACTATAGTGTTTGTGTACCTAGGTAATTTCACTTTTGTATTTTACTCTTTCAAAATCGGTCTTATATTAATCTTGAGTATTATATCTTGAGTCTTATTGTTAGTATTATCCATTTTTGTATTTAATATTCAAACAATTAAAAGTGTTGCACGAATGAAGACTAAATTTCTAATATTCTTTTGTAATATTAATCATGAAGTATTTATTGATTGCTTTAAGTTTATTTAAATTTACAAAAAATGTACAAAAATTTATTTACAAAATATTTCTAAATTTATTATAAACTATATCTATAAACTTGTCATTCTTGGAAGTTTATTACGCCACTTTGAAGTAACGTAATAAATATTGTGTGTTCATGTATACAGAGTGCTACAAAACATACAAAATTTATACGTACAATTTTAAATAACAGAAGTATTTAAAAGATCACTTACATAGCATAATATATTACTTGAATTTTACGCAATAATAAATAAAATATATACGTATTATCTAAAATACATTAAACATTATATCATTTGGTCGTTGAAATGAATCTTTATTTAAATAGTTTCAATCATATTCATGGACATACACAAACATTCGCAGTATAGTTATAAGTTTGCTTCACGGATGACACAATCAGCGAATGTAAACGTCGTATATTAAGGAATACTCTATATAACTCTAACAATACAACGTTATATTCATACAATCGATGGATCAGTTTTCAAAACAATAAATTGATCATTTTTTTACAATAATTGTATACGCCCTTAAAAAGACAAGAGTTTCTTCTAAGCAAGCAATATTAAAAAACGAATTTCTGTTAGCCTATGTACTAAAATCAAAATACATATATAATAATATTTAAAGAAAATTAATTTATAATACAAGTAACATAGTATAATAATATTTTTTGCAGATATCTTACACACAATCCCGTAAGCAGTTTTTGGTTATGGATATTTACCATGATGAAATTAACAGAATTTGGCGACACTGTTTTCATTGTGAAAAGAAACGAAACCTTACGAAAGCAACCATTGATATTTTTACACTGGTACCATCACATAACGGTTTTTCTTTATACATGGCTCTCGTTTGTGGAAACCATTGGATGTGGCAGCTGGTTTAGTAAACGCTTTTATACATTCCTGCATGTATTCTTATTATGCTTTGAAAGCAAGCGATTCAGTTTACCAAAATGGATCTCCATAATGCTGACTACGCTGCAGATAGTACAAATGTTTTGGGGTATAATTATAATCTTTTCAGCATATTACTACGTACATGTTACCCAAATTCAATGCAACGTTACTATTTCAAACTATCTGCGATAATGTATCTCAGCTACTTTATTTTATTCGTCAATTTTTTCAAACAGTCTTATGTGTCTAATAAACCCGTAAATACAGCAGAAAGGAAAAATCAAATCAAGACTCAATGAAGTACACAAGTAGTCATGAATATAGATTGGTATTAACTAAACATCAAACAAATTAAGGAACTTTTAGATAGATTCAATTCGAAATATGAGTTGTAGAAGTTTTTCAAAAAATGTTTTTGTAACACAAGTCTCGATAAGAACAGATAAATAAATGTTCTTTAAAAAAAAAGTTTCAGACAGATCAAAACTTGCGAAAAAAATGTAAAAATAACAATTTTTCTGTCGAAGAGACAGATAATTTTTTCGTCAGTATTAGAGAAGTCCTCGATATTTGTAGTGTGCAACGTTGGTGTAGTGCGATTTGTTTGTGTGTGACGATGTGTGTTTTAAGTGAATCAAATAAATATTTCTTAGAATATATAGAATTAACTATATAACTACACAAAGAAAACAAATGGAATTGTTATATTGTTATAAATAAATGTTACCTATTGAATTTTTAATTTCGAAACATTTGTAATTTTAAGTATGAATCATATCTGAAAGAGCACTTTTGCATTTTACAAACATCCTAATTTTGATCGATTTTAAGTTATTTCGTATTACTTTGAACTGATATTATACAATAAAGGATAAAAATAGAATGAATATCAAAGAGAAAACAAATTTCAATTTCTCATAATTATTTTACCGGAACGAGAAGTTTGATTGTGTAAATTACTTTATATTTAGGCCGCTCACATAACAAATCGATTAACTTTATAAAATAAACACTGGAGAGAAATGACAAAGTAGCACACATTGTTTCTTAGAATTTCCTTTAAAATATAAATTTAAAGAAACATTGCAGAACGTATTATTGCAAACGTAGATATTTAACGACATATGAATTACATGAAATAATATAGTAATAGTTATTATAATTAACAATTATTACAGTAACTGTCATTGTACTATAATATTCGCGTAACTAACACAGTTTATCGGTTTGCAAGTGAAAATAAAAGGAAAATAATACTTTCACATCAAATTCAACTTTCAAAACAATTTTACTAAAACAATTATTATTTAATAGTGGTTAAATTGAAGCCTCAATCTACGTAAATGATAATGTCCTCACATACATTCCCATCATGTTGACCTGTTTTTAAATTTCTAGAATAATCAGGTTGCATAATAATCATTCCAATATATCCATTATGTCTTTTTTCTTTCCTTCTATTACTGTTTTGCCTATAGGATACAAGTACTGGTCTATATTTTTGAGAAATAGTGATCTACTATTTCTCAAAATTAGTAATACAGATTTTATAATATTAATGTCATTAAATTTTGCATTTTCATTAAAATCATATTTGAATTGCACGACATAGGATTTCTAATTTTTTTTCTAATTTTATTCAATGCACTTCCGTTGGCTTGAATTATTTTTTAGTCAATTCGTTGATTTTAAGTGCTGAGGAGCTATACTTTTTTTAAAACTTTATTGCATTTACGACAAGATAATGCTAAACTGTTTGTTGTTATTATCTGTATACCATTACATGCAGATTTTATAGATATACAAGGTGTCCATAAAGTCTCTTTACAATTTCAAAAATTTATTACAATGATGAAATATCTCTATTAGATTTGTTCTATGTACTCAGTGGTTATCAAGGTTTTATCACATTGCATTTCAGGTTGATGAATAAAAAACTGTTAAATGAACTTATTACAAAATGGCTATTCCTCAAGAGAAGGCATAGCGTGTATCATGGTTTATTAAAACCAAATCGGATCTGCAGATTCAGCGAAACTTCAGAACTAAGTATGGAAGAGATCCACCGTCACGTCTATCAATTCGTGCATAGTACAAGAAATTTATGAAGACAGGGACAGTGTTCGATAAAGAGAGGAGTGGACAGCCAAGAAGATCTGAGAAAAACATCCATCGTGTAAGAAATCGAGTACCGAATTGATGTGCTTCGTACAATTAATAGTGCCCATATAGAGGTATATGAAATAAGGCAGAAAAAACATAAATATATGTGTCTCATTCTGTAATAATTTTCACTTATCTGCCTTTTCATTTGCCTTCGTAATAAATTTTGAAAATTGTAAAGAGACTTTATGGACACCCTGTAGTATATACAGAACTGCTATATATTTGGATTTCTCCGAATTTATCCTGGTTTTCACGGCGTTGGATGACGTGCTGGGAGATTTTGTAGATGCATCTGAAGTGATATAATGAATAGCAATGCAATTGTGATTATAAAATGCGATTTCTAAAACGTGTTGTATTAGCACCAGAAGCATTGAGAGTAATCTAGACTCAAGCGTAGTACAATCTTAACAAGCACACGTGGTAACGTGTAATACATAGAGATACTAATATTTAAAGCACAAAAAATATTTAAGAATGTCCGAATTTCAAGTGGAAAAGTCCAAAATTTTATTCATATTTTAAATTTCTGGTTTTATAAGTGGCAGTCCCAATTATACATACACCATCTTCAGAGAGAACATATAAAATTTTAAGTATAGAGTGGTCAGTGAAAGACTGAATGACATAAAACAAAAATAACTAATATTTAAATCTAAATTTTATAATATTTTTATCTATTTTCCTTTTTTTCGTAATAAAATTGTGTTTCGTTTGTGCGCTAAAATTTGTCGCTTTTGTATATATAAAAGCAAAAATTTCATACTCCAAAGTGAATTATATTTATATTTTATATTTCACAATATATTCATAATAGTTTAAGCTTCTGTGATATATAATGAGACAACAAATTATTTTCATGTACTATATATATACATATAACAACATCAAATATGCTTTCCAGTATTTTTTAATATATATTCTTGTCTTTTAATTTTATCCTGACTGTATTATTGTTTTCTATAACCTTTTCCTCCAATACCAATGAAATAAAGTGGTATGTTACGATATATAAACATTAATATTTAGATAGTTTTAAATTGTTTTAAATATATATAAAATATAATTTAAACAATATAAATCAAGTGTACTGGTAGTAAATCGAATTCAACTGAAAAGAAAAGAAAATTATTGGATTATGGTAATTCCATAAATATTTTTAAAAATGTATGTAAATTGATGATATTATTAGCAGAAATAATTTTATTGTGATTCAATACACTTGAATTTCAGATAGTTCCTACCAATTTTGTTTCTTCGTCTAAATTTTTAAAATATATAGCCTCTTTGAATAAATGTTTGAGAGCAATAACTCTTGAGTGAAATAACTCTTAAGCGAAATATACTCTTAATTGGACACGTATCTTAATCCTAAGTAAATGAGAACAACTCAAAGTAATTTCGAATACTCACTATTTCATGGCAAATTATTGAAGGCGTAGCTGGAGGACCACAGGCTGGTTCACAGAATTGACCACAAATGTTCCATTCTTCACGTATTCGACATATTGGTGTGAGCGAACCTAATTTAACACGAACATTTATAAAAATCATAAAATAAAAATTGCATTACGAAACAGAATATTCTAAGAGTAAATATTTTGCATAACAATATATAAAAATATATATACATATATATATATATATGATCTAATTGTAAGTAAATCTGATATATACAATACATATATAGGTACAAGGTGCCCCTGAGTCGGTAAATATTACTTCAAATATCATTTCTATCACAAGTGAAGTGAAGATGATTCTACGTGAAAAAATAAGTTAAAAATAAAAAATGAAATTTTTTCTTTGTTTTCAAGCAAATCGACTTTGAATATTCATCGAGTATGTATGTACTTAACGACGGCATATACGGATATTCCTGCGTCGGTATTATAAGCGAAGAGGTGATTCTACAATACATGAAAATATAAGTCGAAAATCATTTCTAAACTCATTCTAAATAAATAGAAGTTAATAACTAAAAGTTAATAACTAAACAACATTACGAATGATACTAATGCTGTAAATAATATGTCATCTCCATCAAGATTTATTCATGTACGCCGTCGTTAAATGCACGCGTATTATCGACTTATTTTTTCATGTAGAAGTACTCTCTCTTCACCTGTATTACCGAGGCAGAGCCATATATACATATATATCTAGAAATGCACGCACACAACGCGCGCGCGCATGTATATGTATATGTATTATTTTCAATATTCTCATACAATTATAATTCGATTGCGGACATTTATGCAAATTCATATTTCGAAAACATAATTAAAGATGTAAAAAGTTATTTACATGTAAAATGTCATAGAAAGCACTATACTTTGGATACTTTATTATATCTTTCTGTATTATATGCATTCCGTACAATTTCTTATAAATATGTAAACATTCGCAGTCAATTTAATATTAGTAGAACATAATAAATATTTCAATCGGAACAAATAGTAAATGATTTGATAAATGACATACTATCGATCGTATAGACTTCGGAACCATCATAAAATTTAAGTCTATATATATATATATATATATATATGTACAATAAGCAAATTTATAACAAGTATAAAAGTCCAATGTCTAAGTTAATACGAATGAAACATGTTTTAAATGAAATAAATAAATAAATTTAAGTCGCAATGCAAATAATCTGAAACAAAGTAGCATACTTACAAATATTGATGAACACAACGGCAAGAAAAACGCTACAAGACATTGTTGCATTGGTTTTTATTGAGAATGATTGATCGCACGATTTGTATGTTAGAGCACGTTCTTACTTTTAACATTAGAGAGCCGATATTCGCAATTTTTATACTCCAGTTCTCAGAGAAAATATGTATTTTTTCGTGTGTGTGTGCTATTTGAAGATAATGTGCATATACAGGCAAGAGACATGTTTTCTTAAATTGGAAATGATAACTAACTAAGGCGTATTTCTTAACAGTTTAGAACAGTTTTTGATATACGTATCAATAATAAGTACTGTTATACTTTACATAGAGAGAAACGCATACGGTGTACAAATTGTAAATATCGAAGTTCTCTCTAAGTTCTTCCTATATAATTTAGGTTTCTAAATTCATCTAAATTTAAAAATTTATGGCAAGATATAGTAAAACAGGCAAATTTTTCCGCTTTCACTTGACAGTTTATCCAACTTTCGAATTTATTATAGTCAACAATTTGCTATAAAAAATAAAAATATGCAAATATTTATTATGTAACATTGTTTAGAACTTTGAATTACAGATTGTAAGAATAATTCTCTTTGTAATGGAATTATTGTAATGTTTATAACAGACACTGAATGCATCAAGGAAAGCCGGACTCATTAAATTTTATAAGACAAAGTTGTTGGCATGCTTACAAAATATATGAAGTTACAGGTTATATAAAACGAGTTAAATTAAGCATTAAAATAAATTAAAGAACATAGAGTGAAGAGCATAACTGAATCAATAATGATGAAATTTTTAACTACTATAATTTCGTAAAAAGAAACCATACAAAAATCCATTTGGTCTCATTTTGAAGCAAGCACAATTTCTATTTTCACAATCCTGAGATTGTTCTTCTTAAAGATGTTGGGATAAGAGGCGAATGGTTGGGGATTTTCTCACCCAAACATCTATTTTATTTCTGAAAACTGTAGAAACCCAAGCGTTTTTAACAACATTGAAAAGAATTTTTTCATGATTAGACTCATCAAATCTTATAGTTTAAGCTACAGAAATTCAAGAAACTTCGACATTTCATCGTCTGAATATAACATTCAAAGTTCAATAAAATCAGTGAAAAGAAAATTGTACGCCATATTTCAGAAGGAAAACATCAATCTTTAAGATAGCAATGGGATAAAAAAAATTTGTTGTTATAGATATTTGAATTTTTACAATTTTGAGAAATGGAGATATGTTCACTTTCCCATTTATCATACGATGAAATCTTTAAGAAAGACAAACTCAGAACTATCAAAGTAAAAAAAATGAAAATGTAAACTCGTGTAAAACTCTATTTAAGTTTGAGCAAGTTAAGTCAAGATAATTGTTATATGGTTCGTTTTTACAAAATTACAACTGTTATAACAGTTTAAAATATCGACAATTGTTCATTACATCTATATTTATTACTTCAGTTATGCTATTCATTATACATACGTATGTAGAGAACGATTTACATATCATGATCACCATAGCGTGATCCTAAATTTCTGGATTGGTCGAGATATGTCTAAAAGAATTACCACAGAATTAATTTTGAGTTTAAATTTCAAGATTTAAATTCTTGTGATTGTGTCGTATTTTATTCATTACGAAAATGAAACTTGTCAAAGAAATTATGAATTGCAAATAACCCTTTCTTTTGGAAAATTTCTTAGAATTTCATTAACTCTCACATTGGTATTATTATCAGTATATCTAAATTTTACAATTGGATATAAAATAAATAGCGTGTTTTTGCGACTAAACGGGAAAATATTCTTTAAAAATTAAGATATATAACTCGAAATATTTTAAATAAAGTGGAACATCTAATAATTTCACAACTTCTACTGTAATGCGTTGATTGACATAATTCGTTAATGTATATAGAAAAGTATCTGTGCTGAAATAGGTTAGGATATATTCTTCTAATGTCTTACAATATTTATTATTCAATATGCCCTGAATAAACAATAGGTAAATATTTGACATAAGCAACAGAGTTTACTGTCAAATTCTTCTCTTTTGTATATATCAATATATTAAAAAATGCGATTTCATTACAAAAAATCGATGTATTTTATACACATACATTTACATTACATTTACATTATATTATATACGTTCATTTGTAATAATAACATCTAATCTTGTCACCCCTTCTTGAGATATTTTCTTATATCGCAAGCAATTTTAATGTATATTACTACGATACTCCAATCTGTCTAAATATTTTGTGTTCGATATTTTAGTTGTTAGAGAAAAAACATTTTTCCTGTTTTATCGTTGGTAATACACTGTTTATTTTGTATTTAACTGCAAAATATAAATATGATTGTAGTAAAGACCATGAAAAGTAACGTATGTAACTTTAATACCAGAAATACTGACGATTAAGGCATAAAATTTCAATCAGAAACATTTAAGTAAAAAAATAAAAAAATTTTGTAATACACTAGAGTACACAAGCTTTTATTTATATATTTTATGAAAAATTATTTGAATCTCTGGAAGTACACTACGTTATATCTATAAAATTTCTAATAAAGGCAAAACTTATGTTTAGAGGTGACATTAAGACTTGACATATTCTATCAAGAACGCTCTCCTCAGTAACATTCAAGAGGTTTCAGCCATCACTCGTTTTTTTATTAAAAAGCTATTAACAAAGAATATTTATAGTATATAGCAATTATTTTAAGTATCGAGAAGTCTAATATGACTATTATGTATGTATAAGTAGTAAATTATTTTTTAAATGAATGCATCGTTTTCATCGAAAAACTGAGACTAAAATGATGCATATTAGATACAGAGATTCATTATGTTTCTAAATTTATTTTTCTGTCACTGTTTATTTTGCGAACTGCAGAAGACTTCCAAAAATACGAACCAATTGCAACGTTAAAGTTAACCGTATCAGTCGACCAGTATCGCAAATTATGAAATGGGCTTGTTAAAAAAAGTGGAAGAAATTTTAGTCGAACGCAAGGTACAACTTCATAAATAAAAATTCGAGTTGTTAAGGGCTACATCACGTAAAGATGACCATTGACTAACTGAAGCACGCACTCTGTGATTACAAACGAGTTGCAAAACAGAGACGATGAGTCGTGAGAAAGCGTCAAGAAAAAGCTGTTTAAAAGAGTCGATTGTGTTGTCTGAAAGAGTTAATTGTGTTGTATAGAGAGTTTATTTAAGTCGTTAATTTGTGTTATATGTCTTGTTTAATTATTTTTTATCTTATCATTATTATTATTAATTAATTTATATTATACCTTTGCAATATATATAGTTATTAAAAATAGGCGTCTGTACTGCTTATTGTATTAGAGAGGTAATACGGGAAAAATTAGTATTAGTATTAATATTAGCGATTTTATGAGATCTGCCAAACTAACATTTAGTATGCTAAAAAGATTGCGGAATTATAAGCATAAAAGTGAGTTCGACTCATGGTCGTAAAATCTATTCTCATGTCTCATCATACTTGTTAGTGTGTCTTAGAGTAAATAGTACGAGCGGTAAAATGCAAACGATGATTTATGAGATTGTTAATTGAAAAGTTCTTACAAATATGGATATTTCTCAAAAAGTTTTCTTTTTCATTTTATTGCATTTTTCGTGACTTAACTTTATTTTGTCAACATATTAGTAAATATTAACTTTTATATATCAATAAATTACCACCTTTTTTTAAATACTTGCTATGGGATTGGATATGTTTCAGTTAGTATAACGATTTATAGTCTATTGTTATTAGTGCGCTGATTGTATTACACTGCATTCCGCACTTTGATTCCACACTAATTGACACAATGATCAATTTGTTATTTATAGGTAGTTTGCAACTTATCGTATCTCATTACAACCTCATAGTAATTGGTAGTATGCTTGTATTTTCTATAGTTTCCTATAGTTTTAATAGTTTTAACACTGAAAATATTGACGGCTAATGTATAAAAATTAATTCAAAAGAATTAGAATGCACTGAATAAAGAAAAGTTTATTATACGAGAATGAACGCAAACTTTTATTCATACGTGTTACGAAAATCATTCAAATCTGTGAAAATGAGGCATTGTAAAAAACTGCTCTAAAAAATTATAAATTGGTCATTTTGGTAGTTTTAATTTTAGCATCGTATCAACATTCAGACAGAGTTAAGCAATAATCAATAAATTCGTTATTATTTCTGTAATCAATCTGTCTCTTATAATTTGTTACTCAAAGATAGTTATTCGTAGATTAATTATCTACGATTTTGTTATTCAATATAATTAAATATTGATAATTATTTGCAGTTTCAATAATGGATCAAACAACCTAGCAACAGATCAAAAATATGAAGAATATCTACACCTATTCTTTGCTGCATTGTGGTATCTACTTTGTTGATTTTGTAATAACTTCTTTGCATTTTCTCAAGTATATAAGAGAAACTGCAAACATAATATATTGGATAGCATTTTAAGATAAGATAGTGTTACAGCACGATGTGTCATGAAATATGATACTGGTTCGCTTGTATCTGAGGCGGATAGTAACTGCATGGTGAAATATTATGAGAGGTTATTACGATTCCGATAAAATACCGAAGATCGCTATAAGCGGACTGATATTTTATGAGTGATTGATTCGCTTGGATCAGACGTTGCATGGAGTTCTAATCGACCATCTGACTAATTTCCGACGACTATTCACGTACTAGCGGCAGCACTAACAGTAATAGGAGAAATAGCGGACATATGGCCGTATAGGAGAAAGACCAACTATAGTATACGACGAATGATATGATAACGCAGTGACGTGATACGCACTCAGTGGTTGCATTTACGTACTCAGTGATACGCATTGACGCACTGACAACTGTTGAATATTCCAACTTTACTAACGCATTAACAACGCACTGATTGTATGTAACGACGCACTGACATCCTGTTGACCGCCTGTTTTATAGGAAAGTGATGGCGAGTGCCGGCCGATTTGTTACCCGTTTGATTGCTCTGGCAAAATTCCTCGAAAAACGGTGAAATTATTAAACATCGATAGAATGATCGATGATAACCGTTTTTAGATTACGTTTTACATTAAATATAACAGGCACGCGGGTCAGCGACCGTGGAAGGAAACAATGAACTATTGCGTCACAATACCAGCAAAATGGTAGAAGTTAGTACTTTTTCGTAGCATAAAAGACGGGCGAACCATTGCCCTTATCTAAAAATAGAATAATAAATTATTTTATGGAGACAAGAAGCCTAATGTTTTACACATAATTCTAATAACTAGAATTATGGGAAATCGCCTGAGTAGATAGTTTTACGTATGGAATAGATCAGAGGTAATGAACTGGTGGCACAGGAAATAGTAGGGAAATAGTACCCTTAATTTTCTAGGAGAAATGGTTAGGGAAATTAATTTTCATAGTGGAGGAACTGGGAGACTGAGTGATCAACTCATACGAACCCCGGCAAGAAACTTATAGGTTGACGTTTCTCCTTTTTGCCTGCTTCGCTGAGAATACCGTTCCATATCTACTAGCCTCTTAAAATCGCCATTAAATTCTTCCTTCTCTAGTTATTACTACATTCATATATATTTATATTATATTATTTATATTAATCATATATATTTATGTTATTTATATTAATATTTATTTATATTGCCGGTCGATTGCAACCGTAGTTGTAGTAATATCAGCTAACGTATGTGAATGCAGTATTAACTGGAGAAAGAGCAATTCGTTGTAATCAGTACAGTCTACTGTGGAAAGGGCCGCTCAAAAAAAGAGAAAAAGCGTCCACATGGATCACGATTTCTCATGCCAAGTTAAATTATTGTTGAGAGTTAAGAAGTCTCGCGAAAGGAATGTGAATCTGATTAGTTGTTTTAGATGCAAGCTTGAATACAAGATTTATTTTATTGGCTTTACACGTGAAAGTATCACATACAAGCACGTGTAGTATAGTATACTGATGAATGATTTCTTCCTTCAAAACCTTTCTTCAGCTCTCACACAGTATATATTTTATAATTATGATACTATTTATAAGATGAGATGATATCACATTAGTTAGGAGATCAGTTTGTTATACATTTTTAAATGTATAGTATGAAGAAATGAAGAAATATAATAGCATTTTAATATTTAATAATTTATAATAATTGAAGATTTAGTTAGGCAAAAATTTTTTTTTTAAATGTTTTGTAAAATATAAGTTATTTATATCTAAAACTATGTGTTAATTATTTTAAAATTTTAATTTACTGTATAAAAGAACCATCATAACTCCGCAGAACATGAATAAAACTCTTTGTGATATGCACAATAGTAGAAGGATTTCGGTTAGTTACTAGTTTCACATTATGGAAAATTCGACCACACTGTAATGGGTTTCAAATATTATGTTGCTGGCGCATTCACTAGTTCCTCAACTCACCGTTATTTAAACGTAGAGTGCGCTAAAAAAAGTCACTGATTTTTTAGTATGTCAATATTTGAGACTCTGAGACACAAAGTCACATTTAATATCCGATCTATCCTATTCTTAGTCAATGATAATAGTCAATATTTCCTCACAAATAATATTTAATATTATGTATTGTAGTATCGTCATTTTAGTTACATATACTAGATGGCCTGTAGGGCGAAGAAATGCGTGAAAGAGGAAAAATACGAATGTAATGCTGGAAAAAGTCTTTTTGAAAAAAGAAAAGTCGAGTGTCGTGCAAAACGGAGTCGATTAGAGTCGTGAGAAAGCGTCAAGAAAGAGTTGTTTAGAAGAGTCGATCGTGTTGTTTAAAAAGAGTTAATTGTATTGTTTAAAGAGTTTATTTGAATCGTTAGTTTGTGTTCTTCGTTCTATCCAATTATTTGTTGTTTAATCACCGTTATTGTTATTTAATAAACGTCATTTATATTACATCTCTACAATATATATGTATATATTGTATAATTTATAATATAAATATAAAATATATATTTCTATATATATTTTATTAATTAATATTTGTTTTCTCTTCATTTTTATTGGTTTTCTCTCTAAAATAATAATAATAATAATAATAATAATAATAATAATAATATTTAAAATAATCAGTGCAAGCTTTGAAGCTTGAAATATTATTTTAGTACAATACACCTTTAATACAATTTCTAATACGTCTTAAATAATTATTGTTTCAATTAATTCCCATTCGTGTAAAGTAAATATTTTCAACATACTTGTATGTATAGCTATCAAATAAAATAAATTTTCAAATGAAATTTTATTTCAACAAGAATATTTTAATTACTACTTCAAATATTATTTTATTATTTCCAATTTTATTTCAGATATATTTAGATATTCTAAGAAAGAATAGGCGCGACGGTGCATATAATTTTGTTGGCTCACATATTTACATATGCAGGATTGGAAAAATTTAAATAAAAATAAGAAATAAAAATTTGAAATAACGAATCATTTTCATTGATTCATTGTTTTTATTTTAAAAATAACATAAGGAAGTAACTTCATACAGTCCAAATCAAATTTGCAAATCATTTTAATTTAATTTAATTTCTTCAAGTAAAGTAATAAATAATCGCAGTAAATCGTAATTTATTCAAGAGAATAAAAAAACTATAGGGAATTTATTTCCGAAAATATATTTATAATAAATAATAAAATAAAAAGTTATTTTATTTGATAACCAAATAATAAAATAAAAAGTTATTTTATTTGATAACCAAGTAAAATAATTTCAAACCATCTCTTATTCAAATAAACCAATGCAAAATTATTTCGAAATAACACCAAACCACATAAGATACTTTAAATTATTCAATGATTTTTCAAATATATTTTCAAAAATCATTGAATAATTTAAAATATCTTATGTGGTTTCAATAATGCTCAAGTCTGTCTTTATGTGATATCTCACATTCCTACGTCAATGATGCGATGTATTTGTTTTAACATCGCGTTATTACAAAGATAATTTTAAAATCAATGTACATATATTCAATGGTTCGTTCGGTTCGTCCGCGTCGTTTAAAAGCTTACTTAAAATTGCTCGTTCAGTCTCTTCTATTGATCATTCTTTCCTTGTCATAAGGCTGCAGCCTCCTCTTTTAAAAACAGCAATTCTCGGCGTCTGTTTATGCTTCTCCTACGTGGATTCTATATACTATGTACTACTAAATTTCTTTTCATTATCGACATCGTGAAATATCGCCGACGACCGAGAACCTCGATATTGGAATCGTATACAATACAGAATCGCGTGAGAAAGATCACATATATCATATCGTGTATTACAATACGAAATCGAGCGATTACCGATACAAATATAATAGGAACATTCCTATGAAAAAAGAGGCTGTATCATCGATTCTTAATTGTCATGCAAAATGCTCCATAAGACGATGTGTATCACATAAGTATCGCTGTGTGAAAAGGCCGTAAGCCAAATCTTATCTTTCTAGTGAATGAATTAAAAAAAAGAAATGAAGAACCCGAAAACGAAGTTCAATCTACTGATTGTAAATGGAGCACCTTATAGATATTGTGTTATCAACACCCAGTAACAAATTAAGGTGAAAGCGATTGAAATAGTAACGAATTCTATATGTATATACTGTAGTAGAGAGTACTGTAGTAGAGATATCTGAACTAACAGGGAGACAAAAGTGGCCAGATAGTGGAATTTTCGGACAATAGAACAATCACTTTGTTTTGTATTAAACTTCATTTATTCAAGTAGAAATGAACAAAATTGACAGTTTCTTTCAACATTTAAGGGTCCCATATCTTTTTAGCCGCTAAATTACATAAATTTTTTATTGTAGTGTGTAGCTGCGTAGAATTACTTTCCTGGTGTGCTTCAAACGATCAAAGTCGTTTTTCAAATGACTTAAATGCTTCAACATGAGAAGGCAGGTCCTCATCGCTACTTTCGTCTGTTGCTTCTATTTGTGTAAAATTAATGTTGTCTTTATCACTGCCATTGTCTTTATCGACCTGAAACCATTGCATTACATCATCGCTCTCACAATCATATCCTGGTATTCTAAGCAATGTAGACACAGCTTCTTCAATATTTGTTCCTACTGTTCTTTCTTCACTAATTTCTTCAATTTCATGCATTAAAAGTTTTCTCCATACTCTTTTCAATTTTGTATTTTTAATGTTGCTCCACGCATTTGACACCAAGCAGTCTTTTGAATTTAATTTTTGACATTACTCTATCACATCCTCTTTATTCAATTGAATCGTAAAGAGAAGTTTTTTAAGCAAATCTTTTCTATATAGTCGTTTGAGGCAATTACTCCTTGATCTAGTGGCTGTACGATTGAAATTACATTAGTTGGCAAAAACATAACTTTTATAAATTCGTCCTTCTGTTTAAGAATATCTAGCATTGTCTATCAGCAAAAGAGTCGTTTCTCTGTGATCATTTTTTAATTGATGTTCTTTACCTTTTGGTACAAAAATATTTTCAGAACGTTCAACAAAAATGTTACTGTCCACCCAAGCATTTGTCTGATTTCTATAAACAACTGGTATTGCACTCATATTTATATGTTTAAAATAGCGTGGATATTTGCTTTTTTCGATGATCAGAAATTGATGGCATCCGGTATCATTCGCACAAAGAAGTGCAGTGATGCGTTCTTTACTAACTGTGCGACCAGGAGCTGATCTTTCACGACGAGAAACAAACGCTTTCTAGCTTCAACTGATATGATTACATTTAACCGCTCGAATACAGGAAAGTATTTATGTACATCTGAATACATTGTATCATGTATGTACATCGTTACGAAACGTTGTACGGATAACAGAACGTCCGGATGATAGAATGTCCGTATATTAGGGAATTCGTATAATGGGGGTACGGATACAAAAGTCTTTACTGTGGATAGAATTCAATATACTGTTCGGAAATATTTTTAGTATCTTAGAAATTAATAAAAACTCGTAACTAATATTTTACATTCTGATTTTCTCTCCGTCTCTTTGATTCTTTCAAAATTGCATTTCATTCGAATTATATAAAAACTGTAGTGCAGTATCATCTATACATCAGAATGAAATGAAACTTTAGGGGAATTGGGGGTAAAGGAGGGGTAAAGGATCATGAATATAAAATTTTAGCGGATTTTTGTTAATCTCTGAGATTTCGATAAAAGAAATTTTGGGAATAATTCATTGAATTTTATAGACGAGACTAATACAATTGTGTGTTTACAAAATTGTTCAATAAAATAAAAGGGCGAAAGAAAATTGTA
The DNA here is from genome assembly GCA_036937485.2 of Tetragonisca angustula. Taxonomy (NCBI): domain Eukaryota; kingdom Metazoa; phylum Arthropoda; class Insecta; order Hymenoptera; family Apidae; genus Tetragonisca; species Tetragonisca angustula. Next base: position 579,054 of record JAWNGG020000057.1, on the reverse strand, counting down.
CATCATCTTTTAGGGAGTCTTTTTGTAAGAGGGAAGCTTTAATCTTTGAAGAAAGAGGAAGATTAAATCAAGATCATGGTAGATCTAGCCATGAAAAAATATTTTTCAATGCTTTTTAGAAGAAAAGTATCTTCACTTGCTATGTGACGTATAAAAATATTTTAGAGTAAAATGAATAGTGCATTTTGAAAGTGGAGGCTTCAATCTTTGAAATGAATTCAGATTTATTGTTCTATGATTTTGATAAAATTGCAACAGTTTAAATATTTAGCAATCGAATGAAATGGAACTAACTCACTCTTTCTTTTACTTTTATCGGAAAACGTGACGAATATGATTGTGTTATGTTATGGATACGGGTGTATGAATAGGATTCACTTTAGTGATATCGATAGTTTTTTGCAAATATTTCGAAAACTATTCATTTTCATGAAAAATAACCTTGATTTTTGGCGAACTAAAATGACAATTTAGACCAAAAATATTGTCCGTGTATAACGAAAATAAATAGAATACTCCAGAATCGACTATCATTTTTAATCATTCTATCAACTGAAAGTATTGTAACTAGATGGTTATCGTATGACATAATAAAACAATTTGCACGAAAGTCAGTACACTCATTTATATTTTTAGAATTACTATTCTTTACTCCTATTCTAGTATCGATATTCTATATAATTTTCCAGTCTTGCTCAAGGAGCCGACCTGAACGGACCTGAAAGGACGAAATTTATGACAAGCGAATTCTTAAGTGTTTGTGAGTGCTCATTGTGCCTAACCAGGAGTGTGAGTACGTGAGATCTGTTGAACTAGCTTGCCGGCAAGTTCATCATGATAAATGGCAGAAACAGACAAAATGCTGTTTAAAATTATCAAAAGCAATGGCAAATTTACTATAAGTAAAAATGGTGTATACAACGATAAAACGGATGATGATAAACAATCGAATGACTAACGCGGGAGACTAACAACAAACGTAAAATAATAACATATGACCAAATGGTTAACCGATATACCCCTTTCCAATACATTTAGTGTATTAACGCAGGAAATCGATGAAACGACAGAGCCCATGGATGTCACCATGCCAAAGGCAGTTACACTAAAACCTCCTCCTATTCTTGTCGAAGCCCAAATTGTTGAATCCTTACGTGAACTTCTTAAAAAGCAGCAGATAATAACTATTCACTAAAACAATTAAAAGACAACCATATCAAAGTACAAGCATATGCAACTGAAACATACAGTAAAATCGTGTTAGACCTGAAAGAAAAGAATGCGAAATTCTATACGTACCAGTTGAAAAAAGATAGCGATACTGAGAGGTATACATCCAAAAACAAATATTAATGACATTTTCAGCGAACTAAAAGATCTCGGCCACCAGGTAAGACAGATCAACAATATAGTTAAATATGACATCAAGTAACCGCTACCGCTTTTCTTCATCGAATTAGAGCCTAATGAGAATAACAAGGATATATATAATTAATAAGCTCCTTAATACCATCATTACATTTGAAGCGCCAAAAACCAAAAGAGATATACCACAATGCATACGTTGCCAAGTTTACGGCTATACAAAGAACTGCAGCTTTAGAAATCTTGCATGTGTAAAATGCAAAATGCTCGCACGCACCTTACCTTAAACTGCCCAACATCGGGCAAAATAGACGAGGTAAAATGCTACAATTGTAAGGCAAATCACCTCGCCAGCTACAAGGGTTGTATAATAAAAAAACAATTACAGCAAAAACTATACCCTACACTTAGAGCCAAAAGAATTACAGATACTGCCACTCCACCAGCTCAGATTAACAATCTAATCTAACAAAAAGTAACATTAATATTAACAATACACACAGTCATTCGTTCCCACGGACAATTTTCTACGTTGATATAACACGAAACAGAACACAATATTTTACAGTACATGACGAATCAACATCAGAAAGATCTGAAATTAAAAAATTACTGTTGCAAACTGCAAAAAATACTGAATCCATTGTTAGTGGATCGGACTGATAAACACATTAATTGGAGATAGATTTAATAGAAATTACGAAATACATATATTTAACTCTCACACTCTGTTTCAACTCTCATACTCTGCTACACTCAAGTTTCGCGTCTGTCCAACTCTCGACTGGGCATCTTCCCGATCACATTTGTTTTTTCATCACCATGTTCGCGCTCAACTGTTCTGGCATACATCTCTCTTATTCGTTCTTTCTTCTGCTCTGGAATATCTCAAACACTCAGATCACACCACACCACTCTTATACTCTCACTCTCGCCACATTCATCCTTCCATACAAACATCATGTATTTTCACTCATCTATGGCAACCACTACCACATCCATCTCTACCATGATAGAACAATCACAACTGTTGAAAGAACAATGAAAACAAATCAACTTATTGATAGAAATACATATGAACGTGCTCACTAACAAATCAAAATAATGGACAATAAATTAAAAATCGCTATTTGGAACGCGAACGGGCTGCATCAAAGATTACCTGAATTAAAAACATTTCTAAGCATCAATAAAATCGATATAATGCTTGTAGCAGAAACCCATCTAACAGATGAAAACTATACGAAAATACCATTCTACAATATATAAGCCACTAATCACCCAACTAGTAAGGCTTGTGGTGGAACAGCTGTAATCATAAAAAACGACATTAAACAAACTTCAATAGTACATATGAGTATACAAGCTACTTCAGTAACAATCAACACAACATAATACAAACTCACGCTAGCTGCAGTCTACTGCCCTCGAAAGCAGAAACTACTCTACACCAATTCACAAACTTCTTTCAAAGTCTAGGAAACAAATTCATTGCCGGTGGCCACTTCAACGCCAAGCACGTTTTATGGGGTTCTAAAACAAACTCACCCAGAGGAAAAACATTAGAACAAACCATAAGAACACTATCCCTAGATACACTAACAACCAATGAACCAACTTATTGGCCAGCTACACACGACAATTCATCAGATCTACTAGACTTCGGTGTAACCAAAGGGTTAAACAAAGCCCACTTCCAAGTATATTCCTGTTTCGATCTCAGTTCGGGTCATTCACCGATTCTACTCGATTATCTTCACCAAGAAGTATTCACTCAAAAAACGACAATATTACGCAACAATAGTACTAACTGGATACACTTTAAAAACTACTTAGAAGACAACATAAACTGCAACATACCACCGAACAAACAGATTCAACTGTTACTAATTTTACTAATCTTATTCAAATGGCAGGATGGATGTCTACTAAATTAGTAAAATATAAACGACAATTTAACTCATGTCCAGATCACATCATTCAAAAAATTAAGCTCAAACGTAATCTGAAATACAAGTGGCAAAAGCGGAAATCTCTTTAATAAAAAAAGACTGAGCACAATCACCAAAGAAGTGAAACAGCTAATAGAGCAACGACGAATTTCACTTACACATCCGTAATGTTTCTCCCAACGAACTATTCACTGTGGAAAGCCATCAAACGGTTAAAAAGACCTACCACACTATCTCCCACTATCAAGAAGCCTGACGGTAGCTGGGCAAAAAATATCCTCGAAAAAGCTACAATCTTTGCCGAACACTTATACAACACCTTCCAACCTAACGACAAACACGATAGCACAAGATCTACAGTCCTGATAAACACCGATCACAATCAAGAAATCCCAAGAACCACCACCAAGGAAGTTCAAAATCTTATTGCTGATATTTCAACTAAAACCTAATTAATGGAAAAATCATCAAAGAACTTTCACCTAAAGCTGTCAGAATGTTAGCCATAGTATTTAATGCTTAAAGAAACCAATACTTCTCCATTAATTGGAAAATAGCACAGATTATCCTGCTACATACATCCAGTAAAAATGTAAACCTGCCATCATCCTATCTCTCTGCTACCCACACTATTGAATGTACTGGAAAGAATAATACGAGAATAAACGAGAATAAAAAAGATAACTACAGAGCGAAACTTAATACCGTCACATCAATTTAGTTTTAGAAACAAACACGTAACAATAGAGCAGATACACACACTTACAAACAAGATTACACATGCTCTCGAATACAAGCAATACTGTTCTTATTCTAGATATAGAAAAGTCAGACATTTGACAAAGTCTGGAATGAGAGTCTATTACACAAAATTGGTCAAAAATTTCCTAAACCTTACTATAAAATCATCGAAACCTACTTAAAGCAAAGAACCTTTTTCGTTAAGCACCAAGATAAATGTTCTGACATCTACGGCATAGAAGCGAGCATCCTACAGGGTAGTGTTTCAGATCCATTCTTGTACACAATATATACATCAGATATTCAAACCACGAGCGAAACCGATACATTTACATTCGCAGACGATATAGCTATATTATCCGTCCACAATAACCCAACGGCAGCGATAAATATCTTACAAAAATACATCGAAAGACTAGAATGGCTGCATCGATGGAAAATAAAAGTAAACATAGACAAGTTTACCCCAAAGAAAGGTACTGTTCTGGATATAAAACTTAACAACATTCCCGTACCACAAACCAAATCGGTTTAAATTAATATCTAATTAAATATCTGATTAAATAAATATCCGACATTACACTTGGACTCAAAATCAACAACATATACGCTGTAAAATCGATCAAATTCGTATTAAGAGGAAAAACATGTACTGGCTTACGTCCAAAAAATTAAAAATAAGTCTTGATAATAAACTTTTAATATATAAAACAATTATAAAATCCATCTGGACCTACGGCATCGAGATGTGGTGTATGGCTGCCAAAAGCCATATTGTTAAACTTGAGGCATTACAATATCCTTAGATTAGAGTAATCAATACTCAGTGGTATGTTCGAATTGACGAAATCTGGAAGGACCTCAAAATTAAAACCGACGAAATCACCAATCGCTACGACAGATATAAAAAAAGAATAGACAATCACTCTAACGAGCAAAAAAAAAAAATAATATGTAACTAGTCTGCCTCACAGACTGTATAGGAAGTATCCAAAAGATCTATCGACGTCAAGTCTCAACAGATATTTTCCACGGGGATAACATCTACGTGCCAATAAACCACATTCATACTATAATTCACCGAATGTCTTTGTATGGGCACAACGACGTGTATGATGTCCGTGAAGTGCCGATAGTTCTCTCGTTTGGTTTTTTAATTCCGTCGGAGTGAGGTTTCAAATAATGGATGCGAATATAGGTTAAACACGTATATTTAACAACTATATACAAGATTGAATAATGACTGTGTACCATATGAGATGAGCTGTGTGCCTGTGCTTCTATAAGCGGCAGTACCGGGCTCCCTCCATACCTCGGGCAAAGATGTCTCCTAGAGGTTCTTTTCTTTGGTTTGCTCATGCTGATCATTTCTATGTCCCAGTCCTTTTTTCAATGCAGAAGAAAGTACAATTAGAAGGGACAACAGGGAACTTGGGAAACTCGGCATGGTTGTTGCTTTGGATGTCAATAAAATCCCTTGCCGGATGTTATGACTGTCGTAACTGTCTACTTGTTCCACTAGCATGTTCTGCTCCAGAACAGTCTTTGCAGGACAAATTGTAAAGGCTCTTGGAGATAATAAAAAAAAATATCAATAATTTTCCATTATACTCCTTATGTAGGAATTGATATAAAGGATATTTTATTGACGTTGTTAAGTAAAGTTAGAAATTTCATTTAATTGGGAAATTGATAAAAAGAGAAGCCTTAACAGTACGGTGACAGGAAAGATTCGAGATAAAACTACACTCTCTATATTCGAGATAAAGCTACACTCTCTATATTCTCTTTTCTCTCTACATCTTTTCTCTCTCGACCTGCACACTCTCGCGACTCGCTGCTCTCTAAGTTTTTACAGCTTCACGGCTCGCTATTCTCTGACTAAAAACCTCGTCTACTCGAAATATTTCCAGGTCGCAGGCTTGGCTTTCGCTATGACTGATGACACTCAGCAGGAGACGATTGGTGGGCATTGGAGAAAGTTCCAGGCCCTTTCCCAGAATTTCCCATCTTGCAACTACATATATTAATATAATTATATTATTATTTGCTTTAGCTTGTCTAAAAGTAGAAGATCCCAATATATTGTAATGGAATATCATTAATTATCAGCTTCAGGTCTTGCAACGATTGCATCCAGTAGTCATAGATCGAACGAGGTCAGAAGCATTGTCTATCCTAGATGGTATTGAAATACTTACATATAAATATATATGAAGTAAACATTGAATAGATGCTAGAAAATCGAAATTTAAAGTAGCTGGTGTCTGGAAATGGTGTAGATGAAGATTCTTAATGTAGATCACGATCGAACTATGTTCGAACAGAATAAAGTGAAGAAAAGAAAAAAAATGCGAGTATCGAAAGAATCAAGCGATAAATGAGACTAATAAAACCTTTTTATTTTTATTTTCTACTTAAAATTTACAAATGCAACCAATGTAATATAATTTTTACAGTGTGTGAGTCTTTCTTGATTAAAGTAAGATCAAGTAGGTACGATATAATTGTTTGCTTATTTTTTTATTCCATGAACACACTGGTCAGAGTTTAGTAAAAAAAATGTTTATAACAATTAGGTATAATGTCTGATTTTAAATAAAAAATATGTCAATCCTGGATTCATTTTATCACAAATATGTTAATAGAAGTTTAATGTAGAAAAAAAATCAAAAATACAAAAATTTCATTACTGAATTTGTGTTAATATTTCGTTCACATACATAAAAAGCTCAAGTTACATTACTAGGCCAATTTTGTCCACGATGTGTCAAACGGAACACTCCCGCCAATGACAAAATTGACTACCAGATACTTATCTAGCTTAAATTTGTAAGTCTGTAACGCCGGAAGTTCATTCCATTTCCCACAGCTTGCACGCATCACAAAATGCTTGCTACGCACATACATATGTATAGTGAGAAAGCACTGAAAGGAATAGGGATTTAATTGGTAGTTTTGAATATGTAGATTTAATATAGTTGTAAGCACAAAGTTATTAGCCGGAAGTAATGTAAAATTCGTGTAGCAGAATGTGATACTGAATGAAAGAGAAAGTCATTTCTCTTCCTACTACAATGACATGTAGTTCATCAATCGCTTTATCTCACTGTATCCTGCTAATTGTCACTTTTAACGTATCTCATTTGCATTCTTTGATTCGTGTGACCTACACGACCACAATAATAGATGACAATAATACGACCATTCGATCAGTAATCAAAATACATGCATATTTTTATTAGTTTTTATGTGTTGCTCACAAAGATTGACTTAATGAAAGAGAGCCAATCGTAGCAAACTAACCCTCCTTATCTGTCTACAGTCACGCTCCGCGCTTTTCTAGTCAAGCCTAGAAATCATCCAACCAGCATTTCAACCTTCAATCCGAGTCTCCACGACTTTCATGCCGAAATTTTAGATTAAGAATTTTTGCTTTAACTTTGATTTACAATTTATCTTTTTCCGCTTTATACGATTTATAGGAATTCTAAAGAGCTATTTTAAACTTAATGCACTAGCTTGCTTCATTGTTTATGATATGACTCCAATTCTTCTAACAATAAGCAGCGTTCTATATGTGGTAGTCACCTTTGAATATCTTATAAGCTCAAAAAAAGAATATTCGTTGCCATTCTAGGTAGCTAGATATTTAAAAGTTCACCAAAAAGTTATTTAGTAATTCTAATACACGTTTGAGTTTGTGATGCAAAATCATCTTCGAAAAAAATAGACCTACAGGTAGAAGCTTTATAATTCAAAACGAGACCAAGAGGATCGCAGGATTGGGCAAATTTTATTTGGAATAAAAATGAAAATAACAATTTAAAATAACTTATGTAAAGAGTTGCCTGGGATCTAAATCAAATAAATCAATTGATTTGGATTAAGAAGTTTTTTTGCTTCGAGGTACCATCTAAGCCTACGGTTTACGATTTTTTCTAGTAGTTTGCACATGGTATTTGTTAATGCAATTGGGCGATAGCTGTTAGGGTTTTGTTTGCATTTGTTTGGTTTAGGAATTGGAACTACAATTGCTTTTTGCCAATTTCCGGGAAAAACTTTATGGATCCATATACAGTTGAAGATTTTTAACAGGTAATTTATTCCTGTTTTTGGGAGCATTTTTAGCAGTGAGTTGGAGATATGTCTGGTCTTGGGACGGAGTTTTTTGTAGATGTAAGGATAGAATTTATTTCTTTGAGTGTCAAAGGTGAGTTTAGTAATGAGTTGTTATCGTTGGGAATCAGATCATGGTGTCTATTGTTGTAGATTATTGTGGGATGTAGTGAGTTTATGTTATTTGAATTTTCTTGGAATTCTTTAGCTAATGTGTTAGCAATGTCGTGAGCTTGAGTTACTGTTTGACCATCATCAGATTCCAAGAATTGGATGTTCGTAGAGGGTTTGGATCCATTTATGCTTTTGATTTTTTCCATACTGCAAATGTTGGTGTTTGTAGATTTATTGATGTTATGTAGTTTCTCCATGATCGTTTTTTTAGTTTCTTTAATTATTCTACGGAAGTTAGCGCGTTTCCTTTTGAACTCGGTTAGGTTTTCGTTTGTGGGATGTTTTTTTGCTCTATTGAAAGCGTGATGACTCTCTAACATGGCGTTCCACCACGGTACCGGTCTTTTCATGATTTTTTGTAGTCTAGGAATTCCAAAGGATTTGTCTGCGGCTGATGTTATGATTTGTTGAAAATTGTTTATTGTTTCGTTCCGGGCTGGGTCGAGTTCAGGATCTGTTTCTTTCTCAGTGAGTTGAAGCATTATGTTTTCTTGGTATACTGGCCAGTTTATTTTTCTTATATGCCATTTTGGTTGGAGGTAGTTTTGAGTTGTTGTGCTATTGTCTCCATAGGTGATTTTTATGGGAAAGTGGTCGCTGTCGTATAGTTATTTTAAAGTATCCCATTTTAGGTATTGAGCTATTTGTGGACTGGAAAAGATTAAATTTATTGCACTTGTTTTGCCGTTTCTAGTGCTGAAGTGCGTTGGGGAACCTGTGTTCAGCAAGATTACCTGGTTGTTAAGCAGATTTTCAATAGTCTTTCCTCTTTTGTCAGTTTTGGTCGATCCTCAGAGAGTGTGATGGCTGTTAAAGTCTCCGAGGTTAGAGTCTAAAGACAGGATCAGTGGAGCTGGAAGGTGAGCTATTAAATCTTCAAGGTCTTGTAACTCAAGGGAGAAGCTATTAGGAATGTAGATATTGCAGATATGGATTCTTTTTGAAAATGAAATAAATATTGCAACGGCTTGAAGTTTGAATTTAATGGGATTTCAGTAGAATCATATTTTTCCGAAATTACAATGGCCACTCCTCCGCTGGCGAGGTTTTCGTTTACCCGGTGTTGAAGGTGTTGAAGTGTTTAAGTGTAGGTTTTTTCGAAATTCGTTTCTTGAAGGCAGATAGTGTCAGAACTGAAACTATTTATGAGCATTTGGAGTTGTTCGTAATGGGTATAGTAACGGTTTATGTTCCACTGTATTATTGTTTTTATAATGTATTTGGTGGGGTTTTGAATTTGAATTTTGCTGCGATTATAGTTCTCATGAAAATTCTATGTCGGATACAGATGAGCAGTTAAATGACGATTCAGGTGTGTCAATCGATTTGGAGAGCATTTTGCAGAGTCGATGTATTCTGTTTTTTATGCTTCTTTTGTTTAGATGGGGGTAGATTTCTTCAAGAGTTTGAACAAGGGTCGGAATGTTATCGGTGTAGTTTCTTGGGATTTGCAATGGGTATGCTGATTCGAAGGTGTCTTGGAGGCTCTTGATCTGGGAATAATTTGGCTGGGAGTGTGAAGGATTTTTTTTATTTATTATTTTTTTTGCTGGGGCTAACATTTGGCGGAATCGAAAACTGGAAATTGGGGAGGAAGTGGTTTTAGTTTGGTTATTGCGATTTTTTTTTTTAATATGATTGGTGGAGGCATGGAGTCTGTGTCGTTTCAGTTAGCATAGTCCGGTTTGTCGTCAGTTGATGATTATAACAGTGGTCTTTTGGAACTGAAGGGGATTGGTGGTTGCTTTGTAGGTAATTTATTCGTTGCTTGTTTGGGATTGCCGATGTTTGTCTCGGTAGTGATGGGAATCTTCTTAACCGGCAATTTGGATGATTGAGTTGGTGTGGGGATATTTGTATTTGGAATTGTCGTATCGGTTATGTTTAAATTTTGGATTAGCGGGCAATCTTTCGCTAAGTGACCTTCTTGTTTACATCGGAAGCAAAGAAGGCTGTCGATGGAGGTGAAAATACGATGTATCCACAAAAGTTATTAGGAAGGTGGATGGGATTTCTCCAATGTCATCGGGGTCAATGTATGCCTGTCTTCTGAAACTGAGGATGTGAGCGTATTCCGGGTCATTCCTGTTTTCAGATTTGATATTCTGGAGCATAGTTTGACGTTGTTTCTTTTGAAAATTTTTTCAAATTCAAAGAGTTGGGTATAACCGGAGCGACGTTTGATAGAATTATTCTTTGGGCCGGAGTTAACATTGGTCTTAAGTTTAGCGTATTGTTGTTGACCGTTATTGTATTATGCAGATTTGTTAGGTGTAGTACCATTTCTTTTTTAACAAGATATGCGTAAATTCAATTGTTTGAAATTTTGGAGATGTACCTTATTGATTTGGGGCTGATTAATTTCCCTATTGCAAGGGCATAGTCTTGGAGGCTTGTATCGTCTATTGCGTGGATGATGATAGCTTGGTCTTTTGTAGATGATGTGTCGACTTGTGCTGCGTGGGAGTATGATTTAATGGAGTTGTTTCTTTCAGTTTGGTTGGAAAATTGGGAACCCCTGTACTCAGAGGTTCTCGCAGGTTAGAGTTGATTAGTCGGTGTATTCATTCCTGTGCTATTCCTTTGTGTTGATGTACGAAATTGGCGTTTGTTTTTACTAACAGTAACACTATAATAATGTGGATTGGAACTCATAAGCGAGACTGTATCGGACGTCCGTACGGTACGAAGGTGTGACCGGGACTGAAATAACTCTCCTGTTGATTTTTTTCAAAAATGTTGATTTATCATGTAACAAATGGAAATCTAAAGATACTCTCATATAGTTTCGTCATATACGAATAACATACATACGTAATATCGCAGAATACCAAACATTTCTGTTCTTAGATAATCAGAAACATAACAGTTCAGGTGACTTTTAACCTGTTGTTAATATCATCTATTTTCTTTGTATATTTCATGAATAGATAATTCTTAATCTTTAAAATGTCTAACGAAGAGATTGAAATAACCAAAGTATATAAACAGATTGAATCTGATGTTATCCAGCTTAACAAAACTTCAACGCAACTTCGTTTCTTCTTAGATAATTGTAAGCCATAATAGTTACAAAGCAATCCCAAATCATTTGCGCTATAGTATAGTGATCATTGAAATCCACTTTCGTGGATTGAATCGCATTGCTTTCAAAATAAATTACGAATACATCCAGGAGTGAATAAAAAAGTTTAACGTGCTCTTCAGTCTGGCATACGATGTTGTCTCCACATAATATAACCACGAGTATAATACGAGTAAAATAGTATTACGTTAATAAAAATATAAAGTTATATGCTTTTTTAAATTCTTTTTTGTTCTCTAATATAATGGAATTAGAATTTCATTCTATTTGAAAAATACAAAATGACCTATTCTCCTTGATTTATATTTTTCTCCACTTTTCCCAATTACCGGTGAATCTGTAAATCAATTACTTCTCCAGCGATCTTGACGATCTTTAAATATATTACAGAAATCAATACTCTGAACAATACTTCCCTCTAACAAAGTCCGACATCTCTGTTAGACGAAAATGCTGTTCAAAATGTCGATCTCCACACCATATTCGGAAATCATCGAAATTGAAGAAGGAATAGGAAATCTACAAGTTCACACAATTGCCCTCGTTATTGTACGGAATGACAAATGAAGAGTGAATTAAAGGCAAGGCAAGTTTTTAATTTTCTGACGAGTTGCTAAAAACTAAAAGCTTGACATAGTTCTCATATTTCTGTTACAAATCTGTGTTTCGACTTGGCGAAATAAACTTGGTTGAACTAGTAAAATAGGTGAATTACAGAAATGTTTTGTTTTTGTATGTGTTTGAATCCTCCCAGACTGCAAAATTAATCGATTCGAGTCAGCCCGGAGTATCGACCATACGCATCTGAATCATTTGGGCAAATTTTTATTTAAATAACAAATAATAAACAATAATTGGGACTGTAAGACGGTAAGGAAAGCAGAGGGATAGACACAGACGAATAGATGGTAACAAATGAGTATATTTCTTGACCACGCTCTGCAAAACCAAAATACTCGCGATGGTAATCGTCGCTCTATGCCGGTCGTAAGTCGAGCGCCACGTAATAGCGAATGCTGGAACAGTTGACGACGGTCGTCGTCGTCGGCGAAGGTCGCAACTCACACTGCTCAAGCTGCTGATGTCGTCGCTGTGAAGACAGCAGCTAACACTGCTCACGCTGCTGATGTCGTCGATGTGGAGACAGCAGCTGAAACTGCTCACGCTGTTGATGTCGTCGCTATGGAGACAGCAGCTCACACTGATTACCGGAACAATTGCTGAAAGGGAGTGTGATCGCAATGAATCCCCCCGAGTGGTTGGGCGATCGAGAACTACTTTACTTCACGAAGAAGTCGCGTAAGAGCCGCTCGAATGTGGTCCGACTTCACTACTCGATGTCTTTGCTCATGCTGATCGTCTCGCTTGCTGGAGAGGATTTCCGGAGCACGTGGCACGTGGATGCAGTGAATTCTCGGCAGAGAATTCCCAGTCCGTGGCTGGCACAAGTTCTTGCCTAAAATTTAGAGACAGAGCGTTATGTATTGCAGTTTGCTCGGTTTTGACTGTGGACACCCAAGAAAGAGCACTTGCACACTGGTCACACCACGTTGCCGAAGTGACTTCGAGGATTGTTCGAATCGAACTGGGCGATGCTCGCGCTTGTGCCCCTTCTCGCGAACTTGAGACTCAAGGCGACAGTCTGGCGTCACGTTCACGCACAGGTCTGCCGAAGACGTGCCTTACTTCGGTGCTTGCAATTCGTCTCGGTCGACGAATTCCAGAGACCAAGAAGGTTTGGGTGGTCCTGTGTGATGCGTGAATTTACGACATTCCGAGTGTCGAGGAATACCGAGAATCCGCTGCTATCAAAGAGTGCCTTGATGATGCTCTGGGTAACGACAAATGTTTAGAATCAGCCCCTTTTTAAAGTTAGACATTCTTGTTCTTTCGAAGGCCAAGCAACTGAAGTTCTGAGAACTCCACTTGAGACATCCGCTGGTCACAGAAAACGAAAAGTGAAAGCGTGAGAGCGAAAGTTGGCTCTTCCATTGCCTTTACTTTTTAAACAATCCCGCCCGCCTTCGTTGACTCCGGCGACGAACATTGCTTACAGGTGTATTGATGTGCAATGGACAAACTTTCCTGATCAGACGCTGTATGTAATGAATGCACCAGCTTTAATCGACACAACTCGATCTGCGTTGTCGGATCCAAAATACGTCCAGACAAAGTAAGCTAATGGCTATTTGCTGAAAGGAGGTCTTTCTTCAAGGTTGAGAATTAATGTTCCGATCGAGATTGAAGGTCACAGTCCGTTCCAGTTGTAAGAACATGGAATCGTTGAAGTTGCTTCTTTGATTATGTTATTCAAAGACTTTGACCCATTTGGCAGATGTATTGCCGACGAGAGTGTCTAGCTGGCTTGATGAGCGTCAAGCTCGGCTCACGTATAAGAATCAACCAATTTTCCACAAGGAAATGACCGCTTGTCAAACATTGAGATCGTGTGGATTGTTCGTCAAGGGATATGAAAGTCGAGAATTGAGGATCGCCATGTAAGTGCTCAGCTGTTCATCAGAAAGGGAAATCGTCCTAGGCGCTAGCTTTAGCTTACTCGAGGAGTAAGCGCCCTCAACTATTTGAGTTTGTTTGCCGCTTGATTTAGCATGAGTTATGATTGAATAAGAACACCATTGAATGTACGGTCGTCAATAGCATATACCGCAGTATAAGACTTCGAATCAAATCCAGAAGAGAAAGGTGTACATCAGCGGTTACCGATTGGGAAAGATCAAATTATGGTTAACAGAAAACAGAGCATTTGTAGGTTCCCTTGCCCCAGAGCTCGGCCGGCATTCGATCGGCCGAGGTCCGCGAATAATGAGAATTCGGTGATTATTCGTCCCAGGATAACTTTATTGCCAGCGTTTTGTAAAAAGGTCTTCGCTTTAATGATGACGAGCGATGACAGACCGGCCGGATCAAAGATTAAGCGATGAAAACTACAACTGCTCACTTGGAGAAATGGTCAGGTATTGATCGATTAAACTTGACAAATGGAAAATGTCTGATATAGAATTTCACAATAGTCGAAGGGGCGAGCCGCCCGCCATGCAGAGCTGAGAAACCTGAAGAGCTCAGTACGGAGCTCCTGCGAGTCTGTATTTTAGATGACCGACCCTGACGATATTGAATCTGTGCGAACACTGAGCTTGTACCAGTCCGCACAAAGGAGGACGAAAAGAACGAAGCGAGAGGATTACAGAAATACGAGGAAGGGATGGAATTTCACATGAAATAAAGAAAGGTGGATTGTGAGGTTAGAAAGATGGCGACTACAGCAACAACTAAACTAAAGACGATAGAGTAGGGTGATCGGCCCAACGGAGAAGTAAATAGTAGTGCCGGGCCACGGGAAAGATGCGACAACTGACAGTAAGCAGAAGGAAGGAACAATGGCAAAGAAAGAAACTGCAAGACAGATGGAAAAAGCTATGGAGAAAAAAACTGCAAGAGAGATGGCAAAAGCTGTGGAGAAAACGCTAAGAAGTGTATGGAAGAATTGGTTAAGTGCAGAAAAAAAATAAAAGAAGAAATAAGAATATGGAGGGAGGAAATGTAGGAATGGATGGTGGAAACAGAAAGGGAGAGACGTGGTTGGGAAGAAAAGAGAGTAAGAAAAAGGGAACAATGCGAAGCCGAAAAGAAAATGCTAACATATGTCGAAGGGTAAGAGAGTTAGAAATAAAAGAACAAAGAGAGGAGAGAGAGAAGAGAAGATTCAGCGGATAGAAGGGGGAGGGCATGAAATGGAGGTGGAAATTCGGAGCAGGTGGTAAAGGACGAGGTAATAAAAGAAGAGGTAAACGAGAAAGTGAATATAAAGAAAGTTAGACAGATAAAAACCAGAGGAGAAGAGGAAATGGTAATGGTGGAAATAAATAGTTGGTAGAAAAAAGAATATTCATCGATGATGACTGGACAAAAGAGGAAAAAGGTATATGAATGAAACTAAGGGAAAAGGTAACAGCTAAAGGAATTTCAGCAAAAGTTGGATATCGAAAGATAAAAATAGGAGATAAATGGAATATCTGAGACAACGAAAAACAGATGATTGCAGAGGAAGGAAAAGAGACAGCTATTCAGGAAGGAGGGGCGAGGGACTTTTTTTGGGAAGGGAAAGGTTAAATATAGGCTTTTGGAATGGGGAAAAGTTGTGGAATAAGGAGGAAAACACGGGAATTCTTGAAAGTACTGGACTAATCAAAACGTGGGTTAAGGAGGAAGATTAGGAGAAATTGAGGAAAAGGCTGCATAAAGAGTTTGAATGGGAATGTATGCCAACAATAAAAGAGTAGAAGGAGGATAGGGCGAAAGGAGGGATTATAGTTAGCACTAACAATAAGTTAAAAAGGAGAGAAATTGTGAAATGGAATAATTGAGTCATAGAAGTAAGATTCGAAAATAATGGAAAGCAATGGAGAATCTTTACAGCATGTAGCCAAAATATACAGGAGGTAATGGAACAGATAGAGAAACAAGTGGAGGACAGATGGGACGATTGTCTACTTATAGGAGATTTCAACGCAAGGACGGCGAAGAAGGAGGGCCCATTCAAGAAGGGAGTGAGGAGAAAACAAGAAAATCTAAAGACAAGGCAATTAACTCTGAAGGAAGGACATGAATTCCCAGACTGGCGGAAAGAGGTTGAATGATTCTCAATGATAGTTATGAGAAAAAAAAAGAATGGTCGTATATAGCAAAATTGGGAGAATCAGTGATAGATTACACTATTGCAAACGCAGATGCAGAGGAGGAAATGCTAATGGTAGATGAAGGAGAACGAGAGGATACAATATAGGAAGGAAAGGTGGAAAATGAGCAATATTTAGAGAAGAAGAAGGAATACAAAGATTGGTGTCGGAAGAAAGAAGAAAGACAAGAAGAGAAGAGGAAGTAAAACTGAGAGGTATAAAAACAGACAGCAAAGGCTTGGAAGTATATTAACAGGTACTGAAAGAAAAAAGAGAATATAGATGAGGAGATTACAATGGAGGAATGGGAAAACCATTTTATGTATTTACTAGAGGCAAAAGAATATTAGATTTTAGAGAGGTTGAGGAGGAGAGAGAACAAAAAGATGTTATACAGGGGGTGATACCAAGAGAAGATTTAATAAAGAAGTTGAAGGAGTTAAAAAGGTCGAAGGCAGATGAAATAGAGAATGAAGCGTGGAGATTGATGCCGGATGAGATAGGAGAACAATTTGTGAAATTAATTAACAAGGTATGGAGGGGAGAAGGTTTACCTGAAGAATGGAGGATGGGAGTAATACAGCCAATATTTAAAAAGGGGCAGAAAAAGGAAGTTAGGAATTATCACGAGGTAATTTTATTGAATACTGCATACAAGATCTATGCAAGTATATTAAATGATAAGCTGATGAAAAAGTTAGAATGTAAATTAAGCGAAGAACAGTTGGAATTCAGAAAAGGAAGAAGATGCAATATGTATAATGAATTATGTAGCCAATAAGGAAGTGTCAAAAAAGCAAGGAAAAATCTTTGGCTTCTATGCGAGTCATTCTATGCGGCTCAAGTCAGCGTTTGACAGAATTGACAGACAGGCACGAATATAATAATAATTGGGAACGGGATAGGAGTCCATCTAAGGAAGATGATATTAGAAATATATAGAGAAATAAGAAATGTAGTGAGGATTGGGGAAAAGAGATCGGTAGCCTTCTAGATGGAAAAGAGGGTTAAACCCTCTATTAAATCCAAGGATTACCTATTAAATCCAAGCCTGTTTAACACGTATATTGCTGATTGAAGCGAAGAGTTGGGAAATTGAAGGGGGAATCGTAGTAGGGAAGCAAAAGATATTGTCACTAATTTACGTGGATAACTAATCACACTAATTGCAAAAAAGGCGAAAAATCTGAATGGAATGATAAACTGACTGGGAAGGAGCGATGATTGCAATGATAAAGACCTGGAGGATAAAGATTGTTTAGAGACAATTTCAGTTGAAGACTGAAGATGTTTGGGGCACTAGTAAATAGCATGGCTCTTTATGGAGCATCTGGAGATGGAAGAAGGAGAAGGGGATAGATAGGATTAAGAGACAGGATTACCTAAAATGGATATTGGAACTCGGTAGAAACACACCCAACTGCATCCTAACAGAGGAATTGAAATATGAAGACACGTCGATTAAAGCAGTAAGAAGAGCCCAAAACTACGAAGAGAAGGCGGAAAAGTCAGAAAAGAAGATTGTCATCGAGTACAGGGAAATAGAGTTGAATAGAGCGACGAAGAGAAAAATGGGTAAGAGATAGAAATAATCCTCTGGATAAGTATGGAATAAGAAAAATAGAAACAGACAAAATAAGAGAAGAATCGGAGTGAGAAATCAAGAGAACTATACGAATAATAATGGAACAAGTGGGACAAAGGAAAGGGAGAGAAGAAGAAAGAGAATAAGCGAATCAAGATACAATAAAGGATATGAGAAGGTGAACATTTTCCAGATTACTTAAGAGAGATTGGAAAAATGAAAGATAAAAGGCTGATAGCAAGGTTTAGGTGTGGGAATAAACTACGGGGAATACAATTCTGGAGGAAGAAAGAAGAAAGAAAATGTAGGATTTACGAAAGAGAGGAAAACGTGATGCACATTTTGGAGGAATGTCAAAAGACAAAGACTAGAAAGAGGAGGGAGGAACTGCTGAACGAGAAGAGATCAGGGCTGAATATTATGAAAAGGGTGATTCAGGAGAGAAGGTTCTAAATGGAATTAATAGTTTCACAGATTTATTTTCAAAAGATTTACTTTCAAAAGATACTCGCAAAGGAAGGGGAAAAGTTGGAGCAGTGAATAAAAGCAGAGAATTAGTAGAAAATATTAGGCTAAAAGAAAATTGTATATATATGTGGGGTTAGGTTACTCTTTGGCCTGTAATATATTTTTAGTATACTTACCCCGTACGTGTGAAAGTGATAATAATAGGTCTAGAATTAAACCTCGGAACATTGTTAAAGACTGAAAGTCATCCAAAGCCGAAAGGTACGGCCTAATTTCAATAAATAAGCAAAATAAATAAAATAAACAATAGTTAAATATATAATTTTTATTTAAATGAAAATCATTTAAATAATATTGAAGAGATTTAATTCACATTTTTGATTTTCAGGAAAATGCTTATTTCTTATTTAAATTAGATAAAACAACAATAATTGTTTAATTTTTCATATCCGTTATATTGAGTATGAAAATAAATAAAATAGTTATGCAATTGATATCACCACTTTTTATAATCGCTAAATATAATTTGCACGATAGAAATATAAATATTGCGTTTACAAACTGTTATATAAATGTAATAGTATGTGTTAAGGCCAATGTACTATTAATAACATGAAGCTGCTAATTAAAAATAATTAAAAATAATTATTTATTGAAAATCCTGTTCTTAATTTTGAATTTAAAACATATTTTTATTTCAATTACCAAGTTAGATCGTATAAAATATTACCTTTATAAGTAAAATAATTTTCCTAATAGGAATCTTTATTCAATTTATTGAAGAAGCGTACGATATTACAAACAGGTCATTTCTTTAAACGAATTTTTTCCTGACAAATAGATCAGTACTAGACACAACGAAATCCTCTCAGAATGCACTTCAACAAATATATTTTGAATAGGAAATCTGAAACCTATGTTCCTTTCAACATTGTCAGAAATTCATTACGTTATGAATCGTTTTAAGGTTCGGTGACGGACCAAAGAATAGAAAAACATGTATAAGCGCGACAAAAAAAGCCCACACGTAACATTTTTACGTCAAAAAGTTATCGAATGGAATATCTTATCTCGCTTGCTTAATAAATTTCTGTGAAATTGTAAAATAGTTAACAATTAGTGAATCTGCATTTCAAATTTATTGTATATCATTCTGTTATAAATATTATAGCCATTAAATTTAATTGAGATTGAGATTTAAGTAACTGTGACCTTACATGACGTCTAGCTAATTTATAATTTTACATATTTTGCAACAATAAATGATATTATACATGAGTCGTTGAATTCGTTTCAACAATGCCATGAAGAAAAATACAAGGTTTCACTTCATTTAATTTCAAAATTTTCTCCATTACTCGATCTGCAGAAATATAATTTGCTCCACGTGTCCCTTTATAGTAGATTTATAAAAACATCTTTAATATATTTTGCGATATATATCAGGATACATTCCATATATATGTTTGTATTTTGCATTAAATCTTCGTGGAATGATGATTTATTGTATATTAAATACATAACATTTTGCTGTTACAAAAAAATATTATAATGTTAATAGGTAGTTTACAGAAAAAATTTCGAACAACATATTTTTAATAAACGTAATTCTTAACTAATGAATAACAGAATTTATGTTATTTGTCCCAATGTATGCTGCATATTTATAATAAAATACATAATTATAACAAAATCGTTAAAAATTTAACATAAATTTAAATGTGTAATATAATGAAATGGGGAAATATAATAATATTTTAATATTAACAATTTTATATAATTGCAGATTTAGATAGTTAAGAATTTTTTTTAAGAATGTTTTATAAAACATGAGTCATCTATACCTAACACTGTGTGTTAATTATTTTAAAATTTTAATTTACTGTATAAAAGTGTGAGTGAATTATAAATAAAAAACACACTGTTAATTAATATGTTTAATAATATATATATATATATATATATATATATATATATATATATATATATATAAATTGAATAACTATACATAATAACTATCACTTATGAATTCACTTTCACCGATCAAGAATCACTTCTCATCTCA
Organism: Tetragonisca angustula; assembly: GCA_036937485.2. Taxonomy (NCBI): domain Eukaryota; kingdom Metazoa; phylum Arthropoda; class Insecta; order Hymenoptera; family Apidae; genus Tetragonisca; species Tetragonisca angustula. Next base: position 558,803 of record JAWNGG020000057.1, on the reverse strand, counting down.
GCCTCGCAATGAATACTCTACTGCTCGCTTCTGAATAAAAACGCATCACGCAACACACTCGCAATTGTCTCACGACACTCACGCCTTCACTCGACTCTTACGCATCCTCACACATACAACATAAAACCAAATCAACAAAAAGAACCATAATAAGTCCGTAAAACATTGATAGAGCTCTTTATGATATGTATAATAGTAAAATGATTTCGGTTAGTTATTAGATTTACATATCGGTGAGAAAAATTTAACCATATTGCACTGGAATTTTAATTATGTTTGACGTATTCCCTACTTAATCAACTACTTCGATTCTTTTACATGATGTAGTTCTTTAATTCTCCGTTGTCTAAGCGAAGAGTTCGCTAAAAAAGCCAGAGATGTTTTACTATATCGGTATTTCACATGGGGCACAAAATCGTATAAGATATTTTGTCTGATCATATATCTAGCTTGTGAATGTACTTTGAATCCAGGTGATCGAACCTTGAATTTTCATTGATTTCTTCTTATGTACAATTAAAATTAAAGAGTTATATTTTCTTTATTTGAATTTAAAATAAAACAATTATTATATTGTGTAATGTTTTTTTTCTTCTTTTGCGAATTCTTACATCCGAATATATAAAAATACATAAAGATATTTTTAAAACCATAAATTTACAATAAATCGACAAAAATTATATTTCGAATCCAGTATCGGGTGTCAAAATAACGTGTGCCTAAACTTTGTTATCATAATATAACATTTATATTTCGGCCGAATTTTCTTGGTAATCCACATTTCGGGTATCTTTAAATTTTTCACGCGTATTTAAATAAAAAGAAAAATAAAATAATACACATTGATACGCATACAAATAATACACAATAATACATTTACATCTTTTAAACGTTTTTCCAATCCTTCTGAACTGCTAAATTATATTTTTTTTAAGAATTCAACTAGTCTAATTTATTCAATAATTTAGATAATCCAATAATTAATTGAACTATTGATAACTATCTCTAATGCTGTAAATATTTTTAAATGTTGGAAAATATTTTTTCAGAAATATATCATCCTCTTCATTGCTTCTTTCGTTAATTAAATGTTTTTAATCCTTTTTATATCATTTGTACCATTCATTTCATCATTTTCGTGCCATTCTGTTACATAGTTTGCTTCTCAACTTTGATAAGCTGATTAATAAAAATTAATAAAGATTAATAAAAATTAATTATAAAAAAGAACACCACAACGTGATTCAATGAACTCGTAAAAAAAACATTCATACAAAATTGACCTTAAACATAATTTTTAAGATCAAACTTTCTTATTATAGCATTCTACTTTTCTTTATAGAAAAAAGACATTTCAAAAGAACATTCATAGAATCACAATTTTTTTCACGTAAAATTTACAAAACCGTGCATTTGAATCCATTAATGTAGTTATAAACAATTTAATTTTTGAACGATAGAACTAGCAAATAATAAATTGAGATTTAGATTACGATAATACGATTACACTTAGTAATTAATTACAAAAGTTATTAATTGATTACTGTCGGGATGTCGATGCAGCATCAAAACTAAAATTTCTAGAGTAATTAACGTGACCAATTAATAATTGTTTAAAGTATTCTTATAGATTTATTATGTTGCGTTTTCAGAGATTTGAATTATTTTTATAAAATATATGAATAAAACTTTGTGCTGTTCATCGTATTATAAACTTTTCAATTTTGTGAATTTCAAATTCTTTGATTTAATTTACATATTTTATATAGTGGTCGGTAGAACATAAACTTATAAAAGAACAGTAGGAAACCGAAAAACCCAGGCATACTAATTATTACCAAGTCGCTTGAAACACGACGAGACGCAAAACAACGTATATGATCCTATGGGAATGGTTAATTTTGAGAGTTGAGAGAGAGAGAAAGAGAGAGTGTGTGTGCATGTGTATTACATGCGTGCGTGCGTGCGTGCGTGCATTCGTACGTGTGTGTGACTATAAAGTGCTGATTGGCTATCGTATCAATTGAAGTCAAGAAACCAATGTGCTAATGTAATCCAATTAGCATACTAATAACATAGCATAGACCAAAAATCATATTCATTAAAATATATTTTTATTTTCGTTACATTTTTCTCGCACACAAAACCTTCCAATTTCACACTACGTAAAAAGAAGTTAGCAATTTATTGACATATGAGGTCAAATTTATAGATAAATATGCAATAAAAGAAAAGAATAAAAGAAAAGAAAAAAATATAAAATATATATAGAGAGAGAAAGAGAAGGAGAACCTCGGAGAACAATGCTTCATGTCTCGTAACTAATGCTAAGCATTAGTTTAGTTGTAGTTTGGTAACGTATATTTTACTATTATTATAAAGGCAGAAACAAAATTGTAGAAATGGGAACAAAATAGCATTTACATAAATTTAATAGAATATTATAATAAACTTCATTTATACAAATCAGTTAATGTTAGGTTTCATATACGAACTCATAATCGATCACTTCTATTATCCTTTTCTACTGACTGTTGTATTGCAATATGCATATGATAAATACCATGATTGCGTAAGTTACTGGAATTTTTTACACGGCGATTCTTGCGCGGTATGCGATATCGATATTGATTCTGAGGATCTCGAACACTGACGATAGTTCACGGTATCCGTAGTGAGATATTAAAGCAAACAAATAGTAATATTGACGCAGGAGCATATAAATACCGTGATTACGTACGTTATTAGAGTTTTTTACTCGACGATTGTCGTGCGATGTGCGATATCATTGCGTATTCCGAGGAACACTTGTTCCCCGGGGTTACTTTACGATGTCCATAATGATATGTGAAAACAAAAGGACATATATCACGTTATTATATGTCCCGGGAGCGTAAGATATCACGTAAAAACAAGTTTGAATATAATTGAAATAAAATATTTGGATAATCATTTAAACAATTCAATACATCTTGCATGACTTGACGTTATTAAAAAATATTTTTGCGTTAACAAAAGATAATTTATTAAATAATTTCTCGAAATTATTTTATTATTTGTCTATTAAAGTAATTTTTTATTTTATTTTGTATTTTAAATTTATTTCTATGAATAATTTCCCAAATACTTTTTGATTTTATTAAACTACATTTTGTCCTGTGATCATTTGTTATTTTACTTGAATGAATTAACTCAAATAAAAAGTGATTTGCTTGGAGGAAAGGGCAACGGTTAAGTTCAGTCGAATTCTTTGTTATTAATATACAAAGTATATATTAATATTCACGATACATTCGGAAAGGGAATGATTCTACGTAAAAAGTACACCGAAAATATGGACTAAAATTTTTTCGAATAACCTTTCGTTACTGTTATTTTTGTTTAACCAGAAAAGAAAATAATTCGCTCACAAATAATATAACAATAATGATAGGAATCAAATCGTGAAATTGTTCTTGTTTATAAATTTCATTAGGAAGTCAAATATATAACTCAAAACTTAGAATTATCTACCTACACATATAAAAGGTGTTCAATGCAACTTTTATAAGTAACAATTAAATGATATCCAATGAAGTATAATATAGAAATATTTTTTTTCTATGACTGCACTTGAAAAATACTCTTGCCTCTTTTTTAAATGAAAACTTTTGGTTTTGATTATATCAGTCTATGTTCAAAGTCTCCACAAAAGAATATTAACTTATGTCTAACAAACCTATGGAGCAAAAGATATTACAGTCCAATTTTTGTTAAATTAGATCAGTATATCTGTCAGATGTTACAGAATATTACGTTGTTATAAATATTTGTCCAATTTCCTAAAAATTTTCAAACTCGTCTTTCTTCAGAAACAAAGCGTTAAATCAGAAAATATTATTCTTATTTTTCGATTTACTTTTTAGTATTTATGTAGAATTATCACCCGAATTGCTTTCTTATCACTTGGGACTGAAGCAGAAAACATTAAACAGAACAGCACATGCCAGCTCTTCACGTTTGCTATGTTTGCCGCAATTTAACTAACTCATCATCTGAAGCATTTGTTACTAAGCATTACTTCATGTTTATGAACTATCAAACTGAAATTATGGATTCGAATAGAATATGTATATGCACATATATAGTATATGCATTGCACGTATCCCATTTGTTTTTAATAAAATATTATTATATTGTTAGATTTATATTATATTATTATTAATAAAATATTATTTATTATTAGAGAAAATGCAGCATGTTTAGAATCAGCGGTATGAATAAAGAATGAAAAAACTATTCCTGGTCACAAATGTATATATGTTTTTTATTCTGATAAATTGTTAAACTTTTCCAAATATTCAAATTAGATTTTCAAGACACCTTTCTTTTCGAAATAAAATTATTGTAAGTTGTCATAGTATGCAATAACATTGGAAAATTATATTCATGATTAAGTCCATCACGAACATGAAAATTGAAGCTTCTTTTTTACAACGAATTCCTAAAGTTAGCACTGCTCCTTTTTATTGAATTTTATATATTATACTTAGCCATCGAAAATTCTAGAAATCGTAACATTTTCATCGTTATACTCGTATTTGCTTAAAAATTTCCGATAAAATTTCAAATATTTAAAATTCAATCTAGTCGCGTCCGCTGCACTGGTTTATGATAATATACAAACGTTCGAACAAAACTCGTGAGTTTACAATAAAGTGATGTTATTGTTTTTGCGCTGATGTAAAGAGGACTGTTTTTTCAATTTAATGCGATAATCTTCAGAGAGATCGAAAAGTTTTTGTCTTGAGCTGATGAAAGATTGAAGAAAAATCTCTTCTGTTCTCATTTTCCATCGACTTCGGATATTCATTGGCACCAAGATGAGGGATAATAATTAACATTTCTTGTCAAATCTACGTAAAGTGCGTTTAAATATTTTCGGAAACTTTCTCTTATAATACTATGTTATGATATTGAAGTTCGCATGGATAACTCGTCCCATCAGTTTCTAATCAGCGAGCAATGTCTCAATTTTTTTACTGTTTTTTTTCTTCATTAGTAACATAAGTCTCGGTTGTACCATAAATCAGAATGTAATTCGAAATTTCCGAATATAAAAAAAATGGCGAAAAGAATCAGTTATAGGATGTCATTATAAAGAGGAAGCTTCAATTTTCAGCTCCATCATAAATACAATCACGAAAAATATTTTTGAATTGTTACCATATGTGTGAGTATTTTATTAACACTTTATAGACGCAGTGGATTTATGTTTTCTATTAGAGACCTCAAGGGCGACTGTTACAGTTTCAAATATCACGAACAATAAATAATGTCCTTGATACTTCCGGATCTACGATTGACCTACGATCGACAACTAGTTGCCCCTATTGATCTTAGATGGCAATATTGTTACTGCCGAAATTACCGGTCTCCTAACGTCAATATTTTGAAAAGAAAAGCGTTTTTGACTCATAACATCATGTAATACTGTTGAAATAAAATGAAGGTTTATTGTTGTATGATTTTTTTTTACAATATAGCAACATAGCAAGTTTAAATATTTGGTGTCCTAATATTAATGTAAATAACTGTTAATTTATATTGAGTACAGCGTTTTAGAAAGTTATGGTATTTAATTCGTTAGACGTTTTGATCGCTGATCTGCGAGTCTGTTGCGACTACTGTTTTGCTAATCATTTTGGAGTTTGGATCCTCTGATCGAAGAGCTGCAAACTTGTTTCCCACCACAGACCGTCAGAAGTGTAGAATTGCTCTAGCATAACAAAAGAGGTGCATATATTGGATGGTTGTGGTCGAGGAGCTGCAGTAGTGGCTCGAGAGAATAAATCCGACGTAGACGATGCAACAAAGAAGATCGATCTTCTAACAATACCGATCAAGTATACGCATGGACTGTAATTGTCGTTCTCGACATTTAAAGTTGGTTAGCGCAAACAAATTTATATGAAACGAAGTAAATTTACCAGAGGCAAACTCACAAAGAGTGAATAGGACCGGACAGAGAGACAGAGAGAGCCAATTACCCTCAGAGCTGATGATTAATATATAAGGTGAGTGTATCATAATCCGATAAGATTAGTACTTGAAATATTGAAACCTTCAAACCTGTTGAAACTCGAAAAACTTTCTTGTTTCAAGGATTTGAAATGTTTCACTTTTTTTGTGATTCGAAACTATTGAAATTCTTTCGTGATTCAAAATTTAAATAAGAGAAGTATAAAATCAATGAATAAAAAATTATTTACAATGTGAATGAAGAATTTTCCGTATATATTTGAATGTTCGGTGCGAGATACTTCACGAACGTTTTTGTTTTTATAAATATAAGCAGACCGTAATTCTGGGAAAATAATGTAAAATATTCAAATCTCCAGAAATTATAATAAGAAATATTTTATTACAACATTTTATTGTACACCGACGGTATACTTTGAAAGACCTTTCTATAAATCCGGCATTATAGTCTACAAAAAAAAAAAGTATATTAGAATCAGGAAAAGTTGGAAAATTAGTGCTTCTAAACAAAAATTTGGCTTAAACATTTCAGCATATTGTTGTATTTTAGTTAAATTATTTTCTTTAGCTATTCTTTTCTCCAACTATGGACAACAAAAACTGACATAGTTGTGACGAGATATCTCTTCCACGGTAGCAAAATGATTAATAACAGTAAATGTGTACATTATTCCTCAAATTACATACAAAATTTATTTGAAATACATTAGAAATTGCATTAATAATTCAATTTATTACTTGAACAGTACAAATATTCCGTTATTAAATTCATATTGGAATTTATTTTTCTGACATGCATTTATTTTGCAAAATAAGATTTCGTTATTGCACAATATTTTTATTGGTTGCTGCATTTTTGATAAAAAATTATTCTTAATTCTCTATTCTCGTATGTTATTCGTGATATTTTGTGTTAAGTATAAACAAAGCATAATTGTTATATCTTTGTCTTAATAGAAATTTATTAGAAATTTTCGCTATTATAACATCTTATGGAATTTTTCATATATAATTTGCTACATTTGAAAAAAATACAGTTTCAAAAGTTTTTCTTTCTCCGATAGATTTGCAAAAATTATTTTCGCATTACGATATTAATCCATGCAAATATGTGATAATATTTTGTTAAAATATTATCGCAGATTATTAACTGAAAGAGTTATCATATAATTATACTGGATCTTTATTCTATGTTTGTAATCTTCCTAAATTTAAAAGAATTATTCTCTGTTATGATAGTAATCTATTTACAGATGATAATATTGGTGTTATGCCGTTAATTAATGAAATTACTAAATAGGAACCACTTCCTTGAGAATTAGTAATTTGTACCATTTTTAACAATTTACTATTATATTTTTAATTATCGCTCTTCAATGCGTTGTTATTAGTATTGAACGATTTTTCTTCGCTATATTCAGAAAACTGATATTGTAGACTGAAAAGGTTATTCCTTAAAGGCTATTTTCCAACCTTTACCACGAGATAAATGAAGAAATAGTCCAAAGTGAACAAACTGGAAACGATATCCAGCCTATCGCTACCCTAACTACCTCTATGTCTTTACTTTCGAAAAAGACTTTGTTTATGCAGATACTCTTACAACAATAACAAACCATTATCGGTACTGCTTCCTCTACTCTGTTGTATACATCGTGTTAATATTCGTCGGAATGCATTATATGTCATATAGGCCAAAGTTAGAACTGAAAAGCACGCTTGCTTTGTGGAACGCATTCCTCGCAGTATTTTCCAGTTTTGGATTTCTTAGAATGGCAACGGAAATGTATCACACATTAAGCAATTATGGATTTTATCATAATATTTTTAGTCCTAGGTAATTACAGTTTCGTATTTTACTTTAGATTCTAAAATATCTTAAGCAGAATAATATATAAAGATTAAAGTGAACACAAAGGAGAGCTACATCACAATAATAATGTTTCGAGATATTAACTCTCCAGAGACCGCATTTGCGTTGACAGGTGCATGTAAGATATAAATAAAAACTCTAATTCTAAGAAATTTTTTAATCAGAAATTATCGAATTTACGTATACTGCAATTGTGTTTATGTATAATACAAAGTCTGGTCGAATAATACATAAAATTGAGAACGATATAATTTGTTATGGAAAAATAAGAAAAAGATATAGAATAAAATTTTTTGATTTGAGTTTTTGAGGCCTTCAAGCAGATCGATTATTTGTATTTTTATATTTTTGCGTAAATAAGAAACATTTATTTTCTTAAAAGTAGAAAGAAGTTACAATTAGAAACATTTATTCTTTTCCGTAAATATTAAAGTTATGAAAAACAGATTTCAAACGAAATGTTGTGGTCTAAAGAAATCTAAAGTAGAAACTTTGAATTATTCGGTGAAGATAAATCCTAAAAGATAGATATAAGATACTAGAGTACTAATTAATTGGAAATAGTAGTTTATGTTGTCCCAGTCACGTACATAAATATGAGACACTTAATGTATTGAAACTTATTTTTAGTGGTCTCCGTTAATGAAAATAATTTGAAAAAAATACTAGTTTGAATTCATGATTGAAACTTTCTGAGTGTATATGAAATATTTTGTTACTTTTAAGTTTCGTATTATTTTCAGTAAGATAAAGGAATTATATATATTATATATCTTCTTCATATTCAATTTTTTAAATATTTTTATTCTAGATTCTGTATTTTATATGTTTATACTTTATTGTTTATTTCACAAGGTCAATCACGTAATTGAATACCTCAGTTGTTTTGAAGATATGAAAAAAACTTTGTTAACAGAAATTGTCTACAGACGATCAAATAATATGGAAAGAATAATAATTTTTGTTACATTGTTAAAGTTTAGTAACTTTTTGCAATTTTGGCTATTTTGCTAACATTTCTTTAAGAGGAGATTTATTTTATCAAATAAAGTTAAAAATTGTGAAGATTTCAAGGTAGTCTTCACTTTCTTAAATGGAATGACATACTGTTTGCTCTATTAATCGAAATCTTTATGAAAATAGCGCGATATTTTTATAAAATACTAATTCATGTGTTGAAAAATTATGAATTTAGTGATATTTTAAATTTAATTTCATAAAGTTTGTGCACGAAAAACGAAAACTGTATGGATACAAAAATATTATCCATATTTCTCTTTATTACATTTCGCAGAATTGAATTTAAAAAATATTTCCTGAATTAATGACATCTTCTACGTTTATAAAAAAATAACTTCATCAATTTATGGAGCAAGAAATGTAATATTCTATTTAAAGACTAGAGGTAATATAGGCATGATCTTGAATTCTACTATTCAGCTATTACTTGTTATAGTGTTAGCGATTCACTCGTTACTATAAATTCACATCATTCGGTAAAAGACGGTGAAAAAAACTTAAGATTTTTCGCAAACATTTAACAATTTGTACATTATATTTTATTGTTGATAATCATTTACTTTGCTCCAGCGAGGTTATAGTCCCTTATTCACTTTCTGTCAATCTCGGATGCTAACTCGTGTGCCTGTTTTGGTCATTGTTTGAGAAACAAAAAGTGGTGGCATGATCTTGAAGGGTTTGAGGAAGTATAACTATATCGTTTTTATTTTTGATTATGACGAGGATGCTGGAAGGATGTAGGATTTGTGGGTATGGTGAGGAAAGATTGTTCGTTTCGTCTGAGTTGTTGCCTAGACTCATCGGTGGGGCTGATGGCAGCGACTCCTTACCCCAGACACTTGTTATAACTACTCGTTAGGCTGGACGGTCACCCTAGCAGTGTTCCGCACTCTGCTTAACGTCGAATATTGCTAGACTTCGACGCTAGGCGCACAGCCACTTGCGGCTTGTATAAGTATCGGTGTGCGAGACATGTACTGCAGGAAATATAGGCCGCTACGATACCTAACCCAAGTGTTAATTTAAAAATTTAAAAATTTAAATTCACTATGCATTGCAAAAAGTTGTAATGAATTCGTAAAATATCGATACAGCTTTTTCTGATGTACGTGTACATATATACAGTAGAATGATCTTGTTAGTTACTAGCTTCACATTTCGGTACTAAAAATTCGACAACACTGTAATGGGTTTCAAATATCATGTTGCTAGCTCAATATTCACTAATTCTTGAACTCACAGTTGTTTAAACGTAAAATGCGCTAAGAAAAACCACTGATTTTTCAATATGTCGTTATTTGAAATCCTGAAACATGAAGTCCCATTTAATGACAAATCTATTTTATTCCCAGTCATTGTTAATAGTTAATATTTTCTCAGAAATAATGTTTCATATTATATATTGTATCGACATGTTAGTTACATATTAGATCATTCTAGTTATATATACTAGATGACCTGTAGGGCGAAGAAATGCGTGAATGAGGAAAAATAAGAATGTGATGCAGCACAACGTTGGTGTTAAGCGCTTTTCTTTTTGAAAAAAGGATAGTCGAGTGAGTTGCAAAACGAAGTCGATTGGAGTTGTGAGAAAGCGTCGAGAGAGAGTTGTTTAGAAAAGTCGATTGTTTTGTTTAATGAATATATTTGAGTCGTTAGTCTGTGTCTTGTCTAATTATTTATTGTTTAATCATCGTTATTTAATGAACGTCAAAATTTGTAAGAGACAAAAGAATAACGAAGTATGATTGCACGTCGGTCCATGCCGGTAGTGTTCTGTTCTCGTCGTCGTGCAAGCATGCCCGCGTGAGTTTCGTAAAGGTGATTGGTGATATAAACGAGGCCTAAGATATTATTTTTCTCTTAAAACTTGTGATCGTCGGAACCAAAGTTATGTATAGATATTTTATAACCAAAGAATAAATTAATCAAAAATATCTCTACGATATATATCTATTTTTTATTAGTTTTTTATTCGTTTTCTCCTCGTATTTTCGTTAATTTTTCTCTAAAGTAATATTTAAATTAATCAATGTAAGCTTCGAAGCGTGAAATATTATTTTAATTATAAATATTATATAATTATATAATATGCCTTTCATATAATTTCTAACACGTCTTAAATAATTATTATTTCAATTAATAATTCCCATTCGTATAAAGTAATTATTTTTAATATAATTGTATGTATAGCTATCAAATAAAATAAATTTTCAAATAGTATTTTATTTCAATAAGAATATTTTAATTATTATTTCAAATTTTTTATTTTATTGTTTCAATGTTTATTTCAGATGTACCTATACTGCTTTTTAGAAAGAATGGGCGACGTAATTGGTATTGTCGACTAACAGACTTGAATATTTATGCAGGATTAGAAAAATTTAAAGATAAGATATAAAAATTTGGAATAACGAACCATTTTTATTAACAAATTATTTTTATTTTAAAAATAATATAAGGAAAGTAAGTTCACTTTATGTCCGAACCAAATAAATGATTGCAAATAATTTTTATTTGAGTTAATTCATTCAAGTAAAATAAATGATCGCAGGACAAAATTTATTTAATGAAATCAGTCAGTACTTAGGATACTTTTGGGAATATGCGTTGACGATGGTCGAGTGTTTGTTAAATTAGATTGTACTTACGGACTTGTACTATTTTCTGGCAACTAATTTTAGCAATTACTTTATGGGACTAACGGTGCTGCATTCCGAGTGTGCGTCCCTCACATTATATTTAATGCTCCAGGCCATTAGGATAAAGGACAGAGGAATGCATTCCCTACAATATTACTTGTGCAAATAAAGTTAAAATAGAAAATGAAATAAAATATTATTGTATTGGATAGTCAAATAATAAAATAATTTCAAGAAAAACAATCTCTTATTCAAATAAACTAACGCAAAATTTTTTCTAAATAATATCTAAATAACATCAAGCCAAGATCTATTAAATTATTTGAATAGTTTACCAAATATTTTCTTGCAATAATATTGAAGCCTGTTTTTATGCGACATCTTACTCTCCTGCGACATACAATAACGTGATTTGTTTGTTTTTACATATCATTATGAACATCGTAAAGTGACGCCGGGGTTTGTTATTGTTCTTTCGAATACGCAATAACGATATCGCATATCGCACGAGAATCGTCGTATAAAAACTCTAATAACCTACGTTATGACGATATTTATCATACGCATATTACAATACAACAGTCAGTAGAAAAGGATAACAGAAGTGATCGATTATGAGTTCGTATATATGACACGCAATACTAACTGAATCGTATAAATGAAATTCAATATAATATTCTATTAAATTCATGCAAAGGCTATTTTATTTCTATTTCTACATAATCTTTTTTCTGCCTTTATAATAATAATAAAATGTATAATACTAAACTACAATTAAATTAACGCTTAGCATTAATTACGAGACATGAACATACATATATATATATATATGCATGCAAATTGTTATATTTTAACATAGTCAGTGATGTTAACATAAGTGTTTATTTATATCGTTTAATTAGATTCGTAGGATTATATGTACATATATGTATTTGCATAAAAATCCGTAGTCTAATTACAATTTAATGCTTGACTACAAATGAATTGACAATTAGTTACTTCTTCACGTAACAGTAATTTATTTCTCTACATAACACTCTTGAATTCATTTGCACACACGAAAACTTGTCAGGGAATAGATTTAGTTTATATAATTCATGTTTATATATTAAGTATTCATGTTCAAATTAGTAAATTCAAGCTGCAAGAGTTCTAATTCAAATTTAGTTCATATTTTAGGAGTTTTACTTTACCTACCTTTGCTATACCTTTATTACACCTTTATTACATTTACTTGTTTCTAAATGTTTCACTTTATCGTATAACGAACGTACATTAATATATTCTATGCACGTATTCTTTTTTTCCTATTTTGCAATTATAAATTTTTAAATTATGGAAATATATGTAATAGCAAAACAGCATATATGCAAAAATAGACTTCAGAGGTCATTGACATACATTATAATTAAGCAGGGTTTTATTTTTTTATACATATTAACATATGACGTATTAAGGTATAAAAAATATTTAAATTGCTTTTTTTCAATTTTGTAGAAATATATGGTATCTTACATGTATTGACAAATGGTGGACTATTTAACATTTGCCGCTATCGTGTGAGAAAGTTTAATATTAAGTATTTTTATAGTTTTATTTTCTATATCATTATGTACTTTTACATGGTCTACGTGACTTTGTATTTTATTATATTTGTATGATTCTTAAGGAAATTCTCGAGTGGTGTCGATCCTATTTCTCTGCTTATATGCATGGTTTGAAGGACCACACATTGGTGTAGGAAATGAATGAATGCAGCGTATCTTGCCTGGTTAATAGGTCTAACCCGATGGCTTATGATACGCGATTCCTGTTTGATTCACAAGCGGTATACAATGACTGATGTCGATTTGTATCTACGCAAGTGATGAAACTTTGAGTGGTAAGATGGTTGGCACAAGGAACACCTGAATTGACTGCGATCTGATGATTCTGAAATGATTTGAAAAACTAGTCTTTTTTTCTTTCTTTTTTTTTGCTTGTGGTTGATTTAATTGCAATGCTTGGGATTTGGTAACCCTTTAACTTGCATAAACAGATGTATTTGTTCGGTGAATGCTTCTCAAGAGAAACAGAATTTTTTATTATTATTTAATTAGATATATTGCCTAGGCGGCTTAGGATGGCTTCCGGTTTACAATGAGTTTACATCTTTCTTATTTCTACTTCTATAGCTAATCGTTAATGTCTACGTCTTATGAATCTAATTTGTCTTTTGCTCATCTTTTTGTAGGAACTATAAGTAAAAGTAAAAGTAAAAAGTAAAAGTAAAACAAAAGGTAAAAGGTACTACAATGTGAAAAAAGTTTCTACTGTCCTTCCTCCCAACCCCTCTATCCTCTTCCCCTCCACCTGTTTGACTCTTCTGTGTTTCTTCATTTTCTTTCCCGCTGTATTCTCTTCATCTGCTCTAGTCCTTCTCCGGTCCCCCTCAGCACTTCTTTTATTCTCAAGTCTCCTCTTGTGGCCTCACATCTTCCTATCACATAGCCTAACGTCTCCTCTTCCTCTTTGCATATTTTGCACCTTCTACCTTCCTCCTCTCTCCAGTGTTGCCTTCCTCTAACTTCGTTGCCGCATCTGAACCTTGCTATCAGGCTCCTTTCTTCCTTTCTCATCCTCTGTTTTAGGTATTCTGGCCTTTCTTTCGTTATAATTTCCTTGTAGTGTGCGTTGTACTTCGACTCTTCGATTTTTCTTCTCCTACTTTCCCCTTCCACCTCGTCTTTTCCTCACTCTCTTTGCAACTCCTTCTGTTTTTCCTTCCTCTTCCTCTCTAACTCTTCCCATTCAGTCCCCACCGATTCCCTTTTAATCCTCTTCTCCTTTCTTCCCATCTACTTAGCTTTTTCTTCCCCCTCTGCCTTTTCATCTCCCTTATGCATTTTTTCACTAACTTCTTGTCTGAACTTCTTGTTCCTTCTTCATATTTGAACGCTCTCTTCACTGCTTTCGTTCGTATTTCCTCCTCTTGTGTCTCTCCTCTCAAGATGTGGTTTGGTGTGACCACCTTGTCCAATGTTAGGATCGGCTTCACATAACTCCTCTTGATAATGTCCAATCTTCCTTCATTATTCCAGCCCCAGATTTCTACCCCGTACATCACCACACCCTTCACGAATATCTTTATCCTTCTTTCGAAGTCTTCCTTGAACAACCTTTCTTGAATGTGCCACGTTCTTTTCATCGCTACCGCCGCTTTTCTTATCCTTTCCTGTATGTGTTTCTCTGCTTTTCCATTCTTATCCACTATGTAGTCCAGATATTTCGTCTCCTTTACCTTCTCTAGTTCCTCTTCTCCCTACCTCCATTCTCTCTTTCTCCTTCCTCTTCCTCTGCTCCTTTCGAAGATCAGCACCTTAGATTTCTCTGTATTTACAGTCAGGCTTTTTTTCTTTACATACTTCCTAAATCTTCTCAGCATCCCCTTCATCCCCACATCTATCGTCGCTACAAGCACAATGTCATCCGCACCTTCTCTCTTCTTATCACAACTCCTCCCTCCTACACCTTGCTCATGTCCTCTTCTAAGTCTGACAAAAATGCATTAAAAAGGATTGAGCTTAGCGGGTATCCTTGTGTCGCCCCTCTTGTTGCCCAGAATTCTTCTGTTCTCTCCTCCTCGATCTTCACCATGTTGCCAGTTTCTCTGTATATTTCTGTTATTCTTCTCCTTAAATTCCCTTTCACTTTCATTTCCTCTAATTTTTTCATCAGAGCTCTCCTATCGACTTTGTCGAATACCGCTTTTAGGTCTACGAAACAGGCAACCAGCCCTCTTTTCTTAGTTCCTTGTTAACTATATAGTTCAGGATATATATGGCATCAATGGCTCCTCTCCCCGCTCTGAACCCAAATTGCCCATCCGCTAATTTCCCCTTTATGTCCTTCTTCACTCTGTCATTGAGGATGCTTGTATATACTTTGTATGCCGTTACCAGTAGTGTTATTTCTCTATAGTTTTTGGCCTCGTCTTTCTCTTCTTTTTTGAATATGGGGCATATTATCCCATTTCTCCCATCCCGTGGTATTCTACTCACCATCCATATCTTATTGAGTAGCTTGAGGAATACTTCTCCTACTTCCATAGGCATGAGCCTCCATTCCTCATTTTGTATTTCGTCGCATCCTGGTGCTTTCTCTCTCTTTAATTTGAGCAGCTGTTTTATTACTTCTTCCTTTGTTATTCTCTCGCTTTCCATTTCTTTCTCCTCTTCATTGTGCTCTTGTTTTATCCTGCTTTCCTGCTTGTCCTTGTGTCCTTCCAGTAGTTCCATGAAGTGCGACTTCCATTTTTTCATTTCGTTACTTTTGTCTATTCTTTCCCTTTGTTTCCTTCCGCCATATCTGTTTATGTATTTCCACGCTTCACTTTCCGTCTTGATCATCCTTACCTTTTCTTCCTTCCTCCTTTCGAACTTCTCCCTTTCTTTTTTGCACCACTCTTTGTATTTCTTTCTCTTACCCCAGAGAAAGTTTTCTTAAATCCTTTCTTAACCCTCTTTTTCTTTCCATTCACTCCTTACTGTGCCGTGCCCTATCTCCCATCTTCCAAACTTCTACTTCCTTTACCTTTTTCCTTACCGCTTCGTTGATTTTCTTCTTTAATGCCTCCCATATACATCCCACGTCCTCCTCTTCTACCTCTCATTCTTTGCATCGGCTGTGATATCTCTCTGTCCATTCCTTCGACCAATCTGCCGTTCTTATCACTTTACTCTTCTTCGTCCTTCCTTCCTTGTCTTCCTCTTTTACGCGTTTTTCTCCTACCACCGCTTCCAGTGAGAAGTGATCCGACTCTGTCCTCTCTCCTTCTCTTACATCTGCCATCTCCTCAAATAATTCTGTATTTCCATTCACCAGATCGATCACTTATGTCCACAAGAGACAGTATGATATAATGGTTGTGTATTACTGGGTGAGCAGAAAAAATTTCAAAAAACTTGCATATCATTATTGGTTTCTGTTGATTAATTTATTCTTTGGCTGTAGAGCATCTATTCATAACTTTGGCTTCGACGATCACAAGCTCAAAAGAAATACAATACCGCATGCCACATTCATACCACACATCACGGCCACAAAAAACGCGAGCACGCTTGCATGACGACTCCATGAAGAACAAAAGACGATCGTCCTCGACCGATGTGCAATCATATACCGTCGTTCTCTTGTCCATTTTTGGGTTTTGTCTCTGTTCAGTGACAATTGCGTGTTTAGATAACTTTTTCTTGATTTGTAGTGGAATAATGTAAACGTAGTAGTTTCCTGTTTGACTGATGAGTGGGTTCTCATATCTTGTGTAATGTGCGGTTTCAAGTAATGTAGTGTGAATTCTTTGAATTGTTTGAATGTTTGGAATTTCGTGTACGCGGATCGGGGTGTCATACGGTTGGTTGAGGATGATATGCAGGAATTCTTCGCACCTTATTAATGCGCGACTTTGCTGCTGCAGCTCAGATTTGACGGCCGCATGTTATTATTAGCCTAACGTACATCTTATATAGGCATAGTTTGATATTTGTTTTGAGACTGCTGTTCCTGTGGAATAGCAGGTATAGTCTTCTGAGTGCAAGAATAGCTAAATTTGCTCTTTCGCAGTCGCTTGGGTCCAAGTGACTTCAGCATCTAGTAATACGGCAAGGTACTTGACCAAGGAAGGAACCAAGGTATATTATGTCCTGCAATGGAGTTTTGATTTGTGGGTTTGGATCTCCTATTTTTGAAGGCAAAGGCTCGCGTTCAGACTGGGTCGATTTTTAGTTTCCAGTTTGTGAAGTAATTTTGGAGTTGATCAAGGTATGCTGGGATGAACTTGGTTGCGTTTGTCATGATGAGGCGAAGATGGCGGTGACGTCTCCTTAGACCGCTAAGTGTGAATTTTGAGAGCATGGAATATCGTTTATGTAAATTGTGAATAGCAGGGGGCTGAATATGGAAACATTCTCTTTCGGAAACTGCACGACCTCCACTTTTTGTGACAAATTAAAAGAACACCTTCACATTGACTTTTTTAACAAAATCATAACGACGACTTTTCAATGAAGTAATGTAATTGTGATGTCGGACGATTGTTTATTTAATCCCCAGAGTTATCGTGGTGATTTGGCGTATTGCGATACGGGTTGTGCTGTACTGAGAACCTGAGCGAAGAAAGAATGAATATGTGTGAGAATGTACTAATTATAAGCTATGTAACACCATCTCCGGTATTCCGTTGCTAAGCGATAGTGGACGCTGCGGAGTCATAACACACCATCGTTAACTGATGTAATAAAAGAGGGTAAAAGTCGGTCAGTTCAATTCATTTCTACTTCAGCTTCAGTTCAGTCCTACTTCTAATTTCAAAAGAGTTGAAAGAGAGTTATCGTCGAAATCCGCGCAGTTCCAATTGCTCTATATCCACATATGTATCAACGTGCAATTTGTATTTCTATATATATATGTACAGTTTATAATGAATTTAGTGTTAAGTTTTGTAGGAACATTAATTAAGAATACACGTGTGTGTGTGTCAATACAAACACACACGCACGCACACGCACACACAAACACTCTATACAGTGTCACTTCATTATCAGCTAAGCTACAGGTGAACTTTGCGATTCCACTGGAACATCATCTCTGACTTCTAACGTACAGACTGTAGAACATCGCGACTTCCGATTAGTATCGGACGTAGAGTTGAGTCAAAAGGTTGCATCTCGTCACTTAACCCGGATAGTTAGCACTCAGTTTCCCCGCTGGCTAGAGGTGACAGTAATAATATAAAGTAATGTTTAACTGTAGAGGATTCGTCGTAGTAATCGTTATCGTTAATCAGTTAATCATTGTCAAAACACATCGGTAATTTTAATTAACCTTTATAATTTAAAATCAATTAATCAGTAATTTTTAGATTAGTAAGTGAATTTAGATGTTATTACGATCTGTAATCTCTTATTCAACTTTTCTGCACGAGAAAAGTTGAAGTTTTATTTTCTTTGAAGTGGAAAAAATCTCATTTGAACAAGAGTACTTATTCTGCTTGAGAAAAGTAAAAGTTGGGGCGAGTATTAAAATATACAACCTTATGGAGTATGAATGAGAATTTGAAGTTGAAGCATGAATTATTCAATGAAGTTAAAGCTTGGTTTGAGTTTAAATATTTATGTACAGGAAATGTGGGAAAATTTGGGAAGTAATATTTTTTTTAAATTGTTAGTAAAATAAAATAACTGCATAAAAATGATGATTTGTTTTCTCTTCTGTTCTGCCTTCGAAACGTTAAGTAACTTTAATTAAAAATTATCCGTATTTTTAATTATATTTATATTTTATTCTATTTGTTAAAAGTATATAATCCAAAACAACATAACTATTAAAGCTGTACCTTTTCAAAGTTTATATGTTAATGTACAAAGTCAGTTTGAAAAAAAGATTTAAACATTAAAAACGATTTAAAATTTAAAAATTAGATAAATATTCGTTCATATATAAAAGTTTCATTTTGACATCGGCATCTACACGGAGCATCTAAGGATACTCAGAGCTAACTATATTATCTATAATTATAACATCCGTTCGAGGATTAAAATTTGTCCATTTATTCCCAAATATAGTTCAAACAAATAGAGAAATAAAGAATGTTTACAAATAATACAAGTATTTACAAGTAACAAAGTATTTTTAAGATACACCACTGACAAGTATTCTTCAAAAAAGTTTCACAAAATTTGTACGTGCGTCAGTCAACTTTGAGCCTATCGTCGATCTCATTTTTCTTTTCTACTTTTTTCTCATGTTTCTCGAGCAAATAATTCTGTATGAAAAATCTAGCAAAGAGAATGAAATAACTGAAGTATATCAGCAGACCGATTTGGGCGTTATGCAGTGTAACAGAACATTCAACTTCACCGCTTTTTGCATAATTATAAGCTATAATAGTTATGAAGCAACCCCAAATCATTTGCAGGATCTGTAACGTGGTGATCGTCATGGTTATCCACTTCGGTGTATTGAATCGCATCGCTTTCAAAGTATAATACGAATACATCCAGGAGTGAATGAAAAAGTTTATCGTGCCGTTCCATCTGGAGTAGGACGTTGTCTCTATAAAACATAACCACGAGTAAAGTAGGACTGTGACGTGATGGTACCAATGTAGAAACATCAACGGCTGCTTTCGTAGTATGATGAACACCGTGTCGCCAAATTCCACGAGCTTTGATAGGATGAACATTAACGACCAGAAATTCATGACTCGATCTTGTGTGATACTGAAAATTATATTATTTTTATCATAAATTAATATTTAAATAATACTATTGTATATTTTACATTCATGTGATACACTGTGATTCTCAACAGTTCAAGTTTTTAGTGTGTACTAGAGCATTGTATGAATAACTAGTAATAAATAATTAGTAATAATAGTAATCAATAATCAATAATAAAGCAATTGGTTTAATTAGTTGAAGTTGAGAGAGATTAATATACTGCGACATATTGAATAAATATATAAATGGATGCAAGTTTAAAACTGAATATATATTCTCTTAGGTAAAAACCTACAGGTTGGATCACTATCCAAATAGAATCACCTAAATAACTTGATTGTTTTCAGAGATATGGATAAACTTTTTTAATAAAAGTTATTTAGTAATGGGGATCCATGACATGGTAGTAATAATTTTTTGTAGATGAAGAAATTTTGAAAATTTTAAGGTCATCTTCACATTTATATATAAACGTAATGATATATTTTGTTGGATACTACGTAGCACCGGTTGCTATGTACTCATCAGTATGGATACGAACGAAGACTGCTGGTTCGAGACACCGTTTATCTCATCAAAAGTATTGCGAGGCCCATAGTGAAGAGCACGTGCGAAACATATATTGTAAACCTCTTTGTTAATTCTATTGTAAAATATAGAATATATATTAAAGTACTTATTTTATCCTTTTGGTAAATTCCATGGATACCTAATTCACCATATTTTTTGATTCATTAATCGTTGCATATGTTATAAAAAAGTATTAACTTATGTATGTCGAATTCTAGTTTAGGTGATATTTTAATGTCTGTTTCGGTTTATTCACTTACGTACATAATATGTTACTCACAATTCAGTTCAATGTGTTAATAATACATAATGAAACTCAGAAAATTTTGAATCTATACAACTGATTTTAACAGTAGTGCTTGAAATAAACAGAATAAATAATGATAGAAAAAAGCCGAAATGTGTTTTTAGCATCCCAAGTAATAAAATATTATTTTTAAATACAACTTTAAGAATTTATGGTGACAATTACAACATTTCATTTTTAAAAATACATATAACTTAAAGTAGAATATACTGTTTGCTATTCATTATTTTATTACTTAGTATTTTAAACACGAACGGAAATATTACTTTGAGTGAAGACATTATTTTGTAGTGTCATTCGTCTAAGTGTTTATTCTTTCAAATTAAAATATATTCAAGCTTCACAAATGCATTACGCATGTAATACTGTAAAATAATTATATACATAATAATAATTGTATGAGAAGATATACAAATTCTTATATTCATCATATATTATATATAAAAACATAAACATAATATAAATAATTTAATAAAAAAATAATTATACATGGGTTTATATTTTATTTATAGTCATTTAGTGACGAATTTTTAATACTCTTTGTCGCGTGCCGATTTAAACTCGGCGTATGAAGAGCGTGAAGCAGATCGGTGGCTTGCTGACTTTCAACGTTAATGAAAGTCAGCTGTTTCAAATAAGAGTTGGTTTGATGTTGGAATGGTAAGATTAAGGAGTGTGGTTGTCGTAAGAGTTTGAATTCGTTAATGATAGGATTTGTGAGTAGGTTACTTCGAAACTTCTGTGTGTACTGCGTGATTGCAAGAAAAACATTGACTGCTTTCCTTGTGCGTTCGTCTTATATATTTGCAGGCTCTATTGTTACGGGATTAGGGAAATGTGCTAGTTGTTACCAGATGTGCGCAAGGTCGGTCTCGAAATGTGTCCTTCGCGATCTATTGGATTTATGGATGGTGTAGAAAAGTTGCGAAAAGGACATTCACCAAGCCTTAGAACTGAGAGTCGGGCATGACTCTGACAATGAACTAAAGGACGAAAAAACATAAAGTACGGTCAACTCCCTGCCGTGGAAAATAGTGAATCTGAAGATTTTGTTCTTGGCTCGATGAATTGATTTTTCGCATCTCCTTTTTTGAGATTTGTTTTATGATGGGGATGGCAGAGCTTACCGAGTCTTGGAATTGGTAGTCCAGTATAACTACAATAGAAAATAGACGGTAATGAAAGGTATAAAATATGGTCAAGGAAAATCCCTGCCGTCAAGAAATCAGAATTTGGAAATTTGCTTTCCCTGGCTCGATGAGTTTGTACTTCACGATATGAACCCCACTTCTATTGTGTCTGGTAAGGCCGAACACTCTTGTTACTTACAATAAGCAATGAACATTTCAAGTTAACTTCAAAATGTGAATCACACAGAAATAAGATTATGCATACATTAAAAGACTAGATTATACATATCGGTTTACAACATAAATAAAGTTTCAGTTCTTGAGTGATTAGAGATTTTATCTTTTTATTGTAGTTATCAGTTCTTTACTCTTTTGTCAGATTGATACCAACAAACTAAAATAAGGAACGAATGAGCATTAAAATTAGAAATGAGTTCGAAATTAATTCTTAAATTCCTGAATCTCGATTCCAAAATTTTGTCAAGTTCTCTAAACTTGAATTATGAAGCATGCAGTATTGATTTACTTTGTACTGGAATTATCACTTTTATATAAATTTTCAGTTTTACACAGTTAAACAAAATACAAACAAAAATGTAACAACATATATTAATACAGATTCTTGTTTAAAGACAATAATATGCGTACTTTTTCTGGAATTTATTTACTTGTACTTGTATGTTGACTATAGTGCCCGATGTGCTAGTATGTATTTCAGATACAGAAATTTAATGGTGGTCTAATAAGAAATATTTTTAATAATTTCTTTAGATTCGGGTATATTTATTGTATTATCATTATTGCATATCTGCTCACATTCTCAAAAATGAAAACCAGTCGAGCGTTCGCGATTTATCTCACACAAAACACTTAAGATACATCAAATTACTCTTCATTTATTGGTTCTATATATTTTTTTCTAATGCTGGTGTGAGTCCTATCTATAATTTTATATTATTGTAGTTTTCAAGAGCGATTTAAGATATTCCGATTCGACCATCAGAGTGTTTATAGAAGCAAATTGCTAATTATATTGATTTGTTTTCCGGCTCATCAAAGAATTTCAGACAATGAAATTTGTAATGTAACAAAATTATAAATGTAATAATGTAATTACTAATGTTATGATGTAATTGTTTAATTTATAATCTGTGTCTTCACTCCCCAGAATACATAAAATCACCCCATTTCTTGTATTATAGGACATCTACTCTTTAGAGTTTAAATAAGAAAATAAATTTTTCTTATCTTTATCGAGAGTATCGAAGAATTTCCAACAAAATATTTTTGGATATCGAAGTTTCGAGATTTCGAGTGAAAGTTTATCCAACAATCTTATTATTTCAATGAAAATATAAGTTAAGAAGTAAAATATCAATGTAAGATTACCTGTTAAAACAAATACTATGGTAAAATCCATAATGGCGTAATACGTGAGACATTTCCGATCCCATCCGAATAAATCCAAAAATGGAAAACAATGCAAGCAATGCATTCCATAAAATAAGCGTACTTCTTAGTTCGAATCTTGATCTATTCGACATGTAACGCTTTCCAGCGAATGTCAATGCGATGTACATGGCAGAGCAGTAAAAACATTTCGGGTAGTACCTTCTTATTGTTGTTAGAATATCCTGGTATGCAACGCTATTTTCGAAATTAAAGACATACGAGTAATTGGGTATAATTTGTTTTACTTTGTTCATCTTGAACTAGCTATTCTTCTTTTCACTTCTTTGATTTCAACGATTCAACGGTTCAACGGTTAGCATCTTCAATCCAGCATACCAATTTACTGCAAGTAAAACAGAAAGGCTAATGAATATAATTTGTTTAAATGTAATTGTAAGGTAATAAACAATGACAAAATTCACAAACAATAATAAAAAAAAGCATGAAAATACAAAAAGACGAAAGGAAGTTCTATTTGTTGTTGATGAGGACACTGTAAGTAAAACAGTCAAGTCAAAACAAAACATTGGAATAATGTGATTTAATATGCTTAAGTAAAAATGTTCGAGTTTTGAATGTCATTGGTAGAGTCAGTCATAAAAGTTCATGTACATTCGTCGAATTTAAAATATTTAAATATTAAAACAAATAAAGAAGTTGGTATTTTATGCATTTTATGGGTCCTTACCAACTTTTTGTTTAAAATTAGATTTTCCCTTGTATCTTTTTTCTGTATTTTTACTAATTTATTTTTACATCGGAAAGATGAAGACGGTTAAGTAAAAATTTATTTCTCGTAAGAAATACTTAAAATGCCACTACTATTCTTCTCTATATGACCAGATTACTTTTAAAACATTTAGTTTCAATATTCAAAATAATTTTATAACCATTCATGTTATAACCACTTAATAAATAAAGTGTTGCAAAGAAGGAGAAAGATGTTTGAAAGTAAGCGGTAATGTTAATAGTGATGATTAGACTGTGCATATATATATGCATTTAACGATAATAATATTTATTAATTTGTCATATTTGTCAATGTGTTGCAGAACCAGTATTATGAACGGAAATATGTCGTTAATGGTATTGCACAATCGATAATTGTTTTAAGATATTTCGTCCACGATAGCGAAATCAATTATTAATAATTAAATAAGTAATAATTACTTGATAATTATTAGTTTTTTAATTAAGTATTTTAAGTTTAATTTAGTAATTAAGATTATTTAAGGTGTTCAAAAAAATTAGTGCCAAACTTCATGAGCATATAGTACTCACAAAGATAAACAAATACATGGATCGAAGAATTATTAATTTCGGAGTTATTAAATTTTTTTTTCTACTTTAAATCTATAATAGCGATATAACAGATCCTATGCCTTCTTCGTTCAATCTGGAAGAAATAAAACTATGTAAATAAACGCTTGTTGTATAAGCTTCTTGGAAGAGACAGTTATGTAAATAAGCACATCTATTAACGTCATTCACTGATCGTATTCAGAGAAATGTGCTTCGTGCTCTTGCACTAAAAAATGTTGTCACGTTGCACTAAAAATTCTTGTGAAGTAATAACAGATATGCCGGAGATCTTTCAATGCGTACGTGTATTTATGAGAGAACATGCAGAAGTGTGTACCGAAATGTACAAGCGATATGTATCTATTTCATTACGATATGAATATAATATCTTAGTGCCGAAATCATCTCCATGTTTATTAAGACTATTTTGCTCGTTTTGATCACTACTATACATTCCTGAAGTGTGACACGAACATTTTTGTAACTTGAATTTATTATCATATATGTATAATAGACAAGACAAAATTTATAACAAGTAATGCCGAATTTTATGCATGTATAGAAAAATCTGAAAGTACACAAAATACACACAATGAACGTTCCTACGGATTCGCAATTTACGATTGAGTATTTTGAAATTTACATTAAAGAAACAAAATCAAAGTAACGAATCATTTCGTTTTGAAGACAAGATTATTCTATTGAGCAGTAAACTAGACAAAAATGTGCTCGGAGATGTTTACATGTTCAAATAAAAAAATTATGAATACTCCTATATAAGAAAAGTAAATACTTCAATTTTGCTGTATTAATTAGAGATATATAATCAAAATTTAGTATTCAATATTTAAGCATCAGTTTCATATTGAAATATATATTATTATACCATCAGTTTGGATACAATTAAGCTTTTCTTATAATATACATCCATATAATAAAGTACTTTTGTGTTACTTGGCATTAATAACTTGATTTAACAGCAAGCTCTGTAACTTTTTGTGTACGGTAGTATTACTAATTATTAAAAACGGTTGCGAAACTGATTTTTATGTTCTTGAAATTCGAATCTCAAATTTTATAAGGTTCAAAACTTTCGAAATTTGAAGTACTGATTTCACTTTGTAGAAGGAGTTATTTGTTTTAAGAATTGGAAATAACACCTTTATATCAATTTTTATTGATTATAGTTAAATAAAATACAAACAAAGATACTACATGCAGAAATATTCATTTCAGATTTTAGTTTAAGAACTAGCATTCTGACTCTTCCTGGATCTAATCTATTTTCTTTCTCTGTCGACTATAGTGCCAGATACGTTGAAAAGTCTTTCAGAGTATATCGTTGGTGATGGTGTAATAAGATATATTCTTTAAAATTTCTTCAGATTTTAATGTTTTATATTATTGATTATAATTACGATTTATCGGACCTGTTTATATCCTTAAAAATAAAAATCGATCGTTCACGAAGTACATATCTCGCATCGAACATACGAAATATAAATGAATCAAACTTTTTCATTCACATTGTAAATAGTTTCTTTATTCATTGATTTTATATTTTTCTTATTTGAGTTTCGAGTTTTGAATCACGAAAGAGAACAAAGACTCAGAACCCAAAACATTCTTGAATTTTAAAAGGTTTCAAAATTTCGACATTTCGAATACTAATGTCTATTAATACATTCTAATAATTTTTACTAATACACCAGCCGTTGAGGATAGTAGACTCTCTCTTTCTCTCTTTCTCTCTCTCTCTTTCTCTCTCTCTCTTCGATTTTAGTTACTCTCGATCTGTAAGTCTGAATTTGCCTCGTTTTATTTGGTGTTTGACGCTAAGCAAATATCTAGCAATTGAACGACGATAGCAGTCATACTTCGCTACTGTTAGATGTTTTTCTCAGCGTTGATCTTTCTGCGTTGATTGTTTTGATTACCATTTTATTTCGTATTTATTCTCCCGAGCTATCATTCCAGCACATTGACCGCCACTATTCAGCAAAATTAATTTCAATTCTCTACTCTTGATGGGGGAATTAGAAGGTCGTGTTATCTGTGATAGAAAAGAAATTCTTGGATCAGAGGATCAACGCTAATCGCTAGCTTCTAAAAGTTAGCAAAACAATAATCGTAACAGACACGCAGATCAATTATCTAAATATAATACAAAAATCTAAATCAGTTTAAATACAATAGCTTTCTAGAACACTACACACACGTTAATTACTCACATTAATATTTCGATACTAAATATTTAAATTGCTACATTGTTGCAAAAGGAGAATCGTACAACAATAAATTTGGATTCATTTCAAAGCTTGAAGTTTCTATCTTTAAAATGCATAATTCATTTTATTCTAAGACATTTACATCACCTGATGTAAGATGAGACACTTTCTTTCTCGAAAATTTTATAAAATGTCATAGTATATATAAACATTGAAAAATTATTCTGAATTAATTATTTATTTTGGCTGAATCTATAATAGATTTGAAGATTGAAGTTCGATTTGCTGTATTGATTTGTAGTTACTATATTCGACTGATGACGTTCTTCTTCGAGAGAACAATCAGGGAAAGGACCAAAGCCTTACTGGTCCTTTGTAATGGAACAAACGGGTTATTTCCGCGCGAATTTCATACAATGTGTTATGGGCAAAGGAGCGTTTTCTCGGAGCGTTCTCGAAAGTTATCGAAAGTATTTAAAAAAAGTGGACCACAAGAATGAATGATTTGCCCCCATCTTGGAATCCAGAAATCTCCGAAGCCGAATTCAAGAAGAAAAGTACCTTGAAAATTTAATTTAAGTATTTGAAAAAGTTTGACAATTTATGCGAATGAAAAACATATATTTGTGATCGGCATATATACCGACACTACGTAACGAATCAGTAGTCGATGAAAATGATCTTTACGTCATACCATAATGTAGAATGCGACACGTAACCGGCTTATAATATTCATCCCGGATGGGTTCGAAACTAACTTTTAAATTCTCGAAATTTGGATTCGAAACTTTTTGCTTTTTCAAAATTTTTTGCTTCAGAAACTGGAGTTAATACTATTGTATAAACTTTGCTGTCCACAAACGTTGGTTAAATAAAAAAAATACAGCAGCGTACAAAAGTATCGAATTCAGGTTCTTATTTAAGACCTTTTTCTGGAGCTAATTTACCTCTCTTTTTATCAACTATAATATAATGCCGAAAAGTTTTTCAAAGTACATTATTGACGATGGTATGAAAATTTCTTTTTTGTGATTCTTTAGATTTGTCTTTGTATTCTAAACGAAAACTGAATATTTGCGAAGTATTTCGCAAATAATTCACAGAATGTTTATTTACACGTAAGTCAAATATTTTTCATTCACGCTAAAAATGATTCATTATCGTTCGATTTCATATTTTTTCTTATTTGAGTTCCAAAAGTTTCAAAACACATAAAACGTTTTTGGATTTCGCGGGATTTTCAAGGTTTCGACGTTTCGAATAACTCATTCCTGATTTTTCTATAACATGTAATACGTAAGGCAGTTGTGAATGGAATCACCGAGTATTTTTCATTACCTACTTAATTAAATTTTTAGTGTCGTATTTGTCTGGCTTTTTTGATTAAAGTGAGGTCAAATACAATATAATTACTATATCGTATAATACATTTCTCTTTGTTAACTCTTTTACCAGTGTGTTTGTGGAATAAAAGAAATAAGTAAATGTATAGACAACTGAATGTATATAAGAAATATGCTGTAATTATATCGCATTTGGCCTTGTTTTAATAAGAAATATCTTGCGATTACATTGGTAAAAATTTTATTAAATAGGGATAAAAAAGAAAGTTTTATTATTGCATTAATATTATCAATATGTTTTTCCTAATCCTTTCGATACTTTAATATCTTTCTCTTCCATTCGTCCTGTCCTTCTTTACGTTCGAATATAGCTTTGGTTCGCGTCATATCGACATTAAAATATGTATCATTTGTATGTAAATTATATGTATATTATTTATGAAAAATATGGAAATTCTACTAACTTAACTAAGATAATATTTGATGCTTCGTATCTATTCCTACGTCATGACATGCAGATCATCAATCGCTATCGCTATGTCTCTCATTGTCAGATCTGACGTGTTTCGTTTGCATTCCTTCCTACATGTTACCTACATAACTTCAATAGTGATATGATCATTCGACCAATCATTAAAATACGTACTTATAAAATACTGTTTAACCTAATAAAAGAAAAATCAATTCGATTATATGAATGAATTCATTGCAATGAAATAACAAATAATTACAGTAGAAGAACATTTGCATAGTCAAATAAATTGTAGGTAATATAGGGACAGATAAAATGATATATTAATTAAATTATTTCGCAAATACTTTATTCAAAGAAGGCCGTTCTATGAATTTTCTATAACAATTTAAATTGTAGGTAATTTTTCATTCTCATTAGTACAATTATGTACTTCACCGTATATGTAACAACACTAATTACCTGTTAGATCTAGAGGAAATGCAGCGTATTTGGAATATTGTTGGTAATTTGTAATACTAAAATATTAATGTTATTTGAATTATATAATAAACTGTTTCCGTTATTTAAATTGCATAATATAAACAAAAATAATAGGAGCCAATGTCCAGTTACTTTGTAACTTGTGGACAAATCGTAATTTTAATCAAACTCAATCAAACTCACAAACATTTCAAAATATTAGATTGCAAAATTTTTTCAGCATTTATTTAGTCGCTGTAATCATGTTAAATTCAAAATATGTTAAAACTTTAGAGTGAGTCATTTAATTTACTAATTTGCACATTATATCTACAGTTGCGTGTCAATTATGTGATTATTAATATAAAATTTGATACGAAATATATTATCTCGTAATAAGAAAAAATTCGAAATACGAGAGAAATTTTTAAATATCTTAGACAAGTTTTGAAATATTGTTGTTAAACGTTTTCAGCAATTTCTTTAAATTTTAACATTCTTACAATGCTTTATCGTAATCTATACCTCAAAAGGAAGAGTCGTCAGAATGTGAAATATTGTTTTTCTTTAAAAACGGAATATCAAAATTTGGCCATTCTTGTGTGTTTAGCCATCCACAGCTCTAATACTTTCCTTACAGACAAAAAAAAAGAAAAAAAAACTCTTGTAAACATTATAAACAAATATAGTACGCAAATAGAGGACGACGCATTTTCCATCATAGCATATGAAAATAGATTGTGTCATTGTGTTGACGTAGTTACGTAAATGTGTAAGGTTAATATTCATAAATTGGAATAATTAAATTGTTGATTTATACATTTATGGAAAATTTAAAATTGCAAAGATGCACACAATGAGCAGAGCGTGCAAAAATGTGTAAAACGTCCGAAAAAGAGTATAATTCTATATAGGAGAAACAGTTTTCTATCTAAATTCTATTTCGTTAATGTTTTTCATAAAAATTAAAAAATGAATAAAAATTCCCAATATAATAGTAACTCAATAAAAACTAAATATTTAGCATTTTTAGTTCTTAGGAATTAATAACACCAATTTATGAATACTTCAGCTACTAAATAAATTGAAATGCAAGAGGCTCATTTCTCAACCAAAATGTTAATTTAACAGTACGAACAAGACATTTATAATTAGATTCTTTAGATCTCTAGATTAGAGTCTTTGATGTAGACATTTATAATTAGATTCGAGAATGTTTTAAGAAGTTTCAATTCCTTTATTTAAAAAGAACTTTAACAAATATTAAAAAATATTAAAAAATAATTTATAAAAAATATAAAATTATATTATAATAATTTATAAAACAATATAATATACATGTTATATATATATACATACATACATACATACATACATACATACATATATATATATATATATATATATATATATATATATATATATATATATATATATATATTGTGAGGATAATACAAATGAGATTAGAATTGATACAATGAGCAATAAATAATCTACTACATTTCATCACTTAATCACTACCATTTAATTACACGATGCACAATCTATAGTCACATTAATAAGGATCGAACTCCATTGTAAACCACATCCACTATTTTAATTATATTAACTATATTAAAGAAAGAATGACAGTTACATTGTTCTAACCAATCTATGACTTAAAATAATCTCGGCGAAGTTGGAACACAAAACTAGACGATTACTTAGAATTTAATAAGCTACGATCGTCGAATTGTGTCCACCAAGGAAAAGACAAAATGATTTCAGTAATTTGGTGAAAGACATATTTATCTTTGCGCCTGATTCAGAATCAGTTGGAATACTGATAATACTGTAAAGCATATAACCAAGCCAAAGACTTAGGAGAAATCAGTCAGGTATAAAACAGAGAGAAAGGGCGTAAAACAAAGAGAAATGACAAAGGAGAGATAAGATTTTCACAGCAAAGATGCGTAGAATCCCTGTTGAAAAAGTTCGATATGACTGTCGGAAAGCAGCAACACCTTGATCCAGGTTTAAGAACTTCGAAGAAACACACATCATCATCTAAAGAAGAAAGAAAACAGATGACCAAAGTACCATACACGGAACTTGGAGAATTGATGTTTCTGGCACGAACCAGACATACTATATGCAGCTATTGAGCTGTAGCAATACAATTGCAATCGCGGCAGTGTATATTGGAGACAAGCGAAGCATATGCTGAGACACCTAAGAGTATAGTATAATACATAGAGATTATGTTAAGTTAAATTCAAATATGTTAACGCCGATTCGGCGGCCGATCCAAATGGCCCATTTCAGGTATGGTAATGTTCAGTGAAAACAACCTCGTGCAAGAGAGCTAAACAGAAATCGCTGCCGACTTCCACAATGGAGGCTGGATACGTTACTTTATTAAGAGAAACCAAAAAGGCTATGTGGCTGGACATGTTCCTTTGAAAATTGAAAATAAATTATTATTCAGGATTGATTCAAATGAGATGCAACAATAAAGCAGTGATAGACTTCTGTAATAAATTTACAGAAATAACAAGAACCAAATTTCAACCACAAACTGCAAATGAATGTACAATCATCATATTATTATTAACAGGTCAACCAGTAGCAGGACGTCCACAAAGACTATTGGGTAAAAAATTAAGCTGTAAAAGAAGAAATGGACTTCCCGTTAGAACAAGAAATTATTCGTCCATCAAGTAGTCCTATTCATTTAGTTGGAAAACGTATGGTGATTTTAGAAAATTAAACACCATTAAACTGGTCCAGATAAATATCCACGCTTCATCACTGAACCTTTCGAGAGAGCTCATGGAAGAACGATCTTTTCAAAATTAGATCTCACTCGAACATGCCATCAAATTGCTCTGAATCCAGATGATTACATAATTGTGATACATAACGATACATTCATTCAATTTTTCGGGACAATAACTATGAATTTTGTCATATCGATGATATGTTTCTTATGTCAGAATCTCCAGAATGTTCTGTTACATTGCATAACGTTCAAATCGGTTTACTGATATACTTCAATTATTTCATTCTCTATGCTTGATTTTTCAAACAGAGTTATTTGCTCAAGAAACATGAAAAGAAAAGCGGGAAGATAGTTTAGATCGACGAAAGGCTTAAAGTTTGCTGAAGCATGCATAAATTTCATGAAACTTTTTTGAAGAATACTGACCAGTCGCATATTTCGAAAATACTTCTTTGCTTCTAAATATTTGTATTATTTGTAAATAGTGTATATCTTTTTACTTGTTTAGAAAATGTATAAGAATGACTGAACTGATCTTAACGTTCCAAACAGATGTTACAATTATAGATAGCATAATTGACACGGATTTTAAAGATGCCGAAAAATCAAAGTGAAACTTTCATAAATGAAGATTATTTATTGAATATTTAAATTTTAATTCGTTTCTCTTTTGCTTCAAGCTGAGTGTGTACGTTAACACCTTAATTTCGTTGTAAAAAAAGGTACAACTTTAATAGTTATTTTGTACTGAATAATTAAAAACACTAAAGAATTATATACGTTTGAGATAAAATAGAATAAAATATAAATATTATAACGCTTTCAATTAGCGTCACTTAACTAAAACATTGCTAAAATAAAATATAAAAATTATAACAAATAACATTAAATTAGCGCAACTTAACGTATCGGAACCGGGACAGTTGTAAAAGAGAAAACAAATTACGATTTTTATGCAATTAATTATGATTTTATTAACAACTTTTAAAAAAAAGTATTTAAATTTTCTCATGTCTCTTGTATGTAAATATTTATATTCAAATCATTTTTCAATTTCATGGAATAATTTATGCTTCAACTTCAAATCCCCATTCATACTTCATAACATTTTACATTATAATGCTTGCTCGCCACAACTTCTATTTTTCTATTTTTTGGAATAAATATTCCTATTTAACTGGAATCTTTTCCTATTTCAGAGAAAGTGAACTCGTACAAACATATTATATTTTACGACGGCTTCCTTGAGATTAAAAAAATAATAGTCATAAAATTACATTACAATTATTTCACAACTAATTCTAAAACTTCAACACTTTCATTACGTGTATCCTTAAAAAAATAGGTACCTGAGCACTTGTATGGTTTTTTTTTATAACTAAAACATGTAATTGACGTACAATATTATTGATGACTATTTTGCCCAACCGAACTTTTCCGTGCTAGTCAGCGTGTATGTGTATGGGCGTCGTATAGACAATCGTTTCCTGCATTAATAAATAAGGAAATTGTTATACCTGTGTGATAACGAAGTTAAAAATATAAGATATAAAAAATATCGTGGGTAATTGCGCGTTAATCGAAACAGATTAACTAATTATCAATGAAACCTCATTTTGGCAATACTTTATAAAAGTAATTGTTCAAAATTGTGTGGGGTCGATCGTGTTCCTCTACATATGTCACTTGATATTAAAGGACCATCCATTGTTGTGGAAAATGAATGACTTTGTCTCTGATTATATGTATTTATCGCGTTCACGCCGGTTGGTTTTTTCATTTTGCTCTATCAGGCTGCAGCAAAAATGGTACACCAGCAGATGTAAATTCATTGTGTATCACCAACGTGAACGTGTATTGTACAATAAACTTGGTGGCTTCTACCTGATTCGGGTTTGTCTGAATGACTAATGTATCGACGACTGAATTCGAAAAATACACTTACAATTAATCGAATATTGAATGAGTGACTCCTGAACTGAATTTGAATGAATAAATGATTAGTCATACACCGATGTTTGATGATTAGTTTCTAACTTTGATTTAAATGATAGAGTCACCACTTGCGATTTTCTCTCAGAGTTCTCTTTGATAGCAAGATCTAGGATAATACAATACTTAGGCTACGCACATGTAGCAATAACTATGGTGCCCAAAATTTCTTCGGACTTGAGACCACTTGAAATTTAGGGTGACTAGTTGAAATTCTCTAGAAGTGACCTATACCTTTGAGTTGTAATTGTAAATGTTTAGAAATTTCGAATCTGCTACGTACGCTAAATTTAGAGTACGTCCATATCATATGTCTTGCGTACAGTTTACTTAATAATAATATAGTGATATATCTGACTAATAATATAATGAGTAACGAGTCTGTTACTTATTTATCGATATGTGTTATCTTCTAATAACACATACGTATAAATAAATATATACTTTTGTCTAAAATATAAATCGAGAACAACTTGATTCTGACTTTAAATGCGAAAATGTTAATATTGAAATGGACAGATATTCTCGACAAAATCGATACTCTGATACTTCGTAACATTTTTACTTGTGAGAGCTATTGCAGTTCATAAGTATTTTACTATAATTTGTAAATATTTACAATTCCATTTTCTTAATTTTTCTCCTTATTCTTCAAAATATCAAGTTCAGTCGAGAATTTTTCTAGTCTTATTTTGTACGTTTCACATGTATAAAATGTCAGAAATAATAATTAAAATACTTTTATTGAAACAACATTATATTTGACTGTGATGCATATAAATATATTGAAAATATTTGAAGCCCTCAAACGTTGCAACAGTTCTGATGTAGAACTGTTTCGCATCGAATACAGCTTTATACGTATGTGCTACGTACACTTACTACGTACACTATAAATTTGAACAAATTGTTATCTGAGAATATCAATCACGATTACTGATTATCAAATAATAAATAAGGGAAATAATCAAAATTATTGTAACCGAAAGTTATGATTAATTTAAGAATCATATGACAGTAGTTTGCTTTCATCAACAACTATGTATATTTTGTTGAAATTACATATTTATTATTTGCATTGCTTTGTAAAGTACACAGTTCTATAATTTTATCAAGATTTGTTGCAAATACTCCAAAAATTTTCCACTGTAATCAATTGAATCTCCCATCCCTCGTTCTAGAATCATTATTAGTGAAATTTTTCCCATGACCTGATGTAGATGGACTTCAACGATGAAATTGCCAAATGGTCAAAATTATGAGAATCTTCGCACTCATTCATATACTGAAAATACATCAGGGAAGTATATAAACTTTAATAAGTTATTATAAATTCAACAGACGGATGTTTTTTCATTGACACATATAGTTACTTCACTATTTGAATTTATCAATCACGAATAGTATGCACGTACACATATTCGACATTTTTCTGGCGGAATAGTTACATCAGTTACATTTCTGAGAATACCTTCGGCAGATTGGCAACTAGTAGTAACTAGACCGCGTGCCTAAAGGAAAATATTTCGTATTGATAAATACACGCGTGACTAATTTAACGTAATTTCAAGTACTCAGAGTTGACGACACAGAAATTTTGGATTTTCACAAGGATTCAATTTCTCACATATTTTCCATATTCATTTCATATATTTCACGCAATTTTTCACATATTTTCTCACATATATTCTTCATTTGATGAATAACTTGGTTCAGTGGTCTTCGTAATTGTATTGGAGCCTAGTATTACGTGGATGTTATATTAGGCATGTGCGAGTTCTCGAAATTCTCAGCTACGGATCGAATATTGTTTTCAGGATCGGATTAATTCGAAAGTATTTCGTGATGCAACAATGTCAGAGCATGAAATATGTAATAAAAATATTCTCTACTTTTAATAACTTTACCTTAAAGATATTGAATGAATAACTTAGAGTGTTAAGATAAGAAGTTGAAATGTTTTTGAAACGATTAATGTTCGGTCTTACCGAACATGGTGGGGGCTATAAACTATGATGCGAAAATAGATTCATCGCACAATACGGGAGCTTACAAAGTTATCATTTTCTCTACGGCAGGGATTTCCCGTGACCATTCTTTCATGTTCTTTCTATAATTGTTGTTGCAGTCATACCTAACTACTAATTCGTAGGTTCGGTAAGTTTCTTCATCGCAACGGCCCTTACAAAAGTATCAATAAAACAAAAATATAATTAAGGCCAAGGGTGGATGTAAGAAACGCGTCCCTCTATCCTTGGCCTTGACATGATGTGAGGGATGCGTCCCTGGATAGTACCGTTTGGTCTATAAGGTAATTATGAATATTATTTTATGGGACCCAACGCTGTCTCTTGGCTCAAAACAAATGTCTTCCCAATCACGTGATCGGACGATACAATAAAGTTGGCCTTATATAAGGCCTACATGACATATAACTTAATTCACTGAATTGGTAGTTCTAGGATTGTCACGGTAGTCAGCATATGGTGGAGCAGACGGTATACTCCACTCTGATTCATTGACGACACTACAGCAGATAACAGATACAGCATCTTTGCGGAATGTTTTGAGAGTGATCAAAACAAAGAATTTCATGACACCGAATACGAACCGATAGTCAGCACGATAATTCTACATATGGAAACACATCGAGAAATAAGAATAATATTTTCTGATTTAAGGCTTTGTTTCTGATGAAAGATGAGTTTGAAAAGTTCTGAAAGATTAGTCAAGAGTTTATTACAACGTAATATTCTATGACACCTGACAGATCTAATTTAATAAAAATTTGACTCTAATAACTTCTGTTTCATTAGGTTTGTTAGACATAAGTTAATACTTCTCCGTGAAGAATTTAAACCTGCATCGAGTGATATAATCAAAACAATAAGTTTTCATTAAAAAGAGGCCCAAGTGCATTTCCCAAATGCACTCATTAAAAACAGCTATTTCTATGTTATACTTCAGTGGATATCATTTAACTTTTACTTATAAGAGTTTTTTCTATTTCTAACTGTTTGAAAGATTCAGCTTGTCCCAATTGCATGGAACACCTTGTATATGTATAGGTATATAATTCTAAGTTTCGAGTTATATATTTGACATCATATTGATATTTATAAACAAAAACAATTTCACGATTTGATTCCTATCATCATTATTTGTGAGCGAATTATTTTCTCTTCTGGTTAAATAAAAATAACAGAAACAATATTATATGACAAAATTTCATTCCATATTTTCAGTGTATTTTTTTACATAGAATCATTCCATTTCCGAATGTATCATGAATATTAATATATACTTTGTATATTAATAATAATGAATTCGGATGAACTTTACCGTTGCCCTTTCCTCCAAGCAAATCACTTTTTATTTGAGTCAATTCATTCAAGTAAAATAACAAATAATCACAGGACGAAATGTAGTTTAATAAAATTAAAAAGCATTTGGGAAATTATTCATAGAAATAAATTTAAAATACAAAATAAAACAAAAAATTACTTTGATTGACAAATAATAAGATAATTCCGAGAAATTAACTTTCATTAACGCAAAATAATTTCTAAATAACATCAAGTCATGCAAGATGTATTGAATTATTTAAATGATTATCCAAATATTTTATTTCAATTATATTCAAACCTGTCTTTATGTGACATCTTACGCTCCCGCGACATATAATAACGTGATTTGTTTGTTTTCACATATCATTATGGACATCGTATAGTGACGCCGGGGAACGACTGTTCCTGGGAATACGGAATAACGATATCGCATATCGCACGAGAATCGTCGTGTAAAAAACTCTAATAACCAACGTAATCACGGTATTTATCATATGCATACTGCAATACAACAGTCAGTAGAAAAGAATAACAGAAGTGTTCAGTTACGAGTTCGTATGTGACACCCAACATTAACTGATTCGTACAAATGAAGTTTATTATAATATTCTATTAAATTTATGTAAGGGCTATTTTGCTCCTATTTCTACATAATCTTGTTTCTGCCTTTATAATAATAATAAAATGTACATTACTAAACTACAACTAAACTAACGCTTAGCATTAGTTACGAGAATGAAGCATTGTTCTCCGATGTTCTCCTTCTCTTTCTCTCTCTATATATATTATATATTTTTTCTTTTCTTTTATTCTTTTCTTTTATTGCATATTTATCTATAAACTTGACCTTATAAATCAATAAATTGCTAACTTTTTTTTACGTAGTGTGGAATTGGAAGGTTTTGTGTGCGAGAAAAATGTAACGAAAATAAAAATATATTTTAATTAATACGATTTATGTCCTATGCTATATTATTAATATGCTAATTGGAATACATTAGTGTATTGGATTCTTGACTTCAATTGATACGATAGTCAATCAGCACTTTATAGTCATACACACACGCACGAACGCACGAACGCACGCACGCATGTAATACACATGCACACATTATCTCTCCCTCAACTCTCAAAATTAACTATTCCTATACGATCATATTAGGTGCACGATCATATACGTTGTTTTGCGGCTCGTCGTGTTTCAAGCGACTTGATAATAATTAGTATGCCTGGGTTTTTCGGGTTCCTACTGTTCTTTTATAAGTTTATGTTCTACCGACCACTATATAAAATATGTAAATTAAATCAAAGAATTTAAAATTCACAAAATTGAAAAGTTTATAATACGATGAACAGCACAAAGTTTTATTCATATATTTTACAAAGATAATTCAAATCTCTGAAAACGCAACATTGTAAATCTATAAGAATACTTTAAACAATTATTAATTGGTCACTTTAACTACTCCAAAAATTTTAGTTTCAATGCTGCATCGACATCCCGACAGTAATCAATTAATAACTTTTGTAATTAATTACTAAATGTAATCGTATGTTATCGTAATCTAGATCTCAATTTATTATTTGCTACTTTTATCGTTCTTAATTTTGTCGTTCTTAATAAAATTAAATTGTTTATAACTACATTAATGGATTCAAACGCACAGTTTTGTAAATTTTACGTTAAAGGAATTGTGATTCTACGAATGTTCTTTTAAAATGTTTTTTTTCTGTAAAATAGAGTGGAATGCAATAATAAAAAAGTTTGATCTTGAATATTATGTTTAAGATCAATTTTGTACGTACATTCTCTTTACGAGTTTTCATTGAATCGCGTTACGGTGTTTTCCTTTTTAATAAATTTTTATTAATCTTATCAGCTTATCAAGACTGAGGAGATAACGGTGTAATAGAATGGCACGAAAATGATGAAATGAATGATATAACTGATATAAAAAGGATTAAAAAAATTTAATTGACGAAAAAAGCAATGAGAAGATGATATATTTCTGAAAAAATACTTCCCAACATTCAGAAATATTTACAATATCAGAGATAGTTATCAATAGTTCAATTAATTATTTGATTACCTGAATTAGTGAATAAATTTGACTAGTTGAATTCCTAAGAAAAAATATAATTTAGAAGTTCAGAAGGATTGAAAGAACGTTTAAAAAATGTATATGTATTATTGTGTATTATTTGTATGCGTATCAATGTGTATTATTTTATTTTTATTTATTCAAATACGCGAAAATAATTTGAAGGTACCCGAAATATGGGTTAGAAGGAAATTTGCCCGAAATATAAATGTTATATTATTATAACAAAGTTTGGGCACACGTCATTTTGATACCCGATACTGGATTCGAAATATAATTTTTTTCGATTTATCGTAAATTTATAGTTTTGAAAATCTTCATGTATTATTATATATTCGGATGTAAGAATTCGCAAAAGAAGAAAAAAAACATTACACAATATTATAATTGTTATGAAAGAAGTTTTATCATCAAAAATTGTTTAGTACAGGGATATCAGAACATGATACTGTACAAAGAGACGTTCGAATTCCGTGCAATAGGTATGGAAAGACGTTCTCTTACAGAAAATAATTTTGTTTGCGATAATGGACACACAAGTTTTATTATATTACTCTTTGCCTTTCTTCATTACTCGTCTGACAAAGATAGCGATTTGGTAATTTAACAACACGATGACAGCTTAATAGCACGATAACTTGATAGCACAAACTATTCTGTGCGAAATCACTAACTGACCATTTTCAAATATTGGGAGATTAATCATCACAGATATTTATTGAAGGGTCACCATCTTTTGTTTCTCAAACAATGACCAAAACAGGCACACGAGTTAGCATCCGAGATTGACAGAAAGTGAATAAGGGACTATAACCTCGCTGGAGCAAAGTAAATGATTATCAACAATAAAATATAATGTACAAATTGTTAAATGTTTGCGAAAAATCTTAAGTTTTTTTCACCGTCTTTTACCGAATGATGTGAATTTATAGTAACGAGTGAATCGCTAACACTATAACAAGTAATAGCTGAATAGTAGAATTCAAGATCATGCCTATATTACCTCTAGTCTTTAAATAGAATATTACATTTCTTGCTCCATAAATTGATGAAGTTATTTTTTTATAAACGTAGAAGATGTCATTAATTCAGGAAATATTTTTTAAATTCAATTCTGCGAAATGTAATAAAGAGAAATATGGATAATATTTTTGTATCCATACAGTTTTCGTTTTTCGTGCACAAACTTTATGAAATTAAATTTAAAATATCACTAAATTCATAATTTTTCAACACATGAATTAGTATTTTATAAAAATATCGCGCTATTTTCATAAAGATTTCGATTAATAGAGCAAACAGTATGTCATTCCATTTAAGAAAGTGAAGACTACCTTGAAATCTTCACAATTTTTAACTTTATTTGATAAAATAAATCTCCTCTTAAAGAAATGTTAGCAAAATAGCCAAAATTGCAAAAAGTTACTAAACTTTAACAATGTAACAAAAATTATTATTCTTTCCATATTATTTGATCGTCTGTAGACAATTTCTGTTAACAAAGTTTTTTTCATATCTTCAAAACAACTGAGGTATTCAATTACGTGATTGACCTTGTGAAATAAACAATAAAGTATAAACATATAAAATACAGAATCTAGAATAAAAATATTTAAAAAATTGAATATGAAGAAGATATATAATATATATAATTCCTTTATCTTACTGAAAATAATACGAAACTTAGAAGTAACAAAATATTTCATATACACTCAGAAAGTTTCAATCATGAATTCAAACTAGTATTTTTTTCAAATTATTTTCATTAACGGAGACCACTAAAAATAAGTTTCAATACATTAAGTGTCTCATATTTATGTACGTGACTGGGACAACATAAACTACTATTTCCAATTAATTAGTACTCTAGTATCTTATATCTATCTTTTAGGATTTATCTTCACCGAATAATTCAAAGTTTCTACTTTAGATTTCTTTAGACCACAACATTTCGTTTGAAATCTGTTTTTCATAACTTTAATATTTACGGAAAAGAATAAATGTTTCTAATTGTAACTTCTTTCTACTTTTAAGAAAATAAATGTTTCTTATTTACGCAAAAATATAAAAATACAAATAATCGATCTGCTTGAAGGCCTCAAAAACTCAAATCAAAAAATTTTATTCTATATCTTTTTCTTATTTTTCCATAACAAATTATATCGTTCTCAATTTTATGTATTATTCGACCAGACTTTGTATTATACATAAACACAATTGCAGTATACGTAAATTCGATAATTTCTGATTAAAAAATTTCTTAGAATTAGAGTTTTTATTTATATCTTACATGCACCTGTCAACGCAAATGCGGTCTCTGGAGAGTTAATATCTCGAAACATTATTATTGTGATGTAGCTCTCCTTTGTGTTCACTTTAATCTTTATATATTATTCTGCTTAAGATATTTTAGAATCTAAAGTAAAATACGAAACTGTAATTACCTAGGACTAAAAATATTATGATAAAATCCATAATTGCTTAATGTGTGATACATTTCCGTTGCCATTCTAAGAAATCCAAAACTGGAAAATACTGCGAGGAATGCGTTCCACAAAGCAAGCGTGCTTTTCAGTTCTAACTTTGGCCTATATGACATATAATGCATTCCGACGAATATTAACACGATGTATACAACAGAGTAGAGGAAGCAGTACCGATAATGGTTTGTTATTGTTGTAAGAGTATCTGCATAAACAAAGTCTTTTTCGAAAGTAAAGACATAGAGGTAGTTAGGGTAGCGATAGGCTGGATATCGTTTCCAGTTTGTTCACTTTGGACTATTTCTTCATTTATCTCGTGGTAAAGGTTGGAAAATAGCCTTTAAGGAATAACCTTTTCAGTCTACAATATCAGTTTTCTGAATATAGCGAAGAAAAATCGTTCAATACTAATAACAACGCATTGAAGAGCGATAATTAAAAATATAATAGTAAATTGTTAAAAATGGTACAAATTACTAATTCTCAAGGAAGTGGTTCCTATTTAGTAATTTCATTAATTAACGGCATAACACCAATATTATCATCTGTAAATAGATTACTATCATAACAGAGAATAATTCTTTTAAATTTAGGAAGATTACAAACATAGAATAAAGATCCAGTATAATTATATGATAACTCTTTCAGTTAATAATCTGCGATAATATTTTAACAAAATATTATCACATATTTGCATGGATTAATATCGTAATGCGAAAATAATTTTTGCAAATCTATCGGAGAAAGAAAAACTTTTGAAACTGTATTTTTTTCAAATGTAGCAAATTATATATGAAAAATTCCATAAGATGTTATAATAGCGAAAATTTCTAATAAATTTCTATTAAGACAAAGATATAACAATTATGCTTTGTTTATACTTAACACAAAATATCACGAATAACATACGAGAATAGAGAATTAAGAATAATTTTTTATCAAAAATGCAGCAACCAATAAAAATATTGTGCAATAACGAAATCTTATTTTGCAAAATAAATGCATGTCAGAAAAATAAATTCCAATATGAATTTAATAACGGAATATTTGTACTGTTCAAGTAATAAATTGAATTATTAATGCAATTTCTAATGTATTTCAAATAAATTTTGTATGTAATTTGAGGAATAATGTACACATTTACTGTTTTTAATCATTTTGCTACCGTGGAAGAGATATCTCGTCACAACTATGTCAGTTTTTGTTGTCCATAGTTGGAGAAAAGAATAGCTAAAGAAAATAATTTAACTAAAATACAACAATATGCTGAAATGTTTAAGCCAAATTTTTGTTTAGAAGCACTAATTTTCCAACTTTTCCTGATTCTAATATACTTTTTTTTTTTGTAGACTATAATGCCGGATTTATAGAAAGGTCTTTCAAAGTATACCGTCGGTGTACAATAAAATGTTGTAATAAAATATTTCTTATTATAATTTCTGGAGATTTGAATATTTTACATTATTTTCCCAGAATTACGGTCTGCTTATATTTATAAAAACAAAAACGTTCGTGAAGTATCTCGCACCGAACATTCAAATATATACGGAAAATTCTTCATTCACATTGTAAATAATTTTTTATTCATTGATTTTATACTTCTCTTATTTAAATTTTGAATCACGAAAGAATTTCAATAGTTTCGAATCACAAAAAAAGTGAAACATTTCAAATCCTTGAAACAAGAAAGTTTTTCGAGTTTCAACAGGTTTGAAGGTTTCAATATTTCAAGTACTAATCTTATCGGATTATGATACACTCACCTTATATATTAATCATCAGCTCTGAGGGTAATTGGCTCTCTCTGTCTCTCTGTCCGGTCCTATTCACTCTTTGTGAGTTTGCCTCTGGTAAATTTACTTCGTTTCATATAAATTTGTTTGCGCTAACCAACTTTAAATGTCGAGAACGACAATTACAGTCCATGCGTATACTTGATCGGTATTGTTAGAAGATCGATCTTCTTTGTTGCATCGTCTACGTCGGATTTATTCTCTCGAGCCACTACTGCAGCTCCTCGACCACAACCATCCAATATATGCACCTCTTTTGTTATGCTAGAGCAATTCTACACTTCTGACGGTCTGTGGTGGGAAACAAGTTTGCAGCTCTTCGATCAGAGGATCCAAACTCCAAAATGATTAGCAAAACAGTAGTCGCAACAGACTCGCAGATCAGCGATCAAAACGTCTAACGAATTAAATACCATAACTTTCTAAAACGCTGTACTCAATATAAATTAACAGTTATTTACATTAATATTAGGACACCAAATATTTAAACTTGCTATGTTGCTATATTGTAAAAAAAAAT
This sequence comes from Tetragonisca angustula, assembly GCA_036937485.2. Lineage (NCBI taxonomy): Eukaryota > Metazoa > Arthropoda > Insecta > Hymenoptera > Apidae > Tetragonisca > Tetragonisca angustula. Next base: position 514,725 of record JAWNGG020000057.1, on the reverse strand, counting down.
CATACAACAATAAACCTTCATTTTATTTCAACAGTATTACATGATGTTATGAGTCAAAAACGCTTTTCTTTTCAAAATATTGACGTTAGGAGACCGGTAATTTCGGCAGTAACAATATTGCCATCTAAGATCAATAGGGGCAACTAGTTGTCGATCGTAGGTCAATCGTAGATCCGGAAGTATCAAGGACATTATTTATTGTTCGTGATATTTGAAACTGTAACAGTCGCCCTTGAGGTCTCTAATAGAAAACATAAATCCACTGCGTCTATAAAGTGTTAATAAAATACTCACACATATGGTAACAATTCAAAAATATTTTTCGTGATTGTATTTATGATGGAGCTGAAAATTGAAGCTTCCTCTTTATAATGACATCCTATAACTGATTCTTTTCGCCATTTTTTTTATATTCGGAAATTTCGAATTACATTCTGATTTATGGTACAACCGAGACTTATGTTACTAATGAAGAAAAAAAACAGTAAAAAAATTGAGACATTGCTCGCTGATTAGAACTGATGGGACGAGTTATCCATGCGAACTTCAATATCATAACATAGTATTATAAGAGAAAGTTTCCGAAAATATTTAAACGCACTTTACGTAGATTTGACAAGAAATGTTAATTATTATCCCTCATCTTGGTGCCAATGAATATCCGAAGTCGATGGAAATGAGAACAGAAGAGATTTTTCTTCAATCTTTCATCAGCTCAAGACAAAAACTTTTCGATCTCTCTGAAGATTATCGCATTAAATTGAAAAAACAGTCCTCTTTACATCAGCGCAAAAACAATAACATCACTTTATTGTAAACTCACGAGTTTTGTTCGAACGTTTGTATATTATCATAAACCAGTGCAGCGGACGCGACTAGATTGAATTTTAAATATTTGAAATTTTATCGGAAATTTTTAAGCAAATACGAGTATAACGATGAAAATGTTACGATTTCTAGAATTTTCGATGGCTAAGTATAATATATAAAATTCAATAAAAAGGAGCAGTGCTAACTTTAGGAATTCGTTGTAAAAAAGAAGCTTCAATTTTCATGTTCGTGATGGACTTAATCATGAATATAATTTTCCAATGTTATTGCATACTATGACAACTTACAATAATTTTATTTCGAAAAGAAAGGTGTCTTGAAAATCTAATTTGAATATTTGGAAAAGTTTAACAATTTATCAGAATAAAAAACATATATACATTTGTGACCAGGAATAGTTTTTTCATTCTTTATTCATACCGCTGATTCTAAACATGCTGCATTTTCTCTAATAATAAATAATATTTTATTAATAATAATATAATATAAATCTAACAATATAATAATATTTTATTAAAAACAAATGGGATACGTGCAATGCATATACTATATATGTGCATATACATATTCTATTCGAATCCATAATTTCAGTTTGATAGTTCATAAACATGAAGTAATGCTTAGTAACAAATGCTTCAGATGATGAGTTAGTTAAATTGCGGCAAACATAGCAAACGTGAAGAGCTGGCATGTGCTGTTCTGTTTAATGTTTTCTGCTTCAGTCCCAAGTGATAAGAAAGCAATTCGGGTGATAATTCTACATAAATACTAAAAAGTAAATCGAAAAATAAGAATAATATTTTCTGATTTAACGCTTTGTTTCTGAAGAAAGACGAGTTTGAAAATTTTTAGGAAATTGGACAAATATTTATAACAACGTAATATTCTGTAACATCTGACAGATATACTGATCTAATTTAACAAAAATTGGACTGTAATATCTTTTGCTCCATAGGTTTGTTAGACATAAGTTAATATTCTTTTGTGGAGACTTTGAACATAGACTGATATAATCAAAACCAAAAGTTTTCATTTAAAAAAGAGGCAAGAGTATTTTTCAAGTGCAGTCATAGAAAAAAAATATTTCTATATTATACTTCATTGGATATCATTTAATTGTTACTTATAAAAGTTGCATTGAACACCTTTTATATGTGTAGGTAGATAATTCTAAGTTTTGAGTTATATATTTGACTTCCTAATGAAATTTATAAACAAGAACAATTTCACGATTTGATTCCTATCATTATTGTTATATTATTTGTGAGCGAATTATTTTCTTTTCTGGTTAAACAAAAATAACAGTAACGAAAGGTTATTCGAAAAAATTTTAGTCCATATTTTCGGTGTACTTTTTACGTAGAATCATTCCCTTTCCGAATGTATCGTGAATATTAATATATACTTTGTATATTAATAACAAAGAATTCGACTGAACTTAACCGTTGCCTTTTTCTCCAAGCAAATCACTTTTTATTTGAGTTAATTCATTCAAGTAAAATAACAAATGATCACAGGACAAAATGTAGTTTAATAAAATCAAAAAGTATTTGGGAAATTATTCATAGAAATAAATTTAAAATACAAAATAAAATAAAAAATTACTTTAATAGACAAATAATAAAATAATATCGAGAAATTATTTAATAAATTATCTTTTAATAATATTTTATTAAAAACAAATAGCATACATGCAATGCATATACTCTATATGTGCATATACATATTCTATTCGAATCCGTAATTTCAGTTTGATAGTTTATAAACATGAAGTGATGTTACAAGTGCTTGAGATGATTAGTTAGTTAAATTGCGGCAAACATGGCAAACGTGAAGCGCTGTTCTGTTTAGTGTTTTCTGCTTCAGTCATAAGTGATAAGAAAGAAATTCGGGTGATAATTCTGATCTATATAAATAGTACAAAATAAATAAAAAAATAAGAATAATATTTTCCGATTTAACGCTTTGTTTCTGAAGAAAGATGAGTTTGAAAAATTGTAGGAGATTGGATAAGAATTTATTACAACGTAATATTCTATTACACCTGACAGACACACTGATCTAATTTAACAAAAATTGGACTGTAATAACTTTTGCTTCATTAGGTTTGTTAGACATAAGTTAATACACTTCTGTAAAAAATTTAATTCTGCATCGAGTGATATAATCAAAACAATAAGTTTTCATTAAAAAGAGGCCCAAGTGCATTTCCCATGTGCTCTTATAAAAAAACAACTATTTCTGTAGTATACGTTACTTTATAGATTATCATTTAATTTTTATTCATAAGATTTCTTTCTATTTCTAACTGTTTGCAGTTTGTTCCAATTGCGTGGGACACATATATTATATGTATGTGTGGAGAGATAATTCTAAGTTTCAAGTTATTTATGCATTCCTATTGATATTTATAAACAAGAACAATTTCATGATTTGATTCCTATTGTTATTGTTATCTTATTTGTGAGAGAATTATTTTCTGTTCTAATTAAACAAAAGTAACAGAGACAGAGTGTTATACGAAAAAATTTTCTTCCATATTTTCGAATTACATATATTTTTTTACATAAAATTATTCTCTTTCCGAATGTATCATGGATATTAATATATACTTTGTATATTAATAATATAAAATTCTGCTAAACTTTACCGTTGCGCCTTCCTCCAAGCAAATTACTTTCTATTTGTATTAATTCATCCAAGTAAAATCACACAAAAATGTAGTTTATTTAATAATATCAAAAAGTATTTGGGAAATTATTCATAAAAATAAATTTAAAATACAAAATGAAACAAAAAATTAGTTTGATCGACGAATAATAAAGTAATTTCGAGAAATTATTTAATAAATTAACTTTTACTAACGCAAAATTATTCCTAAATAACATCAAGCCATGCAAGATGTATTGAATTATTTAAATGATTTTTCAAATATTTTATTTCAATTATACTCAAACTTGTGTTTATGCATCTTACGCTCCCACGACATATAATAACGTGATATGTTTGTTTTAACATCTCATTATTGAAATCGTAAAATGTTGCCGGGGAATGAGTGTTCCTCGGAATACGTAATACCGATATCTCATATTATCGCATATCGGGTAAGAACCTTCGTTCCAGGTTCTTATACCAACGTGTTTTCGATATCGATCACATGCGATACAAGAGATAGTAGAGAAGAATAATAGAAGTTGCTCAACTATGAGTTCATATATATGACACTCAACATTAACTGATTCGTATAAACGAAATTTATTATAATATTCCATTAAATTTATGTTAAGGCTACTTTCTTTCTCTTATTCCTACATAATCTTGTTTCTGTTTTATAACAATAATATAATGTATAATACTTTGCTACAACTAAACAAACGCTTAGCATTAGTTACAAGTCATGAAGCACAGTTCTCTGATACTCTATATATATATTAGTGTTATATTCTAACATAGTCATAATAATAATTAAGATAAGTGTTTATTTTTATTGTTTAATTAGAATCGTATGCACATGTATGTATCCTGGATTTCAACTGAATTGACAATTAGTTACTTCTTTTATGTAACAGTAATCAATTTCTTTACGTAACGTCCTTCAATTCATTTTATAAATATTTATATGTTCACGTAAACTTGTTGGGAAATAGATTTAGACGCAATTGGTGTTCATATAGATACTCATGTTTAAATTAGTAAATTCAAGCTGCAAGAGTTCTGATTCAAATTTAGTTCATATTTTAGGAGTTTTACTTTACCTATCTTTGCTATACCTTTATTACACCTTTATTACACCTACTTGTTTCTAAATGTTTCACTTTATTGTATAACGAACATACATTAGTATATTCTATACACGTATTCTTTTTTTCCTATTTTGCAATTATAAATTTTTAAATTATGGAAATATATGTAATAGCAAAACAGCATATATGCAAAAATAGACATCAGAGGTCATTGACGTACATTATAATTAAGCAGGGTTTCATTTTTTTATACATATTAACATATGACGTATTAAGGTATAAAAAATATTTAAATTGCTTTTTTTCAATTTTGTAGAAATATATGGTATCTTACATGTATTGACAAATGGTGGACTATTTAACATTTGCCGCTATCGTGTGAGAAAGTTTAATACTAAGTATTTTTATAGTTTTATTTTCTATATCATTATGTACTTTTACATGGTTTACGTGATTTTGTATTTTATTATATTTGTATGATTCTTAAGGAAATTTTCGAGTGGTGTCGATCCTATTCCTCTGCTTATATGCCTTGGCTTGAAGGACCTCACATTAGTGTGGGAAATGAATGAATGCAGCGTATCTTGCCTGGTTTTACTGTCTAATAGGCCCAATGGCTTATGATACGCGATTCCTGTTTGATTCACAAGCGGTATACAATGACTGATGTTGATTTGTATTTACGCGAGTGATGAAACTGGCAATGGCAAGATGGTTGGCACAAGGAACACGTGAACTGAATTTGCTATCTGATGATTCTGAAGCAATTTGAAAAACTGGCTTGTCATTTTTCTTTTTTTTTTTTTTTACTTGCGGTTGATTTAATTGCAGTGCCTGGGCTTTAGTGACCCTTTAATTTGCATAAACAGATGTATTTGTTCGGTGAATGCTTCTCACGAGAGGCAGTATGATTTTATGGTTGCGTATTTCTAGGTAAGCAGGAAAAATTTCAAAAAACCAGCACATCATTATTGGTTTCCATTTTTGGGTTTGACTCTGTTCAGGTTTTATGAAGTGGCAATTGCGTGTTTCTTTTGATTTGTAGTGGAATGTTGTAGACGTTGTAGTTTCCTGTTTGATTGATGAGTGGGCTCTCATACTTTGTGTGATCTGCGGTTTCAAGTACAATGTAGTTCTGAATTGTTTGAATGTTTGGAATTTCGTATACGTGGATCGGTGTGTCACATGATTGGTTGAGGATGATACGCAGGAATTTATTTCAGGTTCTTTGCATCTTATTAATGCGTGACTTTGCTGCTGCCCAGATTTGATAGCCGTGTGTTATTATCAGCCTAGCGCACATCTCATATAGGTATAGTTTGATATTTGTTTTGAGATTGCTGTTCCTGTGAAATAGCGGGTATAGTCTTCTGAGTGCGGGAATAGCTAGATTTGCTCTTTTGTAGTCGCTTGGGTCCAAATGACTTCAGCATCTAGTAGTACGCCAAGGTACTTGACCAAGGGAGGGACCAAGGAATATTGTGTCCTGCGATGGAGATTTGATTTGGGTTTAGATCTCCTATTTTTGAAGGCAATGGCTCTCATATAGACAGGGTTGATTTTTAGTTTCCAGTTTGTGAAGTAATTTTGGAGTTGATCAAGGTATGCTGGAATGAACTTGATTGCGTTTGTCTGATTCCACGATGAGGCGAAGATGGCGGTGACGTCTCCGTAGACCGTTAAGTGGGAATTTTGAGAGCATGGAATGTCGTTTATGTAAATTGTGAATAGCAGGGGGCTGAGTATGGAAACATTCTCTTTCGGAAACTGCACGACCTCCGCTTTTTGTGACAAATTAAAAGAATACCTTCACATAGACTTTTTCAACAAAATCATAACGACGGCTTTCAATGAAGTTGAAGGGATTTAAGGATGAAGTATAAGTGTTATCTTATTATCTATATATTTACATTCTTATTCATTTACAATTATGGCGAGGATGCTGGAAGGATGTAAGATTTGGGTAAGGTGAGGAAAGGTTATGCGTTTCGTCTCAGAGTCGCTGCGCCTAAACTCATCAGTGGGACTGATGGCAGCGACCCCTTACCACAGACGCTTGTTGTTATAACTATTCGCTAGGCTGGACGGTCACCCATCCTAACAGTGTTCCGCACTCTGTTTGCTTAAAACGTCGAATATCGCTAGACTTCGACGCTAGGCGCACAGCCATTTGCGACTTGTACGAGTCGGTGTTCGAGACTACATCACCCCCTTCCCAGTGAAAGCGATACTGAAAAGAGGAGGCCTATGAAGGAGTGGATGCCGGATGATGTTGCTGTGGGCAGGCTCTCTGTTTGTAGCTCGGTCCTGGTATCTTTACGGAAGTCGGATTACCCAGGGCCGGGCTGTATTGGAGGCTCCACGTGGCTGCGTTCGGCGGAGGCGCTGAGTGTACGTGGCTGCTGCGATTTGCTGCGTGTCGCATGCGTGGCTGGCTTATTAACTCGCTGAATTCCGTATTCGCGATTTTATACATGTCGGCGCTTAACCTACGCGGTCTACAGTGAATCGGCGGACCGGGCGTAGTATTTATATGATGGACGACATCGTGCTTTACCTTGTGCGGGATCGCTGCCGGTCTCGTGAAGTCCGGATACTTAGCGAGGAGCTGGTGGTACGGTGAGTCGCTCACTATAGTCCTCACTGAGTCTGGCTCTCCAACGACGATCCTTCCGGTCGAAATCAGCGATGTTGTCGTATCCAGTAGCTGGCGGAGGTTGACGAATAGTTCCAAGTGGTTCAGGAGATCCGCTCCAATGATGGGTTTCGCCACGTCGGCGATGATAAACTTCCACGTGAACGCTCGTCGAAGTCCAAGGTCGAGTCGTAGAGTTTTGATTCCATAGGTGCCTATGGTCGTCCCATTTGCCGCGTACATTTCGTATGTCGATCTATCGGTTCGGCCTTTAATACACGTGCGCGGTTGCACGCACAGATCCGACCCGGTATCGACTAAAAATTCTATCTTCGTCACACGATCGTTGACGAAAAGGCGGCTCGTCCTTGGCCCGTCACTATTTGCCGCTTTCAGTGTCGGAACTCCCCATTTCCCGACTGATAATTGCATGGTGGCTTGCACTTGGTCGATCGGTCGCCAAAGGTTGGACGGTACAGTGGCTGCTCACTGCTGGCGACTTTGACCTTCTTCGTTGCCGGCTCTTGGATCTGGCTCACGCTATCTGCCGTACCGAGGTTCGGGCGAATGCCTTGGCAATCTTCGTCATCTGATTCGCTGCAGTGGGGCTGATGGCAGCGACTTTACCCCAGACGCTTTTTGTTATAACTACTCGCTAGGCTGGACGGTCACCCATCCTAGCAGTGTTCCGCACTCTATTTGCTTAACGTCGAATATCGCTAGACTTGCGGCTTGTACGAGTCGGTGCTCGAGACTCGTACTCGAGGCGCTATAGGGCGCTACAAAGTAATGTAATTGTGATGTCGGACGATTGTTTATTTAATCCCCAGAGTTATCGTGGTGATTTGGCGTATTGCGATACGGGGTGTACTGTAAGGAGAATGTGAGCGAAGAAAGAATGAATATGCGTGAGAATGTACTAATTATGAGCTATGTAACACCATCTCCGATATTGCGTTGCTAAGTGATAGTGGACCCTGTGGAGTCATAACACACCATTAATAACTAATATTATAAAAGAGAGTCAAAGTCGCTCAGTTCAATTCATTTTTTCTTTAGCTTCAGTTCAGTCCTACTTCTAATTTCAAAAGAGTTGAAAGAGAGTAATCGTAGAAATTTGACAGCAGTTCGATTGCTCTATATCTTCATATGTATCACGCAATTTCTATTTCAATATATATATATATATATATATATATATATAGAGAGAGAGAGAGAGAGAGAAAGAGAGAGAGTTTGCAATTTAGTGTTAAGTTCTGTAGGAACATTAATTAAGAATACACGCGCGCGCGCGTGCGCGCGTGTGTGTGTGTGTGTGTGTGTCAATACAAACGCACACACGCATACACGAATATTCTATACAGTGTCACTTCATTATCAGCTAAGCTACAGGTGAACTTTGCGATTCCATTGGAACATCATCTCTGACTTCTAACGTACAGACTGTAGAACATCGCGACTTCCGATTAGTATCGGACGTACAATTCAGCCAAAAGGTTGCACCTCGTCACTCAACCCGCGATAGTTAGCACTCAGTTTCCCCGCTGGCTAGACGTGACAGTAATAATATAAAGTAATGTTTAACTGTAGAGGAGTAGTAATCGTTATCGTTAATCAATTAATCATTGTCAAAATACATCGATAATTTTAATTAACTTTTATAATTTAAAGTCAATTAATCAGTAATTTAGGTTAGTAAGTGATTAATTTATATGTTATTACGATCTGTAATCTGTTATTCAACTTTTCTGCACGAGTTTGTTTTCTCTGAAGTGGAAAAAATTTCAGTTGAACAAGAGTATTTATTCTGCTTTAGAAAAGTAAAAGTTGAGGCCAGCATTAAAATATAAATCCTTATGGAGTATGAATGAGAATTTGAAGTTGAAGCATGAATTATTCAATAAAATTAAAGCTTGATTTGATTTTGAAATATTTATGTACAGAAGATGTGGAAAAATTTGGGAAATAATTTTTTTTTTAAACAGTTAGTAAAATAAAATAACTGCATAAAAATGATGATTTGTTTTCTCTTTTGTCCTGTCTTCGGTACGTTAAGTAACTTTAATCAAAAATTATTCGTATTTTTAATTATTTTTAGATTTTATTCTATGTGTTATAAGTATATAATCCAACACAAAATAACTATTAAAACTGTACTTTTACAAAGTTAATGTATTAATGTACAAAATCAGTTTGAAACAAAAAAGATTTAATAATATAAGAGATTTAAATTTTAAAAATTCGATAAATAAGCTTCATTTATAAAAGTTGACTCCTCGGCAACTTGTCTGACTTTAAGGATTCTGAGAGCCAACTATATTGTAGCGGCCTATAGCGCCTCGAGTACGAGCCTCGAACACCGACTCGTACAAGCCACAAGTGGCTGTGCCCCTAGTGTCGAAAGTCTAGCGATATTCGACGTTAAGCAAACACAGTGCGGAACACTGCTAGGATGGGTGCCCGTCCAGCCTAGCGAGTAGTTATGAAAACAAGCGTCTGGGGTAAGGGGTCGCTGCCATCAGCCCCACTGATGAGTCTAGGCAGCGAATCTGAGACGCATAACCTTTCCTCACCTTAACCAAATCCTACATCCTTCCAGCATCCTCGCACAATATAAATGTAAATAAAAAATGTAAATACATAGATAATAAGATACTATAGATAAAAAAATAAAAAAAAAATCCTTCAAGTGGTGACGACCCGACGATTGATATGAACACGCAATCCTAAAAAATCGGAGTCAGAAAACGACAACAACAAAAGGAAAGGACGACACACCAGCGCGGATGCAACATCAAGGACACAAACGCCAACGAGAATTCAACATCGAGGACGGATGCCACAGCAGTAGGCCACCACGGCATGTTAATCGGCCGCAGAGGAGACGCGCTGATATAAACACAACACCTCCACCGAATGCAGACGGTCGTAGAGAAAAGACGCCCATAGGCACGCACACGTAGCGCCTCCGCCGAATTCAGACGGACACAGAGGACAGCCAGTAGTACGGCACCGCGCAATAGCAACAGGCGTGTACATCATGCAGGCATCACGTCGGGGTCCCAGCAAAGCCAGCCACGCATGCGACACGCAGCAAATCGCAGCATCCACGTACACTCAGCGCCTCCGCCGAACGCAGCCACGTGGAGCTTCCAACACAACCCGGCCCTGGGAAATCCGACTTTCGTAAAAGATACCAGGACCGAGCTACGAACGGAGAGCAGTCCACAGCAACATCATCCGCCATCCACTCCTTCATAGGCCTCCTCTTTTCAGTAATAGCGCCTCGAGTATGAGTCTCGAACACCGACTCGTACAAGTCGCAAGTGGCTGTGCGCCTAGCGTCGAAGTCTAGCGATATTCGTCGTTAAGCAGAGTGCGGAACACTACTAGGATGAGTGACCGTTCAGCCTAGCGAGTAGTTATAAAAACAAGCGTCTGGGGTAAGGGGTCGCTGCCATCAGCCCCACTGATGAGTCTAGGCAGAAACTCTGAGACGAAACGCATAACCTTTCCTCACCTTACCTACATTCCGAACATCCGGACATCCTTCCACCATCCTCGCCATAATTGGTAATAAATCAAAATTATGTAGGTACCATAGCACTTTTAAAACCCTTCAGTAGTATGATGAACATTGTGTTTCCAAACTTCACGTGCTTTGATAGAATGAACATGAATTACCAAAGACTGATGACCTGATTTTGTGTGACATTGGAAGTTGTATTATTTTTATTATAAATTAATTTTTAAATAATATTGTTGTATATTTTGTAATAATGTTATATATTATGATTTTTAACAGTGATTTAGTAAGCACTGTATAGACCTTATAATTAGTAATGAATAATAAATAATAACAATAATCGCTAATCAATAATAAAGCAATTGGTTTAATTAGTAGATGTTCAGAGAAAATAATATATTGTGACATATTGAATAAACATATCTATGGATACATGTTTAAAAATGAATGCTTACATGCTCTTAGACATAAATCTTCAGGTTGGATCATTATCCAAATGGAATCACCTAAATAACTTCGTTGCTTTCAGAGATATGGATAAACTTCGTTCATAAAAATTATTCGGTAATGAGGGTCTATGACATGGCAGTAATAATTTTTTGTAGATGAAGAGATTTTGGAAATTTTGAGGTCATCTTCACATTTGTATATAAACGTAATGTTATATTTTTTGATTCGTTAATCATTTCATCTCGACATACTTTATAAAAAAATTGTTGGATGACCAACCCAGACAATATTGGATCTATGCAAATACTGACAACGAGCTAACAGTCCACATAAAAGTGGACTGTGAATAGTGAGTCATAAGGGCAAGCTGCACTTGGTCATCTATGCCCTTTCCCCTTCCACTTAAGGATGATAACCAAATATATATAAGGACATGTTTTAGAAAAAAATACAGAGACAGACTAGAGAGACAGAATACTACAGTAGAGTACAGAACACCATAGCATAGCTCAGCATCATTCTATCTCATCCTAAATCATTCTATATCGTTAAGAGCTTAGCTTAGCATAATTCATTCTATATCATCCTACATCATACACGACAACGATTGTAACTAGGAATAATCTCTTCGAAACTGTAAGCGTGTTGACTCCATTACACGGAGTCCAACAAAGTATTAACTTATTCACTTACAGAATGTCTAAACCACAATTCCGCAATGTATTAATAATACATAGTGAAACATCGGAAAATATTGTATGTATATAATTGATTTTACGGTAATGGTTGAAATAAACAGAAATAAATAAATAAAAATAAATAATGATAGAAGAATAGCCCAAATATATTTTTAGCATTCTAAATTATAAAATATTATTTTTAAATACAACTTTAAAAACTTATGGTGACAATTACAACATTTTATTTTCAAAAATATACTATATAATTTAAAGTAGAATATACTGTTTACTATTTGTTATTTTATTATTTTATTATTATTTTAAACACGAACGGAAATATTACTTTGAGTAAAGACATTATTTTGTAGTATTATTTGCTTTTATTAAGTGTTTATTTTTTGAAATTGAAATATATTTAGAATTCATAATTGCATTAAGCATGTACTGTAAAATAATTATACATAAGAACAATTATGTAGAATTCACGGACGAGCTCCCAATTTGTAGGAATTTTGGTTTAAAATGGTAGTTTATTAAAAGTTAAAAATAAGAAATTTTGTTTAATGGTGATTTGAAAATGAAGATTTTCACTGTTCTCTCTTAATTGCTATATTTACTAGCTAAACTCACTACTCTCTAGACTCGCAACTCTCTCTAGACTGTACTCTCCCTCTTGCAACTCGCAACTCACTATATTCTGACTGTTCGAAACTCTCTCCGGTTTCTTCTTCATCACAACTTTCGTTATACACACATGCACACAAACGCATCCATTCCCTTGATATCTTCAATGCTAGATCTGCAGGACTAGTAATAAACATTCCCAAGTCCCAGGTCTAGCTTTCTCTACAGCGTATGGCGCGCCACTTGGGACATCTGGCTATAATTGTTGGGCAATGGAGAAAGTTCCAGTTGTTGAGTTGGGCCCTTTTCCAGAATTTGCCCATCTCACAATTATATAAGAAAATATATAAATTCTTCTATTCATCTTCAATTCATTATTATATACATCATCATATATCATATATTATATTCATCATATATTATATCATATATTATATAAAGATACAAACATAATATAAATAATTTAATATAAGAAAAATTATTATACATGAGTTTATATTTTACCTACTATCCTTTAGAGATAAATTTTTAATACTCATGTTACTTGCAATAAGCAATAAACATTTCAAGCTAACGTTAAGAAGTGAATCACTCAGATAAAAAATTATGCATACATTAAAAGACTAGATTATACGTATTGGTTTACAACATAAATAAAGGTTCGATTTTTGAGAGATTAGGGATTCTATTTCTTCATTGTACGTATCAGTTCTTTACCATTATGTCAGATTCATATCAAGGAACAAACTAAAATAAAATAAAATAAGAGACTAAAATAAAATAAGAGACGGGTGAGCATTAAAATTAGAAATGAGTTCGAAACTAATTCTCATATTCCTGAAACTTGAATCCAAAATTTTGTGAAGCCTGGTATATCTCTAAACATGAAGGAACGGATAATAGAATACTTTGTATTGGAATTAACACTTTTATATAAATTTTCATTCAGACAGTTAAACAAAATACGAACAAAAATATAATAACATATCTTAATATAAATTCTTGTTTTATGGCAATGACATCCGTACTCTTTCAGTATTTAACTTGTATTTGTATGTCGACTGTAGAGTCCGATGTCCTAAAATATATTTCAGAGTACACAGAAACTTGAATGGTGGTCCAATAAGATATATTTTTAATAATTTCTTTAAATTTGGGTATATTTTGGGTATATATTCTATTATCGTTGTTGCATATCAGCTCACATTCTTAGAAACGAAAACCAGCCGAGCGTTCGCGATTTACCACGCATGAAACACTTAAGATACACATATATCAAATTACTCTTCTTTCATTGGTTTTATATATATATTTTTAATACTGGTGTGAGCCCCATCCATAATTTTATATTATTGTAGTTTTCAAGAGCAATTTAAGATTCTCCGATTCTAACTACCAGACTGTTCGTAGAAGCAAATTGCTAATTATATTGACTTGTTTTCCGGCTCATCAAAGAATTTCAGACTGTTTGTAACAAAATTATTAATGTAATAATGTAATTACTAATGTTATGGTGTAATTGTTTAATTTATAATCTGTGTCTTCACTCCCCAGAATACATAAAATCACTCCATTTCTTGTATTATAGGACATCTACTCATTAGAATTTAAATAAAAAAATAAATTTTTCTTATCTTTATCGAGAGTATCGAAAAATTTCCAACAAAATATTTTTGGATATCGAAGTTTCGAGATTTCGAGTGAAAGTTAAAGTTTATCCAACAGTCTTATTATTTCAATGAAAATATAAGTTAAGAAGTAAAATATCAATGTAAGATTACCCGTTAAAACAAATACTATAGTAAAATCCATAATGGCGTAATACGTGAGACATTTCCGATCCCATCCGAATAAATCCAAAAATGGAAAACAATGCAAGTAATGCATTCTATAAAATAAGCGTACTCCTTAGTTCGAATCTTGATCTATTCGACATGTAACGCTTTCCAGCGAATGTCAATGCGATGTACATGGCAGAGCAGTAAAAACATTTCGGGTAGTACCTTTTTATTGTTGTTAAAATATCCTGGTATGCGACGCTATTTTCGAAATTAAAGACATACGAGTAATTGGGTATAATTTGTTCTACTTTGTTCATCTTGAACTAGCCATTCTTCTTTTCACGTCTTTGATTTCAACGATTCAACGGTTCAACGGTTAGCATCTTCAATCCAGCATACCAATTTACTGCAAGTAAAACAGAAAGGCTAATGAATATAATTTGTTTCAATGTAATTGTAAGGTAATAAACAATTACAAAAATATTTATTTCACATACAATAATAAAAAAAAGCATGAAAATACTAAAAGGCGAAAGGAAGTACTATTTGTTGTGAATGAGGACACTGTAAATAAAACAGTCAAGTCAAAACAAAACATTGGAATAATGTGATTTAATATGCTTAAGTAAAAATGTTCGAGTTTTGAATGTCATTGGTAGTGTCAGTAATAAAATTTCACATATATTGGTCCAGTTTAAAATATTTAAAACAAATAAGGAAGTTGGTATTTTATACATTTTATGGGTCTTTACACACTTTTTGCTTAAAATTAGATTTTCCCCTGTATTATTTTTCTGTATTTTTACTAATTTATTTTTACATCGGGAAGATGAAGACGATTAAGTAAAAATTTATTTCTCATAAGAAATACTTAAATTGCCACTACTATTCTCCTCTATATGACATTAGTTTTAAAACATTTAGTTTTAATATTCGAAATAATTTTGAAATCTTTTATGTCCTTAATAAATAAACAGTTGCAAAGAAGGAGAAAGATGTTTGAAAGTAAGCGGTTAAAAAGTAAGTTAAAAGTTTAATAATTAAATAATTAACAATTACTTGATAATTATTAGTTTTTAATTAAGTACTTTAAATTTAATTTAGTAATTAAGATTATTCAAGGTGTTCAAAAAAATTAGTGCCAAACTTCATGAGCATATAGTACTCACAAAAATACGCAAATACATGGATCGAAGAATTATTAATTTCGGAATTATTGAATTTTTTTTCTACTTTAAATCCATGATAGCGATATAACAGATCCTATGCCGTCTTGGTTGAATCTGCAAGAATTAGAACTATGTAAATAAACGCTTGTTGTACAAGCTTTATGGAAGAGGCAATTATGTAAATAAGCACATTTGTTAACGTGATTTACTAATCGTATTCAGAAGAATGTACTTCGTCCTCGTGCACTAAAAAATGTTGTCACGTAAGCGTTGCACAAAAAATTCTTGTCAAGTAATAACAGAAATGCCGGAGATCTTTCAATGAGTGCGTGTATACAATATGAGAAGACATGCAGAAGTATGTGCCGAAATGTACAACAGACATGTATGTACATACATTACGCTATGACTATAATGTCTTAGTGCCAAAATCATCTGATAACGATGAAATGAATGATTTCTGGATCCATGTTGCTCGTTTTGATCACTATTACACATTCCTGAAGTGTGACACGAACATTTTTCTAACTTGAATTTATTATCATATATGTATAATAAACAAGACAAAATTTATAAGTAGTGCCGAATTTTATGCATGTATAGAAAAATCTGAAAGTACACAAAATACACACAATGCACGTTGCTACGGATTCGCAATTTACGATTGAGTGTTTTGAAATTTACATCAAAAAAACAAAATCTAAGCAACGAATCATTTCGTTTTGAAGACAAGATTATTCTATCGAGCAGTAAATTAGAAAAAAATGAACTCAGAGATGTTTGAATGTTCAAATAAAATAATTATAGGTACTCCTATATAAGAAAAATAAATCTTCAATTTTGCTGTATTAATTAGACATATATAATCAAAAAATGATTTGACAAATGATTATTATATTAAATATTTAATATTTAAGCATCAATTTCATGTATATCTAAAATATAAATTATTATAAATTAATATAAATTAATATTATTTATTAATATAAATTAATATAAATTATTATACCATTAGTTTGGATGCAATTAAGCTTTTCTAATAATATACATACATATAATGAAGTACTTTTGCGTTACTTGGCATTAATAACTTGATTTAACAGCAAGCTCTGTAACTTTTTGTGTACGGTAGTATTACTACTTATTAAAAACGGATGCGAAATTGATTTTTATGTTTCTGAAATTCGAATCTCAAATTTTATAATGTTCAAAACCTTCGAAATTTGGAGTACTGATTTCACTTTGTTGAAGGGATTTTTTGTTTTTACAACTGGAAGTGACACTTTTATATCAATTTTTATTGATTACAGTTAAATAAAATACAAACAAAAATACAACATGTAGAAATATTTAAAATATTCAAAATTTTTGTTTAAGAACATTCCAACTCTTCCAGGATCTAATACATTCCTTTTTTCTGTCAATTATATTGCCGAATACGTTGAAAAGCATTTCAAAGTACATATTTTATTTGTTGGTGATGGTGTCATAAGATATGTTTTCTATAATTTCTTTAGATTTGAATATTTTACATTATTCGTTTGGAATTACGATTGATTGCACCTGCTTATATCCTTAAAGATGTAGCGGCTAGCAGATGTCGGAGAGAAGACGTTTTCTCAGACAAGAAGTTAGAAGAAGCCGACTCACGTGGCACCTGTGCTATTGAATTGCGAAGGCCAAGTTTAGATGTCACTTATAGTTTTTAGAAATTCGGCCACAATAGTCGCAAACTCTAGGACTTCTAAGGGCCACTCAGATCGGCATCTGGAAATCACTTCCAGAAAGTAAGTTAGGCCCAGAAACCCTGCTACCCCGTCAAAATTCAGGGAAATCAGTCCCGGCGAAATTGCAGCCTCACGCTCGGAAAAAGCGTGTCACGAACGCAAAGAGTAGACTACGCAATTTCGTGACAACCTAATTGGTTAAAACTCGAAAACGATTCGGCCAATTAAGGATGTCCGAAACGGGGACTGAGTTTTCCTTACAGCGAGCAAGGCAGCGAGCTTTCAGTTCAAGTTCAAGTTTTGAGTTTGTAGTTTGAGTTTGCTTTTCGAGTTAGAATTAAAATTCGGACAAGCGACGCACGGATAGACTCGCGACGTGGGCATCAGCAAGTAATCTATACGTTCACCGCGTCTTCCGCGTCCTTCACGTCATTGTGCAATCGTGCCGAATAAACGCAATTAATATCGAATTAGTATTGAATTAGAAATTTTTTGATAATTTATTTGTAGAAACAAATACAAAATATAAATGAAATTAAAAGTTATTTTCTTTAATAAATTTGCATAGTAAAATAAACTGTAAGTAAAACAGGGATATTTTACCTCTTTTGATCATATCTTGAATTTCCGATACTTAGGTCCCCTTCTGAAACATAAATTTTGAGTGTTACTCTTTACCGCTTGTGCTGTAATAGTATTAATAAATAATATTTTAAATAAAATATAAATATATTTTTAGGTACAAACTTTTCTGCATTTCGTTTACTTATTTAAAATAGTTACTTGTTTTAAGATTTATTTGAAATTTATTTATATGAAAATGTGTTTCAGTTATGTATTTTTTATGATAAGCTTATAATACTTATTTAAAATCAATATTTCTCTCATCATTTTAGCATTGAAATATTTGAATATTATTATTATGAAACAGTTTCTAATTGTTTATTCCTATAGGAATGAAATTCCGTCTACGAAATTGTGTGTTAATGTCAGGTGTATGTTTCTAAGTCACAGATTGAGTAAATAATAGCACTGACTGAGAGACTGGACATCCAATGCTTTTTCATGTCCCAGGTTTTGAAGATCACCTGATCCTTTTACCATTTTCATGTCACATCTTGCTGTATCAACTTAAGCAAATACAGCACTACAGCGCTATTGCTGATAAAAATTAAAAAATATGGTCAGTGTTTCTGCATTGAAAATTACTTATTGAATTGAATGCGTGACACTTTATTATGAGCAATATACATATGTACATATATACATATAATAATCATAATAAATAAATGCGAATTTGGTAACAAGACATTATTTAAGATGTTCTACCATCGTGTAGTGTGATTTTTCACAAAAATTCATTGTTTTTTAATGGATCTCTACGACTTTTTCTACTGTTGAAATTTTTTCTATTCTTTAGCGGCCTACGATTACACAAATAAGAGAATCGAACACCGACTAACACAAGGCACAAGTGACTGTGCGCCTAGTGTCGAAATACCTGCGATCTTCACAGGACATTAAGCAAAACGGAGTGCGGAACACAGCTAGCATGAGTGACTGTTCCAGCCTAGCGGAGATAATTATAACAACAAGTGTCTGGGGTAAGGGTAAGGGATCGCTGCTGTGAAGACGGCCTTATCACCTCAATTCAGTCAAGGTCCATCACTCAAAACCCAACCCAAGAAATCAGCAGATGTTCACTGTTTTATCATCCAAATCCAGCTAAGGTCCACTACTGACTCAGAAGCCCAAGAATCAGCATTATCACCCAAGTTCAGTCAAGTTCCACTACTGATTCAGAAGCCAATTCAAGCAATCAACAGATGTTTTTCAAATACATGATACCCCTTCTCCACCTCACAAAGTCCTATATATACCCAAGCCCAAGATGAATAAAAAGCATTCCTGTTCGCCTTCTCACCAAGTCTACTTCTCTAGTCTGTGCCCCTTCGTTGTTATAATCATACGTGAGTGTACGCGTCGGTATTAAAGGTGTTATACTTAGAATATTAGAGTTTAACTCTAAAGTATTAACATTCCTTAAATTCACCGTGGTAATAGTCCCGTGACAATGCCATCAGCCCCACTTTCACCTTTAAATGATACAGCACACATGTGTTGTATTTTAGTTTTAAGAAAACGTTCGAGATAAAGTTGCACTATTTTAAAGAGCATACTGGTTGAAAGTGCAAAAATTATTTTCAACATCATTTTAAAGTGAAAGTAATAGAACTCATATTTTTATCGATATTCTTATGGGGCATTAAAATTAAACTGTAATCATCTCAATAACTATTTCATCCTAATAATTTAATCTAGAGTAGTTTTTTTGGAACGAAACTGTGGTGAATTGGTTGCCGTGGAATTCACCGGAAGGATTTTAAATAAGTAGTTTAATATACAGGGTGTTTCGTAACTTGTAGCTCCCGAAGTGGGTCCCACAAGTTACGAAACACCCTGTATATTCTATATTTTACAATATAATTAAGTGGTTAAAAATATTTTGAAAGTGTCTCTCTCCATGAACTTCGCAACACTACGAAGACAAAAGCGCCACACCAACGGTGACTTGTTCCAGCAGTTTCGCTCGTATCTGTGGCAACGGGCCCACAGCAACCGGTGCTACTTACTATCCAACAATCTCCCCCTAACGAGTGATGCTGCTGGTTACATTGTTAATCGTTTATATCTAACAAATTAATTTGGTTTAGTGTCCATTCTAACTTATCTTTAGTTACGACTTTCGTGAAGAAATCAGCTAACATATGTTTAGAATCTGTATGATAAATACTAAGTCGACCTGCTTCGATTTCATTTCGAACAAAATTAAATTTTAAGTTAATGTGCCTGGTTTTACTTGATAAATGACAGTTTGTCATCCATTTGATTGCGACTTTATTATCGCAAAACAAACTTATCGGTTTGTGAGTAATGGAAAATAGATTTAATTCAACCAAAATATTTGAAATCCAAGTAATGTCGTTTACTAATTTGGAGCATGCAAACAGTTCTACTGCACATGTTGAAAGGCCAACGCTCTTTTGTTTCCTACTTCGCCATGTAATTAACGAGTCGCCTAATTGGATAACTCCTCCTGAGAAGGACTTTCCTCTTTCGCTATTTCCCAGCTTGTATCTGCGTATGCTTTTAAAGAACTTTGGTTTTTACCATAATGTAACATTTTGTATTTGGTTCCGCGCAAGTATCTTAACACTTTTTGCCATTAACTCGTGTCGTTTTTCGGGTTTGTGACTATATTGAGATAAATATGATATAACGAACACAGTGTCCGGCGCTAATTGGATTTGCTATATATAGTAATTCACCAATCGTCTCTTGATAAGACTCTACTTCAATTTTTTCGTTTGATGTATCAAAAGTTTTATCCTCTCCTAAGATAATTGGTGTACCAACGGGATTGCATTCGTTCATACCATGCTTTGTTAACAATTTATCGATATACCCTGTTTGTGATAAACTAATATCCGTCTCATGTTTTTAAGCGTAATATTAAGAAAAGTATTATACTTTATAGTCTCAATTATTTCGAATTTTGCTTTTAGTTGTAATAATATTTCATTATATTCTTCTTTGTTAGAATATACGATCGTGAAATCGTCAATATAAATTACCAATGCAGTAAAATTACAATTCTTTGAATGAATAAATATACAGTTTTCCGATACCAGTGATTTAAAACCTATTTCGAACAATGTGCTTCTTAATTTAATATACCAATTACGGCTGGATTGTGGAAGTCCGTAAATAGTCTTTCTTAATTTAAACACACGTTTCTTTTCATATACTTGTTCAAATCCAGGGGGCAAAGATACTTATACTGTCTCTTTAATGTCACCATGTAAGTATGCAGTTTTGACATCAAAGAAACTGAATTTCCAATTTAATTTAACGGTTAACGCCATGCTTCGATGGTAACTACGGGAGAATAAGATTCTTCATGGTCTCTGCATTTATCTAGTCTCTACATTTAATCTGATTGTATCCAGCTGCTACTAATCGTGCCTTGTATTTTATATCGTTATTTTCTTTGTTATCTTTTAATGTTAATACCCACTTACGTTTAATTATTTTTGTATTATTAGGTTTTCTAACAATTCACATGCCGAACATTTTTTAAATAAATCAATTTCTTGTTTCATTGCCATTTCCCATTTTTTTCAATTTTTACTTCCTTTTGCTTCATAATAGTTGCTTGGAATTTTATTTTCTTTGATTAAATTGACTTCCCTCCTACTTCTAATTCTTTTTGACTTCCGTAAATCACTACGTTCGTCCGTCTGTAACAATTCTATGTTGCGTAAATTGTTCCATAATTCTCCTACTTCACGCGTTACACCTCGTGGTCTTCCTCGCGGACGCGAGTGTGGTCTATTAATACCTTTTTGGAGATCTATAAGTTGAGGATCATTATCTGTAACTTCATTTTCTACGGCTTCATTATTTGCATGGATACTATATTATTATCTATCTCTTCTTCGGTGTCTAACAAAATATTATTATATTCATTGTTATAAGTTTCTTTATAATCGTCATTCTCGAGATATTTATTACCTAATTCTAGTTCACTGAATCTAACAGATCTTTCTTTGATGATTATCTCTTTTTCAGGATCATAAGTATCTTCTTCTTTTACGCAAATAGCTTACTATTATACAAATTTTTCCGGGTAGATTTAATTTGTCGCGTTTTATTTTCAGTGTATAAAAATAAACAATGCATTCAAATACGCATAAATAACTAATGTTAGGTCCATTACCAAAAAATAATTCGTACGGAATCTTTTCTTTATTTTTCCGTAGAGTTACACTACTTATGTGGCTTGCACATGCTATGGCTTCAGTCCAAAATTCTATCGGCAAACGACTAATATGGAACAATATTCTTGCCCGTTCAATGATTGTTCGATTCGACCTTTCTACTTTGCCGTTACTCTCTGGATTAAACGGTATAGATTTTTCGTATGTAATTCCATGGTTTCTAAATATTCGCTAAATTCTTTGTTAATGAATTCACGACCGTTGTCTATTCTAATGCGTTTAATCTTTAAACTGATTAAATTTTCATATTTTTGTTTGAATGCTATTAATCCTGATAACGCTTTTTTATATACCATATAGTAGTTGAAGTACGTACCGAAATAGTCATCGACGAACATTAATATATATCGCGATCCGTTTAAAGACGATACTGGCATTGTACAAACGTAACAATATAAATTAATTCTAATGGAGATTTACTTAAATTTTTACTTATAATTTTATGCAGCTTTCTATTAATTTTATTTAATTTGCACGTATCACAAGCAAAGTTCTCCTCAATATCAGTTATATCAATGTCCTCAACTATATTGGTTTTATACATTTACGAATGATATTCATTATTTATATGTGCTAATCGCTTATGCCATACTTTATATTCTATATTTTTCTCGATTGTTCTAACAATGTTACATGCTACGTGTTCGGAGTTTCCGTTGACGCACGTTTCGGCTAAAAATCTTACACGGTTACCGCTATTATCGTGCCACCTTGTTTGCTGTATGCTGTGATTGTATCGTTTTCTTGTACGATTTTTAGGCCTTTCAGCATGAGCATAGTTGTCGATAGTAAATTCTCCTTCAATTCGAGTACGTACAATACATCTGTTAATATGACATTAATGTTTCTGTTTTCATCTCTCTTCAGTCAAAATTTGACTGTGGCTACGCCTTCATAATAGTTTTGAATTTTCGCCTGCTTGACATAATTTACCATTCTGCAACTTAATATTTGTGAACTATATTAAATTATTGATCACGTGGTAAGATGCACCACTATAAAACATTCATACATTTGAAAAGTTATTGTTACGGCGCAGCGCGAACGGTTGTTGCTACCCGCTTCGCTGGTCGTTCTCTCGTCGTGGCTTTTACAGCCGCCGGAGAGATGTTCTTATGAATGAATGCTGATCGATTGTATAAATACTTGTATTTATTTATATACAGGTGTTGATTGTGGTGCGTGTAGGTGTGATGTGTGTCGGGAGAGGGCACGATAGCTCTCCTCGTTAAGGCTGTGGAATGACCGACTGACTCCGTGTGTCTCTGGTGACTGACTTCCCGATGTGTACTGTTCTCGGTGATCTTGAGTCTAAATGCGACTTTCTGGCGCCGGCCAAGGAGGCTTTTGTCCCAGGCTGGGCCTTGTTTCTACCCTACCGAGCCTTTCCACATGCTGTCTCTCCTCCAAGGCCAGAGAAAGTATTTCTGGTGAAGAGTATGACAGGAATCTGGCAATTCTTGGCAGGGTCAAGATTTTCCTAGCACTAGCCTAGACTGTCTGTCTCAGGTGTCCTGTTCTCCAGAACAGTTATGTATATTACTTGTGTTAGTAGCTTTACCTACAATAAACGCGTGTCTTAAGGTTATTGTCTGTCTTTCTTCTGATACTATTTACCGATTTTCTCTTGTCGCTGTCCCTCGCTCTTCTTTCGGTGCTCTGCCTTTGTATACGTGTTCCTTCTGTATGTCTTTGTCACTTCCTCGATGCTAACACTTCTTTGCGATGTGTTCCATCTTACCGCATTCACAACACCTTTTCATGTTTCCTCTTCTTATGGCGTACGCAGCTATTTTTGACTCTCCATGAAGACCGCCTTTCCGTTGTATCTCTCTCTCTTTCTCCTTCAGGATTTCGTATATCTCTTCAATTGATTTGTCTCGCTGAGTTTTCAACATTTCTCCAATATTCTTGTAAAGATTGTTTATACCATGAATGATATGATATGCCAACTCACGCGGTGTCACCTCTATACCGAGTGAAATGCATTTCGTTGCTGAGCCACGTGCTCTAGCTATATAATCACTAGCTATATAATCTCTCTGTTTCCCATATGCAAGAATCTTAAATCATTACTTGCCTCAATCTTCTCATCTTCAGCTGCATCTATATATAACTTTTTTTGATCTTAGACCATAACTCACGTGCGTTGTTTTCTGCGGCGAACTGTAATGCTTGTTCGTCCAATAAGTGAAGTCGAACATACGCTATCGTATCTTGGTTCCTCATTTCACAGTCTATTTTTTCTTCTATCTCTGCAGTTTCTTCTGGTTTTTTTTCTATTAACGCTCTCTTCAATTTTCTTATACTGAGTATTGTCTCCATCTTCATGGCCCACACCACATAATTCGATCCCGTTAATAATGTCGATAATGGCACCCTCTCCATTGTCTTGATCCTTTGTATTTTACTTCACAACCACGTATCTTCGTCCACCAGATTGTTTTCACTAACCACGCTCTTCTATCAGATTATGGTGAATTGGGTTGCCGTGGAATTCACCGAAAGGATTTTAAATAAGTAGTTTAATATATATTCTATATTTTACAATATAAGTAACAGAGTGGTTTATAACACATTTTTTGCACCAGTGGCGGCTCTTGTATAAGCACTGTAGAACTGCAGCGCCCCTTATTTCCATTTGATATTATATATATAACATTTAATATAATGAGTCCTTTTTCTTTAATTCTTTTTTTATACTTATACAATATATAATGCTTAAGCTTAATTCTTTCTTTATACTTATACAATATATAATGCTTAAGCTTAATGTCAGTAGCCATCCCCCAGTTTATGAAAAAGATACAAAAATCTTTGTATAGAACTGTGCGCTTCACAGTTCCAAGCAGCATGGTGTTTGCTTGTTGTGCGCATGTGCATATAGAAAGCTGCACGCGGGTTGCGAGGGAGAGAGAGCGACCCGGAAAGTCGGCACTGCCGGTATGAATTCGAAAAGACTAAATGTACTTGCAGTGCTTGCAATGGAGAAAAATTTCCTCAGTTGTCATCCAGAGATCAAGAAAAAAATTATTGTTCTTTTCGCGCAAATTGAAACAAGGAGAATGGATTTCATTTTTAAATGAATAGATCAAGCTTGAACTCTAACAATTTAGGTTAAAGTAAATAAAAAATATTTGATTTTGTTCTTTTTGAAATGGATAAAGGGTGAAGAATTCGAGGCGTGAGGTATTTCTTTCTCAAAAGTTTACTCGACTGTCGAATTGTCGTCAGATCAACCATCCCCCTTTCCAGGTACAAATCTCTTCTCGAAACATAAACAGTTTCCTATGGCGATCGTCCCAGTGATCGCCTACATTTTATAATTTTATCAAGTTTCTGAATAAATTTTTTTTTATACATGTGTTCAGCCTTACCGAACACAATGGAGGTGGAGTTCTCCAACTCATCGAGCCAGGGAAAGCAATTTTCCAATTCTCAATTTCTCGACGTCAGGGATCTTCTGTGACCATATTTCATATCTTTCGTCACCTTCTATCGTCTATTGTAGTTATACCGGACAACTAATTCTAAGGCTCGGTAAGTTTCTTCATCACAAAGGTCCCCATCATTAATCGAACTCGAGAAAGAGATGCGAAAAATCAATTCATCAAGCCAAGAATAAAACTTTCAGATTCAGTACTTTCTCCGGGAGTTGCCTTGACCGTACTTCATGTTTTTTCCTTACTTTTAGTTCATTGTTGTAGTCATGCCCGACTCTCAATTCTAAGGCTCGGTGAATGTTTTTATCGCAACTTTTCTACGACATCCATAAATCCAAGACATATTGCGAGAGACACATTCTGGGACTGTTAGAAAGTACAAATACTACTTTCTGGACCTCGCTCACATCTGGCAATAACTAGCATACCTCCCTAATCCGGTAACAACAGAATCCACAGATATATAAGACGAACGCACAAGGAAAATAGAATTAATGTTTTTTGGCAATCGCGCAGTCCGCACAGAAGTAACGGAAGTCGATCATTGGCATCCATCACATACGGAGTCAGTCATATGATTCACACGCGTCAACATCTCTCAGCACTGAGCAGAAAGCGGTGCAGATCACACAAACAAGCGGAAGAAAACACTAAACCAACACGGAAACCTAACCCAAAACCTAACCCAAACCTAACCCAAACCTAACCCAAAAGGAAGGCCACTGAGCATGCTCAACCTCCCACAACCATACGAAGATGATCAAGATCAACGACACTAGCGACCAACCGCAACAATTAAAATAGGTAGGGAGAACCCTCCAAACATACCCAGCCGAAATAGATTCAGCATCTTTGCTGACTGTCTCATACAAGACACCGATCCCAAGAACACAACACAAAATAACCCAGAAACCCCAGTGCCAGAAGATAACCAAACATCAACAAATAACACAAAACCCCCACCAATTTACATCCACGGCAACATAAACCATAGTAAACTACTCGAAGCTCTCAAAACAAGTTATGGAAACCGCTTCCAAATTAAGTTTCTCAAAAGGTTATGTTCCACAACATAACCGATTTCAGCAACTTTAAAGAAGTTTGCTTGAAAGAAAACATACAGTTCCACACTTTTACAATAGCCACTGAGAAGATGTTTACGGTAGTCATGAAAGGACTGATACAACTCAGCGAAAAAACAATCATGAATAACCTCAAAACCCAAGGGCTACAACCTCTCAATTGCATACAAATCCCGACACGCACCAGGTACTCTATATACAGAATTACCTTCGCCCCAGGCACCACACTCGCTAAGGTCAACCAAGTTCGCTTCGTCGTGAATATCAAAATTTATTGGGAAATGTACGAATCTAAAAAGCCCGCCATTCAGTGCTATCGCTGTTAGGCGCACGGTCATACTTCAACGAACTGCAACAAAAATGCAGTCTGTGTCAATTGCGCTGGACTACACAACACCAAAGACTGTACAAAAATCCCCGAAGTCACGCCAACCTGTGCAAACTGTAAGGGCGCACACATAGCGAATTACACAAAATTCCCAGCCCTTCTCACTTATCTGGCAAAGAAAAACGCGCACAGAACCCTCATACAAACAAACGCACACCCTCCAATGCACCCATCCACACATGCCTTCCCCACATTACCCAAAACCAACACCCCACCCACACAAAAACCTCCCATATCTATGATACCCGCCCCAACACACCCACCTACGCCGACTCTCAGGACGAACAATACATCCTGAACTTCCTGCAACAATCCCCCAATCAACGTGAAACACTATAGGAAACGCGATAGAAGGACTCCGAGACACTGACCTGGATACATTCCTAAGAATAATAGAGCTAATTCAAATCCATTACTCCAAATGTACTACGACCCTAGAAAAAGTTAAGGCCGCAATCCAAATTGTAAAAAAACTCGAAGCTGGACCTTAACAAAATCTTCGAGATCATGTTATGGAATGCAACCAGCATACAAAACAAAAAATCAGAACTCCAAAACTTCCTCATAGAACATCAGGTCGACATAGCCATCATAACCGAAACCTGACTATCTCCCAAAAACCTATTCCACCTACAGCACTACAACATTCGCAGAAAAGATTGAACAGTCAACCCAGGTGAGTCCACACGTGGGGGAGTCATGATAGCCACAAGTAACAAAATATTCTTCGAAGATCACACACAACCCACATCTACCGAAATAGAAAACATTGCTATAAAACCAATAGACGCCATAACACCCCCACATCATCATCACCGCCGTCTACGTACCACCAAAGCACAAGATAACCCCCACAGAACTCAATCAACTGATACACAAACACAGCAGCTACACATACTTCTCCGGCGGAGACTTTAACTCCAAATATGGAACAATCCAAGCAAAAACAGAAACGGAGTTGCCATCAAAAAACACGCCGAGCAAGAGCAATATCAAATCCTACACTCACCCACATACTCGTACAGACAGCCCAGATGCAACCCATTCAACCTCGACATATTTCTAACCAATATCCCATACGAACACACCATTCAAACCATCGACGACCTTTCATCAAACCATGTTCCAATAATGCTATCGATCAACATAAACCGGGTCACAAAAAGGAACCGCTAAACAAAACACACGGACTAGAAACAATACCAAAAAATCTGCAACTCATTCCCCATCACGCAAAACATCACCACAAAAGAAGAAATCGACACACAGATATACGTATTACAGAGTAACATACGACACGCATACAGGAAGGCAATTTTATTTCACAAAGAAAGCCACAAGTTGCCAAACCCCGACCCATTCTTACAACAGCTGATAAGAGACAGAAAGAGACACCGACGCAAATTCCAAAAAACTGGACATCCCATACACAAACTTCAACATAATCTGCTAACTACCCTAATACAAAAGAAAATAAATGAAACAAGAAACTTCAAATGGCAAAGAAAACTACAACAAATCGACAAAACGGACCACACCCTCTGGCAGACATATAAGATCACAGGACGTAAAAATACCCGCATATCCCCCCTCCCCTACTCGAACCAGAAGCAGATACCACGCACTACACCGACCTAGAAAAAGCCGAAGCCTTAGCCGAGCATTTTGCTCGCACGCACAATGCTGCATTCACCAGTCACACCTCTCCCAACACATCAAACAGTCTACCAAATCAGTTGACTACCTATCCAAAAGAAACTGAACAGCCGCCCCTCCCCGTCCCCCTCTCACCCACTACAACCTGACCCCATGCACAATCCACAATATCATCTTAAAACTCCCCAGGGCCAGATAAAGTTAGCACCCCAGAGATAAAGAACCTACCTCAAATAACCATAGTACAAATATACTATATCTTCAAGGCCTCCTGCTCTCCTACTTCACAGAAATACGGAAAACCGCCAAAATACACCCCATCCCAAAACCTGGCAAACCCACCAACAAAACCAACAGCTACAGGCCCATTAGCCTGCTAAACACCCTCAGCAAAATACTTGAAAAAATCATGCACCACCACCTATTCACCCACCTCAACCGCAACCAAATCATCATCCCTCAACAGTTTGGCTTTCGAGAAAAACACTCCTGCATTATTCAGCTGCAGAGAGTCACTGAACACGCAACAATGGAAATTAACGGAAACAGCACCACGCAAATGATAATACTTGACCTATAGAAGCTTTCAACACCGTCTGGCACGAAGCCGTGCTGCACAAACTACAAAACATACCCCAATCACCATCATCAACCTATTCACTAGTTATCTTCTAGGAAGAAAAATCTACGTCACCATTAACGGAACCAGCTCCACAACTCATAATATACACGCAGGAGTATCGCAAGGTTCAATACTAGGGCCAACCCTATTTTGCATCTATGTAAATGACATGCCTACTACCCAAAACACCCAACTCGCCATATATGCTGACGACACAGCAATATACACCATATCTTGGAACTCAGCCCAAGCCACGAAATACCTGCATACTCACCTAAACGTGATCAGCACCTATACGCAAAAATGGAAACTCAGGATCAATACAAACAAAACCCAGGCAATCACATTCACCAGGAAACACAAATCACAGAGAATGTGCACATTGGCTGCCAAACCATCCCATGGTCCAACACGGTCAAGTACCTAGATGTTACTCTAGGTACCAAGCTCACTTGGTTTAAAGCCATAGAAAGAAGAGCCAATCTAGCACATCCAGCACTCGCTAAACTATACCCGCTAATTGCCAAGAACAGCCGTTTTAAAAGGTCTATCAAAATACAGTTACATCTAATGTGCGTAAGACCAATTATCACCTATGGATATCAAATCTGGGCTGGTGCAGCCAAATCCTACATAAATAAGGTTCAACTCATGCAGAACAAATTTCTCCGAATCATTTTAAATAGACATAGACGCACTCCAATTGCTCTCCTACATCAACAAGCAAATATTCCCACCATTGCACAATATATACAAAACTCACTCACCAGAACGTACAACAAGAACCACCCAAACCCCCTCATCAGGAATGCTGGCAACTACCATATCAACGATATATCGCTCAACATCAGAGTCAGGCTCTCGAAACATGCTAACAACACATAATAACTAGCAGCCCTAACGTCAAAGACAAACTACTCAAGGAACCGCAGGTTTTTTGAAACTTTTTCTGCACTCCCCACGTCACCAGAAATCAACACAACCAAACATAAATAATCATCCACAAATTACCTAATCAATTTTAATGCAGGTTACAGGGCACTGCAGGCACAACAACTTCCAGGCTAACATAAAAAAAAAGAGCACAGAAGTAACTCCGGAGCAGCCCGTCGACGTACGACAGTTCACGGTCGACTATCAAACTCACTCAAATATTATTTTACAAATTCAAGCTCTCTTACGACAATCTACATTCCTCAATCATACTATTCCAACACCAAACCAACTCTTCCTTGAACCAGCTGACTTTTATTAACGTTGAAAGACAGCAAGCCACCGATCTGCTCAACGCTCCGTATACGTCGAGGTTAGATCAGCAGCACCTCCACTAATTTTAGCTACGAGTCGCTACTGTTTTGCACGTGTTTTTCTTCATGGGCATCGCAATACTATTGAGACAAAAGCGCCACGCGCAAGGTGTCTCCTTCCAGCTGTTTCGCTCCATAGCAACGAACCGATAACAATCGATGCTACTTACTATCCAACAGAAACGTTTATTAAAGAGGTTGAATTTCATGTTAAAACAGTACGGATATCTATTGCAGTCAAGCGAACACAGTGATCTGGCATTCATTGTGCGAAAATTAATATAAAGTATAAAATAAATTTGTAAAATGATATTGTAAGATTAATTATATATTGACGTATATATGTGAAAGAATTGCGATTCATCCAAATCGTTCGAAAATTTGCGTCGAATGGCCCATTCAGTCCCATCTGCTAATCTTTTCGTTTGGCATAAGGCAGCCTATCTAATCTAGAAACCGTAGTCCTGGACGTGTTTGTGCCTTTCCTAACACGTGGATTCTATAGATACTACAGAATTTCTTTACAATTTTGTCGAAAATTTAATGACATATTCTAACATAGTTTTCAATAACTTTATTCAAATTTCATACGAATTCAAAATGATATATTCTCTCTGAGTATTACTCATTCTCATTCCCTTTCCGATTGCCTTCAGCACAACTGTCGTCAAGTTGAAGGGACAATTTAGGATTTCCTACGGAAAGCATAGTTGTCAAAAAATTTGACACGGTTGCCACATTTATGTTCCATCTTCCACCGATCAGCTCTGTCCATGAAATAATGAAGCTGGCAAAATAAACAGCTGCACGATTGTTCGCTTTCTCAATCTTAGGTATTCGCTCGAGCTTATTCGCAAAATTATCTGGTTCGATTCAATTCCAAAATGTCAAATACTCTCACCCGGGTAATTTGAATAAATTTTTTTATTTTGATTACACCTATATCTTTGTTATTTTTTTTTCTTGAAAATATTTTTACATTATGTAGCAAGTGAGAAATTAAAAAAGTTTCTCGAAGTATGTAAAAATTCAAACGTCTCTAACTATATTGAGAATATTTTTCGTAACTGAGGGTCCACTATGATTTAGAAAATTCCAATTTTTTGATTTCCAATCACATCTTAAAGTGGCTGTACAATTTTCTTTGCCATTCTACTGAACATGTTTATTAGAATTAGAAGATGAGAAGTTAAGATTTTTCGAATTTTTATCACTAGTTTACACATTGGTAATGTCTATACACGCAGATTTTAAATTTACTTTTTAATTCCTTAATATTTCAAAGAATTACAGTGTTCCCGGCCGACTGCTATTGTGTAGAGATGGATGTTCTTATATTTATATTTATATGGATGTATTTGTTCCAATTCCTATTCAGAGTTGCATTTGTGTGTTTCTATTTATTTTAGACTAGAGATGGGTAACTGGCCGACCTGGTACGTGCCCTTACCCTTATTTTCCTGATCCCTAGCCCTACCTCCTTCACTGCGTTGAAAGTGTCGCGGTCACACAATTGCATTAGGTATATATGCATACATATAAATTGTTTTCTTCACTGTGACTGCTAAAGTTAAAGAAAGATAGGCTGCAGAACAGAGTGGGGATTAATTTTCATGGTGGAGGAACAGGTAGACATTGTCAATGAGTGAATGAGCTCCTGCGGTCCGTGGCGGGAAACAACCGCCTCTGATTCTAAACGTTTAAGTTAGGCTCGGTGAAGACGAGCAGTTGATGTTTTGGAAGAACAGAGGCAAAAAGGTCTTTTGTTTCATAAGAAGAAGGATAAAAGGTTATTATACTTCTGTTCTTTCAAAAAAAGGCGATGATTTGCTGCAAATCGCTCGTCTGTGCAAGCCCATCAGTTGATGATTGCTTGTTCTTTTATATGTAATAATTTTGTGTATGATAAATTACAATATTATTATTTTTCATAATTATTTTATTCAATATTATTATTTCTTCGTAATTATCTTATGTATAATAAATTATATATAATATATATTAAACTGAAAGATCTATCAAAGAATGCATTCTCAAAGCCAAGATTTTTTGATTCAAAATTATCTTTAGAATTTTATATCCCTCATAACGCCTTTCAAATTTCATTTTGACCGGTGGCTGTTCAAATTAATTAAATATATATTTGAAAATGGCTATCTAGAATAATTTTAAGAAGTAATTGGTTAGTTAAAAATTTTTTAAAAATAATGAAGTATAAAATATTATATATTTAAAATGTTTATTAATATCAAAAAACACGGATAGAACTCTTTCTGATATGTATGTACATAAGTACATAATACATAAGTACTAAATAATATAGTTTTAGATACTGATTTCTTGCATCGAAATCTGATGGCACAAGCGAGGTATATGTATCATACTTAAACTTCGTCTATGCCTGGATATATTCAATTGACAACATTGTAACGGATATCATTTTCTTCAACCAACTTGTATCATTTTGTTTGACGTATTTCTCCAAACCTAACAATAAGCATAGAATACGCTAGAAAACCAGTAATATTTTTCCCAGTCGGTATTTTAGACCCTGAGATAGAAAGCCCCATTTAATGTCCGGTCTATCCTATTCTTCGTCAATGATTGTAAGCAATGTCATTTCATACACCGCGTCTGTGTCAACGTATTTTCTCGACCATGGTATTTAGGAACTTAGGATTTTAACATTTTCGTGTCACATCCAGTCGTACCAATTTTGCACCGCAGCAGTTACCAGTAGTGAAAATTAAAATTAAAAAAATATGAACAGTGTTGCCAGATCTGTTTCGGGAAACATTTATTAAATTGAATAGTACTTTATCTATGAAGCAATACAAACAACAGAATTTAAAGAGGAATTTAAACAAATGACTAGTAGAAATTGGTATGAAAAATTTATTATATATTTGACTTTTAAGTATTTAAAAGTACTAGAAAGAATTGATTGAAATATGATACTTTTATGAACAACATAATTAGATATGACGTCTTTTTGTTTACGAATGTGCAATTTTACACATGAAATGTGTACACATTTTATGAATGTATAAATTCACAACCTGAATGTATTATCTTTATCCCGTAAACCCGATTTTATTGAAGTTTAAACTAATAAAATATTTATTGATTCTTTGATTTATGTTACAAACATTGTTTGAAATAAAGAAGCACATTATATAGTGTAAATTTACAAAATTCATCTATTTCGAAATTTCAAAGTCAAATTAATTTTTTTAAACAGTATCATACATATTTTCTTTTTTATAGTACCATGTTATTTATTAGGACGAACTCACTGAATTGCATTTTCAACGACCCAAATCATTTATTGTTATAAATTATTAATAAAAATGATACAATGTATGAATACGATACAATGTACAACTTAATGACATATATGTTCGTATTAAGATTTCATGAGTTTAAAATATTTCTTATTCGTATTCCTTATTCGCACACACATTCGAAAATCACAGTTACCCTAATTTGTAAATATTATGCCTATAATGGAAATATGAATGGCGCAATGAATACATTGTGATGACGTGCCAAACGTGAATCAATTATAATGACGGATGTCAAGCGACAGTAACTATAAATTCATAAATAACTATATATTCGTATAAATTCATTAGTGGTATTTAGATAATTTAGGTAAAGTGGGATAATTTTTTACAAAATTATTACTGTATAAAATATAGTCAACGAATCTATTGCTAACAAAGCGTATATATAATTTAAAAAAAAGCACATATATAATTAAAAAAAAAATTATTCGAAGAACATTTTACTTTCAATAAGATTGTGACATGACTTTGTGGCATGTATTTTATGTCAAAAGTTAGGTTATAACATCCTCTCACGCATATATGATATGGCAGAAGACTTGTAAAAAAGATAACAGAATATAATATAACATCTGAGAAACATTAAAAAGATTTGTAAAAGGAATGGAAATATACAAGACGACATAATAAAAATTTAGTGTTTTCCACGTCTCATAAGCTACACCAAGTAATTACCAGAAAAGCTTCTTTAGAAGATATTATGCGAATATTTTTATGCCGGCGAATGTTTACGTTTATGTGACTTCTGATTCATTATAACCAATGAGATAATATAGTTGCTTTTATACAGATGTGTTATAGATGTTTGAATATATTTAGTAACAGTGAAAATACTGCTTCCTTTATTTCTATGTTGCAAATGTCAAAATACTTTTGTCCTTGCTCGCGAGATTTGCGCACAATACGCAACGATACGTCCATGTTGACTAAACGCCTCAAAGTTCATGCGACAGATAAAATAGATTGTTAAAAGATGCAAAAAGTTTATACATATAATACGCAAAAATATATAAGATATCTAAAGTTTATATTATTCACCTCTATTACAATAGTACCAGATAAAATAAATTTCTGTTTGGATTCCATTTTTTAATGCATGTTTATATAAATTTAAAATACTCGCGTTTATATCACATTTCAGTTAGTTTCTTATCGTGACATCAAGTGTGACTTCAGCTATCATTACTCTTCGGCGTGGTTTCGCACGATTATGATTTCACTTAAGTTTTGTATCCAGTATCTAAGATATTATGTTTGTTTAAAGTACAAAGACAATAGACAAAAACCAATAGAATGTGAAGAAATTAATTTCGTCGGTAATGGTATAGCATAATTGGTAAGCATAAAACTTTCCATTCTAAAAGAATTGGTTATCCAGATGTCACACCGTGAAGCTAGTTCCGTTCTGAATAACATTTTCTTCAAACTAAACAATTTTTAAATATTTGTGCACTGGACTAATGAAGAGAATATATACGCCGAATCTTCTTTTTCGATAGTGATAGTGATAGTGATGATAGTGGAAGAAACACTGGAAGTGATATTATTGTAAGACGTTTTAGATCGATTCAACTACCAGTTTCTAATAACGACAACGATGAAAACAATTTTGGTGAATGTAGTCAGAGATCGTAGCATGACTGTATTCCATAAATGCATGATTTTGGAAAAAATTGATATATTTGTCAGAGAATCCAACAATATCGTTATCAAAGTAGCCGCAATAATAATAGAGAAATGCATAAAAGGAAGAATTGAAATGATATAAATAAAACAAAAATGAAAAAATATTCAGATTATTTCTACGGATTTTGTAATAATATCTTGTAATAATATCTTTGATCATAAAAGAAATGATTATTGATCTACAGGTCATTTACTTCTACTCCAATCTTCACTGTTACAATGAAAAAGGATATATTTCCTCAATTATAGTAATTCAGCAATAATGAAAAAAAAGAAAATAAAAAATTATTAATGTTAATGGAAATAGTAAGAAATAATGAAAAATTAATAAATAATTAATAGTGATATATATTACGTATGGTGTGATCGTGATCTTTATATAGAATAACCGTAGGACGTTCACTCTCCCATTTTGGACTATCATTAAATATGAATATGAAATGTAACTATGACGTAGAGATAATCTTCATTTAATAATTAGCATGTAGAATAGTATAATATGCTCTTCTTATTAAAATGTAAGAAGAAACTCAATAATAGGAAATAGTTTCATGAATAATATCTATATGCATTTGAAATTGAAATTTCTTATTCCTATCTCCAGAAAGTTTCTATACATTTAGTTAAAACTTGTTGACATTCTCACAGCATTGTGATAATGGAATTAAATACCAATTAAATATCATTTGAGTTAAATATCAAATCTTTACATTTAATTTTAAATTAATATATTTAAACACACAAAGCACTCAGACTAAATACTAATTATATATATTTGAGATGTAAACTCGATCATAAAATCTCTTTAACAATTTTCACTAAAGTACAACAATACTGTAAAAAATATTGCTGATTTACTTTAGAAATGTCACTGTATATCGGAGATTTTCCTTTGTAAAGACCCATTGAAATGAATAGCGAAAAGAACTATTTAAAATATCCATAGATTCGTTCGAATTTGTAAAATTTAAAGGAAAAAGGGAAAGAAAAAGAAGTAAATACATTGCGAATATGGCGTATTTCCACGGAATGTAACATAGTGAACTTTCTATCCAAGCTAATATAGAGACAAAAATGGATTGAAGAAATTTTCGAACAATTAAAAAATTATTTCTTTAATATCAATTTACGCGTGTCCATGTAATGATCGAGAACATTTTAATGTTTAACTACTATCGCGAGAGCTATACAAATTACGAGCTACACAAATTTACGTTTTATATGGCTCAGTCTTGGAATGTTTAATTTGATTTCGCTTCGATGTTAATTGAAATTTTACTATTAATATCTGTTAGAGAGAATACAGAATACAAAATAAAATTAAGAAATTAAAATTATATTTGCAGTATAATTTAAATAACTATAGTAAATAACTATATCATTTGTGATCTCACAGTACTACTTGAGAATTAACAATTACATGCTATACTTCTTCAATTGTTGAAACAACTAACTGCTTTTAGCATAAAATTCTTTCGTCTTTTGAATTATCCAGTCTAATCTCGTCACTTTTGTTTATTACCTAACTTGGCGGAAAAATTATATATATTTGCAGGATCTTGAACATCAATAAATACGTTATTGTAGACTTAGAACAAGGTATGTGACATAACTCGTCTATACTTATAACATATATTTTTGCATTATATATTTACATTTTATCAATATTGTTTACTTTTTTTACGAAAATCTTATTACTCATATTTTATGAAGTTATTTTTGCGATTAAAACGACAATGGCAGAAATAGTGTTATATAAAAAGTAAATTAGCACATGAAATGTTAGACACTATGCATAAATATTTTATTCGAATGACAGAATGTTAATATAATAAAATGATTTGCTATTATTCTTTAATTTGTTGCGATAATATACGTTGGAGTTTGTCTCACATCTGAATGCCAACTATTTGTATGTGAAATTTTCGGACAAATCCTTATGTAAGTAGCGACTCCGGTGCCATTTTGGATTGATAGTAGGGTTTTGAAAAGTGATACTATATTTTTATGAAGAGTAAAGTTTTGCAGCCTGATGTATCCACGGAGTGCATCCAGTGGAATTGCTTTGACTAGTCATGTCTCAATCTAATGCTCATTAAGACTGTGTCATGTCAGTTGTGCGCTCTTTAAATAAACTCCGATACTTGTATAAACTCCAGTTCATATAAATGGAGTTTCACAAAAATTTAGATTATGTAATAGACTTTTACCAGTCACTTGTGTCAGTTTTAAACATTTTCCTTAAAAATCATGAATTATACGACATTTCTGACTTACCATTAATGACATAAAATATTACGGATGATTCATCAGAAACTATAAGCGGAAATATTTTCTAAGCGACTAATTATATCCAAATGTTAAATGGTTTCAATAGAGGCATTATTTGATATAATTATGTTTTAATGCAGATTGACAGAAAGCTTTTGAACATCAGGTTTGCTGTTTTAAATAAAATTGCATATGTTTCAATACATTAATCGATTCAGCTTGTCATTCTCTAAATTAAATCATTTACACTAGAAAACAATTGATTTAAAAAACATTTTAATTAAATTTTTGTGGTATGATATTCATTCAAAATCATATCTCTTTGCTCAATTTTTTGCTATGTTTACTTTCATGCTTGTTAGATGTCAGATGGTGTTTTATTTATCAGATTATCTTTTATCTTAAAACGTTTAGCAATAATTCTTCCTTCAATAGTGCTATATAACTTAATTTTTCGAAGCATTTGCATGTTGAGATATAAATGTGATTTTCTCTTATTGCTAATAACACGCTCTGGTCTAATTAAAAATTTATTGTTAACAAAGGGAATGTACCAGTTAATGAAACCTTAAGAACATCACGAGCATTAGTTGTTTGCGACCCATCGTTTTTCAGACAATTTTGACCCTCACGGTAAGTAGAATATAAAAAAATTCAACCTTGGAATTTAAGATTTAGGTCAATTTTTTCCTCAAATTATTTGTATATATCTCTACCAAAGTGAAACAGTAGAATCACAGGATTATTGTGACATATTTGTGACATAATTTTGAAACATTCTGTACATAAGAGACTAACATACATTAGCGAACACTGCAATTATTAATTGAAATGTAGGTCCTATTGGAAATTATAATTCAACTTTTGACGCAATTTATTATTTGTGATGCAAATATTTTATTTGCATCTCTATTTAGACTTTTACTTATCGTGATTTTGTAGTTCTTTATAGAAGTGTAAAATATACAACGAACAGTAACGGGAAACAGCATTTAACAAGTTTGGAATCACTTAAAAAATACTTCGTTTGAATATCATTATGAAATTTAATCTGAGAAATATTGCTATAGAATTTTGAAAAAAAAGTACAACACTTCATCTAATTGTGTGATAATTTTGAAGCACGCAACCTTTCTTCTCACAAACCACAATTAATTTTTGCGAAGATGTATGTACATAATGTTGCCGGTAGAAAAGTGAAGATATTTTTCTTCGGAAATTCAAATGTTTGTAAACACATTGAAAGCTTGTTTCCATGATTGAAGTTATTACGAATTGAATCCTTCAAAACTTGATATACGATTTTTTATTACCGTTTCGATAAATTTTGAACATAAAGCAACAAAAATTTAAGAAATCGTCATTTTGCCGCTTAAGCTTAATATACGAAGTGCAATAAAAGATGGTAGTTGAAGTTTCAAGATACCATGGTAAAGGAAAAGTTTAAATCGCTGAAATCGGGATAGTTATGAAGAAAATTATTTATAAAAAAAATTTATTAACTTTTTTGAAGATTTAAAATTATATTATTTTTGAAAGAAGTACATTTCCACTTCCTATATGATGAGAAAAAAATCATTAGAAAATGTAAATCCAAGATTATAAAAGACGTCACGCCTTAAAATACATAACATAATCGATATTTTTTCATAACGTTATCTCTGGTTTTTCAGAAATCAAAAATTTATTTGTCTGAATATTTATGGAGTTGTATCTCGTACTTCTTTATTCGAAAGAAAGTTTCATTTCAATGAAAGTTAATTTACAATATTTCATTGCCGATAAAAAATATGTTTCTAAAAACAGTTTCGTTTACTCTGTGTAAAAAAGAATGTTTCTACACCATGATACAATTCAATCTGTGAAGTAATACATAATACTACAAGGAGTAACTAGTTTCTCTATATGAATTATGTTTATGTTTATACAAATTTTGTGTCTGGTTTGTTGACTTTTCGCGAACAGTATTGCTGTGAAATTTCATGCGTCTATTTTTTTTTTTTAGAAACGAAACAAAAATGCAAAACAAATAAAATATTATAACATACATTTTTAATATATTTTTTGCAATTTAAACTTGATCAAACATTGTAGGATATATTTAGAAGTGTTTAGTTTTTATTTAACGATTATATAAAATGGATTATAAAAATTACATTCATTTCTGACTTAAATTCCTTATCATTCCACGGCCAAAATTTTTGTGTAATTCAATAGCATTAAACTGAATTATTAAAAAAATATATTTTAAACATTTATACATAACTAATCTTTAATCTATAAATTTTATTCTGAGAAGTATTTATGGAGAACCAAAAAATGACAAAACTAATGGACATCTCTACAAATTAGTTTAATTTCAGGCACATATACATTTATTTATTTATTTATTTTGTAGAGGAAATGGTATAGTTTAATATTATACGTAAGTAATACTATTTTATAGAAATAAAATGAAAATTAATTAGCATTTAATATATTTCGTTGATTAGGAACCTGCTTACCTGTAATAAATCTCTCTCGACTCTAACACGATATTACTCGTCAATAATTTGACAAACAGATGGAAAGGAAATATTCCCATTGGTAAATGGAAAGTATACGAAATATTTGTCTAGACTGGTGACTTTCGAACTTTTCCGCGAGGCACACAATTAAGGCATTCTACGCATCAGTGTATCCCTCTTCTTTCCTCCAAGCCCTAATCGATTCTTCCACCATATGCAGACTGGTTATTATTACATGTGTTTGTTTCAATTTTTCGATTTTATCTTACGGAAAAATATTTTTCTATTATATCTTTTTTTATCGTGTATATCTATACATACAAGCGGTAATGCAGTTTCGTAACTCATGATTCAACTTTTCATGAGTTATGAGTAATCTAAATTCTCAATAATTAACTGTTACAATTAAATAACAATAATCACTATTATATTAGCTTATCGATATTGCCATTGACTAAGATGATATAGAGGACTACAGACGAGGTTCTTATATCATATTCCATATATTACATATTCAAATTTATGTTAAATTTTTAACAATTTTATTATAGCATTGGTCATGACAAATAATATGAATTCTGTAATTCGTTAGCTAAAAATTACGTTTATTAATTAAAATATTATTCAAAAGGTTTTAAACTTTGCCTGTAAATATTATGATAATAACAAAATTTTCATCTTTAGTTAATGTAAATCTTTGATATTTCATGGTGGCAAAAATATAAACATATATATGAAATACATTCTTATATATCTCGCAAAATCGATTTATGTGGCGCAAATTAGATATGAGGTTTCTTTATATACAAATTTGTAAATTCACAACCCAAATGAATCATCTTTATCCTGCGAACTCGATTTTATGAAAGTTTAAGTTTATCAATAAAATGTTTACACAAATATCGTTTGCAAGAAACAAGTATATTATGTGTTGTAAATTCTTGCAAAATTCAACCATTTCGAAATTTCGAAGTCAAATTTATTTTTTCAAATGATATCATATATATTCTCTTTTTTGTAGTACCATGTTATTTATCAAAACGCACTAAGAGATTTGTATATTTGACGGTCGAAATCATTTACTGTTATAAATTGTTAATGAAAATGGTATAAAGTATGAGTAACTTAATGACACATATGTTCGTATTAACATTTTACATATTTAAAGTTCCTCAGTCGTACTTTCCTCCACTCTGATTGCCGGTGAATTTGTAGATTGATCACTCCTTCACTGATTTCAACGATCCCTAAATATTATTTAGAAATCGATATCCTGGACGATCCTTTCTTCTAACAAAGTCCTTTCTTCTAAAAAAATTTTACTGTACGTTACTGAAGAAAACTTCAAAATACCTTCACATTATAATACATTCAAATGTCAACGAAATGGCTAAGAATGTAGTCAGTCTATACTTTCATCCTTTCATTGTCTCCGCTATTGTGCGCAATAACAAAAAAAAAAAAGCGAATTAAAGAGACACAGGCAAGTTTCGGTTTTATTGACGAAAGCGTAGTTGCGGAAACCTAAAAGTCTCACATGGTTGCCACATTTTTGTTACTTGTCTGTTCGTCGACTCGATGAAATGGTTAAACTAGCGATATTATGTAGACGAATTAGAGGATTTTTCATATATATCTCCGGATCCGCCCCATCTCAATCAAAATTATCCGATTCGACCCGAAGTATCGACCACCTGCATTCATATTTCTCGGGCAAATTTTTATTTAAACAATAAGTTATAAACAATAATTAAAATTATTATAATTACTATTTAAGTATAATTTTTATTTAAATAAAATT
Source organism: Tetragonisca angustula (assembly GCA_036937485.2). Lineage (NCBI taxonomy): Eukaryota > Metazoa > Arthropoda > Insecta > Hymenoptera > Apidae > Tetragonisca > Tetragonisca angustula. Next base: position 472,608 of record JAWNGG020000057.1, on the reverse strand, counting down.
TAAATAGCATTAAATAAAATCATTTAAATAATATCAAAAATATCTTAATCCATATTTTTGATTTTCAAGAAAATGCTTATTCATATTTAAATTAAATAAAACAAAAATAATTTTTTTGACTCTCTTATTTGTTATATTGAACTCTCTTATTTGTTATATTGAATAGGAAGAAACTAACTAACAAAGTCACGCAAATAATAACGTCGCTTTTCATAAATATAATTTGTTGAATGTTAATTCTCTTTTCGATAAATCTTCGCGATAGAAATATAAATATTGCATTTAAAAACAGTTACAAAAGTACAATAATAAATATTAAAGCCAGTGGGACGTACTATTGATAACGGAACGTGTTATTCTATTACTTCATTCATTGTCAGTGCTGTTATTTATATTCTCTCATTCATTATGGTTGCGTTATAAAATAATAGGAGAACTAAGATGAAAGAAAGCTATACTATATATGTATAAATAAAACATAGTATCATCTTTTTTATTTCTTTTGTTAAAATTCGTTCAAGTCATAATTTATGAACATTTTGCTTTATCAATAATTACAGCGGGAAGAGAGTTATTTTTTAATTAGTAAAAGAATTGTTTTCAAAACAAATTCTTCTAAAAGTAAGAAAATTTATATTACTTATTTATTTGTTATATTTATTTATTTATTATACTGTTCTATAAAAAATAAACAAATATATATCAAGAAATAAGAAGTTTGTTAAGAATAATAATAAGAAGAATTGAAAATAATTGTTTATTAAAAATTCTGATTTCAATAATTTTCCTGATTTTAAATTTAAAACATTATGTCTTTTATATCTTCGTTTCTTCATGGATAGACCGGTATTAGACGTGACAAAATATTAAATTGCCCTTTAGTTTCGTACAATGCTTTGAATAGGAAATCTGAAACATATATCCCTTTAAATATTTTGTTAATTCATCATGAGCCTTCTTCAAGTCAAGGACCAAGATACTGTGAGTGTTGGCTTTATTTGTGTGAATGTATGTTATGCATATGTGTGTAGTGTCTGCTGTATTGACTTTTGTTTCAAGACGATGGCCGGAGGAGTCAGTCGTAGAGCAGAAACCGCAGTGTAATTACAAAGAGAGAGTGTGAGAGTGCGAGAAATCAAAAGTATCAGCGTTGTAAACTTATATTTGTTCAAATATTTTAGTATTATTTCATCCTATGATGCACTCACAAACAGGAATCAGAGAAAGACTTACATACATTCTTTTACATCAATATTCAATATTTTTACATCAAAATTGCGTGAAAAGTCTATCTTGTTCTAATGAAATTCTGTGAAATTGTAAAGTATAAATTTTTCTTCCATTTCTTGATCTGCAAAAATATTATTTGGAGCACCACATAACATGTCCCTTTGTATCAAATTTGTAAATACATTAAATGTTGTTCGATTCTGATACGTAATGATGGGCATTTATGCGTGATTTGTAGAGGGATGGATTTGCCATAGTGTGGCATCTGTGTTTTTAATATTAACAAGTTTCTGCTGCCGTTCCGTTTTTTATCAGAATAATCCTTTATTTTTTGGATGGTATTAGTGAGTATATTTCTGTATAGATTGTATAATGGGATGCCGGTCCTTTGGAATTTTCTTCTCATTTTATTTCTATTTTTTATCATGCCAGAGATGAGCAGGCCTGTGATTGACTTTATGTTCTGAGCTGAGATAATTTATGTGTTCATTTTGCGACATGCGTTCTTAATGTGTTGAGTGAGTGCGTTTGATTGTCTATGTCAGATTTGTTGGTACTGCAGAATTTGGAATATTCAACTCAATTTGTATGATCCGTCTTTGTATGCTTTTATTCTGCCTTGTGCATGTGTAAGGGAAAGTGACTTGATGATTTGATGATAGGTCATCGATAATTCTGTAGTTGAAGAGATATGATACGTTAAAGAAGAAAATGTCTATGTTGGTGGGTGTGCAATTTGGTTGTCTATCTGTGTAAATTAAACTGTAGATGATTTGATAATTTCTTAGTTCGAAGTGATTTTTAATTGTTAATTCGTTCTCATTCCTATTTATGTTGTTCCAAATGAGGTGTTTAGTGTTGAAATCTCCGCCGATGATGTGGTCCATGAGAAATTTCTATTGTTTTGTTTCTGACGCTAGTTGCGTTTCATAATGAGTTACTGTAGGCTTATGTTCAGTAGTTTATGGGTGGCCACTTTCCAATTTTTTGAGTATTAAAATTGTAGCTTTAATTCTATCCAGATTGTTAGTGGACTTTATATAATGTTTTGGTATTAGTGAACTTAATCGGAGAAATATATCGAGATTAGTTAGATTTAAGTAATTTGTTTTGTGATATAAGAATTGTTGTGTAGCTTATTTAGCAAGGAGTGGCGCAGAAGTTGTTAAGGTGTTAGCGCTTTTGCATAGGTTCGTCCATGTTTTAGTCTATGAGTGGGGTATTGTACGAAGTGTAGGAGGTGTAAGGAGAGTTGAGGGGAAGGTTTGGGAAATGTGTGTGTGTTGGGGTGACTGACGGTTGAAAAGCTGTTTGGATTTTGTTCTTGTAGGTATCTTTTTTTCTTTGGAAATGAAAGCTATTAAAGCAGGGCTTTTAAAGAATTTAGTTGGGTGGTTTCCCTTGCATGTAGGTGGAGTTTCCAGTGTTTTCTTACAAGTTCTAGAGTCGTGTGGCCCAGCGCCCTTTATACAGACTGCTTTCTTATTCCAATTAGCTGAGATATAGCCATGAGCTTGGTATCGAAAACATTGGATGATATGTTTATATGTCTCAAATTTTCTCCAGTGTATCTCGATGTTTTCAATATATCTGACGTGATTTATTTGATCAATAGTTGTCCCGGGTTCGAAGGTAACTTGATAGATCGGGTATTTTGTGTACGTAGGAATTTCTGTACAATGAGTTGGATTTAGGCTCTGATCTTTAATTTTACTATATATGTTATAGTTACAGGGAGTTTAATGACTTCTTCTTCTTATTCTTTGAGAACTACAGTGGTTGTCTTTTGTTTGTTACCTCTGTAAGTATGATTCGATGTTTTTCTTTTGGCAAATTTCCTTGAAATCAGTAAAATCGTTGAGCTTCGCAAACATGATTTTCAGATTGTTAGATGTGAACTTGACTTGGAAAGCGTTCTTTTACTTCTCTTTGAGAGCGTCCAAGAGTCTGACGTAGTCTAATTTACCGTGTATATAGATGGAGGAATGCTTAGAACTATGAGATTTTATGTTAGTAGGGTTGAGGTTGGATGTAATGTATTCTTATGTAGACGTATTTCTCCTAAGTGATTCTGTATTTTGTGTTCTATTATCCTAATCTGTTATAATGCAATCAACGTAAACCTATTTTTTATTTGAATGTTTGGATTTATGAAATCCATATCTTCAATTTTGTTAATTTTTGTAACTCGAGTTGAATCAGGGAGCGACGTTAATCTTCTTCTGGCTAGGATTTTTATTCTGTCTTCTGTTAGTTTTCTATTTGCTGCTGTGATCCATTGGGTGGAATTCTCTGCTGTGGAGCAGAGCTGGATTGTGGCAATATGATCTTTGTTCAGGTTGTCCCGAGCGAGATAGTCTTCTCTGGTTGTGATTTCCAGTAATAAATTTGAATTTTCGAATGCAAAAACACTGAGCTTGACCTTCAAGGTTCGCTCAGATATTAACAAATACTGTCGAACGCAATAGGAAAGAATATGACTACTTCGTGTGATGCTAATAACTATTATGCCTGCTATGATTCAGTGTTGACTATGGAGTCGTATGAATGCCGATGTACGCTCTCCACGCAGCTTTTTTTTCCTTTTCTTGACTGGTTATTTTTGCTGCAATCCCTGGGGTGTAGTTTCCCTATAACCAACATTTAAATTGGAGAATTTGGAATTAATAATCTCTAGTTGGGTTTTTTATATGTAATTGCTTGTGTATGTGGGTTGCAGGAAAATATTTGCAATAAACCTGTTATACTTAAGTGCGATCGTGATGTAGAGTGTTGATGTTAAGTTTTTCTATTGCGTTATTACGTGTTTTATCTTGATTTTAAGAGAAATGTTTGTGGTTTCGTAGTTCCCAGTGTTTCTTATGAGTGGATTGTCGTTGCACGACTTGATAAGTGAGTTCTGAATGTATTCTCTAATCGTTGGAATTTCCGCTATTTTGTGTAATGTTTTGATGGGGATATCGTATGGTTTGTTAAGGATGATGCGTAGGAATTTATTTTGAATCTTATTAATATGTGTATTTGCGGCGGATGTCCGTATATAATTATACGGTCTAACGCAAATTTTGCATAGGTTGAATTTTAGGTTTGTTTTTAATTTGCTGTTTTTGGATATTATAGAAATGAGTCTCTGCAGCGCTGGATAAGCTAGATTTGCTCTTTTGGTTATGGCTGCTATCCACGTGATTTTGGAGTCGAGAGTGAATCCGAGGTATTTGACGGCGTAAATCCAAGGAATGTCTTGGTCGGAAATCTTAATAGTTTTTAAGCGTTAGATTTTTTTTTATGTAAATGTGGTAGCTTGTGTTATGGTGGAGTTTATTTTTTGTTTCCAGTCTGTGAAGTAGTTTTGTAGTAGGTCTATATGATTCTGTATGTATGTAGTGGCTTGTGTACGACTCCAGGATGATGCGTAAATTGCTGTTTGATCTGCAAATATAACTGTGTGAATGTGAGTTGTTTGCAGCAGATCATTTATGTAAATTATGAACTATAGGTGTCCCAGAATGGATCACTGACGAATCCCAGCTGCTATTTCTTCGTGGGTGGATTTTGTTCCATTTATGGAGACATAGAATTTTCTGTTGTTTAAATATAGTTGTTGATAATATTTATTAAGTTGGAGGGAAGTTTGATATCATGTTATAGTTTTGTTATTAAGGCTTTGTGCCACTCGGAGTCAAAGGCTTTGTTTAGGTCCAAAAGTACGAGATGTGAAGTGTAAATCTTATTCTTTTCGATGATAATATGTTCAGTGACGCGTTGAAGTTGTTGAATAGCGGAGTGATTCATACGGAAGCCGAATTGCTGTAGGAGGATTAGGTCTGTTTTTCGGATGAGTTTTTGAAATTGTTGCTGGATGATTATTCCCAGAATTTGACCGAGGATATTTAAGAAACTGATGGGTCTGTAGCTTGTTATGTTGGTTACGGGTTTACCTGGTTTGGGTATAGGTGTAACTTTTGCAATTTTCCAGGTAGTAGGTAGTTTGAAGGCAGGCTTTGTAGATGTTGTGTAGTTGGACTACTGATTTTCTCGGGAGCTTTTTAAGGTTTGGCGGTTGTTATGTTATTGGATCCTGGTGCTTTATTGTTGGGGAAGTGTTTGATTTTAGTTGCGGGCCGTGGTGGGGGAGCAGTAAGGTTTAGTACCTGGAAATGGTGGAGTTTGGTTTATGAATGTTATTTTATGTTCTATGAATTTTTCTATTGGGGAATACTGGTTGTGGACTGTCATGTGAATATCGTGAAAATTTTGTGCCAAACCTTCCAACATTTCCTCGTGTATAATTGGAAGTTTTGTGTGGTATCTTGTAGTATGGGTATTTTAGTTTTGGAGCCCCCCGTAATTTTATAGGGTATGATCAGTGTGTCAAATGTTGGACAATTTTTCCTGCCATGTGATGTTGTTGGTGCTTGTTATTATTTTTCGGATCTTGTTTGTTAGAATGTTTCTGAAAAAATTTGCATATAGGGTTTCCAGTTCTTTGATATTTTCTTCGCATTTTGTTCCTGTCTTTAATTTTGTCGAAGAGAAGTGGATCAGTGATAGGGCTTTTATTTTTGTGTTGCAATTTTGTATGCTTTGTGTATGTATTGCGTTAAAGCTTTAATTTCAGAATCTATTTGTGTTTTGTTTTTTAGGTGTGAGTTCATGTTGAAGTTGTTGCAGAACTTGGTGTACTTCTTCCAATCTGTGTGTTCTGTCGATTTGGTTATTATTGCTGTGCTGTGCGGTTGAATCGTTAGTTTTACGGGTGGTTTGAAGGTAAATCGTCGATGATTGATTTGACAGTTGTGAAACTAAGGTATGTTTGCGAGGAAAATGTCTATATTTGTTGGTGTACAGTGTGGTTGTTTGTGTGTGTACGTCGGGCTATCTATGATCTGGTAATTTCTTAGGTCTAAATGGTTTTTTATTGTTGATCCATTTCTATTGAGATTGTTTCATATTGAGTGCTTTACATTAAACCCGCCCCCAATGGTGAAATGCCCTGTTTTATGAGGATGATGTCATCTAGGTGTATTGGTGTCATTTTGGTTCTGAGAGGGGTGTATGTGGCGCCGGTCATGAGTGGGGGTGTGAGCTTGAGTTTTACTTTCATTATATCTATGTTTGTAGAGATAGGTATATCTTCAACTGAGATATCTTTGTGAATTGCGTTTATTAGAAGTTGGGAGAGATCCGTCTTTTCTATGTATATTGTAATTTCTAATTCTGATTTTGTCTGTGGGTGTAAGGCAAGTTTCGGTAATTATTGCGATGTCCGTGTTATGTTTGTCTAAGAAGTTTAGGAATTCAGTAATTTTATTTTTTGCAGCGCGTTGGAGTAGGCCCTTATATAGACCGACTCTCCTTGTGTTCTTCCCGATCAAGTGATCATTTTATGATTATTGATAATTTTAGCAATTACTTTATGGGCCTAACGGTACTGTGTCCAGAGTATGCACCCCTCACATTATATTTAATACTCCTGGCCATTAGGATCAAGGACAGAGGAACGTATCTTCTACAATGTTATTTGTGGAAATAAATTTAAAATAGAAAATAAAATAATATATTATTGTAATGTAATGTGGATAGTGAAATAATAAAATAATTTCGATAAAAATAATATCTAATGTAATTAAACTCACGTAAAATTAAAGTATTTATATAATTTTTCAAATATTTTATTTTGATACTGAAGTCTTTTTAATGAGACATCTTACACTCCCGCGTAAATATCACGATTTGTTTGTTTTAACATCTCGCTTCCGACATCGTGAAGTATCGCAATTCTCAGAATACACAATATCGATATCGCATATTACGCAAAAATCGTCGTGTAAACGGTTCGAAAAATCTACGTATTTCCTAAGTATTCATCATACGTATATCGCGATTCAATATCGTACGTCGCGAGTACAGATGGATAAAAGAAGTTGATCAATTATGAGTTCGTATATATGATAGCCTACATGAACTGATTCGTATCAACGAAGTTTATTATAATGTTCTATCAGATTAAAGCTACTTTGTTTTTATTTCTACATAAGCTTGTTTCTCCTTTTATAATAATAATAAAATATATAGTATTCAGCTACAACTGAACTAACGCTTAGCATTAGTTACGAGACATTGTTCTTCGATACTCTATATATATATATATTAAATTGTTATATGTTAATATAGTTAGTGATATTAAGATATATGTTTATTTATATTGTTTAATTAGATTCGTATAATTGTATGTACATATATGTATTTGCATAAAAATCCATATAGTTTAATTACAATTTAATGCTGGACTACTTCTTTACATAACAGTATTTCGTTACGTAACATTCTTGAATTCATTTGCACGTACATAAACTTGTCGTGGAATAGATTCAGTTTTGGTGTTCATAACAGGTAATCATATTTAAATTCAAGCAGCACGATTTCTAACTGAAATTTGATTCAAATAAATGGAATTTTATTATATACTTGTATCTGAATGTTTCATTTTATTGAGTAATGTATGTTTATTAATATATTCTATGCGTGTATTCTTTGTATCTAATTAAAAATTTTAAATTACCGCATTACTACAAGTCTGTAGCATTTTCCATCTCTCATTATACTGAGGCAAACCCGATCCAAGAGGCCTCGATAAACACTGCACTCGGCAACTTCGTTTGCATCATTACAGAAACCGCTGACTTAGCCATTCCTAAAATCAAAAACACCTCGAGCAACTCAAACTCATTCCATCGTGGAACAAACAATGATCTGAAGCGGTCAAAAACTGTAAACACGTCTTCAATCGATACAAAAAACATAACTCTCAAGAAAACCTTATTAATTTTGAAAAGTACAGAGCATTATCACAGAAAATCATTAAAGAAAGCAAAAAGCAATCATGGTTGATGTAGGTTTCATTCCTTAACTCATCCACCGCAACCACAGAAGTATGGAAAAAGATCAGGTAAATCAAAGGAAACAAAACATACCACACAATCCCTACCCTAAAAGAAGAAAACTATGCCTCCACCACAGATCCAGCAAAGATATCCGAAATACTAGCATCCACATTCCAGCAAACCTCTAGCAACAACAACCATTCAAAAAAATTCCAGAAGTACAAACTAAAAACCGGCCGAACCACTATTACTGTCAAATATTGATTATGAACCAGAGACAACAGCGGCACTTAACGAACTTCTCTCCGCCCAAGAACTAATTTACTTCTTAAGTAAATGTGGTAATACCAGCCCCGGACCCGATGGAATTTCAAACTCTCCTCCAAACAAATTCTCCTAATCAAACTGCCACAAAACGCTATAAACTACTCTCATTATTCAACTGCATATGGCATCACAATGTCTTTCCAGAAATATGAAAGGAAGCAATAATAATTCTTATCCTAAAACCAGATATAAATCCCTCAGATTATCGACCAATTTCGTTGACGAACACAATGTACAAGCTAATGGAAAAGATAGTAAACTATAGCCTACTGTGGTAGGAACATCACTTGATCACCAAATTCCAAAACGGCTTTCGGCAATTCCATTCCACCTACGATCATTCAACTTAGATCGGAATGCTACCAACGTCTCAACATCCTAAAAACATTTACAGCAAGCAATTAGAGTGCAGATATGAAAATTCTGCTACTGACATACAGAACAATAGTAAGATCTAAGATAGACTATGGATCTATCGTGTACAACTCTGCAAGCCATCAAGTACTCAAAAAACTCGACCCCATACGCCACTACGCAATTAAGATAGCAGTGAGAGCATTCTGAACCAGCCCAATTATTGACATTCTGAGCAAAGCAGCGGAAGTTCTTCTAAGAATTAGAAGAATGCACCTAAGCATCAAGTTCGCTGCTTAAATATCCAGCACTCCTCAGAACCCTGTGTTCTTAAATACTTTTTGACAAAACACAGCCACTATCACACGCTCGATGAAGAATAGAATTTCCCAATACGAACATGACCCCAACACCAAAGTTATCTCGGCAACTCCAAGAAATATACTCAGTGTTCCGTCGTGGACTGTCACTAGAATTACAATTGACATTGATTTACGCAAACATGACAAAAAATAAACCAATCCTAACACATTTAATGCTCTGTTTCTGGGAGCATTACAACAATTCCTTGTTCTGGGAGCTATACCAAAGATACCAAGACCATACACATATCTATACAGATGTCTCAAAAATCCAAAACGGCATTGGCTACTCAATCGTTTTCGAACACTCAACCATAAAATTCGAGCTTCACCAAGACACGTCCATCCTGACCGCTGAACATAGCGCACTGAAGCACAGCCCCGAAATCACAAGTAAATACCACAATAAAAAATTTGCCATCTTCAGTGCACAAATACTATCAGTGCACTCCACAAATACTATCGCATTAATTTTAAACCAATTGACAAACAATACAACCATCCACGAATTCCAAAACGCCTACATTGAATCGATAAAAAACAATAGCTCAATTACAGTAATATGGATCCCATCCCACACAGGAATTGCAATGAATGAGAGAGCGGACAAAGTTACTAAGGAAGCAGCGAATTCGACAATCCCTTATCACAACACAAATCTATCACTCGACTCTTTACTTGTTCACCTAAAGCAAAAAGTCAAACGCCATTGGAACAACTACTGGACAACCCTAGTAAAACCACGACTGTTAGCCATCAAAAATGATTTTTACAAGAACGTAATACCATCCACTCTAAAAAGACGCCACCAAATCGTAATATCAAGAATCATAATCAGACATACGAAAATAGCATACAAATTAATATTCACTAAAGAAGACCAACCACTCTGCGAACGGTGCAAGACAACCCTAACAAGAGACCATCTCATACTATAATGTGAAGTATACCTACTGCAAAGAAAGTAATTCAGCATTAAACACACCCTAAAAGACAACCTAAAGGAGCTTGCTAGAATATTTGAAACACACCACAAAAACATATATACCATCCCTCCTTTTATTGTCGCTAATAACCCATAAGGTTGATGCGACATAAAATAATGGATAAAAAAAAGAAGAATTTTCTGGAAAAAAATGTGCATTAAGTTACTTCCATATTATTTAAATGATTTTCATTTATATAAAAATTATACTTTTAATTATTGTTTATTATTTATTATTTAAGTAAAAATTTGCCCAAATGATTCAGATGCGTATGGTCGATACTTCGAGTCAAATCAGATAATTTTGGCTGAGTGTGGGTGAACTCAAACACCTACAAAACAATTCTGTAACTCACCTATTTTATTAGTTTTAATCGGTTTATTTCATCAAACTGACGTATAGATCTGTAACAGAAATATGACAATTATGATATGCTTTTAGCAAATGTGTTTTCATCAGAAAATCTAAAACTTGCTCGTGTCCATTTGTCATTCTATACAATAACAAAGGCAATTGGGTAAACTTGTAGATTTCCTACTCCCTATAGGGGAGATCGATGATTTCTGAATATGTTGTGGAGATCAACATTTTGAACAGCATTTTCGTCTAACAAAGATGTCGGACTTTGTTAAAGGGAAGTACTGTTCAGAGTATCGATCTCTGTAATATATTTTGGAATCGTCAAGATCGCTGAGGAAGTAATTAATTTGCAAACTCACCGGTAATTGGAAGAAGATAAGTAAAAAGGAATAGGAATGAAGGAAAATAGGTCATCTTGTATTTTTCAGAATGAGATACTTTCTCCATTATATTATAGGATAAAGAAGAATTAAAAAAACATATAACTTTATATTTTTATTAACATAATGCTATTTTTACGTTAATGTCATTACGTAATAATTTTTCTTTACTCGTGGTTACATTACGTAAAGACAACATGTTACTTGTGTTGTTCGTATACGACGAAACTACATGGGAGTATCTTTACTTTTCCATCTTTGTAGAAAAATAAATACACGTGTTACTTATGTAGGATTATTTCCTTGCAGCTTTATCATGCATTTGCATAGGATGTGAAATATTTTCTAATCCACTAAATATAAAATCCGATACCTTATACTAAATACATAATTATAAAATATCTTCTCAGAAATACATAATTATAGAATACATACTGTTGGAAAGAACTCTCGAAGGACAACAGAAATCTCCCATTATTCATCAACCAACTGTACTACACTCTGTTGTTTGTATGTAATATTTTTGTTTGTAACATAGTAAATGTCCTTGTATTTAAGCTTGTATTCGAAGCGACCAATCAGATTCACATTCCTTTCGTAAGACTTCTTCTCGTAGCAACTTCTAACAATATCTTAACCTAGCATGCGAGCCACGTATCATAGTCCGCGGGCCACATATAGATTTCGGGTTTCTTCTGCTTTCCCTAGCAGCCCCTTCCATACTTACTAAACTGTAGTGATACAACTGCACTGCTCTTCCTCCAGGTACCACTACATTCACATATATTAGCTGACATTACTACAGCTATGGCTGCAATCGACCGGCGTCAACTAATATAAATATATATGAATGTAGTGGTAACTAGAGAAGGAAGAATTTGATCGTGATTTTCAGAGTCTAGTAGATATGGAGGGGAATTCACTCAGCGAAGCAGGAAAAAAGAAGAAGCATCTACCTATAAGTTTCTTGTCGTGGGCAGTATGAGTGGATCACTTAGTCCGCCAGTTCCTCTAGTATGAAAATTAATTTCTCTAATTATTTCCTCCAGAAAATTAAGATACTTATTATTTTCTGGTCCGCCAGTTCATCACCACTGATTTATACTATAAATCAACGCGATATACAATCAATGGGTTGTCAGTATGTTGTCAGTGCGTTACTTAAGTTCCAATACTCAACAGTCAGTGCGTCAGTGCTTATCACTGAGTATGTAAATACAACCACTAAGTTCGTATCACATCAGTAGGTTATCATCACAATTCGGACTATAGTCACTCTTTCTGCTATACGGCCATATTTTGGCTATTACTGCTACTTCTCCTATTACTGTTAGTACTGTTGCTAATGCGTGAATAGTCGTCAGAAATTAGTCGATTACAATTCCGTGCGACGTCCGAGCCATGTGACTCTATCACTCATAAAATATACAGTCTATCGCAACCTTTGATATTTTATCGGAATCATAATAATCTCTCATAATATTTCACCATAAGGTTACTATCCGCCTCAAATACGAGCCGTGCGGAATCATATTGCTGCAACACATCATGCCGTAATACTATTTTAGCTTAAGATGATATCCAACATCTCATGTTTACAATTCCTCTGATATAATTGAGAAATTGCAAACCAGTTATTATAAATTCAGCAAAATAGATACCATTATGCAGCGGAGAGTAGGTGTATATTACTTTTTTGATTGCTAGGTTGTCAGGTCTACTCGTCAAACTGTAAACAGTTACCAATAATTACATTCAATAACGTAGGTGATTAACACGTTTACATAATACATTACCAAATCATAATAAGATATATATTGATTACAGAAATGATTATGAATTAATTGATTACTACCCAACTCTGTCTAGATGTCGATACAATGTTAAAATTAAGGCTACCAAAATGACCAATTTATAATTTTTTACAGCAGATTTGTACATTTACAATGCTGCACTTTCAGAGATTTGGATGATTTTTGGAAAAATGTTTGCATTCATTGTCGTGTTATAAACTTTTTCTTATTCCGTGCATTCTAATTTCCCTGATTTAATTTTTATACATTAACTGTCAATATTTTCAGTATTAAAACTATTAAACTACAGGAAACTACAGAAAATACAAACGTACAAATTACTATCAAGTTGCTTGATAACGACACACATGATCGTGTACCTGACTCGTCCTAGGAATAGTTAATTTTAAGAATATGAGAGAAAAAGAAAGAGCGTGTATACGTAATATACTACAGATATAAATCATAAATTACTTTTAAACTACAGATTGATCATTGTGTCAATTAGTATGGAATCAAAGTGTGGAATCCAGTGTAATATAATCAGCGTAGTAATAATAATAGAAATTATTGTATTAATTGAAACACATCCAATCACATACAATAGTTATACAAAAGTTAATATTTACTGATATTTTGATATATACAGTTAAATTACGAAAAATAAAATAAAAGTAAAAAGAAAACTTTTCGACAAACACCCATAGATGTAAGAACTCTTCAATTAATAATTTCTTAAATCATCGTTTGTATTTTACTGCTCATACTATATACTAAGACACACTAACAGGTATGCTAAAATATGAATACATTTTATGACCATGATATCGTAGGCAAATTTATTTTCTTGAACTCACTATTATGCATGTAATTCCGTGATCTTTTTAGCATACTAAATATAAGATTGGTGGATCTCATAAAATCGCTAATACTAATACTAATATTAACTTTTTCCGTTTACCTCATCTTACATAACAAACAGATATAGATGTTATTTTTTATTATATATATATATATATTGTAAAAATATAATATAAATAATGTTAATTTAATAACAATAATGATAATAATACAAGACAAATAACATAAATTAGCAACTTAAATAAACTCTTTAAACAACACAATTAATTCCTTTAGACAATATGATTGTAAGAAACCCGGTTTGAGACTCCTTGGGATTTGTTTGTTTAATGATGATTATAAAGTGACGTTTTACACTATTTTACCTTAATTGCTACGTATACACTCAATCTTCTCACTCAAGACTCACAATTCTCTGTTTTGTCGCTTTCACGTAACTCACTCTGTTCTCTCTGACTTCTCGAAGCTCGCGCCCTTCTTCCTCATCTGCAAAAAATTCGTTACTCATACACACATACACACAAACGCATCCATACCCTTAATATCTTAAATGCCCCTGGAGGGCTAGCCACAAACATTCCGAAATCCCTGGACTAACTTTCTCTACAGTACTCCACTTGGGACATCTAGTTGCAATTGTTGGGCACTGAAGAAAGTTCTGGGCCCTTACCCAGAATTTCCCATCCTACATAATTGACTTTTTCAAACAGCTCTATCTCAACACTTTCTCACGACTCTCATCGACTCCGGTTTGCAACTAGCTCGACTCTGCTCTTTTCAAAAAAGGAAATCGCTCCACGTCTACGTTGTGCTTCTCGCATCACATTCATTTTCTTGTATTTCTATGATCAGCAAACAGACTATCTGTTATAATTAAATATATATAACTAATATATAACTACAAATATATATAACTAAATATATAACTACAGATTATAATAACCGACACTACACTCGGTCACCCTGACTTAACATCTGACCTGAGATGTTTTCGCAATCACTGTCACTAGCTTCGGACGAACTTCTGTCGTTAATCTAAGGTTTCAGGTGATCCATTGTTGTAGAAGTCGTCTGTGGTCCTTTATGCTGAGCAATTTTTTGTACTACGTATCAATCATTTCGTAATATCCTTATCACTCGGTAAGGTCCAAGAAACTTCAACAAATATATCAATATATATATGTTATATAATGTGTTGTTAGATATATATATATATATATATATATATATATATATATATAAATATACGCTATTTTTGAGAACAATATTCACATCTATCTCTGTAACCTAACTTAACAGAATTTAAAATCTTGAGTTAACTGTTATTTGTAGCACATAAATCGCTCTTTTCAAGTATCCAAATAGGTTTGGGTAAACACTTTTGTTTAATAAAATTAACCAATTTACATGCATTTAATAAATACAAATGTACAATAATTGTCATTGTCATCTAACTGTAATTATGTTGTGCGCATGAACTCTCGTATTTTTCCAGTAAACGTGGTAAGTTTCAGTTATAGTGCAAGATATCTGCTTGTCGCATTCCTGTGCTGCATGTCCAAATTTCTTGTAAAATAACTTTCAGCATGTCTCTTCCCGTTGCTATTATAATAGCGAAGCACAGCATTTTTCCTTTGTCCTCTTGAAAGATTTTTGTTTCCTTTTGTGGATTTCGTTCTGCCGTATGATCTCCTTTCATTATTCATGTAACAATGAGAACTGTTGCAAAAGCAATAATAAGGCATCGGAATGAGTGTTTCCATAACAACTCTAATTTTTACTTAAGAAGTTGTACAACTTGCGTTTGCCTAAAATTTCTTTAACTTTTCTTAACAAGTCCATTTCATAATTTTATGATACTGGTCAACTGATAGGGCTAACTTTATCGTTGCAGCTGGTGTTCTTGGAGGTCTTCTGCGGCTCGCTCGTCCTTTTCTTACTTAGACAGTACAGCTAATAATAAATTTCTGATTCGGCGTTTCCACTTAGTAAGCGATCAACTAATTCGACCATAGTGCTCAAGAACACTTCTCTCACCTGAGCTACCGATAATTTCGAATTCATGTTTTTTGTTTTTCAACTCACGTTTAAGTCGCTAAATAAAAACACTTGAACTGGCTGAAGTTACTGAAATGTAATATTACTAAAATAAGTTACATAGAACGTATAAAAATACATAAAACTACTCAAAATATACAAAGTTATTTTAAATGGGTATATAAAAATACAAAATGTCAACTAATATTCGAATATAATATAAAATTATTACCAAGCCAACTTTTGAATTTATAGTCGAAGGGTTTCTTAAAAACGTTCTTGTACGATGTAAGCTAAATGTTCTCTTGGTTCTTTTGACACTCATTAAATAGTAACTCGTCGCTTCGAAACATTTAAGATACTATCTCTGCAAAGTGTAAAAAAAAAATATTTATCATATGTTAACATTTTATATGTTAATGTATATAAGAGAATACAATTCTGCTTAATCATAATGAACGTCAATGTCCTTTGACCTTCATTACCATGCATGGGTCATATGATGTTTCATTACTATGTATAAATATTTTTCTATGATTTAAAAATTTTTAATTAAATATAAAGAATACGCGCATAGAATGTATCAATGCACATACATTATTCAATAAAGTGAATCATTTAGAAACAAGTATATTGTAAAACTTCATTTATTTGAATCAAATTTCAGTTAGAAATCGTACTGCTTGAATTTACTAATTTAAACATGATTATCTGTTATGAATATCAATTGTATAAACCGAATCTATTCCCTGACAAATTTATATATGTGCAAATGAATTCAAGATATTACATAATGAAATAAATTACTATTATGTAAAAAAGTAACTAAGTGTCAATCCATTCGAGAATTTTACAGATTTTTATAAATTTTATGCAGATTTTTACAGATTTTTATGCGAATACATATAATTTTATGAATCTAATTATACAACATGAAAATACATATGAATACATATAACTCTATGAATGTAATTAAACAATATAAGTAAATAGCTATCTTCATATCACTGACTATGTTAGAATATAATAATTTAATATATATGTAGTGCATCAGAAAATAGCGCTTCATATCTTGTAACTAATACTAAGCGTTAGTTTGGTTGTAGCTCAGTATTACACATTTTATTATTATTATAAAGGCAAAAACAAGATTATGTAGAAATAAGAACAAAGTAGCTTTAACATAAATCTAATTAATTTAATAGAATATTATAATATACAGTGGGTGTAGAAAGTATTCGTACACCGATCAATTTCAAACAAAACTTCGTGAAATGGTAGTTTATTAACAATTTTTCTATAAACAATGAGTTTATAAAAACACACATATTTTCGGAAATCTTTAGAATAAATACAATTCAAAAGAAAATTTTTAATTTGCGTAATTTGCGAAATCCACAAGAAAAAACAAAAAATCGGCAGAAATATACAAGCAATATGTATTCGTACAGTTTCTATTTCAAACTGCTTATAAGAGAATTTATAATGTAAACGTATTTCATTTCTGCTTCGTAACTGTGATTAATATTGTCAGTATGTTTGTATATGTTACGGAACTTATCGGCATCGGACAAGTTCAAAATTTTACAGTATTTAAAATTATCGTTGAAAAATGAGACGAAAACGTGTGGAAACTAAGATAGAAGAAAGAAAAATTATTATTAATTTACATAATCGTTGTAAAAATTTATCAAATATTTCGCGGATTCTAAGCAGACCTCGGTCTACTGTACAAAGTATAATGAATAGGTGTGGACAAAGAAACAGACTGCAATATAACTCAAGAAGTGGATGTCCACGGAAATTTAATAGTGTACTGGACGAGTTGTTATTAGAATGATAAGGCAAAATTAAAAAATAAGTGCAATAAAAATAGTTGATCATCTTAAAAATAATTTAGACATTACTGTATCTGTTAATAATGTGCGTAGTTTTTTACGAAGCCAAGGATATCACGGTCGAGTGGCCCATAACAAATATTTCTATCTGAAGCGAATGGAAAGAATAGAAGCGAATAGATTGCAGTTCGCAAATAATAATATCAACGCATAGATGGAGTACTGGAATAAAATGATTTCCACAGACGAGATTAAATTCCATATTTTCGAATCTAATGGACACTGTACTATTTGGAAAAAAAATGAGGAACTGAAACCAGCAAACTTAGGGCCTACGGTAAAACACGGTGGAAGTTCCGTAATCGTTTAGGGCTGCATGAGTGCAGCTGGTGTCGGCATTACAATTTATTGATGGAATAATAAACCACCGAGTTTTAACACTGACATTTTAAAATCTAATCTTTCTTCCAGTGCAGAAAAAATGGGCATTAAAGATGATTTCATTTTTCATTGCAAGATAACGATCCAAAACATACTGCCTATAATACCAGAATGTGAATACTACATAATACACCAATATAAACCCAATAGAACACCTGTGGGATTACTTGGAACGAATTAGAAAATATTATTCACAAAATTTCCTCTAAAGAATTTTTAAAGAATGCTCTTCAAGAGGAATGGAACAAGATTTCGCCTCGCACAATAAAAAATTTAGTTAATTTAATGCCTAGGAGAATTGCAGAAATTACAAAATCAAAAGGAAATCTTAAAAGTATTAATTAATTGTTTACATCAGTTTTTTATTGTCAAATTTATTTAAATTATGTTTTTTCTTCTAAATTTCTAACAATTTAGCAGTTGTACGAATACTTATTATTTCTGCCGATTTTTTGTTTTTCCTTGTTGATTTCGCAAATTATGCAAATTAAAAATTTTCTTTTGCATTTCATCTATCCTAGAGATTTCCGAAAATATGTCCAAAATGTTGTTAATAAACTAGTATTTCGCGAAGAATATAAAATTGATCGGTGTACGAATATTTTCTACATCCACTGTACTTCGTTTATGCGAAACAATTATTTTTGGGTGTCATATGTACGACCTCATAATTGAGCAACTTGCATTATCCTTTTCTACTATCTCTTGTATCGCGATACGCATGTGATGAATATTGTTCTGAAACAGAATGCTATTCGGGCAGGTAAACGACAGTCATAACACACTCCAATCTCTGGTAAACATAAATACATTACATTTTTTTTTTTTACATGGAAGAAATCTTGCATAAGACACCCAGCCCGTATTGCGGAGTTGGGTAGTGTCGGATTCTTACCGACTGAAACCTCGGTGGCCTGCATCCTGTACTGATTAGAGGCAGCGGAACCAGAATATTCTCCGCTGAAATACATTACATAGTGTGTCCCTTTAGCCCGTGCAACTTTTGTGTACAAAATTTTTTTATGCAACGCACAGTTTGGAAGTTATGGGAGGTGCACATGTCTGGACCACCCTGTATAATGTATGAAGTATGATGTATCAGTCAGTACAAAACTAAGTATGTATTCTAATAGTGAAAAGATGTGCTGCTTATGCTCAGTAAATGTGATAGAAATGCACGTAGAGCTCCAAATATGTATGTACGCTAAAAAATATCCAGAGAGATTGCACCCTTGTCCAAAAATGTATTATAACATTGAAAAGTGTGCAAGAGTACATGATTAAAACGAAATAATTTTCGATATTAACGATTCTGTTGATTAAACCTAATTTTCTGAAGTCAAAGACATCTACAGGTCATAGTATAGCAGGTTTTCAAAAGCAACAATTCTTTGAAGTCAAAAATACAAGGTGCCATTTAAGAAAATCAAAATTTTAAAAAAATCAACGTGACCTTGATTTTTTATCGAAAATAAAGTTTTTGAAATTTTTTATATTATACTTTGTAGCTAACTAGAAACTGATTAATTTTTGTTTAAAACATTTTTTGTCATACAATCAGAAATGCCTCAAAAATCGTAGCGACAGTTACGTGCCACACCCTGTACATCTATTGTGGGATAGGCAGTTCTAGGAAAGGGCCCAAGACTTTCCCTGCTGCAGATGTCCCGAGTCGTATAGCATAAACAATAAAGAAAGTTAGGCCTGAGCCTTGAAACTGTTTATGGCCAGCCCTTCAGGCCTGACGTCTAAGACTAAGAGTACGGATGCGTTTGCGTGTATGTGTGTATGTGTGTACGAGTGATGAATTTTGCAGAAGAAAGTAGTGCGTGTCGAAAAGTCAGAGAGTGAGTGTCGAGAAGTCAGAGAGCGAGTGTCGAGAAGTCGAGACGTAAAAGAGAATAGAGTGAGATTTGCGAGAATTAAGAACTCAATGTACATCGTTATTTAATATTAATAAATCAATCTTATTTATTCAACTCCAAATAAATAAACATCATTTAATAAAATTCCTATAAATTGGAATCTCGTCCGGGATACTTAAAAATTGGTGACTCAGCCGAGATTCCTAGAGTATTAACACTTTATCAATTTAAAATTCTCATTCGTATTTTTCTACATTCTGATTGCCGGTGAATTTATAGATTAACCACTCATGTTCAAAATATCTTCACAATACATTCAAAAATCACCAAAATCGACGAGGGAGTAATTAATCTACACTATCACCCACTTGTCTTCACCATGATGCATAATAACAAAAGAAAAGCGAGTTAAAGGAACACAGGCAAATTTCGATTTTCCTGACGAAAGCATAGTTGCAGAACTTAAAAGACTAACATGGTTGCCACATTTCTGTTGCTGTTTTGTCTGTCGAATCGATGAACTGGTTAAACCAGCGAAACAGACGAGCTAGAGAATTTTTCGTATGTTTCCGTATCTGCCCGAGCTCAATCAGAATTATCCGATTCAACCTGAAAATATCGACCACCCGCATTCAAATCATTTGGGCAAATTTGAATAAAATTAAATAAAGTCATTTAAGTGACATCAAAAATAACTTAATCCATATTTTTAATAAGAAAATGTTCTCATATTTGAATTAAATAAAACGAAAACAGTCTTTCCGGAGCAGTCTAACGGATCGGACCTGTTTTGTCGCTCGCGAGTGCCAATCCAATTGTTTTGATTGCTAGGTCACCTTTGTTGTATGTGAGCGTGATGATATATCGCGCTACTCCGCCTTGACAATAGAATCATACATAGTGTGTGTGATACCGATGAGTACCACGTCCACAGAAGCCCAACCATGGAAACAAAAGCTACACCGATTCGGAACCAACCGAAATCTTCAAACATACAGCCTGAAAAATCTTACGCATCAGCCACAACCAATAGTTCATTCCCCAATAAAGAACAGGCAATTATAATTGATGCCATAGACGGAACAACCGTGAAGGATTATGTAATAGCCGTAGCAAAAACCACTGGACCCAACGCCATCCGTTTTGCATTCCGTATATCAAACGACAGAATTTGTATCTATTTCGACAGTAAAACTACAACAAAACAATTTACTAACAACTACAAAACACTTAACATCAACAATACGAATACCACAGTCAGATCCTTGTTAAATCCATCACAACGAATAGTTTTATCTAACGTTTCTCCAACTATACCCCGATAAAGACATAAAAGCAACATTTAAACTTACCTTTCTCTGAGCTAGACTACAGAAGCCCTTCTTCGCGCACATAATGAGCTTTAGAAGGCAAATTTTCGTAGATCCAGACGATGCTCACAAAATCCCTCAATCATTTTTAATAATACATGACGACACACAGTACTGAATATTTGTTAGAGCCAGTGGTTTTTTATCCAAATAAGAGGGACATATTGCAAAACAATGTACGTTACACACCCAACCAACAATGTCCAACTTAACAAATAATAGGGAAACCAACAGCAGCGATATACCAAGAGAAATGGAACAAACCTTATCCTCCAGTATTACAAAAGAAACCACAAGCATTCCACACAAAAACTAAACCGAAACAGAAAACCAAGAAAAAAATCAAAAATTTCAACACCACCACTATCTACCTACCTACAATTAATACCAACAACATACTTAACGATCCACCACAGAACACAGAAATATTTAGATCACTTACGAAATACCACTATTAACCTCACCTGAAAGCCAGTCAGATGATGAACGAAATTAAAAAAAGACGACAAACAACAATGACCCAAATCCGAAAAGAAATTCCACAACTACCAATATAAAAAAGAAACCCAAACGTAGCCAATCGCTAATCAGAATCCTAGAGCAAATAAATGATCTACTGAAGCCAATCAAACAAATCCTAGAAGATGCCACTAACAACTTTGTGCTCAACTACATACAACTCAAAAGTTTTCTAGAAAGTGCCATTGGCAACGGAAACCCAATCGACATCACCTAAAGTTACACTTCTGACACAAATGCTATAATCCATATGCTTAGATCAATAGATCTCTCCCTACAAGACCCAAGTATGAAAAATCGACTGCATCGCCTTATAAAAAAACTAAAAGCTAACACTTCAATAAATATATCCTTACAACCTAATTCCCTACAACATCAACACTAATAACATTACCCTTAAACTGTCACATATAAGAACTAAGCAATGCACACACAAAAATCATCACTCCAAATAATTCAGCGGAACCTAAATGGCTTCTACAGTCGACTTGAACACCTACAACTTTTAATTGACAATTTCCAACCTCAAATAATCTGTCTACAGATAACGAACTTCAAACACCAAAGTACTGGTCAGAAAAACTACAAATCTTTCATCAAAAACCGCAATTCCACACACGCAAGCGGAGGTGTCGCTACCCTTATCAGAAACACCATATATAGCGAGGAAATAACGATCTCATACAACTTCGAAGTTATCGTCATCAAAATTACATGCCCTACAAATATATATATGTATATATATATATATTAAATAAATATATATATATGCATCCTGTACATCCCAAACAGCCAACAACTAAACGAATCCGAATTAACCCAGTTAACCAACCAAATACCAAAACCGTTTATCATTCTCGGAGACCTAAATAGACACAGTACCCTCTGGGGATCATGCAAAATCGATAGACGAGGAGCCATTATAGAAAAAATAATTAACTCAACCAATCTCGTGCTATTAAATACAACCGCACCTGCCCATTTTTGCTCGGCATTCCACTGGTTCAGTGCGATAGATCTAACATTCTGTAGCCCATCTATAACTCACACGGAACACAGTCGATGATTTATATGACAGTGACCACTTTGCAATAAAGGTAACATACAGTCTGAACCGAAGGAACAAATCCTACAAGCCGCCAAAATGGAAATTTCAAGAAACCAACTGGGAACTGTACCGAGAGTCGCTAACAAACTCATATTCCCAATTTGAACTAAATCCTATCAGTTTTAATAACATAAACATAGCTGAGGAACGACTAATAGAAGCTACAATAGAAGCAGCCAGCATGGCTATACCGAGAACAAGGAAAACTAATAACCTCAAATTCACCCTATGATGGAATGCACAATGCGCACAAGCTATAAAAGGCAGTAAACACGCCTTCAACAGGTATAAAACTACAGAAAACCTCGTCAACATTAAAATACTCAGAGCAATAGCCCGCAAAATCCTAAAAAGCAACAAAAGACAGGCATGGATAAACAATGTCTCATCTCTGAACTTAGCTACACCACTCTCATCAATCTGGAAAAAGATAAAAACAAAGGGTCCAGAACCCAAACCGCGATTCCTGCCTTAGTAAAAAAGAATAACTCACTCTCTACACATCCGAATAAAATCTCCGAAGCCCTAGCAATAACATTCCAAATAAATTCTAGTGATGACAATTATACCAAAGAATATCAGACCTATAAAAGGGAAGCGGAAACTAATCAGACGACATCCCTAATATCATACCTCGACGTACCACATCCACTTTAAATATGCCTCTTCAACTCAATGAACTCCAACACTTTTTAAACAAGTGCTCGAATGCCAGCCCAGGACCTGATGGAATACCGAACATACTCTTAGTTAACCTGCTACAAGAAGTACTCAGTTATATGTTATCAATATTTAACGGTATATGGACCTAAAATATTTTTCCAAAAAGATGGCAAAAAACAATAGTTATTCCTGTTCTGAAATGAGGAAAAATCGCAACGAATGCAAACAGCCGACCGATAGCATTAACAAACACTATGTGCTAATTAATGAAGAAAATTATAAATTACAGACTCCGATGGATCCTTGAAAGCAAACAACTGATTTCCATGTTCTAAAGTAGCTTCCGACATTCCCATTCCACATTCGACCATTTAATAAACCAGGAAAGTAACATATGTGAAGCCTTTGCTAATAAATAACACTTGATAGCAGTCTAGATATTGAGAAGGCCTACGACATGGTCTGGAGAAGCAGAATCCTAAAAATCCTTCAAAATTATGGCCTCAAAGGAAATATCCTCAACTTTTATCAGCAACTTCCTATCCATTAGAATCATCGAAGTCAGAGCTAACAACACCCTTTCCCCTCCAAAAGTCCTAGAAAATGGCGTACCACAAGACTCCATCTTAAGTTTATCTTTATTCCTTGCTTATCTTTAAGATCGCAATAAACGACGTATTAATCTGTATAACAAACTCAGTCATGGAAATACTATTCGCCGACGATTTAGCCCTTGTATGTAAAGGTAAAAATCCACATACCACTCAAATCTTACTCCAAGAAATTCTGAACAAACTACAAGAATGGACACAGACATCAGGAAATTTTCCAGTATGAAATCAGAAACAATAATTTCTAGCAGAAAACAGCCACCCATAAATATAAACCTAACACTCAACAACCAACCACTAAAAGAAACTACTTGTAATCACCTTTGACTCGCGACTAACTTGGGAACCTCATATCGAAAAACTCAAAATTGACAGCAAGCAACGACTTAATATCCCATCGATTGTCTATAATTCCGCCAATCCCAACATATTAAAAAAACTAGAAAACATACACAATAGTGCACTCAGAATAATAGTCGGTGCCTTCCATACCAGCCCAGTTAATGGCATTCTAAGCGAAATATCAGAACCATCGTTACAGATTCGAAGAAAGTATCTAAGGATTAAATTTGCAGCCAAAGTCGCCTCCATTCCACTAATTCCCGTGTATCAAAACACGTTTAAACAGAACAACCTCAACCTCACACGCACAAAAAAAAACACCCCCTCCATTCTGCTGCAGGATTAAGAACTATCTAAACGACTTGCAGATGAAAATTCACCCTACAATGAAAAGATCTATTCACAACATACCCCCTTGGACCATTCCAGCAATTGAAACCAATACTTCATTACTCAACTACAGCCAAAGAAAACGCCGTCCATGTTAAAATCACTGGTTCAAGAGTTAGAAGAAACTTTCCCAAACCACATACATATCACTCAATAAGTCTTTGGTCTAGCTAAGAAAAACAAACTTTTTTTTAGAAATTCGACTTTATTCGTCAACATACTCTCCTTCAAGAGTGATACATTCATTCCAACGATCCTCTAACTTTTCGATGCCTTTTTTGTAGAACGATTTGTCTTTACTCTCAAAATAGGCCTCAATTTTGGTAATCATTTCTTCGTTTGAGCCAAATTTCTTTCCCTGGAGCATCTTCTTGATGTCTGCAAAAAGCCAGTAGTCGCTGGGGGCCAGATCTGGAGAGTGGGTGGGGAAGCAATTCGAAGCGTAATTCACTCAATTTAACCATCGTTTTCATCGACTTGTGATACGGGGTATTGTCTTGGTGAAACAGCACGTTTTTCTTTTGCATGTGAGGCCGTTTTTTCTTAATTTCTACACTCAATCGATCCAATAATGCCACATAATATTCGCTATTGATAGTTTTATCTTTCTCAAGATAGACGATGGACGAAATACCATGCACATCCTAAAATACAGATGTCATAAACTTGACAGCTGACTTTTGGGTTTTTGGTCGCTTTGGACGACTTTCACCGGCTGCTGTCCACTCAGCTGACGATCTTTTTTATTCAGGTGTGTAGTAGTGGATCCATGTTTTATCCCTTGTCACGTACCGACGTAAGAAATCCTTTTTATCTCGCCTGAATAGCTCAAAACAGCGCTCTGAATTGTCTACGCGTTGTTTTTGGTCCGATGTGAGCAAACGCGGCACCCACTTCGAAAGAAACTTACGTATGCTCAAATTTTTGTGTAAAATTATAAACACACTATCTTCTGATATCTTTAAGGTGTCAGCTATCTCATGCAACTTCACTTTACGGTCTTTCAAAACTATTTTGTGGACTTTTTTATGTTTTCCGGAACAACTGCCGATTTTGGACGATAAAAGAGTTCAGCATCATCGGTGTGTGTACGACCGCGTTTAAATTCAGCATACCAGTAAATAATAGTTGATTTCCCTAATGCAGAGTCTCCATAACGCTTATCAAGCCACTGTTTGTCTCAACAGTATTTTTTCCCATCAAAAAACAATGTTTAATCAACACACGAAATTCTTCTTTATCCATTGTTTTGAAAATTACAAAAACTGGGGTCACTGAAACCTGTAAACTAAGTGTCAGAATGTCATGAAATTTTGACATGTATCATTTGAAGGATACTACTATCCTGAAATCATATGGGTCTGTCAACAGTGTTGCCATATATATGTCAGACTAAAGACTTGAGTGATGGATTTCAAACCCCAAACGGATCCGGATATGCAGTAATAGACTAAACAACTCAACTAAACTCCACCCAAAAACTCCCATCCTCCACTGTGAACTCAACGCGATTAGATACGCTATTGAGCTTACGTCCATAGATCAAAACAAGAACTTCACTATTTTCTACGACTCTATAAACGCCCTTTTATCAATCCAGAATCCGTGGACAAATGACACAGTCCAAGAATGCCAAGAGCTTTGCGTCAAATCGACAAATAGAAACAACACAGTCACTGTAACTTGGGTCCGCGCCAATATTGGCTATGTTGGAAACGAAAAAGCCGACAAATTGTCCAAAGAAGCGGCAAACTCACCAAATTCCAACCACTACGATAATAGCCTACCAGACAAAACTACATTTCACCTGCTCGAAAAGAAAATAAATGACAACTGGAATAAAAACTGAAAATCGACATTAAAACCACGTCAAAAAATAGTTAAGAACGACTTCTTCAAGAAGAGCATCGCCTGCACTCTACCAAAACACGATCAAGTCATAACCTCAAGAATCATAATAGGACACACACTCTCACCCACCAGCATCTGCTCCACAAGGAAAAACTTCCAACCTGCGAACTATGCAATGTGCCGCTAACGGTGGACCACATTATTTTGGAGTGCAGAAAATACATTGAAAAACGCCTAGAATGCAGTGTAAAATCCACCTGAATGACAACCTAATGGACAACAACACAATCAAAACCTTCTACAATACCTAAAACTAACAAGAATATACAAGAGTCTATGATTATCTGAGTCGCTAATAACCCGCAAAGGGGTTGATGCGACTTTTAAATAACGAAACAAAAAAAAAGTATTTTTCCAGCAATTCAAATTATCGTGGTTCTATTTTATGTTATTGTATTCTACTCAAAAATAATGACAACAGTTATAGCACATTAGCCATACGAAAACATGCACCTGTTGATGCACGTTATTATTACCACTATAAGATGATACTTTTATATATATTAACGTCACACGCATTTAGAATGATTTAGAAATGATGCACCGGAATAAAAGGTATTATTTTTAAATTAAGTATTTCTCTTCACGGATTATCAATCGCAATCACCGAGAACCAAATTTTAAAGAATTATATATTTACTACTCATATTTATATAATATTTACTTATTGCAAAATTCTTATAATAAGGGACACGTTGGATATTTCTTTTTGTTTGGAAAGTAATTTTGTAATTATAATAATCTTCTCAACGTGTGTATTGTGTTCAGCCATCCCTATGATACTGATATGATTTTAGAATCATGTTTCGTCGATGACTTTAGACGCTTGGCAGTTCCTTAATGTAACGAATCTTGTAGTCTAAATTGCCTTCAAATGCAGTAAGCCTGAAAGACTATAAAGGAGAAATATTTCCTATTGCTTTTGTTTGCAGATATTCTAGATTTTTTTAGTAATTTCTCTCTAAAGCCATTTTATAGTTGTACGTAATCACTCGTCTGAACAATGCATCTGTTTTTGAGTGAATGACCTGTACATGATGGAACTGTACAGAAATGCTTTAACTATATTGTAGAAAACCATGTTAATTATCTAACTTAAGTTTAACTTGTAGAGACTTCTACTTCGAAGAATTTAAATCAACCCCATCTATGTTCATTAAATCGTTCCGTCGAGATATGTATTTCCTATAAACAATAGAATATTTAAAAATTGTTAATAATTTTATTATTATTCTGGAAATGTGTACAGATATTTATATATATTGTAACCATAGAAATTCTTTATTCGTTATTTGGTTTTCGTTATTATATATTCGTTAATTAAAATTCGTTATTTGATATTTGTTATTTATCATTCATTAGTAATTATATATTTGTTACAATTATAATATTTCCATATAAATTAAATACGGAGTTATTATTTAAATTTGTAGTACTATGATTGAAAATAATTATTAACATAATTACTAAAAACTGACTTCATGTTACTATGTTTTTGTGAATGTAATTTTGAATTTAAATATGTAGGTATGTTTGCTACCTATTTGTAATATTATGTACGCATGCTTCCCATTTGGACATTTCTAAACCATTAGTTACAGTAATTATGGTTACCTACTTCTTTGGTTGCGAACAAAACTTCTCTAATTACCTATCTTTCAAATATAATTAATATATTTGTATAATATAATGCGAATAAATTTTAGATATGTCAGTCACGTAAATGTGCTCTTTTTTTAATTTCGAGTGATATAGAAATCAACAAATTAGTTAACGTAGGTTTATCATGCTTCCTGTGAATTTCAAATATTAACTTGGTAACAAATTTTGAATCCAGAATAATTTTATTACCTATGTACATGCATACTAATTTATATTGTGAATTTAATTTTATTTTATAAAAATATGATTATTCTGATTGTTTCAGATAAGTAGTGGTTTTTTTAAGTGACAAAAGGATAAATTGTTCCGTGAACGAAACTAAAATCCACCAATTAAAATCAAACACAGTTCGTACAGTGTTTACATTGCAAAAAGGGACTTATAATCACTAATGTATATTGAAAAGTTTAGAATAATAATCTCTGAAAGGATATTCAATATATTCTAACAAACAATTGTAAGATATTCAATAACTAATTCGCATTTAATATGTTAATTTTATATATTAGCTCTTCCAATGATATCATTTGGAATATATGCAAGGTACTTTAATCAATAAATGCAATTATTTCCAGAACTATTCGTTATTCGAAAAAATGTTTCATACAAAACCTGTACTGTTTCGAGGGGGAAATAATCCAACGCAATTGATTTGCTTGTAGCTACACGCGTGAAAGACATATGAAGGTTAACTTTATTTTCTTAAATGAAACTATATAATTTTTTACACATTTTACGATGCATTCTGACATTCTCTATAAAAAGAAATATTAACCTACATTTGACGAAAAACTATTCGTGTAGAAAATATTTACTTTAATTCTGTAAAATTAATGTATGAAGGTCGACGAAGAATAAAGGTAATATTCTTGTATGTAATATTGTGTGTAAATAATTATGTGTATAATAATAATATAACTTGTATATAATATTCACACTGTTCTCATTTTTCGTGCGACAGATTTTAATTAAAATTAAAGTTAAAATATTTCTTAAACTAGTAATTTTCCATGTTACCTGAATCAATATCTCTTTATGGAGAATATCAAGCTGCATCGTTTAATTCCATCAATCATATTCAGCATACGTAGAATACATTAATAAAAATCTGAACTGCAATATGCCTCTAAAATATAACTAACAAGCACACTCGAAGCGACAGCATTCCACTTCACAAAGTACGAGGCGGAAATCCAAGCTTACGGAAATCCCGACACACATACTAGAACTAATCAAAACGAGGAAAAGAGCAAGGAAACAATGGCAAAACACAAGATGGCCCCAATTCAAGACCATGATATCAAACTTGCAAACAAAATTAAACGAGAAATTCGCAAAACAAATAACAACGAATTCACAAACTTCATCATGAATCTAGACAATACAAACTATTCCTTATGGAAAAGTACAAAGAAACTCAAAAGACCCAAATTCCCCCTATACAAAAACCGAACGGAAAATGGACCACGACAGAAGACCAAACCGAAACCATTTCGCAGAGTATACCCCAATATACCCCCAAACAATAACAACAACGAAACACTAAAATACAAAGCAATAAGGAAAGAGGAAATCTTCACAATAATTAAAAAACTAAAAATTAATAAAACTCCAGGATATGACCTAATAACAAAAAATGCTCAAAAAAATCCCGGCCAAAGCGGTAAGATTCCTAACAATCCTAATAAATGCGATATACAAGGTAGGCAACTTCCCCCAGATCTGGAAGTGTGCAGAAATCATACCTCTACAAAAACCAGGCAAAACTCCCAAATTCTCATCATCCTAGAGCCCTATATCTCTTCTTCCTATGATTTCCAAAGTAATAAAAAAAACCATCCATAGGAAACTAACAGAGAAAATCACCAACAAGAACTTGATCCCTGATCACCAATTCGGATTTAGACACAATAGAACAGATACACAGGATAAACAGCATAATCCGTGGCATGGAAGAAAAAAAAGTACGGCACGAAAGTCTGCTTCAAAAACTTCAAGAAATATTATCAAAAGACTTATCCAATACCAGACATACATAACATACATAACAAATAGATACTTCTACGTCAGAATCAAAAATGAAAAATCATCAATCAAAAAGATACACGCTGGAGTGCCTCAGTGTGCTAGAACTCATCCTGTATGCTTTGTTCACAGCGAATCTACCCACAGCACCAGGAACAGAAATATACACATTTTCCGATGACACGGCAAAAAAGCATAAGAAAAGCAGCCAAACCGTTACAAAATCGCTTAAACGAAATATGAAAGTGGACAAAACACAACAAAATCAAAATTAACACAACCAAATATGTACATATCACATTCACATTCAACAAAGGGCTAATTTCAAAAATCAAATTCAACAACCAAGAGCTACAAACACTTTCCGTCAAATATCTCGGCTTCAACTATCTAGACAACAACTGAACTGGAAAACGCACATCCAAGAAAGGATCAAACAAATAAAAACAGTTAGAATATCCATGTATTGACTAACATCATGAAACTCTAAGCTAAGCGTAAAAAATAGAATACTAATCTACAAAATTATAATTAAACCTATTTGGACATACGTGCTACAAATCTGGGGCATGGCAGCCAAGTCGGACATAAAAAAGATAGAAAACCTACAATCTATCATCCTACGTACAGTACTAGAAGCTCAATGGTATATCAGAAACGATGACATAAAAAAATCCTATAATTTCTACCATCAAAGAAGAAATACGAAAGCGCGCAAGGACACATCAACACAAATTCAGAAATCACAGGAAACCCCTGGCAAAAGACTATTACTCCCTACTACCCAGAAGACTGAAAAGGAAACACTTGCTAGACCTCACTAACTAACAAATGGAATACAGCCAAACATGTATAAAACGGAACAAATCCCATAAGAAATCAGTGATTGCCGATAACTGTATCGAAATCCACACGATCTCAAACAATAATAATATAAAAAATGAAAATAATTGTAACTGAACTCATACACACGGAGCATATAAAAAAAATGTCTGTTTCATTTGTTAGGTATAGATTTATGTTAATCTAATTGTAGAAATTAGCATATGCCTTCCAGTCAGTACGTTTTGTCATATTGGTTCTTCTTACTGTCTCATGTAATTGGAGCAATAGTTCTGTTGGTAGATAATTGGGAAGTAAGTCGACTACACTTTGGTAATTGTAAGGATAAGGATAATACATTTGAGAGAAAGATATTGGTTGGTGTACAATGTTGTTGCTGTGTGTATAAGTTGGGCTATGTATGATTTAATAAATCAGAATGATTTTTAATTGCTGATCCATTTGCATTTCTGCTTAGATTATCCCAAACGCAGTGTTTGGTGTTGAAGTCTCTGCCGATAATTTTTTTTTTTTTTTATGTGGAGGAAATTTTGCACCCAGTCCGTGGTACGAAGCTGGGTAATGTAGGATCCCTACAGACTAAAAGCTCTACGGTGGCTCACCTTATATACTAATTCAAGGCCCCGGGACCACAGTATTCTCCGTTGCCTCTTTCCTTGCGTCTTCTTCCCTGATATTCTCTCTTCTTTCTCCTATCCACGGTTTCCGCGGCCACCGCCGTACCGCTTCTTTATGTTATCCATGCGATGATGCTATCGTCTTCGCGACTTTCCTCTTTACAGCAAACCTGAGAATGATAATAAAGTATCCCATACCGTAAGGGGGAATGATATTATCAATGATATTATCGCTTTGGCTTATTTGTTTTCGCGGGTACATACACGGCGCCGATAATGAGTATAGGAGTGGTCTTTAGTTTTATTGTACTCTATGTTAGGTGAAGTAGGTTGCGGAATGTCTTTGTGTACTGTTCCTCCTCTTGTGTTAGCGGTGGTGAGAGATCCGTCTTTCCTGTAGATGTAATTTGAGAGTTTGTAATTATCTGTGGATTTTGATAATAATTGCATTGTCCATACTGTAATCGATAAGAAATTTATGAAATTCTATAGTTTTGTTTTTTACGCTAGTTACATTTCATAAGGTGAATTTAAAGAAGTTTTCATAGGTGGCCATTTTCGAGTACTTTTACTAGCAATATTGTGGCTTTTACTCTGTCAAGATTATTGGTGCATTTGGTATGGTGTTTTTGAATTAAAGTAATTATTTCTAGAAATGGATCTAGATTGTTTTTAGTTGGTCTGCGAGTTTGTCCGAGATGATTATTTCGTTGCTCTATTGATGAGAAGTTTTGCGGTGGTCTTTTGAAGTGTCAAAGCTCTTGCGTATGTAAGGCCTTGTTTCAGTCTATGTGTTTACTGAGTGGTGGAAGTTTTGCTAGAGGAAAGAATGGGAAAATAATGTGTTTGAGAAAGGATAGGTGAAAATTGGTGTGGTGTTTGGATTTTATTTGAATATAGGTTTTCCTTCTTCAAGTAAGCTAGAAGGGCAGGACATTTCGAAAAGTGCGTGATTTCTTTTACAATTTGCGCCTGTTGGTGGAGTTTCAAGAATTTTTTTGCAAATTCTGGAATCACGAAGCTCGGCACACTTAACGCAGACTGCTTTTTTGTTACAATTAGTGGAGGTGTGACTATGAGCTTGACATCGGAAACACTGAATGGTGGGCTCGTGCGATTCGTATTTTTTCGAATAATTCTTAATGTTTTCTATGTATCTAATATGATTTATTTGCCTGGCATGGTTTATTGGCCTGAAAGTGACCCGACATAGGGATACTTACTGTGTGTTGGTATTTCGGTGCAAAGAATTGGGTTGAAGCTCTGACTTTTTATGTTACTACATATCCTTGCTTTTGGAAGCTGTATAAGTCCTTCTAAATATACCGTTGTTGTTTTTTCCGTGCTAATCGTGTAAGCATTCCATATTCTCATTTTTGCATGTGGTTTTGAAATCGTTAAAATCGTTTAAATTGGTAAACATAATTTTTAGTTTGTTAGAAACAAATTTAACTTGAAATGTGTTTTTATATTTTTCTTTAAGAGCATCCAGAAGCTTGATATGGTTTATGTTTCCGTGTATGTATATCGGGAGAAGTTTTGTATTTTGGGATTTCATAATATGTGCGTTAGAGTTTGCTGCGGGATTTTCATGCGTGATTTTGTTGTTTGTGTGGATATTTTTTTTGTTCAGCAGAGTTTTGATCTGTGATGAGACATTCAGCTAATTTGCTAATTGGATATCCAGGTTGATAGAATCCATATATTCAGTTTTGTTTATTTTGGTGACTGGAAGTGAGTCCGATAGGGACGTTGACTGTCTTTTGGAGACGAAAATTTTGAATTTATCCTCGTTGTGTTTTCGCTTTGTCGCTGTTACCCATGAAGTAAATTTTTCTGCGGTTGCGCAGGCCTGGTAGGCGCTTGCACGGTGAAACTTCCAGTTGCAAAGTATTTAGGGGAGCATTCAGTAAGACATTCAATTTTGTACAGTTGAGGATGTAGTGCCGAATGTTTCGGTTTTCTAACGAAGTCTCGCTATCGAATTTATAACGCAACTCTAATAATCACTGTACTGCTCGAATGCTCGAACTCGACCAGTCTTATGATAATATTACAATAGCCATTTAAGATAATTTTATAAATCAGTCCATCGAACTATACCCTGTCAAAGCTTGTTTAATATCTAAAGGTAATAACAAAAACAATGACCTTGTTTTTGTTCTAACTTCTTCCAATACTGTTGACAATTCTTGCTACCTGCTCTACAGTGTTGTGTTGTTCCCTGAATTCAAACTGTTAATCGATTATATGCTTATATTGCTTTCCGTGCTTTTTAATTCTGTTTAGTACCATCCTTTCTGTCATTGAAAGAAAGAGAGAGGATGAACATCAACTGTTTCATTAACAGGCAATAATATTGGTATCATATATATCGTTTGATTTGTGTGCGAGTGTTACGTTGCACGCGATTGTGCGTTAAAGTAGCGTAATTCCAAGAGTTAGTGGGAATAAGCGCTGATCAGTTACGAGATTCAAAGTAGTCAGTCACGTGAAGACTACTACGTATTATATTATGTAATATTAAGGTTGGAAAAATCGGCAGAATGTATATAATAACCAAAAATATATATAAAACAAACAAACTAGAATGCTTTCTATATTATTTAGGATGAAATTTATATATGAATTCCAATTTTTTAATGTTCATAAAATTGTACAAATGCATAAACATCCGCAATCAAATAATAAGTACTGTATGTACTCGTCCAGCGGTTAATGGAAATCAATTGGTTTTATATTCTTTCAAATATTCTTTTCCTTTTCTTAGCAACATTCTCTTACTTATCCAATAAATGGATAAGTAACTAGTGGCGCATAATTAGTGGGAAAGTAATTCTTATCGTTTGGCTCATAGTGAAATTAGCTTAAGATTTTAAATATTACTCTAAAGATAAAGTCCGTACATGTATACCTAATATGATACTGTTCACTTTAAAAAATGATGTACATACATATATCTCCTTTCTTTGAATCAAGCCTGTTTGTGTTCCTTGAAACTTGGTTCGTGACACTTTTCGAAAGCTATAGGGAGAGTACCCTCTCGATACTTCGTCGCTTCATTACCTTCTGGACGAAGCACGAGCTTCATCATATCATACGAGTTTCATCGTTACACTTCAATTTGATTATGTATGCAGCTCTTACAATCGCATTTCATATGTGTTGATTTTACCATTTAGTTTAGTGATCAGTTATAAGAGTGGGGCTTTCATAGCGCCTGGAAAATAAAGAAGAGGGGAATCTGTTATTTGCTGGATCGGTTAGGGTGAGGAGGAAGTAGGACAAACCTGTTTTAAATAAGCGAGTTATTAGTAATTTTGTATGTATTTATTTATATTAGCATATAGTGATTAAAATACTGGAGTGGGATACAATTCTATTCCCCACTCTTCCAAAATATACATACATATTTCATGCTTATATTCTTATTTTCTTCTTATTACTGGCTGAGTTACGAACAAGAAAAGTGAAACTCAAAATCAAAGTGGATTGGTACCTCGACAGAACCTGTTAAATAGATAGGTGCGGTAACGTGCTAAAGTGTAAGAGGAAGCATTCAGGCACCTTATCCTCTGATAAAAAAAAATTATTCACAATCATGTTTTCAAAAATATTAAAATTCAGACCAGAGTTTCCCTTAGCGAAATAAATAAAAACCGAGAATTATCTCGCTTCAAATGTATGTCTCACTTTTTTTAAAATTATTAAGGAAGTTATAAACGTAAAATTATTTGTTTGATGCAAACTACATTTACATTTGATTTTCTTTCATTTATTATTTATAATTGATGTAACATCAGGTTTGAAGGAAATGATTCACAAACTGCTTGATCTTTTGCATGATATTTACAAAAACTTCTGGTTATTGAAGTATTCCAACTGGAGTGCGAAATTTCACGAAAATTCATATTTTTGAGAATTGAATTTAAAAAATTTTGAAAATAAGATCATTGAGTATTTATATATTTTCATCATATCATGTGTATTTTGTGCAATTTTGCGTCTTTCATTTTTCTATAAATAAATAAAAATGAGTACAGATTTAGAAGGAGAGAAACAGAAGACGTGTCGAAGATGTCGGTTATCATCAATTTAAAAATTAATTAACTTTTAATTTATTAGCATTTATTTCAGAAGAAAAACATTATCTTGAGATATAGAAATAATATTTCAAGGATTCTTGCTTGTTAAATGTAGTTTTAATAGATTATAATAAAATCAATCACTTAAAATCAAAATTTTGTTATTTATGAAATTTTTTACAATTATGTTTCAATTATAAAACAATATTTTAAAAATAAAATTAATAGTTAAATTGTAATAAAATTAACTGAATTAAAATATGTGAATATAACATAGAAGACAAGTATCCTAACAAGTATCTATCAATATTTCCCCTTTGTCACTTTTTCTTTTGCTTAGGAATTTTTTATACGATGGAGATAACTATTAAGAATGAGAAGGATTTCTATTACTCGTGTTTGACACATGATGCTGCATCTGGGTCTTTATACTCACTGATTTACACAGTTGTACATCACTGATCTATGCAATATAAAAACAAAAATTTTTCTATGATACAAACAGGTAATTTATTCGACAAAACAGTTCATTATTGAACAACAATGCAGCTGTGATAATTGCATTACAGTATATTTTAGTTTGAATTTTTAATAATATGATATTATATGTATTAAACTCCGCAATAGTTTGTTATTTTTATTTATGTTATGGCAAATAGATATTTTATCAAATATATATGTTGAAATAGAATCTTTTTAAAAAAAAGAGATAACTATTCTGTCTAAATCCGTCTACTTCGACCTCTGATTTTCTCCAATTCAGTAGGAAATCAATTACTGAATGCAAATTATTTTATATTCTCACATTTTTTGTTAGTAATATAAAACACATGGAAACGATGCCAATACGAAGGTTAATAGTGTGAGTGACGCAATATGCATTATAAAATTTTTTCAGCTATTAATGATCCAAATAATCTTGTGCATCGTCAGTTTCATAATCATTGCAATTTTCCTCTTTCATTAATAATTTATTCACGATGCAGTATGATTAGGCTCTTTATTTTCAATTTTTTCCAACAGGGATACCTGCAAAAAATAAGTATCATGAAAGAAATACAGAGCTGTGAATAATTGTAGGTTCAAAACAATTTCTAGAAATTTTCGTGAATATGAGAATGATTTACATTATGACATGATGACAATTATTTGTTAAAATTGACGTTAAAAACAATTATTTTATATAATTTGTAGGACAGATCATAATTTGAATAAACTATTTCTTGGTAGAGCGTTTTTCCATTTGTAAAAATTGTAAAAAGTTCACAAATAAATTCAAAGTTGCTATCATAATTGAAATTAAAACTTTTAAGTTCGTTAAGTTAGAATATTTATGTGGAAAAACAAAATCTATCATCATTCTTTCATTATATAAATCAAAAATAATGTCACGAGATCGACAATTTTCCAAGATGGAGGAAAAATGTATTTTGGATCTTGTGAAATGTCGCTAAATCGAGAATACTATTAACAGATTGCGAAATCTAATGAGTAACTTCTTACGAAAAAGAAAAGAAAATTAAGCACAAAAGATCTGTTTGATCTAAAGAGTTTTCTTCAATTGTGAAACGAGAGGAATTGACAAATATCTGCGTATTTTTATAGTAATAGTAAAAATATATATACAGTGAATGTATATGCACAAAATATGCAAACAATATGTAAGAAATGTGGAAACAATATTCAAAAAATGTGGAAACTATATACTAATACTATGTCATTATACTACTTGTAAATTATAAATGAAAATTGTATGAAGTTTAATAATTATGCAATCTATTCGAATTTCAGACACCTTTAAACATCTCTCAATTTTGAATATTTCGTATGTTTGTACCACAATACAGTCAAAAGAGCTCATTTTAGTAATTCTTTTCTCTTTCTTACCATTAGACAGACAACAGTGAGTTTTTTCTAATCTTTCTCTGACCAGTGAGGGAAAATATTCTATTATTTATTATGAGTAGTATGAACCAAATATTTATTTCACTATTATACGACAATTACTACTAAATGTGCTCAAAGTAAACATATCTTAACATTTGATAAGTAAACATATCTTAACATTTCTATAATCTTCTAAAAGAATATTTCCTTTTAGTCAATATCAGTGCTGTAATATTTGGATTTCATTTAAAGAAACAAATTTAAACTTTAAATGCTTTCTATGAATCTACATTAGAAAACAATAATTATATCAATTAATACTAATTAATCATTCAATTTTTGTCTAAAATTTTTTGGATATATTGTTTAAATAATATTTTAACTTCCAAAGTAAATCTTAAGTGATTTACCCAATATGCATAAAATATGCATCTTCATTTTAAAATTTTTAAATTTTAAATATGAAATTTAAGAACATGTGAAGAAATTTAGTTTAATATTCATTTGTATTGATGCATACTTCAATAGCATTCGATATTGCATAAAATATCTGAAGTGGGAAATTTATATAACGGCAACTTCTATACGCTCATGTTCTTAGTTACATATATAAGAAAAAGAAGCACCGAGTTACTTGTCCTCGGAGATCTGTAATATTTGAATCCAAGGAATATTTGCCTAGTAAGTAGCAACTCGTAGTAGATTCTTTTTATCCGAATATCCAAACAGAATATTTACTAGCAATGAATGCCTCTTTTCGCATTAAATCATTTTATATGTACATTTGTATACTTTATGTATTTTTTATAATTGCAAGAAAAAATTACTGCAATGTGATAAAATGATTTTACTAAGAAAAAAAGAATGTAATTAACGGTCTATGGTTGTTGAACACGTTATAGACATAAATTGAAACAATGATTGTAATGAGAATGTGATTTCTTCCATTGAAACATTTAAGACATTTAAAAGCATTGATATGAAATACTCATTAATGCCAAGAATCAGAAAATTCAATACTGAAAGAAAACAATGTGGTATTCTTAAATACCAAAATAAACTCACTATTTTCTTGGTCTACATTTGGATACATGCAATTTAATACGAGAGAAATGGATATTCAATTAATTATCCGAAAATTCCATTAATCGAATACTTTTCTTACCGTCATTAGCTTCATATCTAGATTGCGAAATTTTATATAGTATAGTAATATTAAAAATGTACATATAATAAAACTGTATGCAAAAATTAAGCAAACAATATGCAAGAAATATTCGGAAAATATGGATACAATACATTACGCACGACATATACATGAATCTTACAGTGTATTGCAATATTGTTGTCATTGTAAATGATACTGTATGAAGTTTATGCAATTATGTAATCTATTTTGTTTCTTTCGTAATTTAAACGTTGTGTAGAGTCTATTTGTAGAATATAAGGCACCTTCAAAATACAATTTTCAAAGTAAATACAAATTCTCAACTTCGAATACTTTTTCTGTTTGTACCAGAATACAATCGAAAGAGCATTCAGTAATTACTTTCTCTTTCTTACCATTAGAGAGGCAGCAGTGAGTATTTTTTTTTCTTCCTCCGACCAGTGAGGGAATAAAAGATATTCCAACATGGACGTCCAATTGCATCCCACGGATCGTATGCAGGTCGCATTGCCTAACTACTTTTATGTGTTGAATTTTGAGAAGAATTTTGTTTACTCAGAGAGCGTTGATGAAAGGTCATTTTCCATACTGTTTCTACTACTGTGCCATTTACGTTCTCCTAATTTTTGGAGGACGTCGTTATATGTCCAACAGACCAAAATTCGAACTGAGAGGCCTACTTGCTTTCTGGAGCATAGTGCTTGCGCTATTATCTGGTTTTGGTGCCGGAAATGTATCACGTATTATAATATAGTGTTTGTGTACCTAAATAATTTCACTTTTGTATTTTACTCTTTTGAAATCGGTTTTATATTGATCTTGAGTATTATATTAGTCTTATTGTTGGTATTGTGAGAGATCAGTTATTATTGAAATGAGTGAGCGAGAGATAGATAGCGAGTGAGCAATGTAGTGGGGAGAAGAACATAAGAGGAATAGCGAGCTGCGGAGCGTTAGAGAGTGTGATTCGAGTGTAATGAGTAGAGAAATTTAAATGTTATCCCCTTCATCCACCAACAGGTATTATCCATTTTTGTATTTAATATTCAAACAATTAAAACTGTTGCACGAATGAAGACTAAATTTCTAATATTCTTTTGTAATATTAATCATGAAATATTTATATGATTGCTTTACGTTTATTTAAGTTTACAATAAATTTACAAAAATTTATTTACAAAGTATCTCTAAATTTATTACAAACTATATCTATAAACTTGTCATTCTTTAAAGTTTATTATGACACTTTGAAGTAACGTAATAAATATTATGTGTTCATATGTACACAGTGCTATAAAATTTACGTACAATTTTAAACAACAGAAGAATTTAAAAGATCACTTACATAGCTATAATATATTACTTGAATTATAAGCAACCCGTACCCAGCATCCCGTAAGCTGTTTTTGGTCATGGATATTTACCATGATGAAATTAATAGAATTTGGCAACTGTTTTCATCGTTTTACGAAAGCAAACATTGATATTTTTACACTGGTATCATCACATAACAGTTTTTCTTTATACATGGCTCTCGTTTGTGGAAATCATTGGATGTGGCAGCTGGTTTAGCTTAGTAAACGCTTTTATACAGTGCTGCATGTATTCTTATTATACTTTGAAAGCAATGCGATTCAGTTTACCAAAATGGATATCCATGATACTGACTGCGCTGCAGATAGTAAAAATGTTTTGGGGTATTATAATCATTTCAGCATATTACTACGTACATGTTGCCCAAATTCAGTGCAACGTTACTATTTCAAATCTCAAACTTTCTGCGATAATGTATCTCAGCTACTTTATTTTATTCGTCAATTTTTTCAAACAGTCTTATGTGTCTAATAAACGTGTAAATAAAACAGAAAGGAAAAATCAAGACTCAATGAAGTACACAAGCAGTCATGAATACAGATTGGTGCTAACCTATGCATCAAACAAATTAAGGAACTTTTAAATAGATTCTATTCGAAATATGAGTTGTAGAAGTCTTTCGAAAAATGTTCTTGTATCACAAGTCTAGATAAGAACAGATAAATAAATGTTTCCTTTAAAAGAAAAGTTTCAGACAGAATAGAACACACGAAAAAAATGTAAAAATAAAAATTTTATCTGTCGAAGAAGCAGATATTTTGTTCGTCAATATTAGAGAAGTCCTCGATATTTGTAGCGTGCAACATTGATAGTAGTACGATTTTGTTTGTGTGTGACAATGTGTGTTTCAAGTGAATCAAATAAATATTTCTTAGAATATATAGACTCAACTATATAACTACACAAAGAAAATGAATGAAATTGTATACTTTTATAAATAAATGCTGCTTATTGAATTTTTACTTTTTAAATCATGTCTAGTTGTAAGTATGAATCATATCTGAAAGAGAACTTTTGCATTTTACAAACTATCCTAATTTTGTTCAATTTTAAGTTATTTCGTATTACTTTGAACTGATATTATAAAATAAAAGATGAAAATAGAATGAATATCGAAGAGGAAACAAATTTCAATTCCTCATAATTATTTTACCGGAACGAGAAGTTTGATTGTGTAGATTACTTTATATTTGTGCTGCTCACATGCCAAATCAATTAACTTCACAAAATAAACACTGGAGGAAAGTGACAAAGTAGTACACACTAAATTCAAAGAAATTGCAGAACGTATTATTACAAGCGTAGATACTTAACGACATATAAAGTGCATAAAATAGTATAGTAATAGATATTAGAATTATTATAGTAATAATAATAATTATTATAGTAGTTGTCATTGTACTATAATTTTCGCCTAGTTAACAGAGTTTATCGGTTTGCAAGTGAAAATAAAAGGAAAATAATACCTTCACATCAAATTCAACATTCAAAACAACTTTACTAATACAATTATTATTTAATAGTGGTTAAATTGAACCCTGAATCAACATAAATGATAATGTTCTCTTCATTACATACATTCTCATCATGTTGTTGTAATTTTTAAATTTCTAGAGTAATCAGGTTGCATAATAATCATTCCAATAAATCCATTATGTTTTTTTTCTTTCCATTTATCACTATTTTGCCTATAAGATACAACTACTGGTCTATATTTTTAAGAATCAATGTTCTACTATTTCTCAAAATTAGTAATACAGACTTTATAATATTAATGTTATTAAATTTTGTATTTTCATTAAGATCATATTTGAACTGCACGACATAGGATTACTAATTTTTTTTTTTCTAATTTTATTCAATGCACTTTTGCTGGCTTGAATTATTTTTTAGTCAATTTATTGATTTTAAGTGCTGAGGTGCTATACCTTTTTTTTAAACTTTATTGATTTTACGACGAGATAACGCTAAACAGTTTGTCGTTATTATCTAATGTATACCATTTCATGCAGATTTTATAAATATACAAGGTGTCCATAAAGTCTTTTTACAATTTCAAAAATTTACTACAAAAGCAAATGAAAAGACAGATAAGTAGAAATTATTTCAAAATAAGACGCATATATTTACATTTTTTCTGCTTCATTTAATACTCTTCTATATGGGCACTATTAATTGCCCGAAGCACGTCAAGACGGTATTCGATTTCTTGCCATGTTCGCTGTAGCACATCCTCATCAATGGTGGCAATGGCATTAGTGATCCTCTACTTTAGAGATTGGTGATGTACTATACTTTTGTTCGATACATGATATTTTTAACGTAACTCCATGTGTGTGTACATAAAGTCTCTTTAAATTTTAAATTTATTACAAAAGCTATTGATGAAATATCTTCATCAGATTTGTTCTATATACTCGGTGGTTATCAAGGTTTTTATCACATTGCATTTCAGGTTGATGAATAAGATACTATTAAATGAACTTATTACAAAATGGCTACCCCTCGAGAAGGTATAGTATGTATTATGGTTTATTAAAACCAAATCGGATATGCAGACTCAGTGAAACTTCAGAACTAATTATGGAAGAGATCCACTGTCACGTCTATCAATTCGTGCATGGTACAAGAAATTTATGGATACAGAGACAGTGTTCGATAAAGAGAAGTGTGGACGACGAAGAACATCAGAGGAAAACATCGATCTTATAAGAAATCAAGTACCGACTTGATGTGCTTCGTGCAACTAATGGTGCCTATATAGAAGTGTATGATATGAGGCAGACAAAACTTAAATATATACGTCTCATTTTGTAATAATTTCCACTTATCTGTCTTTCCATTTGCCTTCGTAATAAATTTTGAAAATTGTAAGAGACTTTATGGACACCTTGTATTATATACAGGACTGCTATACATTTGGATTTCTCCGAATTTATCCTGGTTTTTACGGCGTTGGAGGACGTGCTCGGAGATTTTCTAGATGCATCTGAGTGATATAATGAATATCAATGCAATTTTTTATATGGAGGTTTAGAGTCGCATCGACTACGAGGTCTTTAGCGACGTGCTGGAATTGTCTTTATATCTGGTCTAGTAGTTGGGTTATTTTTAGGTAGTTGGTAACGTATTTTTTGTTGTTTCTGGCAGGTTAAAGCGGTGTTTTGGTTTAATCCGTATTTACTTCTTAGGTTTCGGTATTTTCTGCATTCATGTAGGAGGTGTTGGATGATGATTTGTTGGTTGCAGGTGTTGCAGAAAGATGGTTCTGTTTTGCTTAGGGGATATTCGTGTGTGATCTTGAAGTGTCCGATTCGAAATATAGTCATAGCTATCCTTTCTATTCTGCTTATATTATTGTTTGGTATTTTTCGATAGAAATGGTGTGCTATATCGTGTATTTTGGTTCTATTTGTCGTAGTCCAAATTCTGTTCCATTCTTCTCTTTCAGCTTTGGTCACTAGTAGGTCTTGGTGTAGGATTGGGATATTGGATTCTTTTGTTTGGTCTGTTGTTGCTTCTTTGGCTTTCTCGTTTTCTTCTATTTCTTAGTGTGACAGGATCCAGGTGATTATTATTTGTTTATGGTCGTTAGTAAGTTCGGTGTATGTTTCCTGAACCATTTGTATGACTTCGTGCTTTTTGGTGGTATTGGTGTTTGTTACCGCATTTATCGAAGTCAAGGAATTTGAATAGATTACCGCTGATTGGTGTTTGTTTTCTTGGATGTATCGTAGTGCTTCTAGTATAGCGTATGTTTCAACGATCAAGATGGATGTGTGGTTGGAGAACCGTTGTTTTTTAGTGGTGCTTTCTATGACGATTGCGAATCCGATT
Source organism: Tetragonisca angustula (assembly GCA_036937485.2). Classification (NCBI taxonomy): domain Eukaryota; kingdom Metazoa; phylum Arthropoda; class Insecta; order Hymenoptera; family Apidae; genus Tetragonisca; species Tetragonisca angustula. The sequence continues at coordinate 428,478 of JAWNGG020000057.1, read as the reverse complement.
CCATGTTAGGTTTTGGAAGCGCCTGTGTAGATCTTGTGGTAATTCTTATAGGTGCTGTTTAATTTCTGAAAATCCTGTTTGTATTCTATGTTGCTTTTTTCATTTTTTTTCTTTTTTTGTGATTAGCCAGGTCGGTAGTTGTTTTTGGTGTTTTTAATGTCCATGGGGCTATTTTTCCCTGGTTGTGTTCGATAATTAGTGTTGAAGTAATTTCTCGTTTATTAGGACATCCTTTTAATCTTGTGCAGAATGGTGCCGGGGGTCTTGAATTTCTGTTGTGTTGGTTTGTTAATCTGTCGGCAAATGTATTGTTGTATGCTGGCTTATTTGATGCTATTTTTATTATCTTAAGTTAAGTAGTTTTCTTCTCTGTTCGAGGGGAATTGCTTTGGCTTCAAATAGTATGCCGGCTATTGGACTTGTGCGGTAGCTTCTGAGTGCCATGTTTTGGATGGGTTCGATTATTTTGGCTGAATTGTATACTATTGATCCGTAGTCTAATTTACTTCTTATTAGTGCTTGATCTTTATAAGAATTTCTAGATCTGCTCCCCAGCTATAGTGGGCTAGGGCTTTTATGATGTTGATTCGTTGGGCACATGTTTGTTTGAGAGATTTTAAGTGGGGAAGCCATGTCAGTTTTTGGTCGAAAGTAAGTCCGAGTAGTTTTATGTTGTTGACTCTGTTTATCTCGACTTGTTCCATATATATAGTTTCGGCATATTTTGGTGCAATTTTCGTTTTTTGGAAAAGACTAAATTTAGTTTTGTGAGGGGAAAATCTGAGTCCTGAATTTTTTTGCCATATTATTAGTTCGTTCAAGCTTGTTTGTAGTAGCTCGATTGTCGTGTTAATGTTCTTTTCACTGCATGTGAGGATAAAGTCGTCTGCAAACAGGTTTCCTTGGACCGAAGGTTTTATACCTCTGATTATATCGTTGATGCCTTTTAGAAATAGGATTGCGCTGATTGCCGATTCTTGTAGTACTCCGTTTTGTATTATTGTTGAATTGAAGAGATATCCGTTGATTCTAACCTGGATGTATCAGTTTTTTAAAAAGTTTTTTATGAAGGCGAGCATATTTTCTTTTATTTCAAACGAGATCAGGGTGTTTATAATTTTGGTTCTTTGTATCGTCTCGTATGCTTTTTCGATGTCTAGGCATACTTTAATAAGGTGTTCATTGTTTAGGAATGCTTCGCATATGCTTGTTTCTATGTTTATTAAAATGTCTGTGGTTGATCGGTATTATCTAAAACCATACTAGTTTAGTGTGAGCATATTATTGGATTCTAGATGACATCTTAATCTTTTGACGATTTTCTCTAGAATTTTGCACCGGCAGTTGGTTAAGGCTATTGGTCTGTAGTTTTCCGGTATGTGTTTGTCTTTGTTTGGTTTAGGAATCGATATTACGGCTTTTCTCCACGTGTCCGAGAATGCTTGTTGAGTCCATATGCAGTTGTATATTTTTAAAAGGTATTCGATTCCAGCGTCGAGAAGTTGTTCTATTAGTGTGTTGTCTGGTTTAGGGGATGAGTTTTTTGTTAATTGTAGCGTGGACGTGAGTTCTTTTAAGGATATTAGTGTGTTTATGCTGAGTTTCGTGGTATGTTGGTCTGTTTGTGTATTATTGTTAAGTATTGCAGTGAGTGGGGTATTCGTGGCTGGTGTTGCATCGTGGATGGTGTTGAAATTTTTTTGAAAGGTCTTTGCGAGTTCTTCTGCTATATCTTTTGGTTCGATTGCATATTTATTGTCACCAGGGTCGAGGAATTGGATTGTTGAATTGTATGTTGATGTTCTTGACTTTTTTCCATACTTCGTCCGTTGGGGTTTGGTTGGTTATGGTTGATGTGTATGTATTCCACGATAGACTTTTGCTGTGTTTGATTTCGGAATTTGGCGCGCAGTTTCTTGAAGTGATTAAGTTTCCTGTCGTGAGGTGTTTTTTGGCTTTGTTAAAAGCCTGGTGGCTTTCTTTTTGCGCAGCTTGGCATTCTTTGTTCCACCATGGGATGGGGTGTTTTTTTTTTTTGTTGTCCTTGTTGTTTCTTGTTGGAGGGGATGCTTCTTACGCTGCGTTGATGATTGATTCGAGTGTTTCAATTGCGCTATTTAGGTTGATGTTATGTTTGGGTCGATGTTGTGTTGCGGGAGATTTTGAAGGAGTTCACTTATTTTTTATTCTTTTGTATTTAAACCCGTCAATATTTTTAAGATTCCACTTGGTCGTTGGTTGGATTTGGGTCGGGGAGGAGTGGATAGTTTATTACTATTGGGAAGTGGTCACTGACGTGTAAGTCTTCTAGGGCATTCCATTCCATATATTGTGCTATCCTGCTACTACATATTGACAGGTCTGTCACTGAGTGCTCCGCAACTTACAGTAAAGTGGGTTTGGTGCCCTGTATTGAGGAGGATGAGTTCGGATCATATAGTAGTTTCTCTATTGTTTTTCCGCGAGCGTCGGTTTTTGTAGAGACCCATAGATAATTGTGTCAGTTAAAATCGCCTACTATCAGCATTGGTGGTGGTATCTGGTTGATAAGGTCTTTTAGTTCTTGTAGGTATAGAGGTAGGCTGTTTGGGAGGTACATATGTTTATTGGGATTGGGAGAGATACGGCCACTGCAATTACTTCTAGGTTCGTGGTTAGTGGAATTTCTGTGGCTCTAACTGTGTTTGTGAACGTTTCTCCGCTAGTGTTTGTGTTTTTTCTATTTTTTGTAAAAATGGTGTATCCTTTAAGATTGGTGTTCATTTTTGAAATTAGTTTCTTGAAGGCATAGTATCGTTGGGTTGTGTTGTCTGAGGATGATTTGTAATTGCTCGTAGTGTTTATAATATCCATTTACATTCCATTGGATTATTTTTTCTATGGTGTGACTGATGGCTGGTTATTCAGTTAGTTTATCGAAATGACGGTAGCAATATAAAAATAAGTGTTCCGTATTAAGTAGGGAATCTCTTGGTATGATTTAGTTCGATAGTTTGCTGTCTGCCTCCGATGACCAGTTGGGTGTAGTTGGGTCTGACAAGTCTTGTGTCATCTTTTTGTATAGTTTTCTTATTCTGATTTTTATTGATCGCTCTTTTAATAGGGGTAAATTTTTATTAGCAGTTTGGCTAAAGCTGGCGCATTTGTGGTATGTTGTTTGGAGATTTCGTTCGGATTGGGTGCTCCAACAGCTTCTTCTATAAAGCTTTTCAACTGGAGGTAGCCCAGTATTTGTCTGTTTTTTTGTCGTTAATGTATTTAGTCGCAGGTTCTAGCATGTCATCGATTCTATCTAGCGCGAAGGCTGGCGACTCAGGGCATTTGGGTTTCTTGAAGATTGGTTCGTGACTCTTGTATTTTTTTAGTGTTTGTGGATTTGGGCCTTTAGGGTCTACTTCAGGATTACTTGGTTTTTATTGCTTTTTCCCAACGCTATGGCTAGTGCTCTTTTGGTTCCTGTCTTATTTATTTTTGGGTGTTTTGTTTCTTCTTTCCTAGTTTCAGGTAATTCGAGGGTACCTTTTGTTGGAGGTTCGGTTTCATTGTTAGTGTTTGCATCAGTTTGTCTTTCTGTTTCGGGTAAATGGTCGGTGGTTGGGGGCTGTGTAGGTGAGGTTGGGATTTTGTGTGCGTGGGTTTGCGAGCTGGTTTTGTTTGGATTTTCGGTATTTGGGCATTAATTTGCAATGTGTCCTTCTTGTTGGCAGATAAAACATGTCTTTTTCTCTGTAGTGAATATTCTGTATGTTTTGTTTTCAATTATAACTGTAAAGGAGCTCGGGATGCATTTTGCGTTTTCTGGGTCTATGTATACTTGTCTTCTAAAACTTAACATGTGGGACAAGTCTGGATCGGTGATACCTCTTTTTAGGGGCGTAATGTTAGATAATAATTTAATGTTGTTTCTTTTGAATGTGTTTTCGATTTGGCTGTGTGGGATTATCGGTGAGACGTTGATAGTATAATTCTTTGGGCTAGTAGGACCATCACGGTTGATTTCAAAATTACAATATTTATGACTATCGATTTGTGTTTGTGTGTTTAGTGTTGCAACTCTTTAGGCACATGCATATTCTTCCGTTTGATACTCTTGAGAGGAATTTGATTGCTTTGGGTCCTATTATGTTTCTGATGATCGCTGGAGCATATTCTTTGATTGTAATGCCATCAGTTGACTGTAGGATTATGGTTTGGTCCTGGGTTGGGGAGTATTGTTGTTTTGTTACGTTTGCATATGAGCTTGTAGGTTCGGTGAGATTCGCTGTGTTGGGTTTTGTTCGACGTCATGGTGGTATGCACACACGCTCACACACGACACGAACACACTGTGCACGTATATTCAAGTGGGTACGCATTGCTGTGTTGGGGTCACCAACGCAGTTTACCGTAGTCTATTTGACACTTCTCACTCTGTAGTGACAGTAATCGTCTTCGGTACGAATCCCCGTTGGTATATCCGATCGCGTCGGCTGTCGGGACGAGATTGTGTTTTTGAAACGCGATTTTTACATGTTGTATTCTCATCAGAAGCATTGAGAGTAATCTAGACTCTAGCGCAGTACAGTCTGAACAAGCACGCGTAGTAACGTGTAATTCATTGAGACACTAATATTTAAAGCACAAAAAATATTTAAGAATGTCCGAATTTCTTGAAGTGGAAAAGTCCAAAATTTTATTCCTCATATATTAAATTTCTGGTTTCATAAGTGGCCTAATTACACATACACCATCTTCAGAGAGAACATATAAAATTTTAAGTATAGAGTAATCATTGAAAGACTGAATGATATAAAACAAAAATAACTTTTACAAACACATGTTTTTTAAATTTTTTATTATACTATTTGAAAATATAACTAATAGACCTTTTTCAGTATTCTTTTTTATAGGCTACGAAAAAAGAAAATAAGAAAGATTGAAAATGAACAAGTTATGACTTTCCCAAATCCTTCAATTTTTCAGTGGCAACCCTATATAAAGTTTGCTCTTGCCACAATGTAAAATTAATGACACATTTAAAGATTCGAATGAGCGTTTTCTCAATCGCTTAACGTCCACTCGGTATTTAAATCACCCGTTACGCAATTGGATTTTAGTGAAAAGCTACGTTTTTCGAAACATTCTCGATTTTTTTTTTTAAAGCAATAAATTCTGAATTATGGAGAGGCTGTTTTCGAACATTTTCTGACGCAAGAATAATTCCAAATTTCTGAAAAGATGAAAACCTGTTGGATATAAATCTAGGGAATAGAGAGTGAGAATTTCGTAATCTAACTTTCTGCCTGGAAGTTTCTATACAATAGTTTGTGAAGTACGAGGTTTTGAATTGTCATGAAGAAGAATGATAATCGATCTATATCGATGTAGATTAATATCAATTTATTAAAAATCACTTTTTCTAAATGCAGAATATTATGAGCATTCCGAAGATATTAAATAATTCCCAATCAAAGAATAGCAATCAAACTAGTCAACGAATTTTGAGTGTCTGAGGAATGTAAATCCGACATTTAAAGTAACATGACCCAACAGTTGCTTTTGTTTCCATTCATTGCAGTAATGCTTTTCATAAAAAAAGAGCTATTCGAAATATGTTGCATTTTATCTACTATTAAACTGTAATGTCTATTATGCTATTAATATTCTATATCAACGTTCCTCAATCTTTTAAACACTGCAATTCAAATTTGTAAGCATTTCACAGGAACGTTTTACGAATTAATCACTTTTTTCATTTTGGCGTAATATAACAGCTTTCCATTTTAGGTCCCATTAGGTTGGTCTGTGCTACACTATTTCATACATTATTAAAAAATATTTAAATTTCAAATCCAAATTGCAATTAAAAGTTATGATCTATAATTGGAAAATTATCTCAAAAAATGTCATATGTATCGAAATCATGTTTCAAGACATTCAAAGTTGAAACTTTCTCTTATTTATAGAATCACAACATGGATACATTGAAATTGGTACTGTATAATCTCTATTTATAATATAAAGTAAGAGATGCTGAAAGAAACAATTGTTTTAAATTTAGTAAAAACTAACGGACATTCTTTTTGCGAATATCGGACGTTCGTTTTTCTACGTGTCGAAAATATATACATACATCGTTTCATTCAATACACATTTAGGTAGATATAGCAATAAAATTAAATACAAGTTTGTTTAAATACTTATATTTACAGAAAGCAAATACGGAAAGATCAAATTTGTAACTTAAACTGATATCAAATTACACATTAATAATGAAAGAAATATTTGCTCTCGAGCGTTCAAACCGAACAGACGTGTTTTCCTTGCTCAGAGTACAATAATAAAGTGCTGTGTTAGTGTGCGTCATAGTATGGGTAGATTTCCCATCTCCGATACACCATGAGCCAGAGAGTGTGCACCAACAAAGAGGCCTCAACACATAGAGGCCTACACACAGGTACCAACAATCGACCCACCATAAATCCATCAAATGTTCCAACTACACAATCAAAATCCTAGGCTACTGTTACAATGATTAATTCTTTTCCAATTAAAAAGCAAGCAATCCTAATCGACCCTATTGACAACACAACAATGAAAGACTACATACCCGCGGTCGCAAAAGTCACTGGCCCCGAAGATATCCGTTTCGCCTCCCGAATCTCCAATGGTCGTATCTGCATCTATCTTGATAGAAAGACTACAGCACAAGACTTCGTAACTAACCACAGAACATTAACCATCAATAACGTACATACTACAGTCAGACTGCTAATCAATCCATCCCAGAGATTAATACTGTCGAATGTCTTACCGTCTATACCACACGAATACATAGAAAAATATCTCACAAACATCAACATTCGAATGACATCCAAACTAACGTTCCATCGAGCAGGTATACAGGAAATAGGCTTTATTCATATAATGAGTTTTAGGAAACAGGTCGAAAATATATATATACATTGTTTCATTCAATGTACATTTAGGCAGATATAAAGCAATAAAATCAATTTATTGAATATTTATATTTATAGAAAGCAAATAAGAAAAGATCAAATTTGTAACTTAAACTGATATCAAATTACACATTAAAAATGAAAGAAATATTTACAAAATTATTTTTTATGTATTAGGATTTAATTTTCAATATTTCTTTTTATAATTTAAGTATTTTACATTACCAATTTATTACCTTTATGTAGAAACGATATCGTGACTCTTGGTTCATTTTGACGTAATTTAATAATTGTAAGGACAACTTCCAATAAAAATTCTGCAAAGAATACTTCCTTCATTTTTACTTTATACGAAAAATGTCCGTGAAATTTCGTGCATTCCTCTGAAGTGTTTGAAGAAATGTTAGATTTATACGTTTATGGTTTTATATGATTGAATCGTGAATTTCGAAATTAAGAAAAGTATTCGATTAATGAGATTTTCGGATAATTCAACAATCACTTTTTTCACATTACACAATTGCAGGTATTCGAATGGTAGAAGTGTGTCAGATGCTCAAATTGCCGGAAACCTAAGGAAATACATAGCATATTTATGCTAAATAAGATGCATTTTGACTTTTCCGTTTCACATAACCAGGTGGACCAGAATCACGTGAAACATTCGAGCCCGTTTCCAAAAACATACTTTACATGATGCTACATAATTTTAACAACATTCATTAATTTGATTAAAAAAAAATTGTAAATACTACTTAAGTATGAATAAATCTGTGTGCAAAAACTGTTATAAAATGAAAGATAATTGTTATATGGTTTTTACAAAATTACAAGTGTTATAACAGTTTAAGATATCGAGAATTGTTCATTATATCTATATTTATTATTTCAGTTATGCTACTCATATTCAGTTATGCTTACACATATGTATGTAGAGGATGATCAAAATTTATATATCATGACCACCATAGCGTGATCCTAAATTTTTGGATTGGTCGAGATTTATCTAAAAGAATTACCACAGAACTAATTTTGAGTTTGACTTTCGAGATTTAAATTTTTGTGATTGCGTCGTATTCTATTCCTTACGAAAATAAAACTTGTCAAAGAAACTATGTATTGCAAATAATCCTTTCTTTTGGAAAAAATTCATAGAATTTCATTAACTCTCACACTGGTTTTATTATCAATATATTTACATTTTACAATTGGATATAAAATAAACAGCGTGTTTTAGCGATTAAACGGGAAAATATTTTTAAAATTAATATTATATTTTAAAAATTAAGATGTATAACTCGAAATATTTTAAATAAAGTGGAACATCTAATAACTTCACGTCCTTTAACGCAATTAACGTTGATTGACACAATTCGTTAATGTATATAGAAAAGTAACTGTGCTGAAATAGATTAGGATACGTTCTTCTAATGTCTTATAATATTTATTATTCAATATGCCCTGAATACACAATAGGTATATATTTGACATAAGCAACAGTATTTACTGTCAAATTCTTCCCTTTTGTATCTATCAATATAATAAAGAATGCGATTCCATAAAAAAAATCGATGTATTTTATATACATACATTTACATTATATTTACATTATATTATATACGTTCATTTGTAATAATAACATCTAATCTTGTCACCATTCTGTTTTCACCTTGAGACATTTTCTTATATCGCAAGCAATTCCGATGTAAATTACTACGATATTCCAATCTGTCTAAATATTTTAATTGTTAAAGGAAAAAACTTTTTCCTGTTTTATCGTTGGTAATATTGTTTATTTTGTATTTAACTGCAAATATAAATATGATGGTAATAAAGACTTTGAAAAGTAATGTATGTAATTTTAATACCAGAAATACTGACGATTAAGGCATAAAATTTCAATCAGAAACATTTAAGTAAAAAAATAAAAAATTTTTGTAATACACTAGCTTTTATTTATATATTTGAGTACACAAGCTTTTATTTATATATTTTATGAAAAATTATTTGAATCTCTGGAAGTACACTACGTTATATCTATAAAATTTCTAATAAAGGTAAAACTTATGTTTAGAGATGACATTAAGACTTCACATATTCCATCAAGAACGGTCTCCTCAGTAACATTCAAGAGGTTTCAACCATCAATCGTTTTTTATTAAAAAGCTATTAACAAAGAATATTTATAGAATATAGCAATTATTTTAAGTATTGAGAAGTCTAATATGACTATTATGTATGCATAAATAGTAAATTATTTTTTAAATAAATGCTTCCTTTTCCTCGAAAAACTGAGACTAAAATGATGTCTAGCGGCCAATAGCGCCTCGAGTACGAGTCTCGAACACCGACTCGTACAAGCCGCAAGTGGCTGTGCGCCTAGCGTCGAAGTCTAGCGATATTCGACGTTTAAGCAAGCAGAATGCGGAATACTGCTAGGATGGGTGACCGCCCAGCCTAGCGGAGTAGTTATGAAAACAAGCGGTCTGGGGTAAGGGGTCGCTGCCATCAAGCCCCACTGATGATGAGTCTAGGCAGCGACTCTGAGACGAAACGCATTACCTTTCCTCACCTTACCCAAATCCTACATCCTCCCAGCATCACCCTCACACAATACAAATAAATAAAAAATGTCTAGGTACAATATATAGATACTCCCAACAAGCCCTTCAGATGCATATTAGATACAAAGATTCATTATGTTCCTAAACTTATTTTTCTGTCATGATTTTTTTCGTCATTTTGCAAACCGCAGAAGACTTCCAAGAATACGAACTAGTTGCAACGTTAAAGTTAACCATATCAGTCGACCAATATCGCCAAATTATGAAATGGATTTGTTAAAAAAAGTGGAAGAAATTTTAGTCGAACGCAAGGTACAACTTCATAAGCAAAAGTTAGAGTTGTTAAGGGCTTCACATCACGTGAAGATGACCATTGGCTAACTGAAGCACGCACTCTGTGATTCCATGCCTTATTGTTGCTTTTGCAAAAAATTAAGTTATTACGTGAATCACGGAACGAAAATCCACGAGAGAAAACGGAAAATCTTCCAACAGGACAAAGAACAATGCTGTGCTTCGCTATTATAATAGTAACAGGAAGAGACATAATGAAAATTTCCTAGAACCAAACAGAGGAATTATTTTATAGGAAATTTGGACATCCAGCACAAGATTGCGAAAAGTAGACATCATCAACTCTAACTGAGACCAATCACTTTTACGCGAAGAAGACGATTAGTTCTTGCCCACCGTGAAACTACAGTTAGATAGCAATGAAAATTATTGTACATTTATTATACGTACTATTAAATTCATGTAGACTAGTCAGTTTTATTAAACAAAAATGCGTACTATTAAATCCATGTAGACTAGTCAGTTTTATTAAACAAAAATGCTTACCCAAACTACCTGGAAAGCCAGAAAACTTGGAAAGAGCGATTTGTGTACTATAAATAACAGTTCAAGATTTTACATTATGTTAGGTCAGGTTAAAGAGATAGACGTGAATATTGTTCTTAAAAATAGTGTATATATACTATATAACAGTATAGTATATATATAACAACATATTTATTGGTATACATATTGAAGTTTCTCGGACCTTACCGTGTGCCAATCATACTACGGAATGATCGATACGTAGTGCAAAATTGGTGAGCACGAAGGACCACAGACGATCTCTACAGTAATAGATCACCTGAAACCTTGGATTAACGATGAAGGTGGTAGTTTGTCCGAAGGTAGCGATAGTGACTGCGAAAACATATGAGGTCAGATGTTAAATCTGGATTGCTGAGTATAGTATCGGTTATTATAATCTGTAATTATATTTTTAGGTATGTTTAATTAGTAATAACAGATGGCCTGTGTGCTGATGAAAAGTACGAGAAAATATGAATGTGATGCGAGAAGCAACGTAGGCATGAAGCGCTTTCCTTTTTGAAAAGAGAAAAATCGAACGAGTTGCAAGACGGAGTCGATAAGAGTCGTGAGAAAGCGTTGAGGAAGAGCTGTCTAAAAGAGTCGATTGTGTTGTCTGGAAGAGTTAATTGTGTTGTATAAAGAGTTTGTTTGAGTCGTTAATTTGTGTTATTTATCTTGTTTAATTATTTGTTGTCTTATTATCATTATTGTTATTAAATAATTTATATTATATTTTTGCAATTGTAATTAAAAATACCGTCTGTTGTAATAGAGGAAAAATTAGTATTAATATTAATATTAGCGGTTTTATGAGATCTGCCAAATTAACATTTAGTATGCTAAAAAGATTGCGGAATTATAAGCATAAAAGTGAGTTCGACCTCATGGTCATAAAATCTATTCTTATCTTACCATAATTGTTATTGTTTTGTCTTAGAGTAAATAGTACGAGCGGTAAAATGCAAACGATGATTTAAGAGATTATTAATTGAAGAGTTCTTAGAAATATGAATATTTCTCGAAAAGTTTTTTTTTTCATTTTATTGCATTTTTCGCGACTTAACTTTATATATCAACATATCAGTAAATATTAACTTTTATATATTAATAAATTACCAACTTTTTTTAAATACTTTTTATGGGATTGGATGTGATTCAGTTAGTACAGCGATTTATAGTCTATTATTATTATTATTCCTACGCTGATTGTATTACACTGGATCCCGCGCTTTGATTCCACACTATTGAAACAATAACAAATCTGTAATTTATAGATAGTTTGTAACTTATCGTATCTCATTACAGCCTCATAGTAATTAGTATGCTTGTATTTTCTATAGTTTCCTATAGTTTTAATAGTTTTAACACTGAAAATATTGACGGCTAATGTATAAAAATTAAATCAAAAGAATTAGAATGCACGGAATAAGGAAAAGTTTATAATACGACAATGAACGCAAACTTTTATTCATAGGTGTTATAAAAATCAATCTGCGAAAATGAAGCATTGTACAAAACTGCTCTAAAATTTATAAATTGGTTATTTTGGTAGTTTTAATTTTAACATCGTATCAACATTCAGACAGAGTTAAGCAATCAACAAATTCGTAATTATTTCTGTAATCAATCTATATCTTATGATTTGTTACTCAAAGATAGTTATTCGTAGATTAATTATCTCCGATTTTGTTATTCAATATAATTAAATATTATTGATAATTGTTTGCAGTTTCAATAATGGATCAAACAACCTAGCAACAGATCAAAAGTATGAAGAATATCTACACCTATTCTTTGCTGCATTATGGTAACTACTTTATTGATTTTCTAATAACTTCTTTGCATTTTCTCAAGTACATAAGAGAAACTGCAGACATGATATATTGGATACCATTTTAAGATAAGATAGTGTTACAGCACAATGTGTCATGAAATATGATACTGGTTCGCTTGTATCTGAGGCGGATAACTGCATCGTGAAATATTATGAGAGGTTATTACGATTCCAATAAAATACCGAAGATCGCTGTAAGCGGACTGATATTTTATGAGTGATTGATTCGCTTGGATCAGACGTTGCGCGGAATTCTAATCGACCATCTGACTAATTTCCGACGACTATTCACGTATTGGCGGCAACACTAACAGTAATAGGAGAAATAGAGGACATATGACCGTATAGGAGAAATAGAGGACATATGGCCGCATAGAAGAAAGACTAACTATAGTATACGACGAATGATATAATAACGCAGTGACGTGATACGCACTCAGTGGTGGTATTTACGTACTCAGTGATACGCATTGACGCATTGACAACCATTGAGTATTTCAACTTTACTAACGCATTAACAACGCACTGATTGTTTGTAACGACGCACTGACATCCTGTTGTGTTAACGGCTTATTTTACAGGAAAATGGTGGTGAGTGCTGGCCGATTCGCCACCCGTGTGATTGCTCTGGCAAAGTTCTTCAAAAAACTTAAAAAATTATTAAACATCGATAGAATTGTGGGTAATATTTTAACGCAAATAATTCTCTTTGATCAAAAACGTATATTCTATTATGAAATTAGCTCGGAGGTACGATCGCAGCGACGTTCTGCAGACCGAATGCCGTCTGCCTTCGTGCTCTCGTTAGAATACCCTCCTCGCTTTGGTTGCCCTAGCTCTGTTTATGTCCATTGGTTATAAACACCAGCCATCGGAATCGGCCCATGGTCCTAAATCTCGAGTGGCCTCTTCCACGAAATAGGCGAGGAAGTCTTCTCACGCCTAGGAACAGGCGGCCTGCTTAACGTTCGCTCCCAGAATGATCGATGATAACCGTTTTTAGAGAGCATTAAATATAACAGGCACAGGTCAGTGACCGTGGAAGAAAATAATGAACTATCGCGTCACAATACCAGCAAAATGGTAGACTTCTTGCCAGCATAAAAGACTGGCGAATCATAGTCCTTATCTAAAAGTAGAATTATAAATTATTTGGAGACAAAAAGCCTAATGGCTTTCGTACACATAATTCTAATAACTAGAATTATGGGAAATCGCCTGATCAGATAGATTTACGTATGGTATAAATCAGAGGTGATGAATTTGCGGCCCAAAAAATAGTAGGGATCTTAATTTTCTAGGAAAAATAATTGGGGAAATTAATTTTCATAGTGGAGGAACTGGAAGACTGAGTGATCAACTCATTCGAATCCCTGTAAGAAACTTATAGGTAGACGTGTCTCCTTTTGCCTGCTTCGAGAATATCCCTCCATATGTACTAGACTCTGAATATCGCCATCAAATTCTTCCTTTTCTAGTTACCACTACATTCATATACATTTATATTAGTTGGCGCAGGTCGATTGCAGTCGTAGCTGTAGTAATGTCAGCTAATATATGTGCTAATGTAGTGCTAACTGGAGAAAGAGCAATTCGGTTGTAATCATTACAGACTACTGTAGAAGGGGTCGCTCAAAAAAGGAGAAAAATCGTCTACATGTGACCCGTGGATCACGATTTCACATGCCAGGTTAAGTTATTGTTGAGAGTTAAGAAGTCTCCCGAAAGGAATGTGAATCTGATTACTGGTTCCAGATGCAAGCTTAAATACAAGAACTTTTATTAGCTTTACACGCGGAAGTATCACATATAAATAAGCACGTGTAGTATAGTGTACTGATGAATGATTTCTGTTGTCCTTCGATAACTTTCTTCAGCTCTCACACAGTATATATTTTATGATAATGATATTATTTATAAGATAAGATGGTATTACATTTTGTAGTTAGGAGATCAGTTTGTTATACATTTTTAAATGTATAGTGTGAGGAAATGAGGAAATATAATAGCATTTTAATATTAATAATAATTTTAAATAATTCAATATTTAGTTAATTAAGAAATTTTTTTAAGAATGTTTTTTACGATATAAGTCATTTACATCTACTATGTGTTAATTATTTTAAAATTTTAATTTACTGTATAAAAGAACCATCATAATTTCGCAAAACATGAATAAAACTCTTTATGATATGTATAATAGCAGAATGATTTCGGTTAGTTACTAGTTGCACATTTCGGTATGGAAAATTCAACACTGTAACGAGTTTCAAATATCATGTTGCTGGCGCATTCACTAGTTCCACAACTCACCGTTATTTAAACGTTGAATGCGTTAAAAAAGTCACTGATTTTTTTAGTATGTCAATATTTGAGATTCTGAGACACAGAGACTCATTTAATGCCCGATTTATCCTATTCTTAGTCAATGATAATAGTCAATATTTTCTCACAAATAATGTTTAATATTATATAGTGTCGTATCATTTTAGTTACATATACTAGATGGCCTGTAGGGCGTGAAAGAAGAAAAATACCAATGTAATGCTGGAAAAAGAAAAGTCGTTTTGAAAAAGGGAAAGTCGAGAGTCGTGCAAAACGGAGTCGATTAGAGTTGTGAGAAATCGTCAAGAAATAGTTTAGTGTTGTTTAAAAAGAGTTAATTGTGTTGTTTAAAGAATTTATTTGAATCGTTAGTCTTTGCTTTCTGTTCTATCTAATTATTTGCTGTTTAATCACCGCTATTATTATTTAATAAACGTCATTTATACTACATCTCTACAATATATATATATATATATATATATATATATAATATTGTATATTATATAATACAAAATATATATCTCTATATATATTTTATAAATTAATATTTCTTTTCTTTTTATACTTTTATTAGTTTCCTCTCTAAAATAATATTTAAAACAAACAATGCAAGCTATGAAGCATGAAATATTATTTTAATACAATACGCCTTTAATACAATTTCTAATACGTCTTAAATAATTATTACTTCAATTAATAATATCCATTCGTGTAAAGCAGATATTTTCAACATACTTGGATGTATCGCTATCAAATAAAATAAATATTCAAATGAAATTTTATTTCAATAAGAATATTTTAATTACTATTTCAACAAAATATTATTTTATTATTTCCAATTTTATTTCAGATATATTTATATATTCTAAGAAAGAATAGGCACGACGGTGGGAGCATATAATTTTGTTGGCTCACATATTTGAATATTTATGCAGGATTGAAAAAATTTAAATAAAAATAAGAAATAAAAATTTGTAATAACGAATCACTTTCATTAATTCATTATTTTTGCTTTAAAAATAACATAGGGAAAATAACTTCATACAGTTCAAATCAAATAAATAATTTGCAAATCATTTTAATTTAAATTAATTTCTTCAAGTAGAGTAAGAAATAATCGCAGTACAAATTGTAGTTTGTTCAATAGAATAAAGAATCTATGGGGAATTTATTTCCGAAAATAAATTTATAATAAATAATAAAATAAAACGTTATTTTATGTGATAACCGAATAGTAAAATAATTTCAAGGAAAACCATCTGTTATTCAAATAAACCAATGCAAAATTGTTTCTAAATAACATCAAACCATATAAGATATATTAAATTATTCAAACATATTTTGTTACAATAATCCTCAAGTCTGTCTGTACGTGATATCTCACATTCCTACGTCAATGATGCGATGTATTTGTTTTAGCATCGCGTGATTGCAAAGATATTCAATGTTCGTTCGGTTCGTCCGAGTCGTTTGAAAGCTCGTTTAAAATTGCCAGTTCAGTCTTTTCTATTGATCATTCTTTTTTTGTCATAAGGCTGCAGCCTCCTCTTTCAAAAACAGCAGTTCTCGGCTTCTGCTACGTGGATTCTAAATACTATGTACTACTGAATTTCTTTTTATTATAGACATCGTGAAATATCGCCGACGACCGAGAACCTCGATATGCACGATATTGGAATCGTATACAATACAGAATTGCGTGAGAAAGACTACACGTATCATATCGTGTATTACAATACGAAATCGAACAATTACCGATACAAATATAATAGGAACATTCCTATGAAAAAAGAGGCTCTATTGTCATGCAAAATGCTCCATAAGACGATGTGTATCATACAAGTATCGCTGTGTGAAAAGGCCGTAAGCCAAACCTTATCTTTCTGGCTAATGAATTAAAAAACAGAAATGATACCCGAAAACGAAGTTCAATCTACTGATTGTAAATAGAGCACCTTATATGTATTGTGTTATCAACACCCGACAACAAATTCTATTATAGTGAAAGCGATTGAAAGAGTAACAAATTCTATATACAGTAGAGGCTACCGTATACAAACTAATAGGAAGACAAATGTGGCCAGATAGTGCAATTTTTAGATAATAGAACAATCACTTTCTTTTGCATTAAACTTCATTTATTCAAGTAAAAATGAACAAAATTGACATTTTTTCTTTCAACATCTAAGGGACCCATATCTTTCTAACCGCTAAGTCACATAAATTTTTTGTTGTAAGCAGCTGCATAGAATTACATTCCTGTTGTGCCTCAAACCGTTAAAGTCCTTTTTCAAATGACTTAAACGCTTTGACACGAGAAGGTACGTCTTTATTGTTACTTCCGTCTACAGCTTCTATTTGCGTAAAATTTATGTAATATTCATTACTAGTATTGTCTTTATCGCACCGAAACCATTGCATCACATTATCGCTGTCACAATCACATCCTGGTATTCAACGCAACGTAGTGACAGCTTCTTTAATATCTGCTTCTACTCTTCTTTCTTCTTCACTGAAATTTCTTCAATTTCATGCATTAAAAGTTTCCTCCATGCTCTTTTCAATGTTGTATTTTTAATGTTGCTCCACGCATTTGCCACCATGTAAAAGCAGTTTTTGAATTTAATTTTTTATATTGCTCTATCACACCCTCTTTATTCAATTGAAACGTAAAGAGAAGCAAATCTTTTCTATATAGTTTGAGGCACTCGATTACTCCTTCATCTACTGGCTGTATTGAAGTTACATTAGGTGGCAAAAACATAACTTTTATATTTTCGTCCTTCTGGTTAAAAATATCACATGTAGAATGCGATCTAGCATTGTCTACCAGCAAAAGAGTCTTTTCTGTGTAAACATTTTTTAATTGATGTTCTTTATCATTTGGTATAAAAACATTTTAAAAATATTCAACAAAAATGTTACTGTCCATCCAAGCATTTGTCTGATTTTTCTAAACAACTGGCATTGCATTCATATTGATATGTTTAAAACAACGTGGATGTTTGCTTTTTCCGATGATCAGAACTTGATGGCATTCCGTAGCATTTGCACAAAGAAGTGCAGTAATGCGTTCTTTACTAACTATGCGACCAGGAGCTGATCTTTCACGATGAGAAACAAAATGTTTTCTAGCTTCAGACTGAATTGATATGATTACCGGTCGAACACAGGAAAATATTTATGTACATCTGAATACATTGTATCATGTATGTAAACATTGTTACGAAACGTTGTGCGGATAACAGAACCTCCGAATGATAGAATGTCTGTATATTAGGGTATTCGGATAATGAGGGTACGGATAGGGGAGTCTCTACTGTAGATAAAATTCAATATACTGATCGGAAATATTTTTAGTATCTTAGAAACTAATAAAAACTCGTAACTAATATTTTATATTCTGATTTTTCTCCTTCTCCTTGATTCTTTCAAAATTCCATTTCATTCGGATTACATAAAAACTGCAGTGCGATATCATCCATACATCAGAAAGAAATGAAACTTTAAGGGAATTGACAGGAGAGATAGAGGACCCTAAATATAAAATTTTAGCGGATATTTGTTAGTTTCTGAGATTTTAATGAATGAAATTTTCACTGAATAATTCACTGAATTTTATAGACGAAACTAATACAATAGTTTGTTTACAAAATATTTCAATAATAGAAAAGGGCGAAAGAAAATTGTAAATCATCTTTTAGGAAGTCTTTTTGTGAGGGAAGCTTCAATCTTTGAAGAAAGAAGAAGATTAAATTAAGATCATGCTGGATCTAGTCATGGAAAAATATTTTGCAATGTTTTTAAATAGTGTAATAACTTAAAATACTCAGAAGAAAAGCATCTTCATTTGCTATGTGACATATAAAAGTATTTTAGAGTAAAATGAATGGTGCATTTTGAAAGTAGAGACTTCAATCGTTGAAACGAACTCAGATTTATGGTTCTATGATTTTGATAAAATTGCAACAGTTTAAATATTTAGCGATCCAATAAAATGAAACTAACTCATTCCTTCTATTATTTTTATTGGAGAATATGACGAATATGATTATGTTATGGATACGCGTGTATGAATGGGATTTACTTTAGTGATATTGACAGTTTTTAGCAAATATTTCTAAAACTATCCATTTCTATGAAAAATAATCTTGATTTTTGGCATCAGCGAACTAAAATGACAATTCGGACCAAAAATATTGTCCGTGTATAACCAAAATAAATAGAATACTCCAGCATCGACTAACATTTTTAATCATTCTGTCAACTGAAAAAATGTAAATAGATGGTTATCGTATGACATAATAAAACAATTTGTACGAAAGTCAGTACTCTCATTTATATTCTTAGAATTACTATTCTTTTCTCTTATTCTAGTATCGATATTCTATAATTTTCCGGCTCGCTTAAGCAGCCGACCTGAACAGACCTGAATGAACCTGAACGGATGAAATTTATGACAAGAGAATTTTTAAGTGTGTTTGTGAGTGCTCATTGTGCCTAATCTGAGATCCGTTGAACTAGCTTGCCGGCAAGTTCATCATGACAAATGGCAGAAACAGACAAAATTCTGCTTAAAATTATCAAAAGCAATGGCAAATTTACCATAAGTAAAAATGATGTATACAACGATAAAACGGATGATGATCGAGTGATAGGCGGGAGCCTAACACTAACAACAAACGTAAAATAATACCCCGTAAAATAATGAGACAACCCAGATATGCAATAGAACAAATGGTTAACCGATATACCCTTTCCAATACATTTAGTGTATTAACGCAGGAAATCGATAAAATGACAGAGCCCATGGATGTCAACTGTGCCAAAAGCACCAAAACCTCCTCCTATTCATGTCGAAGCCCAAATTATTGAACCCTTACGTGAACTCCTTAAAAAAAATAGCAGACAATAACTATTCACTAAAACAATTAAAAGACAACTATATCAAAGTACAAGCATATACAACTAAATTATACAGTAAAATCGTGTTAGCCCTGAAAGCAAAGAACGCGAAATTCTATACGTACCAGTTGAAAAAAGATAGTGGTACTGAGAGGTATACATCCAAAAACAAATATTAATGATATTTTCAGCGAACTAAAAGATCTCGGCCACCAGGTAAGACAGATCAACAATATAGTTAAATATGACATCAAGTAACCGCTACCGCTTTTCTTCATCGAATTAGAGCCTAATGAGAATAATAAGGATATATATAATTAATAAGCTCCTTAATACCATCATTACATTTGAAGCGCCAAAAACCGAAAGAGATATACCACAATGCATACGTTGCCAAGTTTACGGTCATACAAAGAACTACAGCTTTAGAAATCTTGCATGTGTAAAATGCAAAATGCTAGCACGCATTAAACTGCCCAACATCGGACAAAATAGACGAGGTAAAATGCTACAATTGTAAGGCAAATCATCCCGCCAGCTACAAGGGTTGTATAATAAGAAAACAACTACAGCAAAACCTATACCCTAATTAGAGCCAAAAGAATCACAGATACTGCCACTCCACCAGCTCAGATTAACAATCGAAAGTAACATTAACATTAACAATACATACAGTCACTCGTTCCCACGAACAATTTCCTACGTTGACATAACACGAAACAAAACACAATCTTTTACAGTACATGATGAACCAACATCAATAAAATTACTATTGCAAACTGTAAAAAACACTAAATCCATCTCTATCAAGACAGAACAATCACAACTGTTGAAGGAACAATCAAAACAAGTCAAAGTCAACTTATTGATAGAACTACTTATGAACGTGCTCACTAACAAATCAAAATAATGGACAAGAAATTAAAAATCGCTATTTGGAACGCGAACGGGCTACATCAAAGATTACCTAAATTAAAAACATTTCTAAGCATTAATAAAATCGATATAATGCTTGTAGCAGAAACCCATCTAACAGATAAGAACTATACGAAAATACCATTCTACAATATATACGCTACTAATCACCCAACTGGTAAGGCTCGTAGTGGAACAGCTGTAATCATAAAAAAACATTACACACTTCCTACAAACTTCAATAGCACACATGAGTATACAAGCTAGTTCGGTTACAATCAATACAATATGATACAAACTCACGCTGGCTGCAATCTACTGCCCTCCAAAGCAGGAAACCACTCTACACCAATTCACGAACTTCTTTCAAAGTCTGGGAAACAAATTCATTGGTGGTGGCAACTTCAACGCTAAGCATGTTTTATGGGGTTCTAAAACAAACTCAGCCAGAGGAAAAATATTAGAACAAACCATAAGAATACTATCCCTATATATACACTAACAACCAATGAACCAACTTATTGACCAGCTACACACGACAATTCATTAGATCTACTAGACTTCGGTGTAACCAAAGCGTTAAACAAAGCCCACTTCCAAGTAAATTCCTGTTTTGATCTCAGTTCGGATCATTCACCGATTCTACTCGATTATTTTCATCAACCAGTATTCACTCAAAAAATAACAATATTACGCAACAGTGGTACTAACTGGATACACTTTAAAAACTACTTAGAAGACAACATAAACTGCAGCATACCACCGAACAAATAAATTCAGCTGTGACTGAAAATTTTACTAATCTTATTCAAATGGCAGGATGGATGTCTACTAAATTAATAAAATATAAACGAGAATTTAACTCATATCCAGATCACATCATTCGATAAATTAAGCTCAAACGTAGTCTGAAATACAAGTGGCAAAAGCAGAAAACTCCTTTCAATAAAAAAAGACTGAACGCAATCACCAAAGAAGTGAACAGCTAATACTGCAACGATGAATTTCACTCATACATCCGTAATGTTTCTCCCAACGAAGGTACTATTTACTATGGAAAGCTACCAAACGGTTAAAAAGACCTATCACAGTGTCTCCCGCTATCAAGAAGCCTAACGGTAGCTGGGCAAGAAATGTCCTCGAAAAAGCTACAATCTTTGCCGAACACTAATACAATACCTTCGAACCTAACGACAAACACGACAGCACAAGATCTACAGTCCTGATAAATACCGACCACAATCAAGAAATCCCAAGAATCACCATCAAGGAAGTTAAAAATTTTATTGCTGACATTTCAACTAAAAGACCTCTAGGCTTCGACCTAATTAATGGAAAAATCATCAAAGAACTTCTACCTAAAGCTGTCAGAATGTTAGCCATAGTATTTAATGCTATACTAAGAACCCAACACTTCCCCATTAATTGGAAAATAGCAAAGATTATCCTGCTACATACATCCAGTAAAATCTACACCTGCCATCATCCTATGGACTTATTCCTCTGCTACCCACACTGTCGAAAGTACTGGAAAGAATAATACGAGAATAAAAGAGAATGAAAAAGATAACTACAGAGCAAAATTTAATACCGTCACATCAATTTAGTTTTAGAAACAAACACGCAACAATAGAGCGATACACAGACTTACAAACAAGATTACACATGTTCTCGAACACAAGCAATACTGCTCTTATTCTAGATATAGAAAAGTCAGACATTTGACAAAGTCTGGCACGAGAGTCTATTACACAAAATTGGTCAAAAATTTCCTAAACCTTACTATAAACTCATCGAAACCTACTTAAAGCAAAGAATCTTTTTTGTTAAGCATCAAGATAAGTGTTCTGACATCTACGACATAGAAGCGTCCCACAAGGTAGTGTTTCAGGTCCATTCTTGTACACAACATATATCAGATGTTCAAACCACGAGGGAAACCGATACATTTACATTCGCAGACGACACAGCTATATTATCCGTCCACAATAACCCAACGGCAGCGATAAATATCTTACAAAAACACATCGAAAGACTGGAATGGCTGCACCGATGGAAAATAAAAGTAAACACAGACAAGTTTACCTTAAAGAAAGGTACTGTTCTAGATATAAAACTTAACAACATTCCCGTATCACAAACCAAATCGGTTAAATATCTGGGATTACACTTGGACTCAAAATTAACGTGGAAATAACATATATGCTGTAAAATCGATCAAATTCGTATTAAGAGGAAAAACATGTACTGGCTTACGTCCAAAAAATTGAAAATAAGTCTTGACAATAAACTTTTAATATATAAAACCTATCTGGACCTACGGCATCGAGATGTGGTGTATGGCTGCCAAAAGCCACATTGCTAAACTTGAGGCATTACAATCTATAATTCTTAGAGCAGTAACCAATACTCAGTAGTATGTTCGAAATGACGAAATCCGGAAGGGCCTCAAAATTAAAACCGACGAAATCACCAGTCACTGCGACAGATATAAAAAAAGAATAGACAATCACCCCAACGGCAAAAGAATTATGTGTAACTAGTCCCGCAGACTGCACAGGAAGCATCCAAATGATCTATCCTAACGACATCAAGTCTTAACAGATGTTCTCCACACGGATAACATCTACGTGCTAATAAACCACACCCATACTATAATTCACCGAATGTCTTTGCTGGACAAATTGTGAAGTCTCTTGGAGGTAGTAAAAAAAATATCTATAATTTTCCATTATACTCCTTATGTAGGAATTGATATAAAGGATATTTTATTGACGTTAGAAATAAAAGTAAAGTTAAAAATTTCATTTAATTGAGAAATTTATAAAAAAAGAAGCCTTAATAATACGGTGACAGGAAAGATTAGAACTAACACTAGCTACACTCTTTATATTCTCTTTTAACTTCGCTACGTCTTTTCTCTCTAGACCTGCACACTCTCGCGACTCGCTGCTCTCTAAGTTTTTACACGACTCGCTGTTCTCTGACTAAAAACCTTGTCTGCTCGAAATATTTCCGGGTTCCAGGCCTGGCTTTCGCTATGACTGCTAAACAGATGACACTCAGCAGGCGACGATTGTTGGGTATTGGAGAAAGTTCCAGGCCCTTTCCCAGAATTCCCCATCCCACACTTATATATATTAATATAATTATATTATTATTTGCTTTAGCTCGTCTATAAATAGAAGATCCCGATATATTGTAATGTATCAATCATTAACTATCAGCTTCAGGTCCTGCAAGGACTATATCCAGTGGTCATAGATCGAACGAGGTCTAAAGCATTATTGTCTATCTTAGACTGTATTGAAGTACTTACATATAAATATGTGGAAGGCAGTTCTGGGAAAAGGGTCCAAGACTATCCCTGGTGCTCGACTGCAGGTGTCTTGAGTCGTATTACATAAACAATGAAGGAAATTAGGCCTTGGCCTGTTTATAGCCAGCTCTTCAGGCCTAACGTCTAAAATTAACAGTATAGATGAATTTGCGTGTATGTGTGTATGAGTGTTGAATTTTGTACAGAAGAAAGGCAGTGCGTGTAGAGAAGTCAGAGAGTGCGTATCGAGAAGTCAGAGAGCGAGTGTCGAGAAGTCGAGATGTATAAGAGAACAGAGTGAGAGTTACGAGAAAGAGAACAGAGTGTATCGAAAGTTGTGAGAATTAAGAACTCAGTATATATCGTTATTCATTATTCAACATTAATAAACCAATCAATTCCAAATAAACAACCATCATTTAATGAAATTCCTACAAATATATATGGAGTAAACATTGAATAGATGCTCGAAAATCGAAATTTAATGTAGCTACTTATCGAGAAATGGTATAGATGAGGATTCCTAATGTAGATACGGTTCACATTCGAACTATGTTCGAATAGAATAGAGTGAATAAAAGAAAAAAAATGCGAGTATCGAAATAATCGAGCGAAACATGAAACTAATACAACAATAAAACCTTTTTATTTTTTACTTTAATAAAATTTACAAATGCAACGAATGTAACATAATTTTTACAATGTATGAGTCTTTTTTGGTTAAAGTAAGATCAAATAGGTACGATATAATTTACAGCATGTTTGCTTATTTTCTTTATTCCATGAATACACTGGTCAGAGTTTAGTAAAAAAAATGTTTATAACAATTATAGGTAAAATATCTGATCTTATTAGAAAATATGTCGATCCTGGATTCATTTCATCAAATATGTTGATATAAGTTTAATTTAGAAAAAAAATCAAAAATACAAAAATTTCATTACTGAATTAGTGTTAATATTTTGTTCACATACATAAAAAGCACATTACTAAGCCAATTTTGTCCGCGAAGTGTCAAACGGAACACTCCCACCAGTGACAAAATTGACCTGGTATATACCTAATAATTATCCAGCTCAAATTTGTAAATCTGTAACGTCGGAAGTTCATTCCATTTCCCACACCTTGCACGCAACGCAAAATGCTTGCTGCGCACATACATATGTATAGAGAGAAAGCACTAAAAGGAATAAGGATTTAATTGGTAGTTTTGAATATGTAGATTTAATATAGTTGTAAGCACAAAGTTATTCGCCTAAAGTAATGTAAAATTCGTGTAGCAGAATGTGGTACTGCAATGAAAGAGAAGGTCATTGTTTCTCTTCCTATTACAATGACATACAGTTCATCAATAGCTTTATCTCACTGTATCCTGCTAATTCCCCCCAGGGGCTGCAGTTGACTTGCCTTCTGCAGTACGGGCTTAGCAACCCCGGGGTGCCTGAGCTTATATACCGAGACCCTGGTTGGGGGTGCAAGCACCTCGAATGGGAAGCAGAATGATCTGCGAGGGGTATGACGGGTATGGCCCTGCATACACCGGTACCGAGGGGGCTGGTTTTACCCTCCGGCTAGCCTTTGGGTTGGACTCTCGGGGACAGCTCACATCGCGGGCTAGAGGGCGGCAACGTACTCGGCGGGTGAGCTGCGTCAAAAACAGCTCGGGTACCAACCTGTATAGCCGGCAGGGATTTAGAAAGGTTCTGAGCCCCACCAAGGTAGTCTCAGAGCTTGCACTCGATGGCTAATTGGTAGTTACTGTGTACCGTGTACACGGTAACGCATTAATCGAGCGTATCTCGATCCCGCGCCCATGGGGACCGTGTCTGATAGGGCTACATACTAGGTGCAGGCACGTAAAATACACTCTCAAGGGTTGTATCCTGCTAATTGTCACTTTTAACGTATCTCATTTGCATTCTTTGATTCGTGTGACCTACACAACCACAGTACGACCATTCGATCATTAATCAAAGTACATGCGTATTTTTATTAGTTTTTATGTGTTGCTCACAAAGATTGACCTAATGAAAGAGAACCAATCGTAGCAAACTAACCCTCCTTAGCTGTCTACAGTCATGCTCCGCGCTTTTTTACGTCAAGCCTAAAAATCATCCAACCTTCAATCCGTGTTACTACGACTTTCATGCCGAGCTTTTGGTTTATGTAGAATTTTTGCTTTAACTTTATAATTAAAATTTACAGTTTGCCTTTTTCCGCTTTATACGATTTATAGGTGTTCTAAAGAGCTACTTTAAATTTAATGCACTAGCTTTCTTCATTGTTTATGATATGACTCCAAGCATTCTTCTAACAATAAGCAGCATTCTGTATGTGGTAGTCACCTTTGGATGTCTTATAAGCTCAAAAACAGAATATTCGTTGTTATCCTAGGTAGCTAGATACTTAAAAGTTCACCAAAAAGTTACTTGATTGATTTTAATACGAGTTTGAGTTTGTGATGCAAAATCATCTTCGAAAAAAGTAGACCTACAGGTAGAAGCTCTATAATTTAAAACAAGACCAAGAGGATCGCAGGATTGGGCAAATTTTATTTGGAATAAAAATGAAAATAACAATTTAAAATAACTTATGTAAAAGGTTGCCTGGGATCTAAATCAAATAAATCAATTGCAAATCCTTATTTGAAAGAATATATTGAAAAAAAATAACAAATAATCGTATGTGAGAGAACTCTGCAGCGGCTAGCCGATGTCGGAGAAAAGACGTTTTCTTAGACAAGAAGTTAGGAGAATTTACAACTCACATGTCGCCTGTGCTATTGAATTGCGAAGGCCAAGTTTAGCTTTTACAGTGCGTAAGACTAGACGTCCGCACTTATAGTTTTTAGAAATCCGGCCACAATAGCATCTCTGCGAAGCGTCGTAAACTCTAGGATTCCTAAGGGACACCCAGATCGACATCTGGAAACACTTGGAGAAAGTGAGGCCCAGAGAAAACCCTGCTACACCACCATAATTCTAGGAAATCTGCCCCGAAATTGCAGCCCCACGGGAAAAGCGCGTCACGAACGCAATGAGTAGGCGGCGCAATTTCGTGACAACCTAATTGGCTTAGGCTCGAAAACGATTCAGCCAATTAGAGATTTCCGAAACGGGGACCGAGTTTTCCTCGTAGCGAGAAAAGCAACGAGTTCCAGTTTTGAGTGTGACGTAAAAGTTTCAAGTAAAAAAAGTTCAAATGAGAATTCGGGAAAGTGACGCACGGATATGCTCGCGACGTGAGTAGATATATGTTCACCGCGTCTTGGTGTATGTCTGACCGAATAAACGTTATACATATATCATATCACTGTCTTAAATCATACCAACCACTATCCTCACAACCAAACATCCCCAAAACTCGTAGGAAACGTGAAGTTTAAAGATTCAAAAAAGATAACAGCTGTTTTCAAAAATGTATGTATTTCTCAAACGTCGGTCGCTAACTGCTCGTTGCCCCCCCCCCCCGGGCGTGCCCGTTAAGCGATACACTTTTTGCTTTTATTGTCAGGGCGATGCAATTTTTGTTTTACGCTGACGGTTGGTGACTTGACGAACACGTTAGGTTCGAATTTAACGTGTTTTCGCTTACACATAGGTGAAATTTATACAATACAATAGAAAAAAAAACTATTTGAATAAATGTTTGAAGAAACAAATACCAAATACAAATGAAATAAAAATTTATTTTATTTAATAATCAAATAATGAAATAATTCAAAGACGAATATTTACTTAAAATAAATTCACGTTACATTATTTCAAGATAATATCGAGTCGAATAAGATAATATACTATTTAAATTTTCAAATATGTTATTCAAATAATACGCAATCCTGGTGGGTACGATTATTTTTTATGAATTTTCTATATCGGCTTAAACTGTGGACAATTTCTCATTGTCATTAGTACGATTATATACTTCACTGTATCTATAGCGAGACTAATTACATTTATTGTTAGGTGTAGTGCAACGTATGCTAAAGATGCAACGTTTTTGGTATACTGTTGGTAACTTGTAATATCGAAATACATAAGAAAGAGGTCAATGACCTATTAATTCATGATATGTGAACAAACCGTAATTTTAATATTTCAGCTCAACGGGCATTTGTGTTTCGAATTGAAAATATCAGTTTGCAAAAGTTTCTCAGTAATTATTAAATCGTCACAATCATGGTTAAAATATATTTTTAGACTAAATTTACCCATTAATTTTATGATTTCGTGTCAATTTCGGGATTTTTAATCCTGCGACTATTGAAGCATGAAGTCCTGTGCCGGAGTCATTTCTGACCCACACGAACATTTCATTAACCAATTTTTAAATCGTCTGAGCGGCTCACCGATACCGTACTAACACAGAGCGATGGTCGTTCGAGACCGAGGTCCTGACCGATATTGTACTAACCCAGTGACAGACGCTGGATTCATATAGGAACATGTAGGAGCATGTAGGAACAAATAATAATCACATGAATAATGAAGTTATATTTATTTATATTTATACATTGACGAGAGACAATCGCTGTATCCTTGCTAGGTCTAATACGTTGCCAATTACGTCCAAATTCCTGGTTATTTTCTAGAACTACATTATCCACAGTTACCGGTATATTGTCTTTTTGCATTTCGACTTCGGAATCTTGCATTTGGGGTTCAGCGTCTCTATTTGATATACTTCCGTTGTCTGTCATTGATTGTTCCCTGTCAGGAACGTCTTGTGTATATTGAGCGAGAGAAAACAAAGAAATATTGCTCGTTGGCGATGAGGACATTGCGTCAACAAATGGAAATAAATAGAAACAACGGAAAAAAGTAATAAAAGGAACAAAAATAATAATTGCTTCAACTTGTTGCACACGTCTTTCCTCCTTAGAGCGTTACCAAAAACTGATTCCTTTGCCTTGAGTTTTCTTCATATCGGCACATTGACGGACACGTGTTAGCCACTTGGCGATCGCGTGTTTGTGCAGATTTCAGTTACGATGCAAGCAGCTCCCATCAATGTATGCGTTATTGCATTCGAGTAGCTCTCAATACGGGTCAAAAATGACTCCAGCACAATAGGCAGATGATTAATATACGAAACAAAATGTGACTGTAACGCCATGTTGCTAATGTAATTTGGATGAATGTAATTTGGAATATTTTGTAGCGCGATGATGATTTTTTCTCAAAGGTTAATGTTGGAAAGGAGGAAATTTACCAACACCGCTTCAGCTATAATTGAAATCTGTACCCGTGTTATAGCTGAAATTAGTTCAACTCCCCGTATTATCACATTTAATATTCCTCCTATTGCAAACATAAAAAAGGGAAACTTCCAATCTGCAATAAATTCAAATATCCCTTAAGAATGAGCTTAAAATTGCTATTTACTTAACTAATAATATTTTGCTACTACAGTACTAGTACTAGTAACAACCACAGTACTAGTAACAACTAATTACTACAGTACTAGTAACTAATATCTATATAGGTCATAAAAAAACATACCTGTTAATTTTATAAAGTGACAGTAAATTGGAATTATTACCTATTCCAAATTACCTGCATTATAACAGAATCGTTATTTTATGTCATTCTTCAATGAGGCTAATGTTTCAGACGCTTCTTGTTCTTCATTATTACTAAGAGTTCGAAGTATAAAAGTTTATTAATTTCCCCACAATATTACGTAATTTTATTTATAGCTTCTATTCACTGCTGTAATTTTTTATATCTTAAATCAACCAGTACTCCAAATATGCTGCATTTTCTGTAACAATATTTTATTAAACACAAAGAGGTAGATAAAATTTTATGAGTTTTACTCTATCACGCTGTGCACGTTTTTATTTGATCCGTAATCTCGTAACGTTGATTTTTTATAAAAAAGAACATGAGGTGATGCAGGAAGTGCGTCAAACACCTTCGAATGGTTAATTGAATTGCGTTATGATAAACGTCTTCTCTTTTGTCTACGATAAGTCTAATTAGTTCGGTCTAATCAGTCTATAGTCTAACATATCTAATTGTACAAGCGATTGGATACCAATATTGATTTGGATTGCATAGATGGTAATACTAATTCATCTACGTTTGAAATTTGACAAATGATGTAAAATATATCCAAAAGGTATCCAAATATATCCAAAGCTTGAGAGGACAATAATAATATCACAGACGAGTGATAATGTCTTACCAAGAATTCTAAGCCAAATAATAAGTAGCTAGTATATTGAAAAATAATAATAATGATAATGGAAAATAAACAATAATAAATATAAAGTAATGGTATAAAATATTGCAGGAAATGTATAATATTATATAACTCTGAAATAACTATAAATAAAAAATAATTAAAATAATAATTAAAAAAAATTGAAAGTGTAACTTATTAAAACAATTCTCTAGTAAAGAGCAGTTTATATCAAAATTTTTATAAAATAAAAGAGAATTTTGATGATTATGATGATACGTAGAGCTAATTTATCTATCTCATGGACTGATAAAATCGAATATAGTAACCTACAACATCATTTGTAGCATCGAAATTCAGCATTCTATTGTCAAATGATAATTAGATGATTTATTCCATTTATTTCGTGTGACATATTTCAGTTCTTCAAGCACTGTTGGCTGTTTTATCTTAATAATACGGCATTCATTTTGTAACTAAAGTTATATTTATATCTGATTTCTTTAATATTATACGTGTATAAATATTTATATTTCATTAATTTAATTATATTTATATAATATCTGATTGTTTGATTATTTAATAAAATGTAAATATGTTATTAACATTTGTAGCATCGGAAGATCATGTTAGAGCCAATGAATCTTTAAGAACGATTTCCAAGAGAACGGGTTATTTGTGATCCATGATTTCTTTAACAAGTTTTGTCCGCATAATAAGCAAAATACGATGCAAACTTTAAAAAAATTTTACTTCAAACTTTAAGATCAAGTTGAAATTTAAGATCAAATCCCGTAACAATTTTAAATATTCATTTAGCAAGCTTCCCTTGACACAAAAGTAAAGTATCATATGGTGTTCACGACATATAATTTTGGAACCTTCTTTTGAAACATCACATAGTAGAACACGTTTGGCTATTTATCTATCTTCAAAAGAAATGAAGATTCGAAGATTTAAATCTAATCGCTCAGAATCCTTCTCGAATTTTTAATTAAACAACTTCATTATAAGCGATTCAAATACACATACAATATATATAAGGAAGTTAAATATATATGGTACTGGATATAAATATAATAGATAGTAAGTATTTATAATAAAGTAGTACAATTTGCGTTTTGACTATTATTGTTGATTACTTGTTAATTAACAGTTGCTGAATAACAGTACATTTCACTTTAAACTTTCAACAATATGATATAATAACCTTAACTAAAAGTAATAGTTTGGTACTTTTGTTTATTTTGTGAAACTTTCTTTCCAAAATGCCTCGTTTCGATAGAACGAACTTATTATGTAGATTTTAAAATATTCTGCTCCGCATCTTAGAATATTTTTTAAAAAAAGTTACATAGAATAATGCTATTTTCTATAAAAAGTCCACAGGAATAAATATTTTTTTTGAACGAGATATACAAATTCCAGTAGAATCTCTTTTAGAAAAAAAGAAAAAACAAAGATAACTTTGGTTAAACAAAGATAAGTTTATTACGAACACAAGTTGTAATAATTAATATTTGGAATGACAATGTATATCATTTTATCATATAGCATCTGAAAGATTTGCGTACTTCACTCAGTTTTAATTTGATTTTTCTCTCCGACATTGTTTACATTTTTGTTACGTAAATAAGACTGTTTAAAAAATATGACAAATAAAATGAAGTAACTGAGGTACATCAGAGCAGAAAGTTTGAGGTTTGAAGTTGTAACGTTGCATTGAACTTGAGCAATTTGTACATAGTAATATGCTAAAACGGTTATAAATATACCCCAAATCATTTGCATTATTTGTAGCATAGTCAGTATCATAGCGATCCATTTTGGTAGACTGAATCGCATTACTTTCAAAGCATAATAAGAATACATGCATGAATGTATAAAGCCGTTTACCATGCCAAACCACATGCTGTATCCTGCGCTTTCTACAAACGAGAGCCATGTATAAAGAAGAACTGTTACATGATGGTACCAGTGTAGAAATATCAATGGTTGCTTTCGTAACACGATGAAAGCAGTGTCGCCAAATTCTATTAATTTCATCATGGTAAATATCCATGACCAAAATCCACTTACAGGATTGTGTGTCAGATGCCTGTAAAAAATGTAATTAGTTATACTATAAATGTAAGTTAACACGAAACGTACTACAGATTCATTTTCTGATATTCATTCAATTTTGCTGAAAGAAATACTCATTTTTTAGAACTCAAAGTTTGCGATTATTGGTGAAGAATTCTAATTTTAATGAATTTATCAATAAGATCCATCAATTGTTGTATAATTAGAGTTACATACACAGAGCGTTACGAGATGTTATTCTTTATTTCTTTTCATTATATTTACCACACATATTTATACATTTATTTATTTTATATTTATTATATTTTATTATAAAATATTATATTATGTAATTATTTGAATAATTAGTATAATATTTATTACCGTAATGTTATACATATGTACATGTATGTAATTACAGGGTTCAAACTTGATATTTTATAATCATATGTAATAATATTTTGTGATTATATATTAATTCAATTATTCTGTATTATATACAATTATTATACATTATTATAATTATGATTATAGATAATGTAACTAAATAAAAAATATAACAAATTTAAAATCTATTACTTAAATATAAAAATATTTGTTACTTACAGTAACAATCTTTCGTTAAATTAAACGAAAAAATAATAGCAATTTAGATAGACGTAAATAATTTTATTGAATAAAATGATTCAATTCTATTTGCGACTATGATTTTAATTATTATTTATGGAGTAGTATGTAATATTTATTGTCTATTATTTACACAAGGCCAAAATTATTGTGGCAATTTTTGTCTTGTTTCTCTCGTTATGGTTCAAAGTACATTTCTGAAATTATGCGATTTTAGGGCAGAAACGACACAGAAGAAACGCGATGACTAAATTGACTATGCTGTGTTCCTTCACTACATTTATTCGAATAAATAATTGAATATTAAATTTTCAATTTTTGAGAAACTATTAGTATCTAAAATGTTATAACATCACGAATAAGAATCGTACAAAAATTCACTTAATCTTATTTCAAAATATTAAGCTACTAATGACTAATTTATAATTTGTATATTTGTAAATATATATTTTGTGAATGGAAAACAATGTAGTTTTAGAGATTTAAGTGATTTTTCGTAAAATTTATAAAGAAAAACTTGTATGTGTCTTCCACCATACTATAAAGCTTTCTTTATTTTCTTCCTTAATGAGTAATTTATGTTTCAATTGTAGGAAGTTTTAGTGTAATGCAAAAATCTGAATTAAATATTTTTGTATATTTTTATCTTTTTGTTCGTATTTTGTTTAATTGTGGTTAATAATAATTGATATAAATAATAATAAAAGTATTGATTCCAGTCCTCGAAAGAAGAAATCCCTGTTATGAAATAAAATCAACACTTCAAATTTCGAAAGCTTCGAGTTTCGAAAACTTCTTGATTTCCGAAATTTTACATAGCTCTGATTCGCATTTCGTGAATTTAGAAATTAGTTTGAAAACCACCTCTATGTTAAATCAATCAAAGTGAACATTAATTTCTTAATACTCTATTTTTAAAAAATTGGATCTGCGAGTTGTGTGATTTTTCACGCAAATGGGCGACATAATCCAATCTAATGTAAAATTAAATTAAAGTAAAATAATTTAAAAATAGGTCCAAATTTTGGTCTAACTTTGTACGTGAATTTTTTTATCATTTTGATAACTAGAATCACGGGTATAATCAATGTATTTTTCTACGTTTCTCTCCTTTACGTTCAAATCTAATGAAACAATACATATTACGTCCCTTTCCAATTGAAAAGTTATTATACAAAGTATAATTTACTGAATGACTAGTACTATAAAAATTGTAACAAATAAGTTTTTGTGACGAAGAACGATTAACAAACAGACTATTTTGTAATTAACATCATGAACAATTATACGAAATTTGATTTTTATTCGGATCTTTATACTTTTAAAATAAAATCTTTTAAATGTCAAATATAAAAATGGTATAGCACTATGTTAAAGAATTAGGTATAGAAGTGCAGTTATCTAGGTATACAAATGCTGTGGTAGAATCCATGATGCTTTAATACGTGATACAATTCCGGTAATATTCTACTAAAACCAATAATAGATAGTAGTGCAAGAACTATGTTCCATGAAACAAGAAGGCCTCTTAGTTCGAATTTTGGTTTGTTCGACATATAACGACATCCTCCAAAAATTAGCAGGACGTAAATGGCACAATAGTAGAAAAGATTTGGAAAGTAATGTTTCATCCACGCTTGACTCTCCGCATAAACAAAATTTTTCTCAAAATTCAACACATAGGAGTAGTTAGGCAATATGACCTGGATACGATGCATGGGATGCAGTTGGACGTCCATGTTGGAATATCTTTTATTCCCTCACAGTCGGAGGAAGATTAGAAAATACTTACTGCTGCCTGCCTAATGGTAAGAAAAAGAAAGTAATTACTGAATGCTCTTCTGATTGTATTTTAGTACAAACAGGAAAAATATTCAAAATTGAGAATTTGTATTTACATTGAAAATTGTACTTTAATAGTGCCTCAAATTTCACAAACAGATTCTACACAACTTTTGAAATGACGAAAGAAACAAAATAGATTACATAATTGCATAAACTTCATACATTTCAATGACAACAATATTGTAAGACACTGTAAGATTTATGTATATGTCGAGCATAATATATTGTTTCCATACTTGCTGAATATTTGTTGCATATTGTTTGCATAATTTTTGCACATAGTTTTATTATATGCACATTTTTACTATTGCTATACTATATGAAATTTCGGAACCTAGATATGAAGCTAATGACGACAAGGAAAGTATTCGATTAATGGAATTTTCGGATAGGTAATTGAATATCCATTTCTCTCGTATTAAATTGCATGTAGACCAAGAAAATAGTGAATTTATTTTGATATTTAAAAATACCACATTGTATTCTATTACTATTGAATTTCCTAATTAATGGCATTAATAAGTATTTCATATCACTGCTTTTAAATGTCTTAAATGTGTCAATGAAAGAAATCACATTCTCATTACAATTATTGTTTCAATTTATGCTTATAACGTGTTCAATAACCATAGAACGTTAATTACATTTTTTTTTTTTTTAGTAAAATCATTTTATCACATTGCAGTAATTTTTTCTTGCAATTATAGAAAACACGTAAAGAATGCAATTGTACATAAAGAATGATCTAATACGGGGAAAATCATTACTATATTGAATTCCGGTAATGGAATGTTCGCATATTCGGGTATTCGAATAAAAACGAAATCCACTACAAGTTGCTACTCACCAGGTAATAATTCCTGAATTCAAATATTACAGATATCAAGTAACTGAGTGTTTCTTTTCTTGTACTAAAGACATAAGCGTACGGAAATTGTTTTTATATGTATCTCCCACTCCAGACATTTTATGTAACATCGAATACCATTAATTCAGCATGCATTAATGCAGCATAAATTAATATCTAATTAAGTCTGTTCATATATTTACAAATTTCATATTTAAAATTTAAAACAGAAGATCCAGATTTTATGTACACCTGTTAAATCACTTAAGATTAACAGTTAAGATATTATTTAAACAATACACCCAAAACATTTATAGAAAAAGTTTGAATGGTTTCGAGAGAGGCATTAATGCTTATATGTGCTTGCTTATATACATATTCTCCCATGCTGTGTATGTATGTGTGCCCTGAGATCGATGATAGGTTGGATGCATCTATATTAACTATATTCATTTAAAAAAGTTTTTTAAGCATTGCGTTTGCGTCGGAAGCTTTGGAAATAGTCTAGACGCAAACACAGTGCAATCTGTGTTAACAAGGACTCGTGGTAATATGAAGATACTAATATTTGAATAAAAAATATTTAAAAATGTCCGGATTTCAAACGAAAAACTTGGAGATTTACGCTTCTTCTTCTAGATTTATGGTTCTATAAATGACAAACCTAAACACCATCTTCATACAGAATCTTAAAGTTTGTATCTCTATATTCTCTATTTTCACAATGCAAGATTGATGACTTGTTTAAAAATCCGAATGGAGAGTTTTCACAATTGCTTATGTCCTTTAATGAATATTTAATTGTAAACGTTCATTCAATGCTCAGTGATTGCTCTTCGCGCAATTTCTTGCGATAAGTAAATATAATAATATTATTATATCAAATCATATTATTATTATATACTATATTATAGAAGAAATGCAACATATTTGGAATATTAGAACACTGAAGTATCTAAGAAAGTATTATTGTCATCTAATATGCAATACTGGATATAATAGAGGCAAATCCTGCTAACCAATGACATTTGTGAATAAACCGTAATTTTAATACGTTTCGACTTAATCTACGGACAATTAAGAAACATCAATTTGCGAAAATTTTTCAGCAAACATTCGATCATTGCAAATAGTTAAAATATGTTAAAATTCTAGGGTCATTTAACATAATCATTTGCACGTTAATTCTTCGGTTTCATGTTAATTTTTGCGATCATATCGAGAAAAACAAAAGATGATATGAAATTTTAGACTATGTGTGTAATGCTGTTATATTGCTAATTTTGAATACCAAAAATAAATGTATGTATATGAATAGTGTATGGGCACAACGGTGGATGTGATGTCCGTGAAGTGCCGATAGATCTCTCGTCTGGTTTCTTACTTCCGTCGGAGAGAGGTTTCGAATAATGGATGCGAATATTTGATAAACAAGTATATTTAACAACGATATAAGAATGTATACGATTGACTGATGACTGTGTGACGGGTGTTGTATGATGTATGCATGATCTGACTGAGATGCATGAGCTGTGTTTATATAGGCGGCAGCACCATACTCCCTCCATATTTCGGTCAAGGGTGTCTTCTAGAGGGTTTTTCCGTTGGTTGATCATGCCAATCTTTTCCATGTCCCCAGTTCCATCTTGCATGCAGGGGGTGCAATTAGAAGGGACAACAGGGAAATTGGGAAAGTCGGCATGTTTATTGCCTTGACTGTCAATAAAATCCCCTGCAAGATGTTGGAGTGAGTTATGGCTGTCGTAACTGTTGCCTACTTGTGCGACTAGCATGTTCTGTGTCAGAACAAATAGTCTGTGATGTAGTTTGAAATATATGGTTGTGATGATTTTGTTCCGAGAGATCACGTCGCGTCGATTAAGAGAAAAACCTTATCAGGATCGTTTTCAATTATGACTGAAACTCTCTGTGCTACTTTTTTAATACTTCCCTTTTTTCACAAAAAGGAGAACTTTTATTAATAGAGATTGAAACTCGACAAAATCTGCAGTAATTCCGTTTATCTTATAGAAACGAGCTTGAAGTAGCAATTTACTTAACTAATAATATTTCTTGTGTCTAATATCTATTTAAATTAGGAATGAAAATAATTTCATTACACCTTTTTATAATTTTATTACACTTACTCGGCGCAATTGCACCACAATTGGTTTCAAAATGACTCACAGAAAAAACGACATTACTTTTCGCTTTACCTAATATAATTGATGTTCATATAAATAAATATTTGTTACTAAAGAAAAATTAATAGTTTCAAGAGTTCATTTATTAGGGTATTAACTGAAATTTGCTTCAAATCAATGGAGTTTCATTACAGACTTGTTTCTAAGCATTCCATTTTATTGATTGACTCATGTCCATTAATACATTACATATGCGTGTTTTTTTTTCTAATTTAAAATTAAAAACTTTGAAATCATAGAAAAATGATTTTGTATGTAGAAATAGAATACTACTCCGCATGCATGTAGAAATAAATGTTAGAGATGTTCATTATAATTAAGCAAAATTGTATTTCATTGTATACATTAACATATATAATATTAATATATAATGAATATTTTCTTTCTACACTTTGTAGAGATGGTATCTTAAATGCATTGAAGCGACAAATTACTATTTAATGAGTGTCGACAGAATCAGAACATTTGGTCTACAACCATTATGCAAGAACGTTTTTAAGAAATACTACTTCGAAAAACTCTTCGATTATAAATTCATAAGTGGGTTTGGGATAATTTTATATTGTATTCGTAGTTGACTTCTTGTATTTTTATACACTCATTTAAAAAGACATTGAAATGAGTGTATACCTTGAACAGCTTTATATATTTTTACATATCTTACGTGACTTTGTATTCTAGTGACGTTATGCGTATTTAAGTAACTTTACCTAGTTCAAGAGCTTATATTCGTTGATTGTGAGTTGACATTTTATGAAAAACAGAAAATATGAATTCGAAATTATCAATAGCTCGGTTACGAGTGAAGCTCTTGAGCACTATAGCCGAATTAATTGATTGCCTGTTAAGTGAAGACGCCGAATCAAAAGATTTAGTATTAGCTGTACCAGTTAAGTAAAAGAAAGACAAGCGACACTCAGAAGACCTCCAAAAATACGAACCAGTTGCAACGCTAGGGTTAGCCTTGTCAGTCGACCAGTATCGCCAAATTATGAAATGGGCTTGCTAAAAAAAGTTAAGGAAATTTCAGTCAAACGCAAGGTACAACTTTATAAGCAAAAATTGGAGTTGTTAGAGCTACATCACATAAAGATGACCACTGGCTACCAAACTGAAGCAGACATATTTTGTATGTAGTAATGGAATACCATTCAGTGAATCCATGCCTTATATTCTCGTTGCTTTACAAAGGTTTTGCATTGTTATGTAAATAACGGAGCGAGATCATACCGAACGGAAATCCACGAAAGAAAACGAAAAATTTTCCAAGAAGACAAAGAACAGTATGCTTTGCTATTATAATAGTGTTGGATGACCAACCCAGACAATTGGATCTATGCAAATACTGACGACGAGCTAGCAACAGTCCACATAAAAGTGGACTGTGAATAGTTAGTCATAAAGGCAAGATCCAATACTTGGTCATCCATGCTCTTTCCCCTTTCACTTGATGATGATAACCAAATATATATAACGACATGTTTTACAGTAAACAAGATAGAATACTACAGTAGAGAGAGACTAGAAGATCACGGAATAGCATAGTATAGTTGAGCCTAGCATAAAATATTTTACATCATTCTATATCATCCTACATGCACGACCACGAACAAGGAATAAACTCTTCAAAATTATAAGCGTGTTGACTCCTTTACACGGAATCCAACAATAGCAACAAGAAGAGACACGCTGAAAATTTCCCGTAACCAAAGAGAGAAATTATTTGATCGGAAAGTTGGGCATCCAGCACAGGATTACAAGCAGACGTCATCAACTATAACTGAAACCAATCACTTTTACGCGAAGAAGACGATGAGTTCTTGCGCACCATGTACAGTTAGATGACAATGAAAATTATTGTACATTTGTTACCGTGCTATTAAATTCATGTAGACCGGTCAGCTTTATTAAATGAAAATAAGTTTCCCCAACTACCTGGAAGCCAGGACACTAAAGAGCAAATTTCTTGCAATGAATAAGAGTCAATCAAAGACTTTGAGTTATGTCAAATTAGGTTAGAGAAATGCGACGCGAATGTTCTTAATTTGTATAATTATTAAAAATAAGATCTACATCTGCTTGTTGTTCTAAACGGTGTTGTACTAGGTAATACGGGAAAAATTAATATTACTATAAATTAATATTAGTGATTTTATGAGATCCATCAAACTTATGTACATATGTAGTACGCCAGAAAATCGTGAAGTTATAAGCATAAAAGTGAGGTCGAGAAAATAAATTTGCCTACGATCTCATGGTCATAAAATTTATTCATATCTTAGCATACGTGTTAATGTGTCTTAGCGCATATAATGTAAATGATAAAATGCAATCGATGATTAAAGAGATTATTAATTGAAGAGTAAGATGGTATCGCGATAAGATGGTATCGGATTTTATATTTAGGGAATTAAAAAATATTTCACATCCTATGCAAATGCATGATAAAGATGCAAGGAAATATCCTACATAAATAACTCTCGTATTGATTTTTTTGTTGATTTATCATGTAACAAATGGAAATCTAAAGATACTCTCATATAGTTTCGTCATATACGAATAACATACATAAGTAACATGGCAGAATACTACACATTTTTGCTCC
Source organism: Tetragonisca angustula (assembly GCA_036937485.2). Taxonomy (NCBI): domain Eukaryota; kingdom Metazoa; phylum Arthropoda; class Insecta; order Hymenoptera; family Apidae; genus Tetragonisca; species Tetragonisca angustula. The sequence continues at coordinate 388,436 of JAWNGG020000057.1, read as the reverse complement.
TAGATAATCAGAAACACATAACAGGTATTTTGTTCCAACAGGCATTTTTGGTCATGAGCAAGAAGGACTGTTCAAACATGCTCCAGGTGACTTTTAACCTGTTGCTAATATCATCTATTTTCTTTGTATATTTCATGAATAGATAATTCTTAATCTTTAAAATGTCTAACGAAGAGATTGAAATAACCAAAGTATATAAAGAGATTGATTCTGATGTTATCCAGCTTAACAAAACTTCAAAGCAACTTCGTTCCTTCTTGGATAATTGTAAGCCATAATAGTTGCGAAACAATCCCAAATCATTTGCGCTATAGTATAGTGATCATTGAAATCCATTTTCGTGGATGGAATCGCATTGCTTTCAAAATAATTTACGAATACATCCAGGAGTGAATAAAAAAGTTTAACGTGCTGTTCAGTCTGGCATAAGATGTTGTCTCCACGTAATATAACCGCGAGTATAATACGAGTAAAATAGTATTATGTTAATAAAAATATAAAGTTATATGCTTTTTTAAATTCTTTTTTATCTTCTGGAATTAGAATCTCATTCTATTTGAAAAATACAAAATGACCTATTTTCCTTGATTCATATTTTTCTCCACTTTTTCCAATTACCGGTGAATCTGTAAATCAATTACTTCTCCCGATCTTGAGGATCCCTAAATATATTACACAAATCAATACTCTCAACAATACTTCTCTCTAACAAAGTTCGACATCTCTGTTAGACGAAAATGCTGTTCAAAATGTCGATCTCCACACCATATTCGAAAATCATCGAAATTGACGAGGCAGTAGGAAATCTACAAGTTCACCCAATTACCCTCGTTATTGTACGGAATGACAAATGAAAAGTGAATTAAAGGCAAGGCAAGTATTTAATTTTCTGACGAGTTGCTAAAAGCAAAAAGCTTGACATAGTTGTCATATTTCTGTTACAAATCTATGTGTCGACTTGGCGAAATAAACTTGGTTGAACTAGTGAAATAGGTGAATTACAGAAATGTTTTGTTTTTGTATGTGTTTGAATCCTCCCAGACTGCAAAATTAATCGATTCGAGTCGGCCCGGAGTATCGACCATACGCATCTGAATCATTTGGGCAAATTTTTATTTAAATAACAAATAATAAACAATAATTGGGACTGTAAGATGGTAAGGAAAGCAGAGGGATAGACACAGACGAATAGATGGTAACAAATGAGTATATTTCTTGATCACGCTCTGCAAAACCAAAATACTCGCGATGGTAATCGTCGCTCTATGCCGGTCGTACGTCGAGCGCCACGTAATAGCGAATGCTGGAACAGTTGATGACGGTCGTCGTCGTCGGCGAAGGTCGCAACTCACACTGCTCAAGCTGCTGATGTCGTCGCTGTGAAGACAGCAGCTAACGCTGCTCACGCTGCTGATGTCGTCGCTGTGGAAACAGCAGTTAACACTGCTCACGCTGCTGATGTCGTCGATGTGGAGACAGCAGCTAACACTGCTCACGCTGTTGATGTCGTCGCTATGGAGACAGCAGCTCACACTGATTACCGGAACAATCGCTGAAAGGGAGTGTGATCGCACTGAATCGCCCCGAGTGGTTGGACGATCGAGAACTACTTTACTTCACGAGGAAGTCCCGTAAGAGCGGTAAGGCTCGAATGCTGACTTCACTAAGAAGTTCCGTAAGAACGGCTCGAATGTGGTCCGACTTCACTACTCGATGTCTTTGCTCATGCTGATCGTCTCGCTTGCTGGAGTGGATTTCCGGAGCACGTGGCACGTGGATGGAGTGAATTCTCGGCAGAGAATTCCCAGTCCGTCGCTGGCGCAAGTTCTTGCCTAAAACTCAGAGACAGAGCGTTATGTATTGCAGTTTGCTCAGTTTTGACCGTGGACACCCAAGAAAGAGCACTTGCACTTTTTACACTAGTCACACCACGTTGCCGAAGTCACTTCGAGGATTGTTCGAATCGAACTGGGCGATGCTCGCGCTTGTGCCCCTTCTCCCGAACTTGAGACTCAAGGCGATAGTCTGGTGTCACGTTCACGCACAGGCCTGCCGAAGACGTGCCTTACTTCGGTGTTTGCAATTCGTCTCGGTCGACGAATTCCAGAGACCAAGAAGGTTTGGGTGGTCCTGCGTGAATTTACGACACTCCGAGTGTTGAGGAATACCGAGAATCCGCTGCTATCAAAGAGTGCCTTGATGATGCTCTGGGTAACGACAAATGTTTAGAATCAGCCCCTTTTTAAAGTTAGACTTCCTTGTTCTTTCGAAGGCCAAGCAACTGGAGTTCTGAGAACTCCACTTGAGACATCCGCTGGTTACAGAAAACGAAAAGTGAAAGCGTGAAAGCGAAAGTTGGCTCTTCCATTGCCTTTACTTTTTAAACAATCCCGCCTACCTTCGTTGACTCCAGCGATGAACATTCCTCACAGGTGTATTGATGTGCAATGGACAAACTTTCGTGATCAGACGCTGTATGTAATGAATGCACCAGCTTTAATCGACACAACTCGATCTGCGTTGTCGGATCCAAAATACGTCCAGACAAAGTGAGCTAATGGCTATTTGCTGAAAAGAGGTCTTTCTTCAAGGATGAGAATTAATGTTCCGATCGAGATTGAAGGTCACAGTCCGTTCCAGTTGTAAGCACATGGAATCGTTGAAGTTGCTTCTTTGATTATGTTATCCAAAGACTTTGACCCATTTGGCAGATGTATTGCCGACGAGAGTGTCTAACTGGCTTGATGAGCGTCAAGCTCGACTCACGTATAAGAATCAACCAATTTTCCACAAGGAAATGACCGCTTGTCGAACATTGAGATCGTGTGGATTGTTCGTCAAGGGGTATGAAAGTCGAGAATTGAGGATCGCCATGTAAGTGCTCAGCTGTTCATCAGAAAGGGAAATCGTCCTAGACGCTAGCTTTAGCTTAATCGAGGAGTTGTAAGTGCCCTCATCGGTAACATGGCAACTATTTGAGTTTGTTTGCCGCTTGATTTAGCATGAGTTATGATTGAATAAGGACACCATTGCATGTACGGTCGTCAATAGCATATACCGCAGTATAAGACTTCGAATCAAATCCAGAAGAGAAAGGTGTACATCAGCGGTTACCGATTGGGAAAGATCAAATTATGGTTAACAGAAAAGAGAGCATTTGTAGGTCCCCTTGCCCCAAAGCTCGGCCGGCATTCGATCGGCCAGGGTTCGCGAATAATGAGAATTCGGTGATTATTCGTCTCAGGATAACTTTATTGCCAGCGTTTTGTAAAAAGGTCTTCGCTTTAATGATGACGAGCGATGACAGACCGGCTGGATCAAAGATTAAGCGATGAAAACTGCAACTGTTCACTTGGAGAAATGGTCAGGTATTGATCGATTAAACTTGACAAATGGAAAATGTCTGATATAGAATTTCACAATAGTCGTAGGGGGGAACCGCCCGCCATGCAGAGCTGAGAAACCTGAAGAGCTCAAGACGGAGCTCCTGCGAGTCTGTATCTTAGATGACCGACCCTGACGATATTAAATCTGTGCGAACACTGAGCTTGTACCAGTCCGCACAAAGGAAGACGAAAAGAACGAAGCGAGAGGATTACAGAAATACGAGGAAGGGATGGAATTTCACATGAAATAAAGAAAGGTGGATTGTGAGGTTAGAAAGATGGCGACTAGAGCGACAAGTAAACTAAAGACGATAGAGTGGGGTGATGGGCCCAACTGAGAAGTAAATAGTAGTGCCGGGCCACGGGAAAGATGCGACATCTGACAGTAAGGAGAAGAAAGGAACAATGGCAAGGAAAGAAACTGCAAGACAGATGGAAAAAGCTATGGAGAAAGAAACTGCAAGAGAGATGGCAAAAGCTGTGGAGAAAACGCTAAGAAGTGTATGGAAGAATTGGTTAAGTGCAGAAAAAAAATAAAAGAAGAAATAAGAATATGGAGGGAGGAAATGTAGGAATGGATGGTGGAAACAGAAAGGGAGAGACGTGGTTGGGAAGAAAAGAGAGTAAGAAAAAGGGAACAATGCGAAGCCGAAAAGAAAATGCTAACATATGTCGAAGGGTAAGAGAGTTAGAAATAAAAGAACAAAGAGAGGAGAGAGAGAAGAGAAGATTCAGCGGGATAGAAGGGGGAGGGCATGAAATGGAGGTGGAAATTCGGAACAGGTGGTAAAGGACGAGGTAATAAAAGAAGAGGTAAACGAGAAAGGGAATATAAAGAAAGTTAGACAGATAAAAACCAGAGGAGAAGAGGAAATGGTAATGGCGGAAATAGATAGTTGGTAGAAAAAAGAATATTCATCGATGATGACTGGACAAAAGAGGAAAAAGGAATATGAATGAAACTAAGGGAAAAGGTAACAGCTAAAGGAATTTGAGCAAAAGTTGGATATCGAAATATAAAAATAGGAGATAAATGGAATATCTGAGACAACGAAAAACAGATGATTGCAGAGGAAGAAAAAGAGACAGCTATTAAGGAAGGAGGGGCGAGGGATTTTTTCTGGGAAGGAAAAGGTTAAAGATAGGCTTTTGGAATGTGGAAAAGTTGTGGAATAAGGGGGAAAACACGGGAATACTTGAAAGTACTGGACTAACCAAAACGTGGGTTAAGGAGGAAGATTAGGAGAAATTGAGGAAAAGGCTGCATAAAGAGTTTGAATGGAAATGTATGCCAACAATAAAAGAGAAGAAGGAGAATAGGGCGAAAGGAGGGATTATAGTTAGCACTAACAATAAGTTAAAAAGGAGAGAAATTGTGAAATGGAATAATTGAGTCATAGAAGTAAGATTCGAAAATAATGGAAAGCAATGGAGAATCTTTACAGCATGTAGCCAAAATATAAAGGAGGTAATGGAACAGATAGAGAAACAAGTGGAGGACAGATGGGACGATTGTCTACTTATAGGAGATTTCAACGCAAGGACGGCGAAGAAGGAGGGCCCATTCAAGAAGGGAGTGAGGAAAAAACAAGAAAATCTAAAGACAAGGCTATTAACTCTGAAGGAAGGACATGAATTCCCAGACTGGCGGAAAGAGGTTGAATAATTCTCAATGATAGTTGTGAGAAAAAAAAAGAATGGTCGTATATAGCAAAATTGGGAGAATCAGTGATAGATTACACTATTGCAAACGCAGATGCAGAGGAGGAAATGCTAATGGTAGATGAAGGAGAACGAGAGGATACAATATAGGAAGGAAAGGTGGAAAATGAGCAATATTTAGAGAAGAAGAAGGAATACAAAGATTGGTGTAGGAAGAAAAAAGAAAGACACGAAGAGGAAGAGGAAGTAAAACTGAGAGGTATAAAAAGAGACGCTTGGAAGTATATTAACAGGTACTGAAAGAAAAAAGAGAATATAGATGAGGAGATTACAATGGAGGAATGGGAAAACCATTTTATGTATTTACTAGAGGCAAAAGAATATTAGATTTTAGAGAGATTGAGGAGGAGAGAGAACAAAAAGATGTTATACAGGGGGTGATACCAAGAGAAGATTTAATAAAGAAGTTGAAGGAGTTAAAAAGGTCGAAGGCAGATGAAATAGAGAATGAAGCGTGGAGACTGATGCCGGATGAGATAGGAGAACAATTTGTGAAATTAATTAACAAGGTATGGAGGGGAGAAGGTTTACCTGAAGAATGGAGGATGGGAGTGATACAGCCAATATTTAAAAAGGGGCAGAAAAAGGAAGTTAGGAATTATCACGAGGTAATTTTATTGAATACTGCATACAAGATCTATGCAAGTATATTAAATGATAAGCTGATGAAAAAGTTAGAACGTAAATTAAGCGAAGAACAGTTGGAATTCAGAAAAGGAAGAAGATGCAATATGTATAATGAATTATGTAGCCAATAAGGAAGTGTCAAAAAAGCAAAGAAAAATCTTTGGCTTCTATGCGAACCTCAAGTCAGCGTTTGACAGAATTGACAGACAGGCACGAATATAATAATAATTGGGAACGGGATAGGAGTCCATCTAAGGACGATGATATTAGAAATATATAGAGAAATAAGAAATGTAGTGAGGATTGGGGAAAAGAGATCGGTAGCCTTCTAGATGGAAAAGAGGGTTAAATCCTATTAAATCCAAGGATTACCTATTAAATCCAAGCCTGTTTAACATGTATATTGCTGATTGAAGCGAAGAGTTGGGAAATTGAAGGGGGAATCGTAGTAGGGAAGCAAAAGGTCACTAATTTACGTGGATAACTAATCACACTAATTGCAAAAAAGGAGAAAAATTTGAATGGAATGATAAACTGACTGGGAAGGAGCGATGATTGCAATGATAAAGACCTGGAGGGTAAAGACTGTTTAGAGACAATTTCAGTTGAAGACTGAAGATGTTTGGGGCACTAGTAAATAGCATGGCTCTTTCTGGAGCATCTGGAGATGGAAGAAGGAGAAGGGGATAGATAGGATTAAGAGACAGGATTACCTAAAATGGATATTGGGACTCGATAGAAACACACCCAACTGCATCCTAACAGAGGAATTGAAATATGAAGATACGTCGATTAAAGCAGTAAGAAGAGCCCAAAACTACGAAGAGAAGGCGGAAAAGTCAGAAAAGAAGATTGTCATCGAGTACAGGGAAATAGAGTTGAATAGAGCGACGAAGAGAAAAATGGGTAAGAGATAGAAATAATCCTCTGGATAAGTATGGAATAAGAAAAATAGAAACAGACAAAATAAGAGAAGAATCGGAGTGAGAAATCAAGAGAACTATACGAATAATAATGGAACAAGTGGGACAAAGGAAAGGGAGAGAAGAAGAAAGAGAATAAGCGAATCAAGATACAATAAAGGATATGAGAAGGTGAACATTTTCCAGATTACTTAAGAGAGATTGGAAAAATGAAAGATAAAAGGCTGATAGCAAGGTTTAGGTGTGGGAATAAACTACGGGGAATACAATTCTGGAGGAAGAAAGGAGAAAGAAAATGTAGGATTTGCGGAAGAGAGGAAAACGTGATGCACATTTTGGAGGAATGTCAAAAGACAAAGACTGGAAAGAGGAGGGAGGAACTGCTGAACGAGAAGAGATCAGGGCTGAATATTATGAAAAGGGTGATTCAGGAGAGAAGGTTCTAAGTGGAATTAATAGTTTCATAGATTTATTTTCAAAAGATTTACTTTCAAAAGATACTCGCAAAGGAAGGGGAAAAGTTGGAGCAGTGACAATAAAAGCAGAGAATTAGTAGAAAATATTAGGCTAAAAGAAAATTGTATATATATGTGGGGTTAGGTTACTCTTTGGCCTGTAATGTATTTTTAGTATACTTACCCCGTACGTGTGAAAGTGATAATAATAGGTCTAGAATTAAACATCGGAACATTGTTAAAGACTGAAAGTCATCCAAAGCCGAAAGGTACGGACTAATTTCAATAAATAAGGAAAATAAATAAAATAAACAATAGTTAAATATATAATTTTTATTTAAATGAAAATCATTTAAATAATATCGAAGTAATTTAATTCACACTTTTGATTTTCAGGAAAATGCTTATTTCATATTTAAATTAGATAAAACAGTAATAATTGTTTAATTTTTCATATCCGTTATACTGAGTATAAAAATAAATAAAATAGTTATGCAATTGATATCGTCACTTTTTATAATCGCTAAATATAATTTGCACGATGGAAATATAAATATTGCGTTTAAAAACTGTTATATAAATGCAATAGTAAATGTTAAGGCCAATATAGTATCAATAACATGAAGCTGCTAATTAAAAATAATTAAAAATAATTATTTATTGAAAAACCTGTTCTTAATTTTGAATTGAATACATATTTTTATTTCAATTATCAAGTTAGAACGTATAAAATAGTACCTTTATAACACGGAATCCAACATAATAATTGTTTAAAGTATTCTTATAGATTTACAGTGTTGCGTTTTCAGATTTTAATTATTTTTAAAACATATGAATAAAACTTTGTGCTGTTCATCGTATCATAAATTTTCCAATCTTATAAATTTTAAACTCTTCGATTTGATTTTTACATTTTATATACTGGTCGGTAAAACATAAAATTATAAAAAAAAAAACAGTAGGAAACCGGAAAACCCAGGCATACTAATTATTACGAAGTCGCTTGAAAGACGACGAGCTGCAAAACACAATATATAATCGTGCACCTGGTATGATCGTATAGGAATAGTTACTTTTGAGAGTATGAGAGAGAGAGAGTATGTGTGTGTATATAAAATACGTGCATGTACGTGCGCGTGTGCGTGTTGGCATGTGCGTGCTTGCGTGTGTATGAATGACGAATTTTTGTGCAAATGAGGAAAAAGGGCAGTGAGTGTCGAGAAGTTAAAGAGAACAGAGTGAGTGTCGAGACGTCAGAGAGAACAGAGTGAGCGAGTCGTGAAAGAGAGGAGACAGTGAGTTGAGAGTTGCGCGAGAGAAAGAAGAGAGTGAATTGAGAGTTGCGAATCTAGCGAGTTTAGCAATTAAGAAAATAGTGTAAAACGCCATTTTATAATCATCATTAAACAAATTTTCTTTTATTTAACCTTAAATAAACAACTAACTTTTATCAAAATTCCTACGAATTGGGGTCTCAAGCCGAGATTCCTACATATATACAGAGAAAGAGAGAAAGAGAGAGAGAGAGAGAGCATCGGAGAACAATGCTTCATGTCTCGTAACTAAAGCTAAGCGTTAGATTAGTTGTAGATTAGTAATGTACATTTTATTATTATTATAAAGACATAAAGAAGATTATGTAGAAATAGGAACAAAATAGCCTTTACATAAATTTATAGAATATTATAATAAATTTCATTTATACGAATCAGTTAACGTTGGGTGTCATATACGAACTCATAATTGATCACTTCTGTTATCCTTTTCTACTGTTGTATTGCAATATGCATATGATAAATATCATGATTAGGTAGGTCACTAGAGTTTTTTACACGGCGATTTCGATCACTGAAGATAGTTCACGATATCCGTAGTGAGATGTTAAAGCAAACAAATCGTGATATTGACAGGAATGTATAAATATCGTGATTACGTACGTTATTAGAGTTTTTTACCCGATGATTCTCGTGCGATATTATTATTACGTATTCTGGGGAACACTTGTTCGCCGGCGTCACATTACGATGTCCATAATGATATGTGAAAACAAAGAAATCACGTTATTATATGTCGCGGGAGCGTAAGCTGTCACATAAAGACAGGTTTGATTATATTTGAAATAATATATTTGGAAAATCATTTAAATAATTTAATACATCTTGTATGGCTTTATGCTATTTAGAAATAATTTTGCGTTAATAAAAGTTAATTAATTAAATAATTTCTAGAAATTATTTTATTATTTATCTATCAAAGTAATTTTTTGTTTTATTTTGTATTTTAAATTTATTTCTATGAATAATTTCCCAAATACTTTTCGATTTTATTAAACTACATTTTGTCCTGTGATCATTTGAATGAATTAACTCAAATGAAAAGTGATTTGCTTGGAGGAAAGGGCAACGGTAAAGTTCAGCCGAATTCTTTATTATTAATATACAAAGTATATATTATACATTCGGAAAGGGAATGATTCTATGTCAAAAAATAGACCTATGTAAAAAAATATGGACTAAAATTTTTTCGCATAACCTTTCGTTACTGTTATTTTTGTTTAACCAGAAGAGAAAATAATTCGCTCACAAGTAATATAACAATAATGATAGGAATCAAATCGTGAAATTGTTCTTGTTTATAAATTTCATTAGGAAGTCAAATATATAACTCAAAATTTAGAATTATCTACCTACACATATAAAAGGTGTTCAATGCAACTTTTATAAGTAACAATTAAATGATATCCAATGAAGTATAATATAGAAATATTTTTTTTCTATGACTGCACTTGGAAAATACTCTTGCCTCTTTTTTAAATGAAAACTTTTGGTTTTGATTATATCAGTCTATGTTCAAAGTCTCCACGAAAGAATATTAACTTATGTCTAACAAACCTAATGAAGCAAAAGTTATTACAGTCCAATTTTTGTTAAATTAGATCAGTATATCTGTCAGGTGTTATAGAATATTACATTGTTATAAATACTTGTCCAATCTCCTAGAATTTTTCAAACTCATCTTTCTTCAGAAACAAAGCGTTAAATCAGAAAATATTCTTATTTTTCGATTTACTTCTTAGTATTTATGTAGAATTATCACCCGAATTGCTTTCCTATCACTTGTGATTGAAGCAGAAAACATTAAACAGAACAGCACATGCCAGCTCTTCACGTTTGCTATGTTTGCCGCAATTTAACTTACTCATCATCTGAAGCATTTGTTACATCACCTCATGTTTATGAACTATCAAACTGAAATTACGGATTCGAATAGAATATGTATATGCACATATAGAGTATATCCATTGCACGTATGCTATTTGTTTTTAATAAAATATTATTATATTGTTAGAGTTATATTATATTATTATTAATAGAATATTATTATATTATTATACTATTAGAGAAAATGCAGCATGTTCAAAATCAGCGGTATGAATAAAAAATGAAAAAAATATTCCTGGTCACAAATGTATATATTTTTTTTATTCTCATAAATTGTCAAACTTTTTCAAATATTCAAGGTACCTTTCTTTTCGAAAACTATTGTAAGAAGTCATCGTATGCAATAACATTAGAAAATTATATTCATGACAAAAACCATCATGAACTTGAAAATTAAAGCTTCTCTTTTACAACGACTTCTTAAGGTTAGCACCGTTCCTTTTTATTGAATTTTATATATTATACTTGAACGTCGAAAATTCTGGAAATCGTAACATTTTCATCGTTATTCGTTTAAAATCTTTCGTTGAAATTTTAAATATTTAAAATTCAATCTAGTCACGTGCGCTGCACTGATTTATGATAATACACAAACGTTCGAACAAAACTCGTGAATTTACAATAAAGTGATGTTATTGTTTTTGCGCTGGTATAAAGAGGACTATTCTTTCAACTTAATGCGGTAACCTTCAAAGAGATCGAAAAGCTTTTATCTTGAGTCGATGAAAAATTGAAGAAAAATCTCTTCCGTTCTCATTTTCATCGACTTCGGATATTCATTGGCACCAAGGTGAGGGAGAATAATTGACACTTCTTGTCAAATCTACGTAAAGTGCGTTTAAATATTTTCGGAAACTTTCTCTGATAATACTATGTTATGATATTGAAGTTCGCATAGATATAACTCGTCCCGTCAGTTCTAATCGGTCAGCAATGTTTCAATTTTTTTACTGTTTCTTTTGCTTCATTAATAACATAAGTCTCGGTTGTAATCAGAGTGTGATTCGAAATTTCTGAACAGAAAAAAATGGTGAAAAAAGTCAGTTGTAGGATACATTGTAAAGAGGAATCTTCAATTTTCAGCTCTATCATAAATACAAACACGGAAAAAATTTTTTAATTGTTACTTTATGTGAGAGTATTTTATTAGCATTTTATACACGTAGTGGATTTATGTTTTCTATTAGAGATCTCAAGGGCGACTGTTACAGTTTCAAATATAACGAAGAATAAACAATGTCCTCGATAGTTCTGGATCTACGATCGACAACTAGTTGCCCCTATCGATCCCAGATGGTGATATTGTCACTGCCGACATTACCGGTTTCGTAACATCATAATTTTTATATCTTCGAGAAGAAAAGTGTTTTTCGCTCATAACAATATCTAATACTGTTAAAATAAAGTGAAGGTTTATTGTTGTATGATTTTCTTTTTTAAAACATAGCAACATAGCAAGAATATTAATGTAACTGTTAATTTATACTGAGTACAGCGTTTTAGAAAGTTATTGTATTTAATTCGGTTAATGTTTTGATCGTTGATCTGCGAGTCTGTTGCGACTACTGTTTTGCTAATCATCTTGGAGCTTGGATCCTCTGATCGAAGAGCTGCGAACTTCTTTTCCCCTACCGGCCGTCAAATGTGTAGAATTGCCCCACCATGAGAAAAAAAAATATATTGAATAGTAATGGTCGAGGAGCTGCAGTAGTGGCTCGAGAGAATAAATCCGACGCAGAAAGATGATGCAAAAAAGAAGATCGATCCTCTAACGATCAAGTATACGCATGGACTGTAATTGTCGTTCTCGACATTTAAAATTGGTTAGCGCAAACTAATTTATATGAAACGAGGCAAATCTACCAGAGGCAAACTTACAAAGAATGAATAAGATCAGACAGAGAGACAGAAAGAACTGATGATTAATATAATATATAAGGTAAGTGTATCATAATTCGAAGAGATTAGTACTTGAAATATTGAAACCTGTTGAAACTCAAAAAACTTTCTTGTTTCGAGGATTTGAAATATTTTACTTTTTTTGTGATTCGAAACTATAGAAATTCTTTCGTGATTCAAAATTTGAATAAGAAAAGTATGAAATCAATCAATAAAAAATTATTTCCAATGTGAATGAAGAATTTTCCATATATATTTGAATGTTCGGTGCGAGATACTTCATGAACGTTTTTGTTTTTAAAAATATAAGCACACCGTAATTCTGGGAAAATAATGTAAAATATTCAAATCTCCAGAAATTATAATAAGAAATATTTTATTACAACATTTTATTGTACACCGACGGTATACTTTGAAAGACATTTCTATAAATCCAGCATTATAGTCTACAAAAAAAAAGTCGATTAGAATCAGGAAAAGTTGGAAAATTAGTGCTTCTAAACAAAAATTTGGCTTAAACATTTCAGCATATTGTTGTATTTTAGTTAAATTATTTTCTTTAGCTATTGTTTCTTCCAACTATGGACAACAAAAACTGACATAGTTGTGACGAGATATCTCTTCCACGGTAGCGAAATGATTAATAACAGTAAATGTGTACATTATTTCTCAAATTACATACAAAATTTATTTGAAATACATTAGAAATTGCATTAATAATTCAATTCATTACTTGAACAGTACAAATCTTCCGTTATTAAATTCATATTGGAATTTATTTTTCTGACATGCATTTATTTTGCAAATTAAGTTTTTCGTTATTGCACAATATTTTTATTTATTGCTGCATTTTTGATAAAAAATTATTCTTAATTCTCTATGTCATTCGTGATATTTTGTATTAAGTATAAATAAAGAATAATTGTCATATCTTCGTCTTAAGAGAAATTGATTAGAAATTTTCGCTATTATAACATCTTATGGAATTTTTCAATTTGCTACATTTGAAAAAAATACAGTTCCAAAAGTTTTTCTTTTTTCAATAGATTTGCAAAAATTATTTTCGCATCACGATATTAATCCATACATTTTGTTAAAATATTATCGCAGATTGTTAACTGAAAGAGTTATCATATAATTATACTGGATCTTCATTCTATGTTTATAATCTTTCTAAATTTAAAAGAATTATTCTCTGTTATGATATTAATCTATTTACAGATGATAATATTTGGTGTTATACCGTTAATTAACGAAATTATTAAGTAGCAACAACTTTCTTGAGAATTAGTAATTTGTACCATTTTAACAATTTACTATTATATTTTTAATTATCGCTCTATTCCTTAATGCGTTGTTATTAGTATTTAACAATTTTTCTTCGTTCTATTCAGAAAACTGATATTGCAGACTAAAAAGGTTATTTCTTAAAGGCTATTTTCCAACCAAACTGGAACCGATTACTATCCCCAACTACCTCTATGTCTTTACTTTCGAAAAAGACTTTGTTTATGCAGATATTCTTACAACAATAACAAATCATTATTGGTACTGCTTCCTCTACTCTGTCGTTTACATGGTGTTAATATTCGCCGGAATGCATTATATGTCATGTAGGCCAAAATTAGAACTGAAAAACACGCTTGCTTTGTGGAACGCATTCCTCGCAGTATTTTCCATTTTTGGATTTCTTAGAATGGCAACGGAAATGTATTACACATTAAGCAATTGTGGATATTATCATAGTATTTGTAATCCTAGGTAATTACAGATTTTACTTTTGATTCTAAAATATCTTGAGCAGAATAATATATAAAGATTAAAGTGAACACAAAAGAGAGCTATATCACAATAATAATGTTTCGAGATATTAACTCTCCAGAGACCGCATTTGCGTTGACAGATGCATGTAAGATATAAATAAAAACTCTAATTCTAAGAAATTTTTTGATCAGAAATTATCGAATTTACGTATACTGCAATTGTGTTTATGTATAATACAAAGTCTGGTCGAATAATACATAAAATTGAGAACGATATTTATTATGGAAAAATAAGAAAAAGATATAGAATAAAATTTTTTGATTTGAGTTTTTGAGGCCTTCAAGCAGATCGATTATTTGTATTTTTATATTTTTGCGTAAATAAGAAACATTCATTTTCTTAAAAGTAGAAAGAAATTCCAATTAGAAACATCTATTCTTTTCTGTAAATATTAAAGTTATGAAAAACAGATATCAAAAGAAATGTGGTCTAAAGAAATCTAAAGTAGAAACTTTGAATTATTCGGTGAAGATAAATCCTAAAAGATAGATATAAGATACTACAGTACTAATTAACTGGAAATAGTAGTTCATGTTGTCCCAGTCACGTACATAAATATGAGACACTTAATGTATTGAAAATTATTTTTAGTGGTTGTAATTTCCGTTATTGAAAATAATTTGAAAAACATACTAGTTTGAATTCATGATTGAAACTTTGAATTCTGACTGTTTATGAAATATTTTGTTACTTTTAATTTCCGTATTATTTTTAATAAGATAAAAAAATATATCTTTTCCATATTCAGTTTTTTTAATATTTTTATTCTATATTCTGTATTCTATATGTTTATATTATATTGCTTATTTCAGAATCAGGTGAATCATATAACCTGAATTCCTCAGTTGTTTTGAAGATATAAAAAAACTCTGTTAACAGAAATTGTCTAGTACAGAAGATCAAATAATATGGAAATAATAATTTCTGTTAAATTTCTAGTTTAGTGACTTATCGCAATTTTTATCAATATTTTGCTAACGTTTCTTTAAGAAGAGGTTTATTTTATCAAATGAAGTTAAAATTGTGAAAAAGAAAACACCATTTTGAAGATTTCAAGATAGTCTTCACTTTCTTAAATAGAATGACATACTGTTTCCTCTGTTAATCGACATCTTTATGAAAGCAGCGCGATATTTTCATAAAATACTAATTAATGTGTTGAAAAGTTATGAATTTAGAGACATTTTAAATTTAATTTCATAAAGTTTATGCATCAAAAACGAGAACTGTACGAACACAAAAATACTATTCATATTTCTCTATATTACAGAATTAAATTTAAAATATTTCCTGAATGAGATCTTCCACTTTTATAAAAAAATAACTGCATCAATTAATGGAGAAAGAAATATACCATTCCATTTAAAAAGCTAGAGCTGGTGTAGGCATGATCTTGAATCCTACTATCAGCTATTACTTGTTATTACTTGTTATAATGTTAGCGATTCAATCGTTAATATAAATTCACATTATTCGGTAAAGGACGGTGAGAAAACTTAAAAATTTTTGCAAACATTTAACAACTTGTACACTATATTTCATTGCTGATAATCGTTTACTTTTCTCCAACAAGGTTACTGTCCCTTATTCATTTTCTGTCAATCTCGGATACTAACTCGTATGCCTGTTTTGGCCATTGTTTGAGAAACAAAAGGTGATGATCCTCCAGTGAATACCTGTGATGAATAATCTCCCAATTTGAAAATAGTCAGTTAGCGATTTCGCACAGAATAATTTGTGCTGTCAAGTTATCGTGCTATTAAGCTATCGCTGTCATCGTGTTGTTAAATTACCGAAGTTAATCGCTATCTTTGTCAGACGACTAATGAAGAAAAGCAGAGAGTAATGTAATAAAACTTGTGTATCCATTATCGCAAACAAAATTGTTTTCTGTAAGAGGTCGTCTTTCCATACTTATTGCACGAAACTCGAACATGTGCCCTACAGTATCATGTTCTGATCTCCCTGTACTAAACAATCTTTCTTAATAAAGTTTTCTTCGTATCAACAAAAAAAAACGAAATTGTGTGATTCATCCTCTATACACAGTTTTTATATTTCATCCTAAATACTTTTTTACTAAAGTTTTTCGAATGTAAAATAACTTTCAAAACTGAACTCTTAACAACAGAGTTAAAATATGAGAGTGCAAAGTCAATTTAAAACAACAATATCGGTAAGCAATCGATATTTATAAAAGATAAGTATCGATATTTGTAGAAGTCAATAGTTTCATTCGACCGTTGCAATAAACATGGCTATTTACAACAAGTACATAATTGAGCTTTTTTCAGCTTTTTAATACAGAATCCCGTTTCTGGTTTTTTGTCCTTGTTATTCATTTTAACGAAGCTGATAGAATTCGGTGACACGGTGTTTATTGTGCTACGAAAGTAGCCATTGTTATTCTTGCACTGATAACATCATGTATCGGTTCTTCTTTACGCGTGGTTATGTTACATAGAGACTACAGCATACGCCAGGCGGAATGTCACAATAAACTGCTTTATTCACTCATAGATGTATTCCTATTATTTTTTGAAAGCAATGCAATTCATTCTACCGAAATGGATCTCAATAATGATCACTACATTACAGATATCACAAATGATTTGGGGTTACTTCGTAAGACGGCTTATAATTAAGTAAGAAGTGGTGAATATGGGTGTTCTGTTATAACGCTATAATCGGTTTGCTTATATGCTTCAGCTACTTCATTCTTTTCGGTAAATTCTTCAACGAGTGAAGGCAAACCTTCGAAGATATTCGAAAAGAAGAACGGAATTCATCACAGGATCAAGACTAACTGAAGCACGTACAAATATTTAAATATTTAAAACGACGTTGATACTTTTGTAAGTATTTTATTAGGACGCTCAAATGTTTCCCAAGTGAGGGATATTGAAATACATTTTTAGCATTTTAAAACATAAATTCAAATCGATTGAAGCGTTTGTATATAAAGTTCATTTGTTGACTTTTTTACTTTAAAGTCGTTTCTGTCCTTTTCCAAGTTAACTTTGATTGTTAAAATATTTTAATTCTGTCAAACGGTATAGGTATTTAACAATTATTTTATATTTAATTACTAAATATGTCGAAGGAACATGTATAAACAGATAGCTTAGGGTAAACTATAAAAATGAGAAATATTGTTTTTATTACCATTTCTTAAAATGTTGAGAACTGAATAGGTATTTTGTAAACGAGGAAACAAATTGTAATTTCTATGTTTATTTCGACAACAATTTTTTGTGAATTTTATAAAAAATTTTATTTCTCAAATCCTTTTATATTTCTTTCATATATAAACAAACAGATCTCTATTGAATATGTTCCAAATTTAGGTTTGGATGTTCTATAACTAAATAGCGGATGTTTATGCAAATGCATATTTTTGTAAAAATCGGATACTTAGATCATTGGATCTTGGTCAGAAATGTGTTATATGATTTCAAAATTCTAAAAATATATTCTTTATTTTGCATTTTTTCATAATGCTTTGCGTATTATGCATAAATGTGTGTGCGTGCGCTCGCGCGCGCGCGCGTGTGTGTGTGTGTGTGTACATGTATGCAAGAATATACTGTATATATTGTTTGCTATATGCATATAAAGTTTACGTGAAATGTCTATTTTGACGTCGGGTGACCGATGTTTGTTTAGTTTTCAGAATTGCAGCGATCCGGCGTTTTGATACGGGGTGTTTCGCACTGAAAATATGAGCAAAGAGAGAGTGAATATGCGTGAGAGTGGATTGATCATGAGGTATAAAATTTCGATTGATCTTTGTTCTGGAGCAATCGGCTCCAACTAGCCGTGCAGATCTTCAAACGTGCAGATCGAACGTTGAACGAGAATGAACTTCAATAGAATATTCAATAAATAACCGCCTCTGATATTTCGTTCCCAGTGGACAATCTATGTGCGAAATCATAACACGTCATTGATAACTAATATTATAAAAAATAGGGAAAAAGTTAGTTAGTCCTTCTTCGAATTTCATTAAGAGACAGTCAGTCTTCTCTCTAATCTTCAAGTTTTTAGTCGCAGTCAGTCTTCGTAGTTCCGTCAATTAATAAAGTTCAAGTTCAAGTTCATTTAAGTTGAATTCAAGTTTGCTATTTCCACATATAATAGTATATTATGTAATATATCCTTATATTGTAGTGAACTTAGTAGTAAGTTATATGAATTGTCAACACGCGCACGTGGTATTTATTTAAACGGTACCGTACATATTTTCTTTTTTATAGTACCAAGTGTGTTATTTATTAAGACAAACTCACTCAGTTGCATTCTCTGACGAAATGATTTATTGTTATAAATTGTTAATAAAAGTGGTTGTAATGTGGTTAATGAAAATAAAGTGACTGACTTAATGGTGTGTATGTTAGTATTAACATTTTATGAACTTAAAACATTGCTCATTCGTATTTTCCTTCATTTTGATTGCCGACGAATTTGTAAATTAACCATTCCTTCACTGATTTCAACGATCTCTCAACGAATATCATTTAGAAATTTTTACCCCGAACGACCCTTTCTTCTATCAAACAAAGTCCAACATACGGGTTTCAGGAAAAAAAAACTGTTCAATATACTTTCACAATACATTCAAAAGTCTATACTTTCGCCCCTTAATGTGCACCAAATAATATGCCCCTTTACACCAAATTTGTAAATACATCAAATATTAATCGATCTTGCGATATATAAGGATATGCGACATTAAAGAAATATAAGGATATATTCCGTAGATATATTTGTATTCATCATTAAATCTTCATGAAATATTAAAGATTTTTTTAAATAAATGACAAAATTTTATTATCACAATATTGATAAGTAATAGTAATTTATAGAAAAATTACAAATAATACTTTAATTAATGAGCGTAATTTTTAACTAATGAATTATAGAATTTATGTTAGTTGTCATAACCAGTACACGCATAATTATAATGAATTTGTTAAAAATTTAACATGAATTTGAATACGTAATATAGGGAATATAATAAGGAAAAATAATTCCAATATTTTAATATTAATAATAATTTAAAATAGTTGAATATTTATTTGGTTAAAAATTGTTTTTAGAAATGTTTAATAAAATATAAATTATTTATACTGATGGGATTGAAGTAACTATGGTATTTACGTATTTACATTCTATTTACAATTAGTGCAAGGATGGAGGAAAGTGAAGGTAATGGCGTTTCATCTCTGCCTAGAGTCGCTTCCTAGACTCATCAGTGGGACTGATGGAAGCGACCCCTTACCCCTTACCGCTTGTTATTATAATTACTCGCGCTAGGCTGGACAGTCACCCATCCTAGCTGTGCACTCCGTTTGCTTAACATCGAAGGTCGCTAGAATTCGACGCTAGGCACACAGCCATTTGCGGCTTTGTACAAGTCGGTGTTCGAAACATGTACTGGAGAAAATATAGGCCGTTACAATACCTAACCTAAGTGTTAATTTATAAATTAAAAAATTTAAATCTATTGAAAAAAATTGTAATGAATCCGTAAAATATCGATAGAGTTTTTTCTGATATACGAATACATACATACGATAGAATGATCTTGGTTAGTTACTAGCTTCACATTTCGGTACTGAAAATTCGACAACACTGTAATGGGTTTCAAAAATCATGTTGCTAGCGCATTCAATAGTTCCTCAATTCACCGTTGTTTAAACGTTGAGTCCGCCAAAAAAAACCACTGATTTTTCAGTATGTTGGTATTTGAAACCCTGAAACACGAAGTCCTATTTAATGGCAAATCTATTCTATTCTTAATCATTGTTAATAGTCAATATTTTCTCAGAAATAATGTTTCATATTATATATTGTAGTATCGTCATTTTAGTTACGTATTAAGTCATTCTAATTACATATACTAGATGGCTTGTAGGGCGAAGAAATGCGTGAAAGAGGAAAAATAAGAATGTGATGCGAGAAGCACAACGTTGGTGTTAAGTGCGTTTCTTTTTGAATAAAGGAGAGTCGATCGAATTGCAAAACGAAGTCGATTGTAATTGTGAGAAAGCGTCCAGAGAGAGTTGTTTAGAAAAGTCGATTGTTTTGTTTAAAGAGTGGATTTGAGTCGTTATCTGTGTTCTTTGTCTTTTCCAATTATTTATTGTTTAATCCATTAATGTTATTTAATAAACGTCATTTATATGTGTAAGAGACAAAAGAATAACGAAGTATGACTGCACGTCGGTCCATGACGGTAGTGTTCTGTTCTCGTCAAGTCGTGTTCGTGCAAATGTCACGGGACTATCATCACGGTGACTTTAAAGAATCTTAATACCTTAGAGTTAAACTCTAATATTCTAAGTATAATACCGACGCATACAATCACGCGTATGATTATAACGACGAAGGGGCACGAACGGAAGAAGTAGATTTGGCGAGAAGGCGAACAAGAATGCTTTATTCATCGTTTGGCTTGCAGTATATATAGGACTTTGACTGTTTGAGTGGACCTTGACTGAACTTGGACGATATGGGATATGGGCGATTGCTGACTTTTGGGCTTCTGAGTCAGTAGTGGACCTTGACTGGATTTGTATGATAGGATTATTTAGTGAACATTTGCTGATTTCTTAGGTTTGTTCCTGAGTCAGCGATGGACCATGACTGAATTGGGGTGATAAGGCCGTTTTCACACACGCATGCCCGTGTGAGTTTCGTAAAGGAGAAGTGTGATATAAACGAGGCATCCGATATCATTTTTCTCTTAAAACTTGTGATCGTTGGAACCAAAGTTATGTATAGATATTTTATAACCAAAGAATAAATTAATCAACAGTATTATATCTCTACAATATATATTTATTTTTTCTTAGTAATATTCGTTTTCTCTTCATATTTTTGTTAATTTCCCTCTAAAATAATATTTAAAATAATCAATATAAGCTTCTAAGCGTGAAATATTTCTTTAATTATAAATATAATTATATAATACACCTTTAATATAATTTCTAATATTTCTTAAATAATTATTATTTTAATTAATAATTCCCATTCGTATAAAGTAATTATTTTCAATATAATTGTATGTACAGCTATCAAATAAAATAAATTTTCAAATAATATTTTATTTCAATACGAATATTTTAATTATTATTTAAAATTTTTTATTTTACTGTTTCAATGTTTACTTCAAATATACCCATATTACTTTTCAGAAAGAATGGGTGACGGTGCGGGTAATTGGTATTGTCGACTAACAGACTTGAATATTTATGCAGGATTAGAAAAATTTAAATAAAGATAAAATATAAAAATTTGGAATAACGAACCATTTTTATTAATATATTATTTTTATTTTAAGGAAAGTAACTTCACTTTATGTCCGAACCAAATAAATGATTTGCAAATAATTTTTTATTTGAGTTAATTCATTCAAGTAAAATAAATGATCGCAGGACAAAATTTATTTAATGAAATCAACAAGTACTTGGTATACTTTTGGGAATACGCGGTGACGATGGTCGAGTGTTTGTTACATGTTAAATGTTGTAGATTGTACTTACGGACCATTTTCTGGCAACTACTTAGCTATTACTTTATTAGCTAACTATTTTAGCAATTACTTTATTAGTGACTATTTTAGCAATTACTTTATACTTAACGGTGCGTCCCGAGTGTGCGTCCCTCACATTATATATAATACTCCTGGCCATTAGGACAAAGAATAGAAGAATGCACCCCTTACAATATACTTGTGCAAATAAATTTAAAATAGAAAATAAAATAAAATATTATTGTAAATGATAAATAAATAAAAAAATAATAAAATAATTATTATGATAAATAATAAAATAATTTCAAGAAAAACAATCTCTTATTCAAATAAACTAACGCAAAATTTTTTCTAAATAACATCTAAATAACATCAAGCCACGCAAATAGTTAATCTATTAAATTATTTAAATAGTTTTTCAAATATTTTATTTCAATAATATTGAAGCCTGTTTTTATGTGACATCTTACTCTCCCGCGACATATAATTACGTGATTTGTTTCTTTTTACATATCATTATGGACATAGTAAAGTGACGCCAAGAAACGAGAGTTCCTTCGAATAACGATATCGCACAGGAATCGTCGTGTAAAAAACTCTAATAACCTACGTAATCACGGTATTTATCATATGCATATTGCAATACAACAGTCAGTAAAAAAGGATAAGTGATCAATTATGAGTTCGTATATATGACACACAACATTAACTGATTCGTTAAATTCGATAAATGAAGTTCATTATAATATTCTACTATATTTATGTAAAGACTATTTTGTTCCTATTTCTACTTAATCTTGTTTCTGCCTTTATAATAATAATAAAATGTATAATACTAAACGCTTAGTTAGCATTAGTTACGAGACATGAAGCATTGTTCTCTGATTCTCTCTCTCTCTCTCTCTCTCTATATATATATATATATATATATATATATATATATATATATATATATATATATATATAGAGAGAGAGAGAGAGAGAGAGATGCATTAAATTGTTATATTTTGACATAGTCAATTATGATAAAGATAAGTGTTTATTGTAATATGATGAAGATAAGTGTTTATTTATATTGTTTAATCAGATTCGTAGGATTGTATGTTCATATATGTATTTACATAAAAATCCGTAGTCTAATTACAACTTAATGCTTGATTACAAATGAATTGAGAATTAGTTACTTTACGTAACAGTAATTTATTTCTTTACATAACATTCTTGAATTCATCTGCACACGAGAAAACTTGACGGGGAATAGGCTTAGTTTATATAATTCATGTTTATATAATAAGTATTCATGTTTAAATTAGTAAATTCGAGCAGCACGAGTTCTGACTGAAATTTGGTTCAAATTTTAGGAGCTTTACTTTACCTACTTTTGCTATACCTACTTTTATTATACATTTATCATATTTGCTTCTAAATGTTTCACTTTCTTGAATAACGAATGTACATTAATATATTCTACAAACGTATTCTTCTTCTCCTATTTTGCAATTATAAATTTTTAAATTATGGAAATATATGTAATAACAAAACAGCATATATGCAAAAATAGAGATCAGATGTCATTGTCGTACATTATAATTAAGCAGGGTTTTATTTTTTTATACATATTAACATATGACGTATTAAAGTATAAAAAGTACTTAAATCTCTTTTTTTTCATTTTGTAGAAATATATGTTATTTTACATGTATTGACAAATGGAGAACAGTGCAACTATTTAACACTTGCTGCTGCAAATTGCTGAACAGATGTATTTGTTCGGTGAATGCTTCTCACAAGAGGACGTATGATTTTATGGATACGTGTTACTAGATGAGCAGGAAAAATTTCAAAAAACCTGCATATCATTATTGGTTTCCATTTTTGGGTTTTGACTCTGTTCAGGTTTTATGAAGTGGCAATTGCGTGTTTAGGGAACTTTTTCTTGAATTGTAGTGGAATGTTGTTGACGTTGTAGTTTCCTGTTTGACTCATGAGTAGGTTCTCATACTCTGTGTGATGTGCGATTTCAAGTAAGTTTGCAATGTAGTCCTGTATTGTTTGAATGGTTGGAATTTCGTGTACGCGGATCGGTGTGTCATACGGTTGGTTGAGGAAGATACGCAGGTATTTATTTCAGGTTCTTTGCATCTTATTAATGGGTGACTTTGCTGCTGGAGCCCAGATTTGATGTTCGTATGTTATTATCAGCCTAACGCACATCTTATACAGGTATAGTTGGTATTTGTTTTGAGATTGCTGTTTCTGTGGAATAGCGGGTATGGTCTTCTTAGTGCGGGAATAGCTAGATTTGCTCTTTTGTAGTTGGTTTCAAGTGACTTTAGCATCTAGTAGTACGCCAAGGTACTTGACCAAGGGAGGGACCAAGGAATGTTGTTTCCTACAATGGAGATTTGATTTGTGGGTTTGGATCTCCCATTTTTGAAGGCAATGGCTTGCGTTTAGACTGGGTTGATTTTTAGTTTCCAGTTTGTGAAGTAATTTTGGAGTTGATCAAGGTATGCTGGAATGAACTTGATTGCGTTTGTCTGATTCCACGATGAGGCGAAAATAGCGGTGACATCTCCGTAGACCGCTAAGTAGGAATTTTGAGTGAATGGAATGTCGTTTATGTAAATTGTGAATAGCAGGAGAATGAGTATGGAAACTTTCTCTTTCCGAAACTGCATGACCTTCGCTTTTTGTGGCAAATTAAAAAAATACCTTCACATTGACTTTTTTAACAAAATCATATCAACGACTTTCAATGAAGTAATGTAATTATGTTGTCAGACGACCGACGTTTATTTAGTTCCAAGAGTTATAGTGGTGATTTGGCGTATTTCTTTCTGTACTGAGAATCTGAGCGAAGAAAAAATGAATATGCGTGAGAATGTACTAATTATGAGGTATGTAACACCATTTTCGACATTCCGTTGCCAAGCGATAGTGGATGCACCGGAATCACACCATCGATAACTAATGTTATAGAGGGTAAAAGTTGGTCAGTTCAATTCATTCCTACTTCAGCTTCAGTTCAGTCCTACTTCTAATTTCAAAAGAGTTGAAAGAGAGTAATCGTCGAATTGCTTTATATCCACATATATCCACATATGTATCGACGCGCAATTTCTATTTATATATACCTATATATATATATATATATAGACTTTGTAGTTAATTTATGTTTTGTAGGAACATTAATTAAGAATACACACGCACGTACACACACCCTATACTCTGTCACTTCATTATCAGCTAAGCTCCAGGTGAGCTTGCGATTCCATGCGAACATCATCTCTGACTTCTAACGTACACACTGGAGAACATCGTGACTCCCGGCTAGTATCGAACGTACAGTTGAACCAAAAGGTTGCACCTCGTCACTCAACCAAGATTCGTGATAGTTAGCACTCAGTTTTTCCGCTGGCGGGACGTAACAGTAATAACATAAAGTAATGTTTAATTGTAGAGGATCTGTCGTAGTAATCATTAATCAATTAATCATTGTCGAAATACATCAGTAATTTTAATTAACTTTTATAATGTAAAATCACTTAGTCAGTAATTTTTAGATTAATATGTGATTAATCTATATGTTATTACGATCTATAATCTGTTATTCAACTTTTCTGCACGAATTTGTTTTCTGTGAAGTGGACAAAATTTCAGTTGAAGAAGATTATTTATTCTCCTTTAAAAAAGTAAAAGTTGAGGCAAGCATTATAATATAAAACGTTATGGAGTATGAATGAGAATTTGAAGTTGAAGCATGAATTATTCAATAAAATTAAAGCTTGATTTGAGTATAAATATTTATATATAGGAGACATAGGAAAATTTGGGATATAATTTTTGTTTTAAATTGTTAGTAAAACAAACTAACTGCATAAAAATGATGATTTGTTTTCTCTATTGTTCTGCCTTCGATACATTAAATAACGTTAATTAAAAATTACACGTATTTTCAATTATTTTTATATTTTACTCTATCTGTTAAATGTATATAATCCAACACAAAATATCTGTTAAAACTGTACTTTTACAAAGTTAATATGTTAATGTACAAAATCAGTCTGAAACAAAAAAGATTTAATAATAAAAAAACGAATTAAGATTTAAAAATTAGATAAATAACCTTCATTTATAAAAGTTTTATTTTGACTCCTCGGCAATTACACTGATTTTAAGGATACTGAGAGCCAGCTGTATAATCTACAACAATAACATCGGTCCACTGCTTTAAAATCCCTACAGTTATTCCCAAATATAGTCTAAACAAGTAGAAAAATAAACAATGTTTACAAATAATACAAGTATTTACAAGCAACAAAGTATTTTTAAGATACATCATTGACGTATTCTTCAAAAAAGTTTCACAAAATTTGTACGTGCCTCAGTCAACTTTGAGCCTATGCTCGATCTCATCTTTTTTTTCGACTTTTTTTCATGTTTCTCGAGCAAGTAGTTCTGTATGAAAAATCTAGCAAAGAGAATGAAATAACTGAAGTATATCAGCAGACCGATTTGGACGTTATGCAGTGTAACAGAACATTCAACTTCACCGCTTCTTGCATAATTATAGACTATAATAATTATGAAGCAATCCCAAATCATTTGCACGATCTGTAGCGTGGTGATCGTCATGGTTATCCACTTCGGTGGATTGAATAGCATTGCTTTCAAAGTATAATACGAATACATCCAGGAGTGAATGAAAAAGTTTATCGTGCCATTCCATCTGGAGTAGGACGTCGCCTCTATAAAACATAACCACGAGTAAAGTGATGGTACCAATGTAGAAACATCAATGGCTGCTTTCGTAGTATAATGAACACCGTGTCGCCAAATTCCACGAGCTTTGATAGGATGAACATTAACGACCAGAAATTCATGACTCGATCTTGTGTGATACTGAAAATTATATTATTTTTATCATAAATTAATATTTAAATAATACTATTGTATATTTTACATTCATGTGATACACTGTGATTCTCAACAGTTCAAGTTTTTAGTGTGTACTAGAGCATTGTATGAATAACTAGTAATAAATAATTAGTAATAATAGTAATCAATAATCAATAATAAAGCAATTGGTTTAATTAGTTGAAGTTGAGAGAGATTAATATATTGCGACATATTGAATAATTATATAAATGGATGCAAGTTTAAAAATGAATATATACATTCTCTTAGGTAAAAACCTACAGGTTGGATCACTATCCAAATAGAATCACCTAAATAACTTAGTTCTTTTCAGAGATATGGATAAACTTTTTTAATAAAAGTTATTTAGTAATGGGGATCCATGACATGGTAGTAATAATTTTTTGTAGATGAAGAAATTTTGAAAATTTTAAGGTCATCTTCACATTTATATATAAACGTAATGATATATTTTGTTGGATGCTACGTAGCACCGGTTATGTACTCATCAGTATGGATACGAACGAAGACTGCTGGTTCGAGACACCGTTTATCTCATCAAAAGTATTGCGAGGCCCATAGTGAAGAGCACGTGCGAAACATATATTGTAAACCTCTTTGTTAATTCTATTGTAAAATATAGAATATATATTAAAGTACTTATTTTATCCTTTTAGTAAATTCCATGGATACTTAATTCACCATATTTTTTGATTCATTAATCGTTGCATATGTTATAAAAAAGTATTAACTTATGTATGTCGAATTCTAGTTTAGGTGATATTTTAATGTCTGTTTCGGTTTATTCACTTACGTACATAATATGTTACTCACAATTCAGTTCAATGTGTTAATAATACATAATGAAACTCAGAAAATTTTGAATGTATACAACTGATTTTAACAGTAGTGCTTGAAATAAACAGAATAAATAATGATAGAAGAAAGCCGAAATGTGTTTTTAGCATCCTAAGTAATAAAATATTATTTTTAAATACAACTTTAGAATTTATGGTGACAATTACAACATTTTATCTTTAAAAATAGAATATACTGTTTACTATTTATTATTTTATTATTTAGTATTTTAAACACAAACGGAAATATTACTTTGAAGGAAGACATTATTTTGTTTATTCTTTGAAATTAAAATATATTTTGGCACCACAAGCATGTAATACTGTAAAATAATTGTACATAATTATGATTATATGAGAAGATATACAAATTCTTATACTCATCATATATTATATATAAAAACATAAACATAATATAAATAATTTAATAAGAAAATAATTATACATGGGTTTATATTTTATTTATAATCATTTAGTGACGAATTTTTAATATTCTTGTTGCAATAAGCAATAAACATTTCAAGTTAACTTCAAAATGTGAATCACGCAGAAATAAGACTATGCATGCATTAAAAGACTAGATTATACATATCGGTTTACAACATAAATAAAGTTGCAGTCCTTGAGTGATTAAAGATTTTATCTCTTGTTGTTATCAGTTCCTTACCTTTTATCAGATTGATACCAAGGAACAAACTAAAATAAGGGACGAATGAGCATTAAGATCAGAAATGAGTTCGAAATTAATTTTTAAATTCCTGAATCTCGATTCCAAAATTTTGTTAAGTTCTCTAAACTTGAATTATGAAGCAGTATTGATATTACTTTGTACTGGAATTATTACTTTTATATAAATTTTCATTCAGTTTTACACAGTTAAACATAACACAAACAAAAATGTGACAACATATATTAATACAAATTCTTGTTTAAAGACAATAATATCCATACTCTTTCTGGAATTTATTTGTACTTGTATGTATGTTGATTTACTTGTACTTGTACTTGTAGTACTCGATGTGCTAGTATGTATTTCAGAGTATACAGAGATTTGATGGTGGTCTAATAAGAAATATTTCTAATAATTTCTTTAGATTCGGGTATATTTATTATATTATCATTATTGCATATCTGCTCACATTCTCAAAAATGAAAACCAACCGAGCGTTCGCGATTACTTCGCACAAAACATTTAAGATACACATACATCAAATTACTCTTCATTTATTGGTTCTATATATTTTTTTCTAATGCTGGTGTGAGTCCTATCTATAATTTTATATTATTGTAGTTTTCAAGAGCAATTTAAGATACTCCGATTCGACTATCAGAGTGTTTATAGAAGCAAATTGCTAATTATATTGATTTGTTTTCCGGCTCATCAAAGAATTTCAGACTGTTTGTAACAAAATTATTATTGTAATAATGTAATTACTAATGTTATGATGTAATTGTTTAATTTAATCTATGTCTTCACTCCCCAAAACACATCAAATCCTTCCTTTTCTTACTTTATTACAGGACGTCTGCTCGTTAGTGTTTAAATGAATAAATAAATTTTTCTTATCTTATCGAGAATTTCGAAGAATTTCCAACAAAATATTTTTGGATATCGAAGTTTCGAGATTTCGAGTGAAAGTTAAAGTTTATCCAACAGTCTTATTATTTCAATGAAAATATAAGTTAAGAAGTAAGATATCAATGTAAAATTACCTGTTAAGACAAATACTATGGTAAAATCCATAATGGCGTAATACGTGAGACATTTCCGATCCCATCCTAATAAATCCAAAAATGGAAAACAATGCAAGGAATGCATTCCATAAAATAAGCATACCCCTTAGTTCGAATCTTAGCCTATTCGACATGTAACGCTTTCCAGCGAATGTCAATGCGATGTACATGGCAGAGCAGTAAAAACATTTTGGGTAATGCCTTGTTATTGTTGCTAGAATATCCTGGTATGCGACGCCTTTTTCGAAATTAAAGACATACGAGTAATTGGGTATAATTTGTATTACTTTGTTCATCTTGAACTATCTATTATTCTTTTTACTTCTTTGGTTTCAACGATTCAACGGTTCAACGGTTAGCATCTTCAATCCAATATATGGTATACCAATTTACTGCAAGTAAAACAGAAAGGCTAATGAATATAATTTGTTTAAATGTAATTGTAAGGTAATAAACAATTACAAAAATATTTATTCCACATACAATAATAAAAAAAAGCATGAAAATACTAAAAGGCGAAAGGAAGTACTATTTGTTGTGGATGAGGACACTGTAAGTAAAACAGTCAAGTCAAAACAAAACATTGGAATAATGTAATTTAATATGCTTAAGTAAAAATGTTCGAGTTTTGAATGTCATTGGTAGAGTCAGTCATAAATGTTCATATATATTCGTCGAGTTTTAAATATTTAAAACAAATTAAGAAGTAGGTATTTTATATATTTTATGGATCTTTACCAACTTTTTGCTTAAAATTAGATTTTCCCCTGTATCATTTTTCTGTATTTTTACTAATTTATTTTTACATTGGGAAGATGAAGACGGTTAAGTAAAAATTTATTTCTCATAAGAAATACTTAAATTACCACTACTATTCTCTTCTATATGACATTAGTCTTAAAACATTTAGTTTTAATATTTGAAATAATTATAAAACATTTTATGTCCTTAATAAATGAAGTATTGCAAAAAAGGAGAAAAATGTTTGAAAGTAAGCTGTAATGTTAATAGTGATGATTAGACTGTGCATATATATATGCATTTAACGATAATAATATTTATTAATTTGTACATATTTCATCAATGGCGTTGCAGAACCAGTATTATGAACGGAAATATGTCGTTAATGGTATTGCACAATCGATAATTGTTCTGAGATATTTCGTCCACGATAGCGAAATCAATTATTAATAATTAAATAATTAATAATTACTTGATAATTATTAGTTTTCTATTAAGTATTTTAAGTTTAATTTAGTAATTAATATTATTCAAGGTGTTCAAAAAAATTAGTGCCAAACTTCATGAGCATATAGTACTCACAAAAATAAGCAAATACATGGATCGAAGAATTATTAATTTCGGAGTTATTAAATTTTTTTTCTACTTTAAATCTATAATAGCGATATAACAGATCCTATGCCTTCTTCGTTCAATCTGGAAGAAATAAAACCATGTAAATAAACGCTTGTTATATAAGCTTCCTGGAAGAGACAATTATGTAAATAAGCACATCTGTTAACGTCATTCATTGATCGTATTCAGAAAAATGTGCTTCGTCCTCGTGCACTAAAAAATGTTTTCACGTTGTACTAAAAATTCATGTGAAGTAATAACAGGCGATCTTTCAATGCGTACGTGTATTTATGAGAGGACATGCAGGAGTGTGCCGAAATGTATAAGCGATATGTATCTATTTACATTACGATATGAATATAATGTCTCAGTGCCAAAATCATCTCATAACGATGAAATGAAAGGGTTTCTGGATCCATGTTCATGAAGATTATTTTGCTCGTTTTGATCACTACTACACATTCCTGAAGTGTGACACGAACATTTTTCTAACTTGAATTTATTATCATATGTGTATAATAAACAAGATTATAATAAACAAAATTTATAATAAATGGTGCCGATTTTTATGCATAGAAAAATCTGAAAGTATAAATAATACACACAATGCACGTTGCTACGGATTCGCAATTTACGAATGAGTATTTTGAAATTTAGATTAAAAATACAAAATCTAAGCAACGAATCATTTTGTTTTGAAGACAGGATTATTCTATTGAGCAGTAAGCTAGACAAAAATGAGCTCGGAGATGTTTGAATGTCCAAATAAAATAATTATGAATACTCTTATATAAGAAAAATATATACTTTAATTTTGCTGTATTAATTAGACATATATAATCAAAGAATGATTTGACAAATAATTATTGTATTTAATATTCAATATTTAGGCATCAGTTTCATATACATCTGAAATATAAATTATTTTACCATCAGTTTGGATGCAATTAAGCTTCTCTTATAATATACATACATATCAGAAAGTACTTCTGTGTTACTTGGCATTAATAACTTGATTTAACAGCAAGCTCTGTAACTTTTTGTGTACGGCAGTATACTATGCAAAACTCATTTTTATGTTTTTGAAATTCAAATCTCAAATTTCGTATGGTTTCAAAACTTTCGAAATTTGGAGTACAGATTTCACTTTGTAGAAGGAATTTTTTGTTTTGAGAACTGGAAATGACACCTTTATATAAATTTTTATTGATTATAGTTAAATAAAATACAGACAAAGTACTACATGCAGAAATATTTAATCCAGATTTTAGTTTAAGAACTAACATTGCAACTCTTCCTGGATCTAATTTATTTTCTTTCTTTGTCGACTATAGCGGATACGTTGAAAAGTCTTTCAAAGTATATCGATTGTGTAATAAGATATATTCTTTAAAATTTCTTTAGATTTTAATATTTTACATTATTGTTTTAGAATTACGATTGATCGCGCCTGTTTATATCCTTAAAAATAAAAACCGATCGTTCACGAAGTATATATCTTGCACTGAACATTCGAAATACAAATGAATCAATCTTCTTCATTCATATTGTAAATAATTCTTTATTCATTGATTTTATATTTTTCTTATTTGAGTTTCGAGTTTTGAATCACGAAAAAAAACAAAGATTCGAATCCTCGAAACTCAAAACATTCTCGAATTTTAAGATGTTTCGAAATTTCGACATTTCGAATACTAATCTCTATTAATACATTCTAATAATTTCTGTCAATACACTCACCAGCCTTTGAGAATAGTAGACTCTCTCTCTCTTTCTCTCTCTCTCTCTCTCTCTCCTTTCGATTTTAGTTACTCTCAATCTGTAAGTCTGAATTTGCCTCGTTTTGTTTGGTGTTTGACGCTAAGCAAATATCGAGCAACTGAACGACGATAGCAGTCATACTCCGCTACTGTTAGATGTTTGATTTTTTCTCAGCGTTGATCTTCCTGCGTTGACTGTTTCGATTACCATTTTATTTCGTATTTATTCTCCCGAGCTATCATTCCACCTCATCGACCACCACTATTCAGCAAAATTAATTTCAATTCTATGCTCTGGTGGGGGGATTAGAAGGTCGTGCTATCTGTGATAGAAAAGAATTTCTTAGATCAGAGTATCAACGCTAATCGCTAGCTCCAAAAAGTTAGCAAAACAATAATCATAACAGACTCGCAGATCAATTATCTAAATACAAAAATCTAAATCAATTTGAATACAATAGCTTCCTAGAACACTATACACACATTCATTACTCACATTAATATTTCGATACTAAATATTTAAATTGCTACAATGTTGCAAAAAGAGAATTGTAAAACAACAAATTCGGATTCATTTCAAAGCTTGAAGGTTCTATCTTTAAAATGTATAATCCATTTTATTCTAAGATATTTACATCACCTATTATGTGGGGAAATGAAGACACATTTTTCCCGGAAATTTCATAAAATGTCAGTATGTGAAAACATTGAAAAATTATTTTCTGAATTAATTATTTATTTTGGCTGAATCTATAATAGATTTGAAGATTGAAGTTTGATTTGCTGTATTGATTTGTAGTTACTATATTCGGCTGATGACGTTATTCTTCAAGAAAACAATCAGGAAAAGGACTAAAGCCTTACTGGTCTTTTGTAATTCAAGAAACGTTATTTCCGCGCGAATTTCATGCAATGTATTATGGGCGAAGGAGGGTTTTCTCGGAGCGTTCTCGAAAGTTATCGAAAGTATTTAAGCAAAACACGTAGTCCACAAGAATCAGTGATTTGCCCCTATCTTGGAATCCAGAAATCTCCGAAGCCGAACTCAAGAAGAAAAGTATCTTGAAAATTTAATTTAAGTATTTGAAAATGTTTGACAATTAATGCGAATGAAAAACATATATTTGTGATTGGCATATATACCGACGCTACGTAACGAATCCGTGGTACGATGCAAATAATTTTTACGTCATACCATAATGCGACACGTAACCGACTTATAATATTCACAATATAATAACTTCCGGATAAGTTCGAAACTAACTTTTAAATTCTCGAAACTTGGATTCGAAACTTCTTGCTTTTCCAAAATTTTTTGCTTTAGAAACTGGAGTTGATACTACTGTATAAACTTTGCTGGCCACAAACGTTGCTTAGTTAAAGAAAAATACAGTATCGTACAAAAGTATGGAAGATTGTTATTTAAGAACTTTTTCCGGAACTAATTTATCTCTCTTTTTATCAACTATAATATAATGTCGAAAAGTTTTTTCAAAGTACATTGTTGACGGTGGTATGAAAATTCTTTTTTGTGATAGATTCTTTAAATTTGTACTTGTATCCTTAGAAACGAAAACTGACTATTTCCGAAATATTTCGCAAATAATTCACAGAATGTTTATCTACACGTAAGTCAAATATTTTTCATTCACGCTAAAAATGATTCATTATCGTTCGATTTTATATTTTTCCTTATTTGAGTTCCGAAAGTTTCAAAACACATAAAACGGTTTTGGATTTCGCGGGATTTTCAAGGTTTCAACGTTTCGAATAACTCATTCCTGATTTTTCTATAACATGTAATACATTGTAATACGTCTAAGGCAGTTGTGAATGGAACCACCGAGTATTTTTCATTACCTACTTAATTAAATTTTTAATGTCGTATTTGTCTGGCTTTCTTGATTAAAGTGAGATCAAATACAATATAATTGCTGTATCTTATAATACATTTTTTGTTAAACTTTTATCAGTGTGTTTGTGGAATAAAAGAAATGAGCAAATGTATAGGCAACTGAATGTATTTAAGAAATATGCTTTAATCATATCGCATTTGATCTTGTTTTAATAAAAAAAATCTTACGATTACATTGGTAAAAATTTTATTAAATAAGGATAAAAAAGAAGTTTTATTGTTGCATTAATATTATCAATATGTTCTTCTTAATTCTTTCGATACTTTAATATCTTTCTCTTCCATTCGTCCTGTCCTTCTTTACGTTCGAATATGGCTTTGGTTTGCGTCATATCGACATTAAAATATGTATCATTTGTATGTAGTAATAGAATCTCAATATTTATGAAAA
The DNA here is from genome assembly GCA_036937485.2 of Tetragonisca angustula. Taxonomy (NCBI): domain Eukaryota; kingdom Metazoa; phylum Arthropoda; class Insecta; order Hymenoptera; family Apidae; genus Tetragonisca; species Tetragonisca angustula. The sequence continues at coordinate 353,909 of JAWNGG020000057.1, read as the reverse complement.
ATATGGAAATTCTACTAACATAACTAAGATAATATTTGATGCTTTATATCTATTCCTACGTCATGATATGCAGATCATCAATTACTATTGCTGTGTCTCATTGTCAGATCTGACGTGTTTCGTTTGCATTCCTTCCTACATGTTACCTATATAACTTCAATAGTAATATGACCATTCGACCAATAATCAAAATACCTACTTCCAAAATACTGTTTTGATGTGTTGTTGATAAAAAGTAACCTAATAAAAGAAAAATTAATCCGATTATATGAATGAATTAAATAAATTGCAATTAAATAACAAATAATTACACTAGAAGATAAAGTGTAAATAATTGTATTAAAAACTTTTTGATAAATTATTTGTAGAAACAAATACAAAATATAAATGAAATAAAAAATTATTTTCTTTAATAGCTAAAGAATAATATAATTCAGAGAAAAACATTTGTATAGTCAAATAAATTATAGGTATCGAGACAGATAAAATGATACATTAATTAAATAATTATTTTTCAAATACTTTATTCAAATAAGGCCTGTCGTTCTGTGAATTTTCTATAACAATTTGATAGTTTTTTATTGCAGATAATATTTCATTATGTACTTCATCGTATGCGTAACCATACAATTGCAGCACCTATCATTAGATCTAGAGGAAATGCAGCGTATTTGAAATAATGTTGGTAATTTATAATACTAAAATATTAATATTATTTGAATTATATAATAAACTGTTTCTGTTATTTAAATTGCATAATATAAACAAAAATAATAGGAGCCAATGTCCAGTTAATTTGTAACATGTGGCAAACCGTAATTTTAATTTAACTCAATTTACGTACCTACTAAATTCACGAACATTTCAAACATTTAAAAATATTAGATTGCAAAAGTTTTTTAGCATTTATTTAGTCGCTGTAATCATGTTAAATTCAAAATATTTTAAAAGTTTAGAGTGAATCATTTAATTTACTAATTTGCACATTATTTCTACAGTTGCGTGTCAATTATGCTATTATTAATATAAAATTTGATACGAAATGTTAGGCTGTCATGTTGCTAATTTGTAGTACTAAAGATGATTATAATTAGGAATATTTCATAGCAGTGGTAATTTTGTTTCGAGAAGTAACGTCGTGTTGGTTAGGAAGAAAATTTACCAGAACAATTAAATACAATTAAGAGTTCTCTTATACTTTCTTTAAATATTTTTCCCAGTTAATACTATAGCTACCGTAGCGTGCTAATTGTGCTCAGTGAAGTTTCTGTTACAAACCCAGTGAGTTTACGTTTCTCAAAATCCAATGTAGCGTAACATAAATAAAATACATCTGTGATCGCGTTATTGGTCCGCATTCAATATAGTGCTTTTCGATTAGATTTTTGTAACTCGAAAATCTATATCGAAGATGGTTCAAGAAAAATCTCTAGTTGCAAGCGATTCGAATCTAAACTGCATAACTTTCTCCTTACGTGGCAGCTTGCTGGATCGTCGCTATAGATAAGACATGACAATAACAACAATAAGAAACGTAGGCTAGATAGAGATGGAGATATAAATACAGCCGTATACATATCGTTGACGATCCCTGTTAACACCATGAATAGATTTACAATACTAGATTCTATCGAAGAACCTATGGATGGTTGTCGAGGCGACAACAAATCAGAATCTGACCAAAGAATCCGCTCCCCCATCAATATTTCTTGACGACATTATTCACATTCAAACAATGACAAACTCCTTGGAGAAAGTCATAAACAGGAACGAATATAAGCTAAAAATCAGTACCAACGATATAAAAATTTTTCCGACCAAACTCGTTACGTTATAGAAAAATAACTAAATACATAAGGATGCTCAATGCAAATTTCCGTACACTCCAATTAAAACAAGAGAGAGCATTTTGTATTGTACCGTAACATCCACCACTCAGTAAACCGAACTGAATTTCCGAAACTTGGTCATGAATTAATTAATATCAGTAACATTAAACACAGCATTACAAAAAATCCATTATCTCTATTTTATATTGATCTACAAAGAGGTATACACTATAAACAGTTTAGTGAATTCTATTGTCCGCCCTACAAAAAAAGAAAGATCATACAGTGCAAAAGGTGCGAAAGATACGGACACAGACAAATACTCTAACCGCGTATATTATTGTGTCAAATGCTGTGAGCCTCACTCAACAGCACAGTGCAATAAATTGGCTGAAATTCCTGCGAAATGTGTTCACTGCGAAGGAAACCACCCCGCTAGCTACAGAGGATGCCCAGTCTACAAGGAATTATATAATAAAAAATTCCCTAAACTTATAAACACAACCAACCACCTACGAAATGCCCACAACTACACTACTCCATCAACTTCATACGCCCAGATGGTCTGTAAAAACCAAAACAATGAAACGATACATGACTCTACGCTACAAAATAGTACTCCTGGCCCCCAAATCACTGATAACTTTTGCAGACTGGAAAAAATAATTGAAAAACAAACGGAGCAAATCAATAACCTACTGTTAGTATTAACAATTGTCATAAATAAACTAACATCTAATTCATCAAAATGAAACCGCTGCGTATAACACTCTGAAACGCCAATGGTCTAGCCCAGCATAAAAACGAGCTAGAATTCTTCTTAAATAATCAACACATACAAATAATGTTCATTTTTAAAACACATTTTACAAATAAAAATTTCCTAAAAATACATGGATATAAATTCTATCATACACAACATCCTAGTGGAATAGCTCATGGAAGCTCTGCAATTATCAAATCCACTGTGAAATACTATGAATACTACTCCCATCGTTCGAATTAGACCTCCAAGCAATGAATGTGAAGATAGAAGATTGGCATAGTCCAGTTACACTGCCTGCTAACACTGTTTACTGTATACTGTCCCCCTAAACACAATCTCTCCAAAGACAGTTTTGAAGAATTCTTCGAAAGCTTGGGAGGAAGATTCATCGCAGGCGGCGACTTTAATGCCAAATATCCACAATGGGGAAGCAGAATCATCACTGCAAGAGGCGGAACCTTTTAAAAAGTATGTACTCCAACAAACTCAATTACTAAAGTTCAAACGAACCCACATACTGGCCGAACAAACTACCCTATCTGCTGGACTTCTTTGTGATAAAAAATTTCGCTCTGAGTTACACAAAAATCATCTCTTCGCTAGAACTCTCCTCAAATCATACATCTGTCATTGCACCTGTCATTAATTCCTCTATTATTGGAAATCGGCCAAACAGACAAATTCATAGCCAACTTACCAACTGGCACAAATTTAGGGAAGCTTTCAACTCATCCTTATCAACCCTACTGCTGTTAAGAACAGAGAATGATATTGACACAGCAGTAGATTGTTTCAGCAACAACCTAATAAATGCAATCCGTTCTTGTTTAAAAAGTAAAGGCAACGGAAGAGCCAACTTTCGCTCTCACGCTTTCACTTTGGGTTTTCTTTAACCAGCGGAGTTCTCAGAACACCAGTCGCTTGGCCTTCGAAGAAACAAAAATTTTTTCTTTAAAAAAGGGCTAATTCTAGGTTTTTCTCGATACCCAGAGTATCATAAAAGCAATCCTTGAAAGGAGCGGATTCTAGGTATTCCTCGACACTTGGAGTGTCTTAAATTAACGCATCGTGCAGGACTACCCGAACCTTCCTGGTTTCTGGACTTCGTTGACCGAGACGAATTATATGTATCGAAGTAAGGCACCTCTTCGTCACGCCTGTGCGTGAACTTGGCGCCAGACTGTCGCCTTGAGTTCCAAGTTCGGGAAAAGGGGCACAAGCATGAGCATCGTTCAGTTCGTTTCGAACAACCCCCGAAGTCACTTCGGCAACATGGTGTGAACAGTGTGAAAAGTGCAAGTTCTCTCTCTTGAGTGACCATGGTCAAAAACGAGCAAATTGCATATAACGCTCTCTCTCTCTGAGTTTTAAGCAAGAACTTGCGTCAGCCACGGACTGGGAATTCTCTGCCGAGAATTCACTCCACCCACATGCCACGTGCTCCGGAGATCCTCTCCAGCAAGCGAGACGATCAACATGAGCAAAGACATCGAGCAGTGAAGTCGGACCATATTCGAGCCGCTTTTACGGAACTTCTTAGTAAAGTCAGCATTCGAGCCTTGCCGCTCTTACGGGACTTCCTCGTGAAGTAAAATAGTTCTCGATCGCCCAATCACTCGGGGAGACTCAGTGCAATCACACTCCCTTTCAGCGATTGTTCCGGTAATCAGTGTGAGCTGCTGTCTCCACAGCGACAACATAAACAGCGTGAGCAGTGTTAGCTGCTGTCTCCACATTGACGACATCAGCAGCATGAGCAGTGTGAACTGTTATCTCCACATCGACGACATCAGCAGCGTGAGCAATGTGAGCTGCTGTCTCCTCAGCGACGATATCAGCAGCGTGAGCAGTGCTGGTTTTGCCGACGACGACCTTCATCAACTGCTCCAACCTTCGTTACTACGTGGCGCTTAAAGTACAACCGGCATAGAGCGACGTTTACCATCGCGAGCATTTTGGTTCTGCAGAACGTGGTCAGGAAATATATTCATTTATTACCATCTATTCGTCTGTGTCGATCCCTCTGTTTTCTTTACCCTCTATACATTTTAAACAGTTCTTCTTCACCCAATCAGGAATCGATATGAAATCAACCCTATCCGGACTACATAAAGAGAAAAATCACAAAAAAAACGTAAACTCAGAAGAATATCGCACTCCAATAGACTACCTGAAGACAAGCGTGGGCTCAATAAAGCTACGGTAAAACTGAGGAAAGTCCTCCATAACTTCAAAAACTACTGCTTTTAAAAATAACTAGGAAACTTGTCTCCCCAGGCGGACGCAAACCACTCGCTTTGTAAAGCAGCCAGAAAGCTCACTCGCCCATCCCAAACAATTCCTCCCATTCGCACTACGCAAGGAGGATGGGCTCGTAGTTCTATTGACAAGGCAAATGTGTTTGCTCTCCACCTAACTGAGGTATTTAAACCTCATTGTTCATCGTCCAACTTAGAAGAAGTAGAAATCATAGATTACCTACAATCCCCTCTCCAGATGTCCCTTCCTATCGTACCTTTTACAGCCGCAGAGGTGAGAGATATGGTCCAGCTTCTCAATTCCAAAAAAAAGCACCGGGGCACGACAGAATAACTAACAAAGCGATCAAAGAGCTCCCCAAAACGAATCGCATTTCTCACATCAATATTTAACGCAATCCTTTGTTTAGGATATTACCCAAAATTTTAGAGACTATCAATTATCACCCTTATTCATAAACCGGGAAAGCCGACCCACGAGGCAAACTCATATCGTCCAATCAGTTTATTGCCAAACATTTCTAAATTATTTGAAAAATTACTCATCAAATGCCTCCATCCCATATTAGAGGAATTGAATATTATTCCTGATCACCAGTATATGAAATCAGTCAAGATATAGAAAAGAAAAAATATTGTTCCGCAGTGTTCTTAGAACAGGCGTTTGATAAGTTATGGCAAGCTGGACTAAGTAAAAACACCCTACCTCATCCATACTATTCCATACTTCAGTCATACCTAAATAACAGAACCTTCAGAGATATCTAGACGCTAACTCATTAACTTTTCCAATTAACTCCGCAGAGCACTCTCCTTGGACCCCCCTTATATTCCCTGTATACAGCCGATCTACCTACTCCATCAGAGGTAATCACTGCAACATTCGCGGATGACACAGCTCTATTATCATCTCATTTAGATCCGCAAATAACATTTACATCTCTTCAACGAAGCCTCGACATTTTGGAAGAATGGTTCCACAAATGGCGATTTAAAGTAAATGAAAATAAATCAACGAACATTAAATTTACTCTACGAAGACAAAATTGCCCGCCTGACTTATAACAACTCAATAATTCCGACCAAAGATTCGGTTAAATACTTGGGATTGCACCTCGACAGAAGATTAACGTGGAAACACCATATCAAAACTAAATGTAACCAACTGAAATTAATAGTTAAACAATATTACTAGCTCTTGGGTAGACGATCAATCCTGGAAAATAAGCTATTACTCTACAAGATCATCTCATTTTGACCTACGGAATTCAACTTTGGAGTACAACGAGCAACTCCAACATAAAAATACTCCAACGCTTTTAATCCAAAAACAGCAAGAATAATCACAAATACATCTTGGCAACGAACGAAACCACGAAATTCACCGTGATCTCAGGATCCCCACAATTAAAGAGGCAATAACAAAACACGGCAACAGATACAACTCACGCGTGAGTAGCCACCCTAACCATTTGGTTTCTCAACTGTTGGATTCTACAGTACACACACGAAGACTAAAAAAATACTACCCTCTGGACCTTCACTATAGGTTTATATAAACATCCGAACGCATCATTAATCGATACTAGTAATAGTAACTACTCTGCATGCCATTGACTCACGCCTACTTACTTATAATCCTTAATGAGGATTGATTGTAATGTTCTTAACGAAATAAAAAAAAAGAAATTTAGCATATATTTAAAAGCAATATTTAAATCTATTTATACCAAATCTTCCCTATATTAAACTTGCCTTCCCTGTTCGCATATTTGATTTAACAATTTAACTTTGTCAATTTATGAAGAAATGCTTTTCTATAACCTTTTCCGTGTGTGTCTGTGTGTATGTGTGTGTGCGTGCGTGTTTATTAGTGACGATTTATTTTCATGACAGATAATTTGGTTTTTCATAATTTGCGATTAGAACATTATTACTTATTGTTTTATCATATTTTGTAAAAAAAAGTCGATATGAAGATATTTTCAATGTTATTTACAGAATGCGAGTGATCATTCGGAAGAGAAACAACAGAGTAAAATAAATATAAAGGAGACTTTTCCCTTCTGAGTCACAAGAGATGTACTAGTCACAATTTTTTCGCGATTTTTCACATTTTATATAAAAATGTATTCATAATTATGAAAGGGTTTTGGTATATCGTCACACGAGTAATAATGATATATCGTCCCGTTTATAGTGTATGTCTTTATGACAAAATATATTAATTAAGAATCACACTGACTTACTTAAGAATCATCACACCCAGAATATATATAGTTTATTACTAGCTGATGAAATCATATACAGTCCAAGACAAAATTATAACACACTTCTGGACTTTTCGTATTTTTGAAAAATGATGATATGTATTAAAATTTTGTACATAAATTTAAGATCAAATATCGTTCCTTTAATAATAGAAACAAAATTTTTACGTAGGTTCTCTCTACGTTCTTTAAATTATGAATGTTTCATTGTTAGTAAACTTAAATGATTCAACAACTATAAATTCGATATCTTCTATAGTAACAAATATTTATATTTTAAAATTATATCATCAATTATATTTTCAATTTCATAATACTGCTTAATATTTATAGTGTTTATTTTCTTTCTTTTGCTGTTATTAAATAATGCAATTACATCCATTGTTTTGGTTTACAATGTTCTCACTAACAACAAACAGAACTTCACTTTTTTGTATTTTAACACTTATTTCTTTTTAATTAAAATATGTAAAATTAATGTTTTTATAATTGTTTATCATTTGACACTTAAAAATATTATATTATATTAATTTTTCTGTTTTATTTTCAGTATATTGATAGAGTGGATTGAAAAGGCTATTTCTTTTCCTCAAATCGTTGAATCGTTGATGACCAAACAAGTAAAAACAAAAACATAGTTCAAGATGAAGACATCGGAACATATTGTACCCAATTCATACCTCTCCATTTTCGAAAAAAATCGCATACCTACATATTTTAGCAAAAGTAACGAATCAATATCCGAACTGTTTCTCTGCTCTGCCACTTAAGTAGGACTGATTCTCGCTGAAAAGCGTCACGTGTCGACCAAGATTCGAACTGAGGGTTGTGTTAGTTTAGTTTTATGGCATTGCTTACATTGTGTTTTCATTTTTGGATTTATTAGAACGAAGAAAATAAGAAAAAACTTTCGAAAAAAATAAGAATAAAATTATTTATTTATCTAAACTCTAGCAGATGTATCTTTTAATACAGGAAGAGAGTAATTCGTATGTCCTTGGGAGTGAAGATACAGATTATAAATTGTGTAAATAATTTTATCACAAAGCATCCTAAAACTCTTAGAATATTAGAGCCGGAAAATAATCAATATAATACGGCTAATAATTTTTATACATTGTCTGGTAATTGGAAGGAGAAACTTATTACGAAAATAGATTTGTAAACTCATTTCTTCCGAAATATGGATACTTTCCAGCATACAGGTCCGACTTGAAACCTCTAGATATTTTTCAGAGTGGAGAGGAGATATTTGAAAAATTTAATTTACGACAGTTATACTATAACACTATCGATATAATTAAAAATATTAAAAAAAAAAAAATAACCTCGTAATTATTATCACGTAATAAGGAAAAATTCGATGTTACGGCGCAGCGCGACGGTGAACGGTTGTTGCTACCCGCTTCGCTGGTCGTTCTCTCGTCGTGCCTTTTACCGGAGAAATGTTCTTATGAATGAATGCTGATCGATTGTATAAATGCTTGTATTTATTTATATACAGGTGTTGATTGTGGTGCGTGTAGGTGTGATGTTTGTCGGGAGAGGGCACGATAGCTCTCCTCGTTAAGTCTGTGAAATGACCGACTGACTGCGTGTGACTCTGGTGACTGACTTTTCGATGTGTACTGTTCTCGGTGATCTTGAGTCTAATATGCGACTTTCTGGCGCCGGCCAAAGAGGATTTTGTCTCAGGCTGGGCCTTGTTTCTACCCTATCGAACCTTTCCACATGCTGTCTCTCCTCCAAGGCCAGAGAAAGTATCTCTGGTGAAGAGTATGACAGGACATCTGGCAATTCTCGGCAGGGTCAAGATTTTCCTAGCACTAGCCTAGACTGTCTGTCTCGGGTGTCCTGTTCTGCTCCAGAACATTCGAAATACAAGAGAAATTTTTGAATCTTAGACAAGTTTTGAAATATATATTGTTGTAGGAGGAAACATTTTCAGCAATTTCTTTAAATTTTAACATTCTTACAATGCTTTATCATAATTGCAAATCTATACCTCAAAAGGAAGAGTCGTTAGAATGTGAAATATTCTTTCTCTTTAAAAACGGAATATCAAAATTTGGCCATTCCTGTGTGTTTGGCCATTCACAGCTCCCTTAATACTTTCCTCCCAGACAAAAAAAGAAAGAAAAACTCTTGTGAACATTATAAACGAATATAGTACGCAAATAGAGGACGACGCATTTTCCATCATAGATTGTGTCATTGTGTTGGCGTACTTACGTAAATGTGTAAGGTTAATATTCATAAATTGCAATAATTAAATTGTTGATTTACACATTTATGGAAAATTTAAAATTGCAAAGATGCACACAATGAACAGAGCGTGCAGAAGTGTTTAAAACGTCTGAAAAAGAGTACTAATTATAATTCCATATAGGAGAAACAGTTTCCTATCTAAATTCTATTTCGTTAATGATTTTCATAAAAATTCAATAATAACTCAACAAAACTAAATATTGAGCATTTTTAATACTTAGGAATTAATAACACGTGCTCCAATTTATGAATAGTTCAGCTACTAAATGAATTGAAAGACAAAAGGCTCATTTCTCAACTAAAATGCTTATTTAACAGTACGAACAATACTTTTTGATGTAGACATTTATAATTGGATTCGAGAATGTTTTACAAAGTTTTAATTTCTTTATTTAAAAAAAACTTTAACAAATATTAAAGAATAATTTTTAAAAAATATAAAACTATATTATAATAATTTATAAAACAATATAATATACATATATGTATATATGTAACAAACAATATATATATATATATATATATATATATATGTAACAAAATTGAGTGACAGGTAATGGAAATAGTTATGAATTAAATTTAGTCAAAGTGGTACTTTTATTACGTACTTAGGTTTTATATATTATATATCTTTATGGTAAATAGGTTATTTAGCGAATGATTGAAATTAATAATTACATTGGTATTGAAATAAGGTATACTTAAAGAAAAAGTTAGCAGATTGTCAAGGGACAAAAATAAGTGGACACTCGTTTGTTTCGTTACTCCAAGGCAAGAAATGTAAACAAATGTGAAACATTGCTCCCATTCTTACACTATGGTATTTCATTAACTATGTAGTTGCTTTCTAGATTTTGTACAGGACAGATTATTTGTAAGCAAATAGCAGAATGTCAGCAAGAAAAGAAATTTCAAATCAAATTCGTTATTTGATTATATCGGACTGCCGCAATCAATTAAGTTACCGTGTGATAGCAAAAAAGTGCGGTAGAAAACATTTATAAAAAATACTTAGTACACAAAACCGTTGAAAATTTAAGTTGTCGCGGACGTAAATGTTGTACCACAGCGAAGGAAGATCGTCGTATTATTCATAAATGTCGACAAAATCCAAGGATCGCATCGCGAAATATTGTAGAAACGTTAGAATTAAATGTATCACCAAAAACAGTACGACGTAGGTTGCAGAAGTTGGGATTAAGATATTATAAAGCCAAATGTAAGCCATACATTAATCAAACAAATATGAAGAAACGTTTAGCTTTTGCTAAAAATATAGTGGATAAAAATAATATGGAGTGACAAAAGCAAATTTGAAAATTTGCAACAATTGAAAAAAAGGATTATGTGTGGAGAAAAAAATGTGAAGCATACAAAAAGACGTTCATTACGCCAACTGTCAAATTTGGAAGAGGATTATTAATGTTATGGGGATGTTTTTCATGGAATGGAGTTGATAGTTTGGTACAAATTGAAGAAACAATGAATGCTGATAAGTACATTGAAATAATAAACGAAAATTTGGAAGAAGTAGTTCTAAAACTGGTCTTGAAGAAGAATTTATTTTGCAGCAGGACAACAACCCGAAATACACTGCTAAAAAGACCAATAAATTTTTCGACGATTCACATATTAAATTGCTGGAATGACCGGCACAAAGTCCGAACTTGAATCCAATTGAAAATTTATGGTGTTTATTGAACTCAAAAGTACCATTAGAAAAACGAAAGAATAAAATCGATTGTTTTAAGAATTTGCAATTAGTATTCGAAAATATCGATAAAAATTACATTGAAAATTTGATAAATAGCATCCCACGACGTTTAGAAGCAGTTATTAACGCAAAGAATGGACATACCAAGTATTAATTTTATATTACTTATACATTTTATTAAATGTCCACTTATTTTTGTCCCTCGAAAATCAGCTAAGTTTTTCATTAAATATGTCTTATTTCAATATAAATGTAAATATTAATTTCAATCATTCGCTAAATAATCTATGTACCATAAAGATATATAATATACAAATCTTAAGTACGTAATAAAAGTACCACTTTAACTAAATTTAATTCATATCTATTTCCATTACCTGTCCACTCAATTTTGTCCGTAACTGTATATATATGTATTATTCTCACATACTATATATACATGTATATAAATACATATTTTGTGAGGATAATACAGATGAGATTAGAATTGATATAATGAGCAATAAATAATCTACTACATTTCATCACTTAATCAATATCATTTAATTACACGATGCACAATCTATAGTCACATTAATAAGGATCGAACTCCATTCTTAACCACATCCACTATTTTAATTATATTAACTATATTAAAGAAAGAATGATAGTTACATTGTTCTAACCAATCTATGAGTTAAAATAATCTCGGCGAAGTTGGAACACAAAACTAGACGATTACTTAGTCAATGAGGAATTTAATAAGCTACGATCGTCGAATTGTGTCCACCAAGGAAAAGACAAAATGATTTCAATAATTTGGTGAAAGATCTATTTATCTTTGTGCCTGATTCAGAATCAGTTATGGAATACTGATAATATTGTAAAGCATATAACCAGGCCAAAGACTTAGGAGAAATCAGTCAGGTATTGGGCATAAAACAGAGAGAAAAGGCGTAAAACAAAGAGAAATGACAAAGGAAAGATAAGATTTTCACAGCAAAGATGCGTAGAATTCCTGTTGAAAAAGTTCGATATGACTGCCGGAAAGCAGCGACACCTTGATCCAGGTTTAAGAACTTCAAAGAAACACGCATCATCATCTAAAGAAGAAAGAAGACAGATGATCAAAGTACCATACACGGAACTTGAAAAATTGATGTTTCTGGCGTCATGCATGAACCAGACATACTATATGCAGCTATTGAGCTGTAGCAATACAATTGCAATCGCGGCAGTGTATATTGGAGACAAGCGAAGCATATGCTGAGACACCTAAGAGTATAGTATAATACATAGAGATTATGTTAAGTTAAATTCAAATATGTTAACGTCGATTCGGCGGCCGATCCAAATGACCCATCTCAGGTATGGTAATGTTCAGCGAAAACAACCTCGTGCAAGAGAGCTAAACAGAAATCGCTGCCGATTTCCACAATGGAGGCTGGATACGTTACTTTATTAAAAGAAATCAAAAAGGATATGTGGCTGGACATGTTCCTTTGAAAATTGAAAATAACAAATTATTATTCAGGATTGATTCAAATGAGATGCAACAATAAAGCAGTGATAGACTTCTGTAATAAATTTACAGAAATAACAAGAACCAAATTTCAACCACAAACTGCAAATGAATGTACAATCATCATATTATTATTAACAGGTCAACCAGTAGCAGGACGTCCACAAAGACTATTGGGTAAAAAATTAAGCTGTAAAAGAAGAAATGGACTTCCCGTTAGAACAAGGAATTATTCGTTCATCAAGTAGTCCTATTCAGTTATTTAGTTGGAAAACGTGTGGTGATTTTAGAAAATTAAACACCATTAAACTGGTCCAGATAAATATCCACGCTTCATCACTGAACCTTCCAAGAGAGCTTACGGAAAAACAATCTTTTCAAAATTAGACTTCACTCGGACATGCCGAAATTCCTCTGAATCCGGATGATTACATGATTGTGATACATAACGATACATTCATTCAATTTTTCGTGACAATGACTATGTACTTTGTTATATGGATGATATATTTCTTATGTTAGAATCTCCAGAATGTTCTGTTACGTTGCATAACGTTCAAATCGGTTTACTGATATACTTCAGTTATTTTTGGGGGATGTTTGTTGCGGGAATAGTGGTTGGTATGATTTAAGTAGACTCTCATTCTTGATTACTACGTATATTTGGCAAAGTTACACAATTGCGAGATGAAGACGCGGTAAACATGTAGACTAATGGCTGATGCCCACGTCGCGAGTCTATCCGTGTGTCCGCAAGACTAGTTATCACTTGTCCGAATTTTACTGTGTAGCTCTAACAAAAAACAAAATTGGAAGCTCGCTGCTTTCCTCGCTATAAGGAAAACTCGGTCCCCGTTTCGGACATCCCTAACTGGCCGAATCGTTTTTGAGTTTTAGCCAATTAGGTTGTCACGAAATTGCGCCGCCTACTCCTTGCGTTAGTGACGCGCTTCTTCCGAGAGTGTGGCTGCAATTTCACCGGGACCGATTTCCCAGAATTGTGGCGATGTAGCAGGGTTTCCTCTGGGCCTCACTTTGTCCAAATGTTTTCCAAATGCTGATCTGGGTGGCCCTTAGGAGTTCTAGAGTTTACGACGCTTCGCAGAAATGTTATTGTGGCCGAATTTCTAAAAACAATAAGTGCGAACGTCTGGTCCTTACGTACTGTAAAAACTAACTTGGCCTTCGCAATTTAATAGCGTAGGCGACACGTGAGTCGTAAATTCTCCTAACTTCTTGTCTGAGAAAACGTCTTTTCTCCGACATCTGCTAGGCACTACACTATTTCAAATGATTAAATTAAATTTTCAGGATTCTTTTCTTCTTGAAAATATTGTAAACTTTTATAGTATATAATAACGTTGGAAAATTGCTTTCATGATTAAATCATAATCAGCTCAAAGACTGAAGCTTTTTTTACGATTTTTAACGCCCTCCTAAATTTAATGCACGTCCATTTTTACTGATTTTGGAGTCTTCTGCTTCAGTGAAGAAAATTATTGAAATCTGAAATTCGAGTAACATTTTCGAGGTCATATTCATTTTCGCCCAATATTTAAAATGAAATCAATTCGCACGCACTGATATATATAATAATAGTACTTACAAAAAAGTGACAGTAATGTATTGTTTCATCGCGCTGACTGTAAAGGTTCCTCCAACCTGGTGCAATAATTTTCAGAAAAAGTTCAGAGAGTTCGAGCGATATTACTTCGAAATCAAAATTCTTTTACCTACACTAAGCTGATGGAATTTGGGAAAAAAGTTCTTCCATTTTCTTTCTGATCGACTTCGGAGATTTCTGGATTCTAAGATTGGGGCAAATCATTAATTCTTGTGGTCTACGTGTTTCGTTTAAATATTTTTGATAACTTTCTCCGAGAGAAAGCTCCTTGGCCCATAATAACAAAATTTCGCACGGAAAGAACACGTTTTCTCAATTCAAAGTGCCAGTAAGGCCTCAGTTTCTTTCCTGATTGTTCTCTTGAAGAATAACGTAAGTCATCAGCTGTAGTGTAAATTAGGACAACAAATCGAACTTCGATCTTCAATTCTATTGTTTAGTCAAGAAAAATAATTTTGCAATGTTTCCATATATTAGGGCAGATTTTAGAATTTTCGAGAAGAAAAGTGTCTCCATTTTCTCACATGGTAGGAGATCAAAAGATTTTAGAATAAAATCAATTATGCATTTTAAGGATAGAACCATCGAGTTTTGAAATGAATCCAAATTTATTGTTGTACGATTCTTCTTCTGCGACATTGTTGCAATTTAAATATTTAGTATTGAAATATTAATGTGAGTATAGTGTTCTAGAGTGCTATTGTATTTAAATTGTATTGTATTTAGATAACTGATCAGGGAGTCTGTTGCGATTCGTGTTTCGCTAATTGTGCGGAGCTAACAACTAGTTGATATCTGATCTAAGAACTGTAAACTTTGTAGCGGCCTATAGCGCCTCGAGTACGAGTCTCGAACACCGACTCGTACAATCCGCAAGTGGGTATGCGTCTAACGTCGAAGTCTAACGATTTTAAGCAAGCAGAGTACGGAACACCGCTAGGATGGGTGACCGTCCAGCCTAGCGAGAGTAGTTATGACAACAAGCGTCTGGGGTAAGGGGTCGGTGCCATCAGCCCCACTGATGAGTCTAGGCAGCGACTCTGAGACGAAACGCACAACCTTCTTCCCTCTCCTTACCCAAATCCTACATCCTTCCACCATCCTCGCCATAATTGTAAGTAAAAATAGAATGTAGATATGCAAATACAATAGTTGCACTAAAACCCTTTAACTTCTTTTCTATTAACGGTCGTACGATCTTCTAATTCCCCCATCAAGAACAAAGAATTGAAACTAATTTTGCTGAATAGTGGTCGATGATCTGGAATGATAGCTCGGGAGAATAAATACGAAACAAAATAATAATCGATACAGTCAACGCAGAAAAATCAACGCTGAGAAAGAAATCGATCTTCTAACGGTAGTAATCAAGCATGACTGCTATCGTCATTGCACGATATTTAAGATTGCTTAGCGTCAAACATCAAATTTAAAAAAAACGGGGCAAATTCAGACTCACAGACCGTGAGCATGTAAAACCAGAGAGAGAGAGAGAGAGAGAGAGAAAGGGAAAGGGAGTCTACTATACTTATAGACTGGTAAGTGTAATAGAAATTATTAGAATGTATTAATAGAGATTAGTTTTCGAAATATCGAAATTTCGAAACCTTCTATGATCCAAGAATGTTTTGAGTTTTGAGAATTTGAGTCTTCGTTTTTTTTTTCGTGATTCGAAACTTGAAACTCAGATAAGAAACGTATCAATGAATAAAGAACTATTTACAATGTGAATGAAGAAGTTTGATTCATTTGTATTTCGAAAATTCGGTGTGAGATATGATCGGCTTTTATTTTTAAGAATATAAGCAGGTGCGATCAATCGTAATTCCGAAGAATAATGTAAAATATTCAAATCTAAAGAAATTATAGAAAACATCTTATTACACCATCACCAATGATATATGTACTTTCAAATGCTTTCCAGCGTATTCGGCAATATAATTGATAGAAAAAAGGAATATATTAGATCCCGAAAGAGTTGGAATGTTAGTCCTTAAACAAAAATTTTGATTAAATATTTCTGCATGTTGTATTTTGGTTTGGATTTTATTTAACTGTAATCAATAAAAGTTGATATAATTGGTGTCATTTCCAGTTCTCAGAAAATTCTTTTAACAGAGTGAAGTCGGTACTCCAAATTTCGAAAGTTTTGAAACCGTACAAAATTTGAGATTTGAATTCCAAGAACATAAAAATCAGTTTTGCATCCGTTTTTAATAAGTAGTAATACTACCGCACACGAAAAGTTACAGAGCTTGCTGTTAAATCAAGTTATTAATGCCAAGTAACACAGAAGTACTTTATTATATATATGTATATTATAAGAGAAGTTTAATTGCATCCAAACTGATGGTATAATAATTTACATTTCAGATATATATGAAATTGATGCCTAAATATTGAATATTAAATATAATAGTCATTTGTCAAATCATTATTCTATTATATATGTCTAATTAATACAGCAAAATTGAAGTATTTATTTTTCTTATATAGGAGTATTCACAATTATTTTATTTGAACACTCAAACATCTTCGAACTCATTTTTGTCTAGTTTGCTGCTAAACAGACTAATCTTGTCTTCAAAACGAAATGATTCGTTGCTTAGATTCTGTTTTTCTTAATCTAAATTTTAAAATACTCAATCGTGAAGTGCGAATCCGTAGCAACGTGCATTATGTGTATTTTTTGAACTTTCAGATTTTTCTATTCCTACATAAAAATCGGCACTACTTATTATAAATTTTGCCTTGTTTATTATACATATATGATAATAAATTCAAGTTACAAAAATGTTCGTGTCACAGTTCAGGAATGTGTAGTAGTGATCAAAACGAGCAAAATTGTCTTCATAAACATGGATCCAGAAACCATTCATTTCATCGTTATGAAATGATTTTGGCACTAAGACATACTCATAGCGTAATGTATGTACGTACATGTCTGTTGTATATTTCGGCACATACTTCTGCATGTCTTCTCATATTGTATACACGCACTCATTGAAAGATCTCCTGCATTTCTGTTATTACTTGACAAGAATTTTTTGTGCAACGCTTACGTGACAACATTTTTTAGTGCAAGAGGACGAAGTACATTCTTCTGAATATGATTAGTGAATCACGTTAACAAATGTGCTTATTTACATAATTGTCTCTTCCATGAAGCTTGTACAACAAATGTTTATTTACATAGTTCTAATTCTTGCAGATTCAACCAAGACGGCATAGGATGTGTCATATCGCTATCATGGATATAAAGTAGAAAAAAAGTTCAATAACTCCGAAATTAATAATTCTTCGATCCATGTATGTGCTTATTTTTGTGAGTACTATATGCTCATGAAGTTTGGCACTAATTTTTTTGAACACCTTGAATAATCTTAATTACTAAATTAAACTTAAAATACTTAATAAAAAACTAATAATTATCAAGTAATTGTTATTTATTTAATAATTAATCTTTTAATTATTAATAATTAATTTTGCTATCGTGGACGAAGTATCTCAGAACAATTATCGATTGTGCAATACCATTAACGACATATTTCCGTTCACAATACTGGTTTCGCAACGCCATTGATGAAATAAGACAAATTAATAAATATTATTATCGTTAAATGCATATATATATGCACAGTCTAATCATCACTATTAACATTACAGCTTACTTTCAAACATCTTTCTCCTTTTTTGCAATACTTCATTTATTAAGGACATAAAATGTTTTATAATTATTTCAAATATTAAAACTAAATGTTTTAAGACTAATGTCATGTAGAAGAGAATAGTAGTGGTAATTTAAGTATTTCTTATGAGAAATAAATTTTTCCTTAACCGTCTTCATCTTCCCGATGTAAAAATAAATTAGTAAAAATACAGAAAAATGATACAGGGGAAAATCTAATTTTAAGCAAAAAGTTGGTAAAGATCCATAAAATGTATAAAATACCTACTTCTTTATTTGTTTTAAATATTTAAAACTCGACGAATATATATATGAACATTTATGACTGACTCTACCAATGACATTCAAAACTCGAACATTTTTACTTAAGCATATTAAATCACATTATTCCAATGTTTTGTTTTGACTTGACTGTTTTACTTACAGTGTCCTCATCCACAACAAATAGTACTTCCTTTCGCCTTTTAGTATTTTCATGCTTTTTTTTTATTATTGTATGTGGAATAAATATTTTTGTAATTGTTTATTACCTTACAATTACATTTAAACAAATTATATTCATTAGCATTTCTGTTTTAGTTGCAGTAAATTGGTATGTTGGATTGAAGAGGCTAACCGTTGAACCGTTGAATTGTTGAAATCAAAAAAATAAAAAGAAGAATAGATCAAGATGAACAAAGTAGAACAAATTATGCCCAATTACTCGTATGTCTTTAATTTCGAAAAAGGCGTCGCATACCAGGATATTCTAGCGACAATAACAAGGTATTACCTAAAATATTTTCACTGCTCTGCTATTTACATCGCATTGACATTCGCTGGAAAGCGTTACATGTCGAATAGACCAAGATTCGAACTAAGGAGTATGCTTATTTTATGGAATGCATTAGTTGCATTGTTTTCCATTTTTGGATTTATTAGGATGAGATCGGAAATGTCTCACGTATTATGCCATTATGGATTTTACCAAAGTATTTGTCTTAACAGGTAATCTTACATTGATATCTTACATTGATATCTTACTTCTTAACTTATATTTTCATTAAAATTATAGAACTGTTGGACAAACTTTAACTTTCACTCGACATCCAAAAATATTTTGTTGGAAATTCTTCGAAACTCTCGATAAAGATAAGAAAAATTTATTTATTCATTTAAACTCTAACGAGCAGATGTCCTGTAATACAAGAAAAGGAAGGATTTGATGTGTTTTGGGGAGCGAAGACATAGACTATAAATTAAACAATTACATTATAACATTAGTAATTACATTATTACATTAATAATTTTGTTACAAACAGTCTGAAATTCTTTGATGAGCCGGAAAACAAGTCAATATAATTAGCAATTTGCTTCTAAGAACAGTCTGATAGTTAGAATCGGAGAATCTTAAATTGCTCTTGAAAACTACAATAATATAAAATTATGGATGGGGCTCACACTAGTATTAAAAAAATATATATAAAACCAATGAAAGAAGAGTAATTTGATATATGTGTATCTTAAGTGTTTCATGCGAGGTAAATCGCAAACGCTCGGCTGGTTTTCGTTTCTAAGAATGTGAGCTGATATGCAACAACGATAATAGAATATATACCCAAAATATACCCAAATTTAAAGAAATTATTAAAAATATATCTTATTGGACCACCATTCAAGTTTCTGTGTACTCTGAAATATATTTTAGGACATCGGACTCTACAGTCGACATACAAATACAAGTTAAATACTGAAAGAGTACGGATGTCATTGCCATAAAACAAGAATTTATATTAAGATATGTTATTATATTTTTGTTCGTATTTTGTTTAACTGTCTGAATGAAAATTGATATAAAAGTGTTAATTCCAATACAAAGTATTATATTATCCGTTCCTTCATGTTTAGAGATATATTAGGCTTCACAAAATTTTGGATTCAAGTTTCAGGAATATGAGAATTAGTTTCGAACTCATTTCTAATTTTAATGCTCACCCGTCTCTTATTTTAGTTTGTTCCTTGATATGAATCTGACATAATGGTAAAAAACTGATACGTACAATGAAAAAATAGAATCCCTAATCTCTCAAGAATCGAAACTTTATTTATGTTGTAAACCAATACTAGTCTTTTAATGTATGCATAATTTTTTATCTGAGTGATTCACTTCTTAACGTTAGCTTGAAATGTTTATTGCTTATTGCAAGTAACAAGAATATTAAAAATTTATCTCTAAAGGATAGTAAGTAAAATATAAACTCATGTATAATAATTTTTCTTATCAAATTATTTATATTATGTTTGTATCTTTATATATAATATATGATGAATATAGGAATTTATATATTTTCGTATATAATTGTGAGATGGGCAAATTCTGGGAAAGGACCTAACTCAAAAACTGGAACTTTCACCATTGCCCAACAATTATAGCCAAATGTCCCAAGTGGCGCGTCATGCGCTGTAGAGAAAGCTAGGCCTGGAACCTGGGAATGTTTATTGCTAGCCCTCCAGGTCTAGCATTGAAGATATCAAGGGAATGGATGCGTTTGCGTGCATGTTTGTATGAACGATGAATGTGTAGATGAAAAAGGAACCAGAGAGAGTTTCAAGCAGTCAGAGAGAATATAGTGAGTTGCGAGTTGCGAGAGGGAGAGTATAGAGAGAGTTGCGAGTCTAGAGAGTAGTGAGTTTAGCTAGTAAATATAGCAATTAAGAGAGAACAGTGAAAATCTTCATTTTCAAATCACCATTAAACAAAATTTCTTATTTTTAACTTTAAATAAACTATCATTTTAAACCAAAATTCCTACAAATTGGGAGTTCGTCCGTGAATCCTACATAATTGTTCTAATGTACAAATATTTTACAGTATTACATGCTTAATGCAATTGTGAATTCTAAATATATTTCAATTTCAAAAAATAAACGCTTAATAAAGGCAAATAATACTACAAAATAATGTCTTTACTCAAAGTAATATTTCCGTTCGTGTTTAAAATACTAAATAATAAAATAACAAATAGTAAACAGTATATTCTATTTAAATTATACATATGTATATCTTTGAAAACAAAATGTTGTAATTGTCACCATAAGTTTTTAAAAATAATATTTTATAACTTAGGATGCTAAAAATATATTTGGGTTATTCTTCTATCATTATTTATTTTTATTTATTTACTTCTATTTATTTCAACCATTACTGTTAAAATCAATTATATACAATATTTTCTGATGTTTCATTATGTATTATTAACACATTGCTGAATTCTGGTTTAGACATTATGTACGTAAGTGAATAAGTTAATACTTTTTTATGAAGTATATCGACATGCAAAGATTAACGAATCAAAAAATATAACATTACATTTATATACAAATGTGAAGATGACCTCAAAATTTTCAAAATCTCTTCACCTACAAAAAATTATTACTATAGATCCTTATTACTGAATAACTTTTATGAACAAAGTTTATCCATATCTCTGAAAGCAACGAAGTTATTTAGGTGATTCCATTTGGATAGTAATCCAACCTGTAGATTTATATCTAAGAGCATTCATTTTTAAACATATATCCATAGATATGTTTATTCAATATGTCACAATATATTATTATCTCTGAACATTTACTAATTAAACCAATTGTTCTATTATTGATTATCGGTTATTGTTATCATTTATTATTTATTACTGGTTATAAGGTTATCTATACACTGCTCTAGTACACACTATAAACTTAAACTGTTAAGAATCATAATATATAACATTAATGCAAAATATACAACAATATTGTTTAAATATTAATTTATAATAAAAGTAATACAATTTCCAATATGACACAAAATCATCAGTCTTTGGTAGTCGATGTTTATTCTATCAAAGCTCGTGGAATTTGGAAACACAGTGTTCATCATAGTACGAAAGCAGCCGTTGAGATTTCTACGTTGGTACCATCACGTAACAGTTTTACTTTGATCGTGGTTATGTTTCATACAGATAACTTTCCAGATGGAACGTCATGATAAACTTTTTCATTCACTCCTGGATGTATTCGTATTATACTTTGAAAGCATTGCGATTCAATCCACCAAAGTGGATAACCATGACGATCACCACGCCACAAACCGTGTAAATGATTTGGGGTTACTTCACAACCATTATAGCTTATAATTAAGCAAAAAGCGGTGAAGTTGAATGTTCGGTTATACAGCATAACGCTCAAATCGGTCGGTTGATATATTTCAGTTATTTCATTCTCTTTGCTAGATATTTCAAGCACAGTTACTTGCTCGAGAAACATAAAAAGAAAGTCGAGAAGAAAAATGTCGGCGATAGGCTCAAAGTTGACTGAGGGCACGTACAAATTTTGTGAAACTTCTTTGAAGAACACTCGTCAGTGGTGTTTCTTTAAAATACTTTGTTGCTTATAAACACTTGTATTATTTGTAAACATTGTTTATTTTCCTACTTGTTTGGGCTGTATTTGGAATATATGTAGGGAAATAGCTTGGAAATAGCTGTAGGGATTTTAAAGCAGTAGACCGATGTTATTGTTGTAGATTATATAGCTGGCTCTCAGTATCCTTAAAATCAGTGTAGTTGCCGAGGAGTCAAGATAAAACTTTTATGAAGGTTATTTATCGAATTTTTAAATTTTAAATCGTTTTTTAATGTTTAAATCTTTTTCCCAAACTGACTTTGTACATTAACATGTTAATTTTGTAGAAGTACTGTTTCAATAATTATTTTGTTTTGGATTATATACTTTTTCAGCAGATAGAATAAAATATAAATATAGTTAAAAATATTAATTATTTTTAATTAACGTTACTTAATCTATCGAAGGCAGGACAAAAGAGAAAACAACTCATCATTTTTATGCAGTTAGTTTATTTTACTAACAATTTAAAAAAAAAGTTATTTCCCAAATTTTCTCATATCTCCTGTACATAAATATTTATACACAAACCAACTTTAACTTTATTGAATAATTCATGCTTCAACTTCAAATTCTCATTCATACTCCATAAGGTTTTATATTTTAATTCTTGCCTCAACTTTTACTTTTCTAAAGCAGAACAAATATTCTTGTTCAACTGAAATTTTTTCCACTTCAGAGAAAATAAACTCGTGCAGAAAAGTTGAATAACAGAATACAGGTACAATCACTTATTAATCTAAATTACTGATCAATTTATTTTAAATTATAAAAGTTAATTAAAATTACTGATGTATTTCGACAATGATTAATTGATTAATGATTACGATTACTACGACGGATCCTCCACAATTAAACATTACTTTATATTATTACTGTTGTAAACTGAGTGCTAACTATAGCGGATCCGGGTTGAGTGACGAGGTGCAACCTTTTGGTTCAACTGTATATCCGATACTAGTCGGGAGTCGCGATGTTCTCCAGTCTGTACGTTAGAAATCAGAGATGATGTTCGAATGGAATCGCAAAGTTCACCTGTAGCTCACAATTAGCTGATAATGAAGTGATATTGTATAGAATCTTTGTGTGTGCATGTGCGTACGTGCGTGCGTTCGTGTGCATGCGTGCGTGCGTGTGTTTGTATTGATACACACACACACACACACACACACACACACACACACACAAGTGTGTATTCTTAATTAATATTCCTACAAAACTTAACACTAAATTCATTACAAACTCTATATATATATAGAAATAGAAATTGCGCGATGATACATATGAGAATATAAAGTAATTGGAACTGCGCGGATTTCGACGATTATTCTCTTTCAACTCTTTTGAAATTAGAAATAGGATTGAAGTGAAGCTGAAGTAGAAATGAATTAAACTGGCCGACTTTTACCCTCTTTTATAACATTAACTATCGATGGTGTGTTATGACTTCGCAGCGTCCACTATCGTTTGGCAACGGAATGTCGGAGATGGTGTTACATACTTCATAATTAGTACATTCTCACGTATTCATTCTTTCTTCGCTCACGTTCTCAGTACAGCACATCCCGTATCGCAATACACCAAATCACCACAATAACTGTGGGGACTAAATAAATGTCGGTCGTCGACGTCACAATTACATTACTTCATTGAAAGTCGTCGATATGATTTTGTAAAAAAAGTCAATGTGAAGGTATTCTTTTAATTTGTCACAAAAAGCAGAGGTCGTGCAGTTTCCGAAAGAGAATGTTTCCATACTCAGCCCCCTGCTATTCACAATTTACTTAAACGACATTCCATACTCTCAAAATTCTCACTTAGTGGTCTACGGGAACGTCACGGCCATCTTCGCTTCGTGAAGATGGCCTTATCACCTCAATTCAGTCAAGGTCCATCATTAACTCAGGAACAAACCCAAGAAATTAGCAGATGTTCACTAAACAATCTTATTATCCAAATTCAGCCAGGGTCCACTACTGACTCAGAAGCCCAAAAGTCAGCAATCGCCCATATCGCACATCGCCCAAATTCAGTCAAGATCCACTCAAACAATTAGCAGATGTAAAGTCCTATATATATTCCAAGCCAAACGATGAATAAAGCATTCTTGTTCGCTTTCTCGTTCGCTTTATCTACTTCTCTCGTTCGTGCCCCTTCGTCGTTATAATCATATGTGATTGGACGCGTCGGTGTTATACTTAGAACATTAGAGTTTAACTCTAAGGTATTAACATTCTTTATAGTCACCGTGGTGATAGTCCCATGATAATTTGGTGATCCTGCCAGGATCCATTAAAAGCTATTCAAGTGCGACTAAACTGACCACCTTATTCTACGGAACAAAGGACTCAAGAACTACGAGAGTCAAGCCGCAGTGGACGCTACGGATCAAAATAACGCAGGTAACAATTCGTTTCGTAATTATCGAAACCCTATCCCCTCTTCGGACGACGAACCATTCAACTGAAGTCGACCAACATACAAAATGAGCCGATCAGGCACAAATTCCTCACCGCAAAACGTGCAAGACATCTTCGCCGCTATACTTGAGCGATTGGAGCAGATGCAGATATGTCAAGAGCAAACAATAGCCAGACAAGCAGAACAAGAAAAGAGAATGGAGATTCTCACCCGTAACCTGACGTCCCGGGACGGAACATTCAACAAATAACTCAAAGAAATTCGTAAGTTTGCCACACAGATAGGCGTATGACATAATGTCATCTGACGAGGAAGAAGGCCATGCACCTCGACAACTACCAGAAGAAGCCGAAGTCAGACGCCATATGCCCGCCGAACAACCAGCAACTGATAACACAGTGAGTGAAGCTTATGAAATGATACGCATTATCAAACCACTGCACGGTAGAGACGACATGGGCGTAGAAGACTATTAAAAAAGTTCAACTCGCTAAAAATTCCTTCTCTGAACCTGCTTTACTACTCCAACTTATACTCGCGGAAATGATACTCGATCAAACTGAACGTAGCATACATTACACCAAGATCGACACGTACTCCGAACTCTTCGAGGCATTCAGACGTTCCTCAAGTTTCCATACCAGTAACTGTAAATAGCTGTACAGACAGACACCGCAGTACCAAGCAAGGCCCCATCGAAAGTGTTCAAGCATTTTCAAACCGTTTCCGACAAAGACATAGCGAATTACAGTACGCAGTACAAAGCCGCTACAAACGAGCGACTTCACGCCGCATAGTCATACAAGAAGCTAATGAAGAAGCTCTCCACATGTACATCGCCAATCTGCGAGAAGAAATTGGTCAAACAGTGCTTGCCTGCGATCCCAAAATTTTATCAGCTGCACAAGAACGAGCAATCAGCGTGGAATTATGGATGAAAGAAAATCCAACGTCTAGAATTACTGGAGCACCTCCATCAAGATCAAACCAACCTACTTACCGAGTCAACTATAACCCCGCAGAACTGCAACACGTACGACTACGAAGAATCAATGGAAACACCGCGAGATTTCTACTGGACACAGGATCAGGAGTAAACTTAATTATTAAATTAAAGAACACTGTATAACCACCACTATGACTCTAACTAAACCTCAGACTATTAGTAGGCAATGACAGACACGATTTAAACAGAATCACTTAATCCAACCTTTTTAACAGAAATCATACCTTCCCTGTGATACATTTAGACTTTCCTTTGATCGAAGACAGGATTATCGGATTTTCTTTTCTCAAACGATACCAATACCAAATTAACAACGACTCTTTATTACTCGATAACCAAGAACTGCCACTACGGACTACACCGGTTAAACTAGAACACAAACCAGGAGCCAGGGTCACACAGGTCCAAAAGCTACGAGATGATGTTGCTCATATTCATTTCTTCAATACTGGTGAGCAAAACATTAATAAAAATTGTGAAATCTACACTGGCAAACCGACCCCACACGCGTTCAAGACCTCATTTCAAAACTAAGAACAGATCATATCGAGCCGAGCCATGAAGAGACAATACTCAAAATTATCAGTACCACGATGTCTTTACTTTAGATCAAGATCCATTACCTTGCACACAATTAACCGAGCATGAAATTACTTTGAAAAATGACAAACCCATTAACATTAAATCCTACAAACCTCCCGAATGTCATAAACAAGAAATTCATAAACAAATTAACGAAATGTTAGGGAAAGGTATAATAAAACCATCTGACTCACTATACAACGCTCCAGTTTGGGTATTACCCAAAAAAATCGACGGAATAGGAAAACAGAAATGGATAATCGTTATAGACTTCCGTAAATTGAACGAACACACAGATCAAGACGCTTACCCACTCCCTAACGCAGACGAAATTCTTCAACATTTAGGCAACGCAAAATTCTTCTCCGCTCTAGACCTATCCGCTGGATTCCATCAGATCCCAATGAACCCTAACAGTAAAAAGTACACAGCTTTCTTCACGACTGACGGACATTTTCAATACAATCGCATGCCCTTCGCAACTTTCCAACGTATGATGGATCGAGTACTACACGGACTTATCGAAAAATACTGTTTCGTGTACATGGACGACATCATTATATTCGGTAATACAATAGAAGAACATAACAGAAATTTAGCAATAGTTCTCTAACGACTCAGAGACGTTACACTTAAACTTCAAGCCGACAAATGCGAATTCCTCAAACCTGAACTCGAATATCTAGGGCATATAGTAACAGAGGACGGAGTGAAACCAAATCCCAAGAAACTACAGGCTATTAGAGATTTTACACAACCAAAAACCGTTACTCAAATCAAATCATTTCTTGGACTTACAGGCTATTATTGTAAATTCATACGCAACTTTGCTAAACATTCTAAACCACTGACCATACTAACGAAGAAAGACCAACCGTTTAGATGGACTAACGAACAGCAAACTGCTTTCGACTATCTGAAGACCAAATTATGCGAAGATCCTATCCTGGATAGATCTTATAAATACCCTGATTTTTCCCAACAATTTACTCTTACTACAGATGCCAGTAATGAAAGCATAGGAGCCGTATTTTTCCAAAACAATCTACTCCGCTGTTTTATATCCCACACTTTAAATCCAGCTGAAAAAAACACCACCACGGAAAAGGAACTCCTCGCGATAGTATGGGCAATCAAATAACTCAGACAGTACTTACTAGGCAGAAAATTCATCATACAGACAGACCACCAAGCTCTTGTTTGGCTGAAGAATGTTAAAGACCCCTCTTCCAGACTTATATGGCGATTAAGACTTGAAGAGTACGAATTCGAAATAAAATATAAAAAAGGAAAAGAAAATACAGTCGCTGACGCACTATCTCGCAATCTCCTTCCTATTCATCCAGTCGAAATAAAATCCGTCAAACCATTCCACGAATTAAAATAAAAATACCCAACTCAGAAATTGCCGAAGAACCGTCCCTCGATATTGAAGAAATCCCATCCCCGTCCGCTTCTGAAGAGACTTTTCCCACCGATTTTCTAGTCGAAAAATACCAAAAATGGAAAGACACGCCAACCGCAACTCCATTAAAATCAGTAGTCAATAGGCCTCACTGGCTGCAACTGTCACCTCAGAAACTCAATACTTACGACGAATCCAAATGGTTATATTCCCTATACGATCTGATACGCGAACTCCCAGAAATCAAAATCGGTTTGACTACAGGCTTCTCCAATTATAAAATTGTTCCGATCCAACTTATGCTACGATTTTTATCCACCTATTTACAAAGGAAACTTTATTTCGTGTCCCAACCTGTCAGATAGTACACAAAACGAGAAACTGCAAATATTTAGAGAGAATTACGACCTCACCTAACATCTAGGAGAAAATAAAACAATCGCGCGAATCAACGACCAACATTATTGGACTAATACAGATACAGTACATACAGAACTGCTACGTTTGCCAAGGAACAAAGTTAATGCGTATCAGGCCCCGTGAGGAAGCAATCATAACCGACACACCCGATGAACCAAACGACAAAGTCGCGATAGACATTATTGGACCCCTACCTCTCACCACTCAAGGAAACCAATTCATCTTGTCAATCCAAGATTGCCTGACCAAATATATGCCCCATTTCCAGACCAAAAAGCGGAATCCATTATCGACAAACTTATAAACCACTATATTTATATTTTCTCATCTCCTAAACATATACTGACCGACCAAGGACAGAACTTTGTATGCAAGCTCATGGAATCATTTGAAAAACTTTTTAAAATTAAACACATAAAGATAACCAGCTTTCACCTTCAAAGCAATAGCTCACTCGGAAGCGCACACGGAGTAATAAAAGACCTACTAAAAACCAGTATTGAAGAGAAAAAGAATGAGTGGGATCAAAATCTCAACATTATATGTATGGCTTATAATACCTCTGTGCACTCGGGTACGGGTTATACCCCTTTCGAACTAACCTTCGTACACAAAGTTAATATGCCCTCTGCTACACCCTTAACTCCCACATTATCTAAAGACGAACTGTTTAGACTTTGAAAAAATTGACATTCAGAATACCTTAAGCACGTGAAGAAAATAATAGAACGCAATAAATTACGATACAAACGAGATCAAGATCATAAAATACGAATTCAAAGCTTGTATAATAATGTAAACGATCAGGTTCTCGTTCATAACGACCACAGACAGCATAAACTTAGTACAGAAT
Organism: Tetragonisca angustula; assembly: GCA_036937485.2. NCBI lineage: Eukaryota > Metazoa > Arthropoda > Insecta > Hymenoptera > Apidae > Tetragonisca > Tetragonisca angustula. The sequence goes on along the minus strand of JAWNGG020000057.1, from coordinate 324,882 downwards.
TCCTAGGGTCATATACCGTAATTGAAGACAGAAGACCCAACTACCTCTTGAGAATCGGGAAAACTAAAACGTCACTCGTACACGGCAACAGATTACGACCATATCGCTCGATTCCAGGTTGTAGCCCAAGGACAGATAACCCTGACCCCGCTAAATAACACCAGCATCATATCTGAGGTAATACGCAAATTGGTTTTATATACCATGGCGAAATTAAGATCAATATTATATTCAACCTCCTAGAGTTAAGTCAGAAAAATAAGAAACGTGTTAGACGAAACTACTAAAGATTGTACAACTAAGAATTGTAAGTCGTTAGGTTTAAAGCTAACACAAACCAAGGTAACCAAACTACAGTTAGAATACGACAAACTCCGTGCGCTCTTACACTACAAAATTAAACGAGGCATCCTTAACATTATAGAGTCCGCATCTATTCGGTACCTTAGACGAAAACAACTTACAAACCGTTGACGCAAATATCGACAAACTGTTTAACAACCAGAATAAATTATCCCACATTGTACAGAACCAAACTGCGATCTTCAAGGCCATATTACACAGTCCCGAAATGACACACCTCGTATCCGAATTAGATAAATTCAGAGACACTAGCTCTCTTCAGAAATGAAACTTGACGGACAACTGTTCATAATCGAAGCATTGACAGAAGAAATACAAGACAGAATGGACGATTTTTATAACACTCTTGTATTAGGTAAAAACGGAATCATAAATACTAAACTCATTAACGTAAAACTCTTTATGAACGCTTACGAACGAATTTTACGGAAGAATATGTTAAACTTACACATCCCAGCCGAAATGAATCACTTTCAAACGATAATCGACATTAGCAAATTAAAAACCGCCCTTCACATTGGTAAAATAATATATCAGATCAGCATCCCCATATTAAAGGATAAAGAATGGCAAATCACTAAATATTATGTCATACCAAAGAAAATAGGAAAAACATTTTTAGCACCTATCTTAAACCACAAAATAGCTATTCAGCAACATGAACACTTTATATCTATAGAAATGAATGTGTAAACCCAATGCACGGCAAAAGAACAGATTATACTAAATGCCCCACTGCCGTATTTCAAATCAAAGGCCTAACATTTGTACCATTACACACGCCGAACTCTTACATCTTACTACCGGAGAAACCCATCACTATACAGCTATTCTGTAAACTCAACACAAAACATACAATAACCCAACCTATCATAATCAAGAGCAACGAAGACTGTATTGTATTCTTCGATCAAAATGTAATGAAAATTGGAGGGATAACTCGTGAAACAAATATCTCTAGCAGCCCGTACAATATTTTCGTTAATTATACTGAGGAAGAGTTACGAATTATCAATGATAAAATACCGATTATTCTTAAAATCTATCCAAATTTCAAGTCTTACGAAACATCGCTAAATGACACAGACCAATAGATCAACCAGATTAAAGACCAATATAGAATTATTTCTGCGACCGAAGTAGCATGTTCCATTGCAAAATACGCCGGATACATATCATTAGGCATAATAGCTACCTACATACTGAACAAAATAGGACTGCTACCGCTCTTGGGTAGAATACTTTCCAACCTCAATCCATTTAAAACCAGTAACATTTGCATCAAGATCTTCTGCCAAAAAAACACTTAGCAAAACACACCAGCTTAACCCCTGGTGCATTGCACTGTTGCACCGACATCACCGATGCTCCATGGAGGGCCACTACCAGTATACTCGGACGGAAGCCCAACCACCACCATCAACCCAAGACGCAAACTCGTCCGATTTGGAGGACCAAATCCAATCTAAAAAGGGGAGTGTGAAGACGGCCTTATCACCTCAATTCAGTCAAGGTCCATCAGTGACTCAGAAGACAGCCCGAGAAATCAGCAGATGTTCAGTAAACAGTCTTATCCAAATCCAGCCAAATCCACTACTGACTCGGAAGCCCAAGAATCAACATTATCACCCAAGTTCAGTCAAGGTCCACTACTGATTCAGAAGCCAACTCAAGCAATCAACAGGTGTTTCCCAAATACATGATACTCCTTCTCCACCTCATAAAGTCCTATATATACCCAAGCTAAACGATGAAAAAAAATAAAAAGCATTCTTGTTCGCCTTCTCGCCAAGTCTACTTCTCTAGTTTGTGCCCCTTCGTTGTTATAATCACACGTGAGTGTACGCGTCGGTATTAAAGGTGTTATACTTAGAATATTAGAGTTACTCTAAAGTATTAACATTCCTTAAAGTCACCGTGGTAATAGTCCCGTAACAGTGCCATCAACCTCACTGATGAGTCTAGGCAACAATACTGAGACGAAACTTTCATTTCCTATATAACATAATACTAGGATACAACGTCGAAAAAGTTAATATTTTTTGAAATGCTTCAAATTTTATATACGATGTGGCTTTTAAATGATACAGCACATATGTGTCATATTTCAGTTTTTATGAACAAAACGTTCGAGATAAAATTGCACTATTTTAAAGGGCACACTGGTTGAAAGTGCAAAAAATTATTTTCAATATCATTTTAAAATGAAAGTAACAGAACTCACATTTTTATCGGTATTCTTATGAGGCACTAAAATTAAACTTTAATCATCTCTAACTATTTCATCCTAATAATTCAATCTAGAGTAGTTTTTTTTTTTGGAACGAAACTGTGATGAATTGCCGTGGAATTCACCGAAAGGATTTTAATATACAGGGTATTTTTTCAACTTGTGAGACCCACTTTCGGTCCTATCTGTCTTCGTTTATGAGGTATAATGAATTTTCTATTTTAATTACTTTAACAAAAGATGCTCAAAATAACCACCTTGCATTTGAAGACAAGCCTGCACGCGTCTTGTCATTGATCTGGTTATTTTCTATGTGTTATTTTTGTGCATATATTACTATTTTGTATTGTCATTTTTTGTTTTTGAGTAAATCGACTTTGAATATTCTTCGAGTATGCATGTACTTAACGACGGCATATACGGATGTCCCTACGTCGATTCTACAAGTGAAGAAGTGATTCTATAATACTTGAAAAAATAAGTCGAAAATCATTTCTAAATTCATTCTAAATAAACAGAAGTTAATAACTAGAAGTTAATAACTAAACAACATTACGAATGATATTAATGCTGTTTGTAAATAATGTGTCATGTGCATCAAGATTTATTCGTACGCCGTCGTTAAATGTACGTGTATCCGAAAAATATTCGAAATCAATTTACTCGAAAACAAAGCCCCAAATGAAAAAATTTTATTCTTTATTATCATTATTTCACCTGTACTACCGACGCAGGGACATATATATATACATATATCTACACACATATCTACACACACGCGCACACAACTCGCGCGCGCATGTATATGTACGTGTGTTATTTTCAGTACTCTCATATAATTATAATTCAATTGCGGACATCTATGCAAATTCATATTTCGAAAACATAATGAAGTATGTAGAAAGTTATTTACATGTAAAATATCACAGAAAGCACTCTACTTTGGATACTTTATTATATCCTTCTGTATTTTGTGCATTCCGTACAATTTTTTATAAATATGTAAACATTTGCAGTCAATTTAATATTAGTAGAACATAATAAATATTTCAATCGGAACAAATAGTAAATGATTTGATAAATGACATACTATCGATCGTATAGACTTCGGAACCATCATAAAATTTAAGTCTATATATATAAAATAAGCAAATTTTGTAACAAGCATAAAAGTCCAACATCTGAGTTGATACGAATGAAATATGTTTTAAATGAAATAAATAAATAAATTTAAGTCGTAATACAAATAATCTGAAACAAAGTAGGATACTTACAAATACTGACGAACACAACGGCAAGCAGAAACGCTACGAGACATCGTTGCATCGTTGGTTTTTATTCAGGATGATTCATCGCACGATTTGTATGTTGGAGCACGTTGTTACTTTTACGGAGCCGATATTCGCAATTTCTATATTTCAGTTCTCAAAGAAAGTACGTATGTTTTCGTGCGTGTATGCTATTTGAAGATAACGTGCAGGCCAGAGACATGTTTTCTTAACTTGGAAATGATAACTAACTAAAGCGTATTTCTTAACAGTTTTGACTTTCTTGATATACGTACCAATAATAAGTACTGTTATGCTTTACATAAAGAAGAATGCATAAATTGTAAATATCAAAGTTCTTTCTAAGTTCTTTCTATATAATTTAGGTTTCTAAATTTAAAAATTTATAGTAAGATATAGTAAAACAGACAAGTCTTTCCGCTTTCACTTGACAGTTTATCCAACTTTCGAATTTATTATAATCAATAAAAAATAAAAATACGCAAGTATTTATTATGTAAAATTGTCGTTTAGAGCTTTGAATTACAGATTGTAAGAATAATTCTCTTTGTAATGGAATTATTGTAATGTTTATAACAGAGACTGAATGCGTCAAAGATAGCCGGATTCATTAAGTTTTATAAGACAAAGTTGTTAGCATGCTTACAAAATATATTAAATTACAGATTATATAAATTAAGGATTAAATTAAATTAAAGAATATAGAACAGCATAACTGCATCAATAATGGTGAAACTTTAAACTATTATAATTTCGTAAAAAGAAATTATACAAAAATCCATTTGGTCTCATTTTGAAGCAAGCACAATTTTTATTTTTACAATCCTGAGATTGTTTTTTCTTAAAGATGTTGGGGTGAGGAAAGAATGGTTGGGGATTTTCTCACTCAAACATCTATTTCTGGAAACTGTAGAAACTCAAGCGTTTTTAACAACATTGAAAAGATTTTTTCATGATTAGACTCATCAAAATCTTGAAGGTTAAACTACAAAAATTCAAAAAACTTCGACATTTCATCGTCAGACTACACCATTCAAAGTTCAATAAAATCAGTGAAAAAAAATTGCACGACATATTTCAGAAGGAAAACATCAATCTTTAAGATAACAATGGGTTAAAAAAAATTTATTATTAAAGACATTTGAATTTTTACAATTTTGGAGAATAGAGGTATGTTCACTTTTCCACTTATCACACGATGAAATCTTTAAGAAAGACGAACTCAGAACTATCAAAGTAAAGAAAATAAAAATGTAAACTCGTGTAAAACTCTATCTAAGTTTGAGCAAATTAAGTCAAGATAATTATTATATGGTTCGTTTTTACAAATGTACAACTGTTATAACAGTTTAAAATATCGACAATTGTTCATTATATCTATATTTATCACTTCAGTTATGCTATTCATTACACATATGCATGTAGAGGATAATCAAAATTTATATATCATGATCACCATAGCGTTATCCTAAATTTCTGGATTAGTCGAGATTTGTCTAAAAGAATTATCACAGGACTAATTTTGAGTTTAAATTCCAAGATTTAAATTTTTGTGATTGCGTTGTCTTCTGTTCATTACGAAAATAAAACTGGTCAAAGGTGTGATAGTGGTTACCATAGATGAATGAAAATACATGAGTGTGGCGAGAGTGAGAGTATAAGAGTGGTGTGGTGTGATCTGAGTGTTTAAGATATTTCATGGCGGAAGAAAGAACGAAAGAGAGAGATGTATGCGAGAACAGTTGAGCTCGAGTATGGTGACGAAAAAACAAGTGTGATCGGGAAGATGCCCAGTCGAGAGTCTTGGATAGACGCGAGGCTTAAGTGTAGCAGAGTATGAGAGTTGAGACAGAATGTGTGAGTTAAATATATGTATTTCGTAATTTCTATTAAATCTATCTCCAACTAGTGTATTTATCATTCAATCCACCAACAAAAGGAACTATGAATTACAAATAATCCTTTCTTTTGGAAAAAGTTCATAGAATTTCATTAATTCTTACATTGGTTTTATTATCCATCTATCTAGATTTTACAATTGGACATAAAGTAAATAGCGTGTTTTTGGCGATTAAACGGGAAAATATTCTTTAAAAGTTAAGATAACTAACTCGAAATATTTTAAATAGAATAGAACATGTAATAATTTCACGACTTTTAACGCAATACGTTGATCGACACAATTCATTAATGTCTATAGAAAGGTATTTGTGCTAAAATAGGTTAGGATATATTCTTCTAATATCTTAATAATATTTATTATTCAATATGCCGTGAGTAAACAATAGGTATATATTTGACATAAGTAACAGCATTTACTGTCAAATTCTTTCCTTTTGTATTTATCAATATAAAAAATGCGATTTCATTACAAAAAATCGATGTGTTTTATATATATACATGCTCTTTACGTGTTCATTTGTAATAATAAAATCTAATCTTGTCACCATTCTCTTTTCAGCTTGAGACATTTTCTTATATCGCAAGCAGTTTCGATGTAAATTACTACGATACTCCAATCTGTCTAAATATTTTGTGTTCGATATTTTAGTTGTTAGAGATAAAACATTTTTCTTGTTTTATCATTAATAATACACTGTTTATTTTGTATTGTAATGTAATGTATGTAATTTTAATACTAGAAATACTGACGATTAAGGCATAAAATTTCAATCAGAAACATTTAAGTAAAAAAACAGAAAATTTTTGTAATACACTAGAGTACACAAGCTTTTATTTATATATTTTATGAAAAATTATTTGAATCTCTAGAAATACACTACTTTATATCCATAAAATTTCTAATAAAGGTAAAACTTATATTTAGAAGTGACATTAATATATTCTATCAAAAACGCTCTCCTCAGTAACAGTCAAGAGGTCGTTTTCGAACAGCCATCACTCGTTTTTTATTAAAAAGCTATTAACTAAAAATGTTTATGGAATATAGCAATTATTTTAAGTATCGAGAAGTCTAATATGACTATTATGTACGTATAAATAGTAAATTATTTTTTAAATAAATGCATCTTTTTCATCGAGAGACTGAGAGACTAAAAAGATACAAACATTCATTATGTTTCTAAACTTATTCGTCATGACTTTTTTCGTCATTTTTACTTGATAAGTCAATCAGAATGTTATTATTAAATATAAAACATGAGAAAGTATTCATTTTGCATAAGGTTGATATTTGTTCGTAATTTAATGAAATGTTTGTGTAAATCTTTAAAACAAAGTCGCCCTTGCACCTCCAATTAAACTAACTCAAACTTCACCTAACTACTAAAAAGTAGAGTAGTTTGAATTATATCCGAGAGATGTATCAGGTTAAATTTGATATATAATCATTATGATATATTATTTCCTGATGTAGGGGGAAGAACGGAGTCCTTTCTGTTTTGTTTTCGAGATATTAATAAAAAACTTTCGGTATAATGTAGTTTTGAATTTTGCTTAAACAGAAATGACTAATATTACGGTGAATGCTGGATAAAATAATATTTCAAATAAAATGTAAATATACTTACGGATTATTTTTCATAGAGCGTTTCCTTTGTTTACTTAAAACAATTGTTTGTTTTTTTATTAGTTAAAATATTATTTAAAATTCATTTGATTTTTGCAAGTATATTTCAATTACGTATTTTTCATGATGAATTTAAAATAGTTATTTTAAATGAATATTTCTCTTATTATTGATGCAGCGAAATATTTGAATATTATTTTTGTGAAACCATTACTAATTATTTATTTCTGTACATGAATGAATTTCTGTCTACGAGGTAGCCATAAGTATATCTTACTGTCACATTTATGTTTCTACCGCAACTTGCATAAATCTCAGTACGCTAGCGTTTTCTCTCTTGGAATGCTATTGAATATTATTAATTAATATTTGTTTTTTCTCCGAATCTTTTAATTTCTCTCTGAAATAATCAATGCGAATTTCGAAGCGTGAAATATTATTTTAAATAGTAATTTCTAATACGCCTTAAGTAATTATTGTAGTATCGGTTATTATAATTAATTTGTAGTTATAATTTCAGTTGTGTTTAACCCTCCGACTACTGAAGCATCGAGTCCTGTGCCGGAGTCATTTCTGACCCACCCGGACATTCCACTAACGTATATTTAGATCGCCCGAGTGGCTCACCGCTACTGTACTAACACAGAGTGCTGGTCACTCGAGACCGAGGTCCTCACCAATATTGTACTGTCGCCGGTGACAGACGCCGGACTCATATAGGAACATGTAGGAGCATATAGGAACAAATAATAAAGTTTATACATTGACGAGAGACCACCGCTGTATCCTTGCTAGGTCCAATACGTTGCCAATTACGTCCAAATTCCTGGTTATTTTCTAGAACTACATTATCCACAGTTTCTGATATATTATCTTTTTGTATTTCGACTTCGGAATCTTGCATTTGGGATTCAGCGTTACTATTTGATACACTTTTGTTGTCTGATGATTGTTGACTGTCAGGAACGTCTTGTGCATATTGAGCAAGAGAAGATAAAGAAATATTGCTCGTTGGCAATAAGGTCATTGCGTCAATAAATGGAAACAAATAGGAACAATGGAAAAAAGTAATTAAAAGAACAAAAATAATAATTGTTTCGACTTACTGCACACACCTTTCCTCCTCAGAGCGTTACTAAAAACTGATTCCTTTGACTTCAGTCTTCGTCACTTCGGCATTTTGACACGTGTTAGCCATTTGGCGTTCGTGGGTTAGTGCGATCAGGTTTCATTTACGAACGCAAGCAGCACCCATCACTGTGTGCATTATTACATTTGAATAGCTCTCAATACGTGTCAAAAATAACTCCGTCACAGTAAGCAGATGGTTAATAAACGATACAAAGTATGACTTGAAATTTTGGGCTGTAGCGCCATGTTGCTAATTTGTAATATTAAAGATGAATGTAATTTGGAATATTTTATAGCGTAATGATGATTTTTTGATGTTAATGTTGGAAAGGAGGAAATTTACCAAGAAGGAAATTTACCAAAACCGCTTCGGCTACAACTGAAATCTGTACCCGTGTTATAGCTGAAATTACTTTAACTCCCCGTGTTATGACACTTAATATTTCTCCTGTTGCAAACATAAAAAGGAGAAACTTCCAATCTGCAATAAATTCAAATACCTCTTAGAAACGATCCTAAAATTGCTATCTACTTAACTAATAATATTTTGTTACAACTAATATCTATATAGATCATAAGAAAACATACGTGTTAATTTTACAGTGAATTGTAATTATTGGAATTATTACTTATTCCAAATTACCTGCATTATAACAAAATCGTTATTTTATGTCATTCTTCAATGAGGCTAACGTTTCAGACACTTTCTGTTCTTCATTATTACTAGGAATTCGAAGTATAAAAGTTTATTAATTTCCCCATAATATTACGTAGTTTTATTTATAGTTTCTATTCACTGCTGTAATTTTTTATTCATCTTAAACCAACTAGTGCTCCAAATATGCTGCATTTTCTGTAACAATATTTTATTAAACACAAAGAGATAGATAAAATTCTATGAGTTTTACTCTGTGCACGTTTCTATTTGATCCGTAATCTCGTAACGTTGATTTTTTACGAAACAGAACCTGAGGTTGCAGAAAGTGCGTCAAACGCTTTCGAATGGTTAATTGAATTGCGTTATGATAAACGTCTCCTCATTTATCTATGATCAGTACATATCTAATTATACAAGCGATTGGATACCAATATTGATTTACAATACTTATTCTTCTACGTTTGAAATTTGACAAATGATGTAAAATATAGCCAAAAAGTTTGAGAGGGCAATAATAATCACAGACGAGTGATAATGTCTTACCAAGAATTCTAAGCCCAATAATAAGTAGTTAGGATATTGGAAAATAATAATAATGACAATGGGAAATAAACAATAATAAATATAAAGTAATGATATAAAATATTGCAAGAAATGTTAATACGAAATGCTAATTAAATAAGTATAATATTATATAACTCTGGAATAAATATAATTAAATAAAATTGGAAGCGTAGTTTATTAAAACAATTCTCTACTAAAGAACAGTTATATTAAATTTTTATAAAATAAAAGAGAATTTTGGTGATTATGATGATACGTAGAGCTAATTTCTCTTTCTCATGGGCTAATAAAATCGTATATAGTAATCTACATCATCTTTAACATTTATAGCATCGGAATTCAGCATTCTATTGTCAGATTGTTATTAAATGATTTATTCCATTTATTTCATGTGAGATATTTCAGTTCTTCAGGGACTGATAGCTGTTTCTTAATAACACGCCATTCATTTTGTACCTAAAGTTATATTTATATCTGATTTCTTTAATATTTATATTTCATTAATTTAATTATATTTATATCTAATACCTGATTATTTGGTTATTTAATAAAATGTAAATGTGTTATTAATAAAGATCATGCTAGAGCTAATGAATCTTTAAGGACGATTTCCAAGAGCACGTGTTATTTGTGATCCATGGTTTCTTCGACAAGTTTTGTCCCCATAATAAGCAAAATACGATGCAAACAAATTTACGCTTAAAACAAATTTTATTTCAAATTTTAAGATCAAAGTTGAAATTTAAGATCAAATTCCATAACAACTTTAAATTTCCATTTGGCAATTTTACATTGACCCAAAAGTATAGAATCATATGGTGTTCATGACATACAATTCTGGAACTTTCTCTTGAAACACCTTTATCACATAGTAGATTACGTTCAGCCTCATCGATTAGAGATTCCGTTTATCTATCTTGAAAAGAAATGAAGAATCGGAAGATTTAAATCTAATCTCTCAGAATCCACCTCGAATTTTTAATTAAACAACTTCATTGTAAGAAACTCAAATACAAAGTACATAAAAGGAAGTTAAATATATATGGTACTGGATATAAATATAATAGATAGTAAGTATTTATAAAGTAGTATAACACTTGCGTTTTGACTATTATTGTTGATTAATTGTTAATTAACAGCTGCTGAATAACAGTACAGTTCATTTTGAACTTTCAACAATATGATATGATAATGTTAAATAAAAGTAATAGTTTAGTACTTTTGTTTATTTTGTGGAACTTTCTTTCCAAAATACCTCGTTTCAATAGAACGAACTTATTATATAGATTTTAAAATATTCTGCTCCGCATCTTAGAATATTTTTTGAAGAAAGTTACTGAGAATAACGCTATTTTCTATAAAAGTTCTACAGGAAAAAATAGTTTTTTTGAACAAGATATACAAATTCGAACAGAATCTCTTTTAGAAAAAAAGAAGAAACGAAGATAACAGTTTATTACGAACACAGGTTGTAATAATTAACATTTGTATTGACAATGAATATCATTTTACCAAATACCAACAGAGAGATTACCATACTTCACTCAGTTTTAATTTGATTTTTTTTCCGACTTTGTTTACATTTTTGTTACGTGAATAAGACTGTTTAAAAAATGACAAATAAAATAAAGTAACTGAGGTACATCAGAGCAGAAAGTTTGAGGCTTGTAACGTTGAAACGGTGCATTGAACTTGAGCAATTTGTACATAGTAATATGCTAAAACGGTCATAAATATACCCCAAATCATTTGCATTATTTGTAGCATAGTCAGTATCATAGCGATCCATTTTGGTAGACTGAATCGCATTGCTTTCAAAGCATAATAAGAATACATGCATGAATGTATAAAGCCGTTTACCATGCCAAACCACATGCTGTATCCTGCGCTTTCTACAAACGAGAGCCATGTATAAAGAAGAACTGATGGTACCAGTGTAGAAATATCAATGGTTGCTTTCGTAACACGATGAAAGCAGTGTCGCCAAATTCTATTAATTTCATCATGGTAAATATCCATGACCAAAATCCACTTATAGGATTGTGTGTCAGATGCCTGTAAAAAATGTAATTAGTTATACTATGAATGTAAGTTAACACGAAACGTACTGATTCATTTTCTGATATTTATTCAATTTTGCTAAAAGAAATACTCATTTTTTAGAATCCAAAGTTTGTGATTATTGGTGAAGAATTATAATTTTGATGAATTTAATAAGTCAATAAGATCCATCAATTCGTTGTATTATTTGAGTTACATACACAAAGTATTACGAGATGTCATTCTTTATTTCTTCTTATTATATTTACCACATTTATATTTATACAATTATTTATTTTATATTTATTATATTTTGTTATAAAATATTATATTATGTAATTATTTGAACAATTAGTATAATATTTATTACAATATATAATGTATATTACAATACAAAATATATTTACATGTATGTAATTACAAGGTTCAAACTTGATATTTTATAATAATTTGTAATTATATATTAATTCAATTATTCTGTATTATATACAATTGTTACACATTATTATAATTATGATTATAAATAATGTAATGTAAAAATATAACAAATTTAAAATCTATTACTTAAATATAAAAATGTTTGTTACTTAACAATCTTTCGTTTAAATTAAACGAAAATATAATAGCAATTTAGATAGACGTAAATAATTTTATTGAATAAAATGATTCAATTCTATTTGCGACTATGATTTTAATTATTATTTATGGAGTATTATGTAATATTTATTGTTTATTATTTACACAAGGCCAAAATTATTGTGGCAATTTTTGTCTTGTTTCTCTCGTTATGGTTCAAAGTACATTTCTGAAATTATGCGATTTTAGGGCAGAAACGACACAGAAGAAACGCGATGACTAAATTGACTACGCTGTGTTCCTTCACTACATTTATTCGAATAAATAATTGAATATTAAATTTTCAATTTTTGAGAAACTATTAGTATCTAAAATGTTATAACATCACGAATAAGAATCGTACAAAAATTCACTTAATCTTATTTCAAAATATTAAGCTACTAATGACTAATTTATAATTTGTATATTTGTAAATATATATTTTGTGAATGGAAAACAATGTATTTTTAGAGATTTAAGTGATTTTTCGTAAAATTTATAAAGAAAAACTTGTATGTGTCTTCCACCATATTATAAAGCTTTCTTTATTTTCTTCCTTAATGGGTAATTTATGTTTCAGTTGTCGAAAGTTTTAGTGTAATGCAAAAATTTGGATTAAATATTTTTGTATATTTTTATCTTTTTGTTTGTATTTTGTTTAATTGTGGTTAATAATAACTGATATAAATAATAATAAAAGTATTGATTACAGTCCTCGAAAGAAGAAATCCCTGTTATGAAATAAAATCAACACTTCAAATTTCGAAAGCTTCGAGTTTCGAAAACTTCTTGATTTCCGAAATTTTACACAGCTCAGATTCGCATTTCGTGAATTTAGAAATTAGTTTGAAAACCACCTCTATGTCAATCAATCAAAGTGAACATTAATTTCTTAATACTCTATTTTTAAAAAATTGGATCTGCGAGTTGTGTTATTTTTCATGCAAATGGGCGACATAATCCAATCTAATGTAAAATTAAATTAAAGTAAAATAATTTAAAAATAGGTCCAAATTTTGGTCTAACTTTGTACGTGAATCTTTTTATCGTTTTGATAATTAGAATCACGGGTATAATCAATGTATTTTTCTACGTTTCTCTCCTTTACGTTCAAATCTAATGAAACAATACATATTACGTCCCTTTCCAATTGAAAAGTTATTATACAAAGTATAATTTACAGAATGACTAGTACTATAAAAATTGTAACAAATAAGTTAGTTTTTGTGACGAAGAACGATTAACAAACAGACTATTTTGTAATTAACATCATGAACAATTATACGAAATTTGATTTTTATTCGGATCTTTATACTTTTAAAATAAAATCTTTTAAATGTCAAATATAAAAATGGTAAAGTACTATGTTAAAGAATTAGGTATAGAAGTGCAGTTACCTAGGTATACAAATGCTGTGGTAGAATCCATGATGCTTTAATACGTGGTACAATTCCGGTAATATTCTACTAAAACCAATAATAAATAGTAGTGCAAGAACTATGTTCCATGAAACAAGAAGGCCTCTTAGTTCGAATTTTGGTTTGTTCGACATATAACGACATCCTCCAAAAATTACCAGGACGTAAATGGCACAATAGTAGAAAAGATTTGGAAAGTAATGTTTCATCCACGCTTGACTCTCCGCATAAACAAAATTTTTCTCAAAATTCAACACATAGGAGTAGTTAGGCAATATGACCTGGATACGATGCATGGGATGCAGTTGGACGTCCATGTTGGAATATCTTTTATTCCCTCACAGTCGGAGGAAGATTAGAAAATACTTACTGCTGCCTGCCTAATGGTAAGAAAAAGAAAGTAATTACTGAATGCTCTTCTGATTGTATTTTAGTACAAACAGGAAAAATATTCAAAATTGAGAATTTGTATTTACATTGAAAATTGTACTTTAAAAGTGCCTCAAATTTCACAAACAGATTCTACACAACTTTTGAAATGACGAAAGAAATTTCATAATTGCATAAACTTCATACAGTTTCATTTACAATGACAACTAAATTCTTCTCAAGATATTGTAAGATTCATGTATATGTTGTGCATAATATATTGTTTCCATATTTTCTGAATATTTCTTGCTTCTTTTTGCGTAATTCTTGCATACAGTTTTACTATATGTCTACTTTTACTATTACTACACTGAAGGGCTTAAAAGTTGCTATGGTATTTACATATTTACACCCTATTTACAATTGGTACGAGGAAAGGTGTAAGGATGGGTAAGGAGAAGAAACGTTGTGCGTTTCGTCCCAGAGTCGCTGCCTAGACTCATCCATCAGTGAGGCGTCCCTTACGTCAGACGCTTGTTTTTATAACTACACGGTCACCACCCATCCTAGCGATGCTGCGCACTCTGTTTGCTTAACGTCGAATATCGCTAGACTTCGACGCTAAGCGCACATCTCTTTGCGGCTTGTATGAGTCGGTGTTCGAAACTCGTACTCGAGGAACTATAGGCCGCTACATCACCTCCTTCGCAGCGATAACGATGCTGAGAAGAGAAGGCCTATGGAGAAGTGGATGCCGGATGATGTTGTTAGCTACTCTCCGTTTGCAGCTCGGTTCTGGCATCTTTTCGGAAGTCGGATTACCCAGGGCCGGTATCTGTGTTGGAGGCTCCACGTGGCTGCGTTCGGCGGAGACGCTGCATATCAGCGCGTCTCCTCTGCGACCGATTTACATGCGCCGTGGTGGCCAACTGTTGTAGCATTCGTCCTCGATGTTGGATCCTCGATGAGCGTCTATGTCCTTCCTGGTGTTGCATCCTCGCTGTGTGTCGTCCCTTCCTTTTTGTTGCCGATTCTGACTCCGATCTTCGTGGTTGCATGTTCATATCATCGGGCAATCACCAGTTGAAAGGAGAAGGAGTGTTGATGGGTGCAGACGTTTGTTGTTATAACTACTCGCTAGGCTGGACGGGCACCACCCATCCTAACGATGTTCTGCACTCTGCTTAACATCGAAGATCGCTGGACTTCGACGCTAGGCGCACAACCACTTGCGGCTTGCACAAGTCGGTGTTCGAAACTCGTACTTGGGGGACCATAGGCCCCTACAATACTATATAAAATTTTGCAATCTAGATATGAAGCTAATGACGACAAGAAAAGTATTCGATTAATGGAATTTTCGGATAATTAATAATTGAATAACCATTTCTCTCGTATTAAATTGTATGTATCCAAATGGAGCTCAAGAAAGTAGTGAGTTTATATTGATATTTAAGAATACCACATTGTTTTTTTTTTCACTATTGAATTTGGACCGTTAATTGTACTTTTTTTTTTTTTAGTAAAATCATTTTATCACATTGCAGTAATTTTTTCTTACAATTATAAAAAATACATAAAGAGTACAATTGTACATATAAAATGATTTAAAATTATATTATTATTATAATATATAATCCTTGTCTCGCGGCTTAGAATGGCTTCGGTTTACATTCTTTTTTAACTTATACCGATCCTTTTCTTAATTTCAAGTTTCATAGCTTTGCGCCAACAATAATGAGCAATTGTCTTTTGTCTTAGTTGTCCTAAGTTGGATTTTGTCTCTATCTGTGTCCTTAGCTATAACTGTCTAGCTATCTATCTATATCTATCTGTGCTTACGTCTACCTTCTGTCTTAAATTTAGTTGCCTAATTATCCATTCTTTCCTTTCATTCCTCCGTTCTCTCAATAACCTATCATCTTACTTTCTGTATTTTAACTTTGGCTCCAGTTGTCTGTTTTCACCTACTTTCCCATGTATTCTCATGACATGTTCTGTCGTTTCTCTCTCTTCTCCACACTGTCTGCATGCCTTATCCGCCTCAGCTTTGCAATATATTCCTCCTCTGAATTCATTGCCGCATCTAAATCTGGCGATCATGCGTCTTTTGTCTTTCTTCAGTTCTCCTGTTAGGTGTATCGGGGTTCTCGTTGTCTTGATTCTATTGTACACCTCATTATATTTCGAGTCTGCTATGCGTTTGCCTCTTTCCTCATTTCTATTCCTCAGCAAGCTATCTTCTAGCTTTTGTATACTTTCTGTGCTTCTTTCTCTTCTCTCAATCTCCTCATGTCCCCCTTCTTAAGGCCTAACTGTTCTGGGGCCTCTCGTTTTTTCTCGTTTGCTTTCGAGTTCCTTCCATCTCTCCTTCTCTAGGTTCTTTATGCACTCCAAAACCAGCTTCACCTTTTTGAATCCTGCCTTCTTCTCAAACCTTGCTCTCTTAATAGCTTTTATGCCTAATTCTTCATATTTGCATTCCTCCGATTAAATGATTTAATACGAGAAGAGGCATCCATTGCTAGTAAATATTCTGTTCGGATATTCGGATAAAAAAAATCTACTACAAGTTGCGACTTGCTGAGCAAATATTCCTTGGATTTAAATACTACAGATATCTGACAACGAGTAACTCAGTGCTACTTTTATAACTAAATTTTCTTACATAACTAAGAACATGAGCGTACGGTAGTTGCCGTTATATAAATCTCCCATTTCAGATGTTTTGTAATATCGAATACTATTGAAGTATGCATTAATACAAATATTAAACTAAATCTCTTTACATGTTCATAAATTTCGTATATTTAAAATTTTAAAAAGAAGATGCATATTTTATGCATATCGGATAAATCACTTAAGGTTAGAACATTAGAAGTTAGAATATTATTGAAACAATGTCCAAAAAATTTATAAATTTTTAGACAAAAATTGAATGATTTCAAGAGAGGTATTGATTGATATAATTATTATTTTCTAATGTAGATTCATAGAAAACGTTTAAAAATTAAATTTGTTCATTTAAATGATCTTTTTATCGTTTATCTAAATATTACTGCACTGATGTTAACTAATAGGAAATATTCTTTTAGAAGTAGATTATAGAAATGTTAAGATATGTGTACTTATCACTTCGAGCACATTTAGTAGTAATTGTCGTATAGTAATGAAATAATTATATGGTTTATTCCAATCTCAATAAATAATTAATGTTACACAATTAAACATTGCACAATCTCCTCTTATTACTAATACTGCTATTATAGATAAATTTGACACTCTACGTGTATTACTTCAAATTATTTTAACTTAAACTATCTCCTGAATTAATGGTTTTCCGATATAAATGTTTCAATACTTTTTTATTAGGAATGTTAAGTTGAATCGATTAATATATCAGAAAAGATATGATTTCGCTCAAAAGAAGCAAACTTGACCTTAAAACGCCTTCTATGCATTAACATTAAAAGATATTAATTGCATCACTTAATGCCTCTCTCGATACCATTTAACTGAAGTGTTTTCGATATAATTTATTGTTTGAAAAATACTTTAGCTACTAGGTTTAGGCGACTTTTTCTATATAGATCTAGGACTCGGGTTTCCTCGGATTTGTCCGGATGTTTAGGACGATTTGGGGTTAGCGAAATTTTTTGCAGTGATCTTTTTTCGATGCTGATATACACATATTCTCCAATGCCGTGTATGTGTGCCTTGTGCTTCGATTATGTACGGTATGTATGTCGGACGCATCTATATTAACACACTGGACAGAAATACATTCGTTTCTTTAAGAGCAACATTAAGTATTGCGTTAGCGTCAGCTTTAGAAGTAGTCTAGACGCAAACACAGTGCAATTTCTATTAACAAGGACTCGTAACGTGCAATATGAAGATACTACTAATATTTATGGTGTAAAAAATGCTTTTAAAAAAATTATCCGGATTTCAAGGGAAATAATCTGGAGATTTACGCTCCTTGTCCTAGATTTGTAGTTCTACGAATGGCAATCCTCAGTACCATCTTCATATAAAATCTTAAAGTTTGCGTCTCTATACCTTCTCTTTTCACAATGTAAAATTAATGACATGTTTAAAAATTTGAATGGAGAATTTTCACAACTGCTTACGTTGTCTAATGAATATTTAATGAATATTTAATTGTAAACGTTCACTCATTGTCAGTGTTCAATCGTCCTTTGCGCAATTTCGTACGATAAATAAATTCAATAATATTATTAAGTCATATTATATTATTATTGTATATTACATTGTATATTATAGAAGAAATTCAGCGCAACTTAGAACATCTAAAGTATCTAAGAATTGTATAAATTGCAAAATTCATGAGCATAAACATACAAGCGCTATCCTTGTTTAAAATTGCAAAAGAACCAACAAAAAAAGGATAATAAGGTAAGATCATTCAATCAAAAATCGAATAATAATAATAATTCTTTAACTGTAATAAGATCAATTTACGTAAGGCAGAACTGAAACTAAAACGGAGCTCTACAGAGTTCATACAAATAACGCCGGTGATGTAGAGCCGGTGAAATTAAATTCATTACGACATAATGCAATCAAATCTATTGAGTCGAAGGATACTAACCAATTTTACATTTGTTTTGAATAAATGATCAAATTCCAGACTTCATCAAATTACAGTACTTCTACCAAAGGAAATGCAAAATAGTTCACAAAAAACTGTGTATTACAAACTCATTTCAGTAGTCCTTCGCATATTGTCCATTTACAGTAAAAAATTGTAGCGGCCTATATAGCGCCTTGAGTACGAGTCTCGAACACCGACTTGTATACTAGCCGCAAGTGGCTGTGCTCCTAGCGTCGAAGTCTAGCGATATTCGACGTTAAACAAAGTGTGGAACACTGCTAGGATGAGTGAGAGACTGTCCAGCCTAGCGAGTATTTACGACAACAAGCGTCTAGGATAAGGAGTCGCTGCCATCAGCCCCACTGATGAGTCTAGGCAGCGACTCTGAGACGAAACCCACACCCAACCTCACCTTACCCAAATCCTACATCCTTCCACCATCCTCGCCATAATTGTAAATAAACAATGTAAATATATAGATGTGTAGATACCATAGTACTTTTAAAACCCTTCAACTTTTCCGCCATTTTTCCTCAACGTTTATTCATGATAAATAATATTAAATAAATATCTCGTGGATATTTTTGTCCTAGTATGAATGTAAAATTTTAGATGATTGAAATCATAACATATGACCAACTATAAATGCAGGTTGCATCCAGAGCATAAAATGGTTTCAATTTCTTATTGGCAATAAAAAAAGTAAAAAACAAATAGATAAGTGAATAGATAAAGTATATTTTTATTTATTCTTTATTTATTCTCTCTACATATTTTTATTTAGGAAATACAATGATAAAGGTAAATAATAATTGAAGAACGAAAACATTGTTCACAAGAAATATAGAATGTAATTAAACGATATATACCACAATACATAAGAAAGGTCTATAGAAAACAACATAGAAAAAAAGCAAATATTTCAGCTATGTCAAAATAGATGTAAATATCGGTTATACATTAGGAAAATTTACACATGTACAACATTTGTTGGCGAGGAATAATTATATATTAGTCTATATATAATACTTGTTATAAATAGGAAGTATCTATTAGTAAATATGATCCTTCACGACTCGATTCGTCGTATTCTTATGTAAAAAGACAAATTTTTATATGTGCGCGACATTTTGTTCCCAAAGACATTTTATGTACAGTTAAGTTGAGTAATAAATTAAGCTTTAATTGTCTAATCAAAAATTATGCAAGAAAGCTTCAGTAAAAAGTTTCATTTTGGAAAAATGAGTTATAAATGAAAAATAAAAAACAATGTAAACAATGTGAAACCTTGTACGCGTTTCAGTTAGCTTTCAGTTTGCTATTGGCATCGGTCTTCTCTTTGACGTTCTTTGCAAATTTATTAGACAAATAAGCCTGTACGAAAAATCTAGCAAAGGGAATGACATAGCTAACGTACATGATCCCAGCAACAGTGATGTTCAACGGTGTAACGTGGCATTCAACTTTGGCAATGTATACGTAATAATAAGCTATCATAGTTAGAAAAGTACCCACAAACATTTGTGATAATTGCATTAAAGTGATCGTCATGGCTAACCATCTTGGCAGACGACATCCCATTGCTCTGAAGGTATAGTAAGTATACATAAAACTGTGAATAATACTGTTTATAAAAGCAAACCACCTAACGTATGCTGCATCTTCCATGTAAGAGAACTACGAGTAAAGAAAAGTCACGATGTGATGGTACCAGTGTAGAAATACCAACGGTTGTTTTCGTAACACAATGAAAAATGTATCGCCGAATTCAACTAACTTCGACAGGGTAAATAAATAGCCCCAGTAACCAAGAATGAGATCTTGATTAATGCTGAAAAAAATATTATTAAATTTTTACTACGATATTATATTTTAATAAATTCAAAGTTCATGGCGCGTACTTGCAATGAAATATTTTTGAAAAAGATGATCAGATCGTGGACTTTTATATATTTTTCTAAGTTTACGAATGTAATGAACGCAGCGTAATAAAAGAAATGCATTTAAATCATTGATTTTCCTTATTCTTCTTGAGAAATCTGCCTATGATGTGAATATCTTTATGAAAATATATGATTCTTTTGTGAAATTCTAGATACAGGGATAGGCAATAGTGACTTAAATATGAAATAGTATTTGGCTTATTTTTTTTTTAAATTATTTTAAATTATCAAGATGTTCTGTTTTAATATAATGAAAAATCAAAGGGAGCAGAAATTATAGTGACAAGCGAAATATGGTTGAAGTCATAAAAAGAACGAATATTATGTCAAATTTAACCATTTGACAATTTATCCATTTTGGATATGTAATTATTGGACATATAATTATGTATAAATATACTAATTGTTAAATTACATTACATACATATATTACATTGCTTTATTATAGCTACAAATTTTGTTTCATACTATTTTTCAATGTGATTGTACATGGAAAAGAAGACCTTGAATTTTAAGATCAAAACTTTTTTTGTTTACGTTGTATCCTACTTACCACGAAACTGAAATTTTTCCAAGAAATCAATATTTCTTTCGAAAAGTGGCAAAAAGTTACTTTAATCATTTTTACCATTTTTCAGGAGAACGGTTAGGTGGCGACCTTAAAAAAGTTTTATCTTCGTAGTAAGTATAATAAAATGCAAACAGAAAAATTTTGACTTTAAAAGTCAAGATCAAGGTCAACTTCACAGCAGGTATTTATATATTTCTCCATCAAATCGAAGATGTAAAATTCATTTTAGCCACAAATCAATTTTTCTTTCCACCTTATGTAACTAGCGTCTCAGTCAATAAGAAGAATAAAGAACTAATTTGTTTATTTTATTCATTTTCAACGTTAATTCAATACTGAAAATTGTTTATAATGTTAGAAATGAAACGATGTTTTAAATTTGGTATACAGTGAGAACGAATCGTAGAACGAATGACTTTACAATAAACAAATATTATACGAATAGTTTTTCTTATTATATTAAAACATTAAAACAAGAAATATACTACAACAAACGCGAAAAAACACAATCAGCCGCTATGCACGCTTTAAAAATTTTTAAAAAATTTGTTTTCAATGCAGAATTAAAATATAATAAATTAAATCTATTACATGTAAAGAAATGAGTTAAATTTCATCTCAAAATTTGCTTCGTAAATTACTCCAAATTTTTGGATAAAATATAAGTAATCCAAAAAGACTGTATATGTTAAAAAATAGAAAAGAAGTTTAATATAATATATTGTAAAAATAAATTATTTTTGAAAAATATGAAAAACAATTGTTAAAAACATACATAACATATATTGTAGTATATATACTCTTGCAATAAAAGTTTTATAAAATTAATTATTATTTAGATACACTAGTGTTTTTACATATTATGTGGTAACACACTTATAAATACATATATGTATACCTAGATATTCTATATAATATATATATATATATTAATGAAAGATATAAAGAGTTAGCGTCTAGAATAAATTAGTTTATCGTAGAATACTTCACTGTAAACTCAATACTCATAAAATAAATTTGTCTTTTACAACTGATTCTATGTGAATAGTAATCGAGAAAATTAGAATTGATAAAATAAGATATGAAACTAAAATTACTTAGGTGTACATATGTTGTAGTAAAGCCCATGATGTCGCATTAGATGAAACATAGCTCCACATTACAAGCCCTCGTCTCAAATCGTATTTTGGTCTATTTGACATATAAAGCCTTCCACCAGAAATTAGGATCGCATAAAGGGCACAGTACAAAAAACAATATGGAAAATGGTCCTTCATCCACATTTGTGCATGCTGAGGAACGAAGTTTTTTTCGAAGTTACAGAAATGCGTGTAGCTAGTTGTAATATTCGGTGCATAAACTAATTCATCCATTTTTGGAATATATCTTCTCTCTCTCCGTTGGCTTGGAAAAGAACACGCTTTCTGTTATATCTGAAAACAGAGAAATTATTTATTGAAATATACATTTTTGAAACTGAATATT
Organism: Tetragonisca angustula; assembly: GCA_036937485.2. Lineage (NCBI taxonomy): Eukaryota > Metazoa > Arthropoda > Insecta > Hymenoptera > Apidae > Tetragonisca > Tetragonisca angustula. The sequence continues at coordinate 302,059 of JAWNGG020000057.1, read as the reverse complement.
ATTAATATTTATACTTGTGTATAATAATAATTATAATATATAAGTGTATAATAATAATTATTATAATAATTATAATCAGAAATCCAAAATAATAGTTATTTTAGACATTTTTTCAGAGGAAGTCATTGAGTAAAGAGTTATATTCTATTATCAACGAATTATTTTTTATCAATCAATAAATCTCAAAGAAGTTTTAAGAAAAAATCATTTTTTAACAGGGATCGAGAAAGTTAAGAAAACTTGTATATTTGAAATACGGACCGTAGGAATTATTCGAAAAATTTTCTAATAAGAACAAATAAATAAATGTTTTTAAGAATAAAAGTTACAGACAGTTACAATTTATATAAAAATAAATATTTATATGTCCGGAGAACAGACAATTTCATTAATACTAAACAAATTTTTTAATATTTATAGCAAATATTGACGCTGAATACTGTTGATGATGAATAGTATTTGAATATAAAAATTTTCAAATAAATGTTCTAAAATAATTTGTTTCTATGAAACCTTTAATATATAAATTCTAAAATATCTATTAAGTGAAAACATTGCTCAAGGTCCCTGAACATTTATTTCTATAAAAATTCAACAAAAATAGATACTTCTCTTTTTATATGGAATATAAATTATATGAAATAGAATTTCTTTCAAAATGGAAAGAACCTCTTAATTTCGATTTCTGAGTTTCAGTAAAAACTTCTGTCGATTTCATCCGATTATTGTCAACTGTTATTAACATTATTAATAATTAGTATTTATTGGTAAAATTATGAAAGTGATATATACGTGCACTCGTATTTTCAATACTATTAAGATATACAGTTTTTGATTCAAATTTACGATTTTTTTTACAAGTATTGTCCACACAAATTAAACTTAATTATAATAAAATACGAAAAATTAAATAAAAATATTCTTCAAGGTGATAATGCAACAAATCTTTTGACGATAGTGATGCTGTTTCAGCATCAAGTTAATATAATATATGCAAACATTAATAAAAGATATTGTAGTACAATATTTGTGTATATTAACATTTTTATATATTATATATATGTACAGTAGATTTAACTAAACACTCAAGTAAACACTGGAAAAATATGAATGAAATGATAAAATGTTTCGGACTAAAATTGTACTGTATTACAATAATAATAATAACGTGATCTGATTTGTGGGGACAAAAATATTCCTACATTATCATATGTGTTGATAAATTCAAAAACTATAATGATAATAAAATATTCTGATCAATTTGAGCATTAATATTTCTATAATCTAACATTACATTGTAATTTTTCTTTTTTTTAACGTTCATTCATTAGATTTTCTTCCCATAAATGTTACTTTGCAACGTACACTTGATTAGTATTAATTAAACTGGCATAGATGCGAATATTCTTTAAGCTATCCCATAGAAAAAATTCTAGAGAATTTAAATTAGCAAGCGTCATTTGCTTCTGTAGACGTAAAAGAATAAATCAAATGTAATTGGTGTAATTACAGTCAACTCACTGCAATTATGAAAACGATAGAAAACGTTGTACAAAATGTTTGGAATGTAAAAAAGTAAAAAAGTATTTGAGCATTTCTTTAAATAAAAATATTTTTTTCAAAATATCTAGCAGACTAATTATTTTATGGCTTTGTTATTTTAGTACTTTTTTAATGTAAAATGATTAAAATATTAGATATATTTAAAACAAAAGATAGGTTTCTATTTTAAAAATGCAACTGCAAAATGCCGTATTTGTTTGCAAAAAAAGAAAATGATCATCAACAGCTAGATTTAATGTCGAACCATTCTATTTTTTTCTCTAACATCTTTTCTTATTTCAACCAGAAAAATGATATGACTTATCACAGTTGCTTGTATATGTTACATAATATAAAATATTTTTTGCCTATCATGAATGGCAAGAATTACTGGTCAAAAAATTTTTTTCCAATGTCATATTTTATCAAGTTTTCAAGGTCATTGATGTTTTTCTCATACTATATATTTTGTTATAAATATATACTACATATTTTCAACTATATACTTTGTTTTATTGTATCGTATAAGAAAGTATGTTCAAATATGTAAAAATCATGACCTTAAAATTTAAGGTTTACGTATAAATTTATTACCATCATGATCATAGATGGTAGCCAACTGACAATTGAGAGCCGAATAATAAATGTAAATAAATACATATACTATTTATTACTGTTAGTGAATCGAATGATAAATACACTAGTTGGAGATTAAATAGAAATTATGAAATACATATATTTAACTCTCACATTCTGTCTCAACTCTCATACTCTGCTACACTTAAGCCTCGCGTCTATCTAACTCTCGACTGAGCATCTTCCCGATTACACTTGTTTTTTCGTCACCATGCTCGCGTTCAACTGTTCTCGCATACATCTCTCTCATTCGTTTTTTCTTCTGCCATGAAATATTTCAAAAACTCAGATCACACCACACCACTCTTATACTCTTACTCTCGCCACACTCATTCTTCCATACAAACATCATGTACTTTCATTCATCTATGATAACCACTACCACAATTACATCATCAATGACAATCTTTTCTAATAGCTTGAAATTCTAATCAATATATCGAGATTTGTCAATAACTCATAATGGAATTGCGAACGTAAGAAAAGATCGATATAGGTACAGGATGTCAAGAAATGTTTTGTCGTGGCTATCATAGGCGAACTCTACATCTCCAGATCGATGAAGACCTATAAAAAAAAGTTTCCGCAAAAATGTCCTTGATCGGTTTTTTGAAGCTCAAATTTTTTTATGTTTGCATCATGTTCTACTCATCGACAAGATAAAATGTCTCCAAGGAACCATGGATCAGAAATGACTCGTTCTCTTGAAAAATGATTACATATATCCAATTATTAAACTCGTCATATATGTAATATGTTTATATTTTGCAGTGGAATATGCTCTGCTGTTGCACTTACTTAATTTCTTAGTCGAGCATTTCTTGCACTAGGCAACAGCTTGCCGTTGTGTTCATCAATATTTGTAAGTATCCTACTTTGTTTCAGACTATTTGTGTGACTTAAATTTATTTATTTATTTCATTTAAAACATGCGTCATTCGTGTCAACTCAGTCATTGGATTTTTATACTTGTTATAAATTTGCTTATTGTATATATATAGACTTAAATTTTATGATGGTTCCGAAGTCTATACGATAGATAGTATGTCATTTATCAAAACATTTACTATTTGTACCGACTGAAATTTATTAAGTTCTACTAATATTAAATTGACTGCGAATGTTTACATATTTATAAGAAATTGTACGAAATGCATATAATACAGAAAGATATAAAGTATCCAAAGTATAGAGCCTTCTATGATACTTTGCATGTAAATAACTTTCTACATCTTTCATTATGTTTGGAAATATGAATTTGCATAAATGTCCGCAGCCGAATTATAATTATATGAGAGTATTGGAAATAATACATATATATACATGTACGCACGCGTTGTGAGTGTGTGTGTAGATATATATGTATAGATATATATGTCCCTGTGTCGGTAGTACAGATGAAGAGGAGGTACTTCTACATGAAAAAATAAGTCAATAATGAACAATAAAATTTTTTCATTTGAGGCTTTCTTTTCGAGTAAATCGATTTTCCGAATACGCGTGCATTTAACGACGATGTACATGAATAAATCTTGATGCAAATGACACATTGTTTACAAACAGCATTAATATCATTCGTAATGTTGTTTAGTTATTAACTTTTAGTTAATAATTTCTGTTTATTTAGAATGAGTTTAGAAATAATTTTCGACTTATTTTTTCAAGTATTGTAGAATCACCTTTTTGCTTATAGTACTGATGCAGGGACATCCGCATACGCTGTCGTTAAGTACATGCATACTCGAAGAATATTTAAAGTCGATTTACTAGAAAACAAAGAAGAAATTTTTATTCTTTATTTTTAACTTATTTTTTCACGTAGAATCTTTTTCACTTCACTTGTGAAGTGACATTTGAAGTGTAGCGGCTAGCAGATGTTAGCGGAGAAAAGACGCTTTCTCAGACAAGAAGTTAGGAGAATTTACGACTCACGTGGCGCCTGTGCTATTGAATTGCGAAGGCCAAGTTTAGTTTTTACAGTGCGTAAGACCAGACGTTCGCACTTATAGTTTTTAGAAATTCGGCCACAATAGCATCTCTGCGAAGCGTCGTAAACTCTAGGATTCCTAAGGGCCACCCAGATCCTAGATCGTCATCTGGAAAACACTTGAAGAAAGTGAGGCTCAGAGAAGACCCTGCTACATCGCCACAATTCTGGAAAATCGGCCTCGGCGAAATTGCAACCCCACTCTCAGGAAAAGTGCGTCACGAACGCAAGGAGTAGGCGGTGCAATTTCGTGATAACCTAATTGGCTAAAGCAGAATCGAGTCGGCCAATTAGGGATGTCCGAAACGGGGACCGAGTTTTCCTCGCAGCGAGAAAAGCGAGGAGTCCGAGTCGAGTAGAGTCGAGCCAGTTCAGGAGAGTAGAGTTCAGTCAGTAGAGTTCAGTCAGTAGAGTTCAGTTGAGTCGGGTCGAGAGCGAGTGTAAAAGTAAAAAAGAAAATTCGGGCAAGTGACGCACGGATAGGCTCGCGATGTGGACATCAGCGAAGGGCTACATGTTCACCGCGTCTTCCGCGTCCTTCGCGCCTCAGTGTATGTCGCTAATAAATAAAATAATACATACGCTAGTGTCAATCAGTATTAACCGCTTTCCTCACAAACATCCCCAAAGGAGTAATATTTACCGACGCAGAGGCACCTTGTACATATATATATATCGTATATATTAGATTTACTTACAATAGATCATACATGTATATGTATATGTCGTTATGCAAAATATTTATTACTCTTACAATATTCTGCTTCGTAATACATTTTTCATTTTATGATTTTTATAAATGTTCGTGTTAAATTAGGTTCGCTCACAACAATATGTCCAATAAATGAAGAAAGAAACATTTGTGGTCAATTCTGTGAACCAGCTTGTGGTCCTCCAGCTACACCTTCAATAATTTGCTACGAAATAGTGAGTATTTGAAATTACTTTGAGTTCTTTTCATTTACTTAGCACTAAGATACGTGTCCAATTGAGAGTATATTTCGAAAATTATTTCTCTCAAGAGTTATTACTCTCAAACATTTATTCTAGAGGGTATATATCTTAAAAATTTAGACGAAGAAGCAGAATTGGTAGGAACTATCTGAAATTCAAGTGTATTAAATCACAATAAAATTATTTCTGCTAATAATAAAAGTATCACCGATTTACATACATTTTTTTAAAATATTTATGGAATTACAACAATTTTCTTTTCTTTTCAATTGAATTCGATTTATTACCAATACACTTGATTTATATCGTGTAAATTGTATTTTATATATATTTATCTTAACTGTCCAAGTATCGGTGTTTGATAGTACATATCGTAACATACCACTTTATTTTATTGGTATTGAAGGAAAAGATTATAGAAAACAATAATACAGTCGAGATAATACTAAAGTACAAGAATATATATTAAAAAACACTGAAAGACATATTTCATGTTATTATATGCATTTCGTACATGAAAATATTTTCTTGTCTCATTGTATATCACAGAAGCTTAAGATATTATGAATATATTGTGAAATATAAAATATAGATATAATTCACATTGGAGTGTGGAATTTTTGCTTTTATACATACAAAAGTGACAAATTTTAACACACGGAACACAATTTTGTTAAGAAAAATAAATAAGAGAAACTATAAGAATAATAGCAGAAAAGTGCCTCCGATTCACTCTGAATTAGCTTACATATTTCATAATAACATAAATGTTTCCGGATCTGCAATAAGAACTTGACCGGTGGTTGTCGGTGTATCAGTGGAACTTTCAGAAATCAAAACAATGTTTGTGTACTGCCAGAGGATTGTTAATTTATGATTAATAGATTTAATCATACACGGAATGATTTTTTAATCATAAATAAATTTTTATCAATAAAGAGTTCTCCGAGCATATTTAAATAGATTTATATTTATGTCCCTACCAGATCACATCGAAGCGAATTTTTCGTATAATCTAAACAATTTTTTTTATTAACTTGATGGAACATCAAAATTGAACGAAACAATTATACAGTTAGATTAAAATTATATATTCTTTCATAAATTCCGACACACTTAAAAATCTTGATAACACTTCTTTCGACCATATGTATTTCCTCAGATTTCCGATAATTTGAGGATCTGACACACTTCTAGCATTCGAATACCTGCAATTGTGTAATGTGAAAAAAATGTTGAGTTATTCGAAAATTTCATTAATCCAATACTTTTCTTAATTTCGAAATTTACGATTCATATAAAACTATAAACGTATGAATCTAACATTTCTTCAAACACTTCAAAGGAATACACGAAAGTTCATGGACATTTTTCGTATAAAGTAAAAGAAGTGGAAGAAGTATTCTCTACAGAACTCTGCAGAATGACATCGGAAGGAGAGGTTTTTTATATGTTGTTGTAGATCTTGGTGTGTTTCAGATATTGTAGCAGGTTTGATGATGTTCCACTGTCCATTAGGATGTCTTTTAGGGTGGGCTTGACTCTGAGTTGTTTTCTTAGCAGTAGGTATAATTCGCATTGTAGTATAAGGTGGTCTAGGATCGTCTTGCACCGTTCGCAGAGTGGTTGATCTTCTTTGGTGAGTATGTATTTGTGTGTTATTTTCGTATGTCCGATTATTATTCTTGATATTACGACTTGGTCACGTCTTTTTAGAGTGGATGGTATTACGTTCTTGTAGAAGTCATTTATGATGGTTAGCAGTCGTGGTTTCACTAAAATTTTCTATTCGTTGTTCCAATAGTGTTTGATTTTTTGCTTTAGGTGGACAAGTAGCGAATCGAGTGGTAGGTTTGTGTTGTGGTGGGGGATTATCGAATGTGCTGCTTTCTTATCAGCTTTGTCCGCTCTCTCATTCATTTCAATTCCTCTGTGGGATGGGACCAATATTACTGTAATTGAATTGTTATTTTTTATTGATTCGATGTAGGCGTTTTGGCATTTGTGGATTGTATTGTTTGTCCATTGGTTTAAATCTAAGGCGATAGCATTTGTGGAATCACAGGAGATGGCGAATTTTCTATTGTGATATTTAGATGTGGTTTCGAGAGCATATTTTAGTGCGTTAAGTTCGGCGGTCAGGATGGACGTGTCTTGGTGAAGCTTGTCTTTTGTGGTTGAATGTTCAAAGACAATTGAATAGCCGGTGCCGTTTTGAGTTTTTGAGCCGTCTGTATAGACATGTGTATGATCTTGGTATCTCTGAGATAGCTCCCAGAATAGGAATTTAAATGTGTTAGGATTGGATTGTTTTTTGTCATATTTGCGTAAATTGGTGTCGGTTGTGATTATAGGGACAGTCCACGGTGGAAAACTAGGTATATTTCTTGGGATTGCCATGATGATTTTGGTGTTGAGGTCGTGTTCATATTGGGAAATCCTATTGTAGAATGGTTTTCTTCATCGGGTGTGTGGTGGTAGCTGCGTTCTGTCGAAAGGTGTTTAAGAATACAAGGTTCTGAGGGTGCTAGAGATTTTAGCAGCGAACTTGATACTTGGATGCATTCTCCTGATTTTTAAAGGAACCTCCATTGCTTCGCTCAGGATGTTACTAATTGGGCTGGTTCGGAATGCTCCCACTGCTATTCTAATTGCATGGTGGTGTAAAGGGTCGAATTTTTTTGAGGGTTTGGTGGCTTGCAAAGTTGTACACGATAGATCCATAGTCTATCTTAGTTCTTACTATTGTTCTGTATGTTAGTAACATGGTGTTCATATTTGCACCGCAGTTGTTTGCTGCAATTGTTTTTAGGATGTTGAGACAATGGTAGCATTCCGATCTAAGTTTGTTTATGTGCGGTTCCAAGTCGGGAATCGAAAGTTAGGCCTAGTAGCTTAATTGTAGATGTCTCTTTTGGTTCTTGTTTGTTGAAGCTTAGAGGAATGTTGGTGAGGTGTCTGCGTTTACTGAATGTTATTACTACCGATTTAGAGCTCAAGAACTTGAGTCTAGTATTTAGTGATCACTTTTAGAGGTGGTTTAAACCGTTCTGTAGTAAGGTTTGGGCGATGAGTGGGTTTCTTCCTCTGCATATTATAGTGAAGTCATCAGCGAATAAGAATCTTTTGACAGGGTTAGAAAGGTTTGTCATCACATCATTTATGGCTAAGAGAAATAGGCTAACGCTTAGGACTGATCCTTGTAGTACGCCGTTTTCTATGATTCTTGGTGAGGATAGATGATTTGCAATTCTAACTTGGATGGTCCTTGTGTGGAGGAAGTTTTTGATGAAGTTGAAAATGCTGTTTTTGATTCCGTGCATCTGTAGGATTTTTAGAATTCGGTGTCTCCATACCATATTGTATGCCTTTTCTATGTCAAAACATAGAGCGACTAGTTGTTGTTGGTTGGCGAAGGCTTCCTTTATCTCGGTGTCTAGGTTGATTAAGTGATCGTAGGTAGAATGGAATTGCCGAAAGCCGCTTTGAAATTTGGTGATCAAGTGATGCTTCTCGAGGTACCACCGTAGGCGATGATTTACTATTTTTTCCATTAACTTAGACATTGTGTGTTCGTCAATGAAATTGCTCGGTAACTATTGGGATCCGTGGAATTTTTATCTGGGGGGGGGGGGGTTAGGATAGGAACTAACATTGCTTTGTTCCATATTTCTGGAAAGACATTGTGATTCCATATGCAGTTAAATATTGAGAATAGGTAGTTTATAGCGTTTTGGGGATGTTTGTGGTGTGAGGATAGTGGTTAATATTGATTAACTGGTGTATGGTATATACATAACTTTTATTGAGCGACATACACCGAGGCGCGAAGAACGCGGAAGACGCAGTGAACATGTAGCCATTCGCTGATGCCCACGTCGCGAGCCTATCCGTGCGTCACTTGCCCGAATTTTCTTGAACCTTTTTTACTTTTACTCGAACACTGACTCTCGACTCGGCTCGACTCTACTCGACTCGGACTCCTCGCTTTTCTCGCTGCGAGGAAAACTCGGTCCCCGTTTCGGACATCCCTAATTGGCCGACTCGATTTTGAGCTTTAGCCAATTTGGTTGTCACGAAATTGCGCCGCCAACTCCTTGAGTTCGTGACGCGCTTTTCCTGAGAGAGGGGCTGCAATTTCGCCGGGGCCGATTTCCCGAATTGTGGCGATGTAGCAGGGTCTCCTCTGGGCCTCACTTTCTTCAAGTGTTTTCCAGATGACGATCTGGGTGGCCCTTAGGAATCTTAGAGTTTACGACGCTTCGCAGAGATGCTATTGTGGCCGAATTTCTAAAAACTATAAGTGCGGACGTCTGGTCTTACGCACTGTAAAAACTAAACTTGGCCTTCGCAATTCAATAGCACAGGCGCCACGTGAGTCGTAAATTCTCCTAACTTCTTGTCTGAGAAAACGTCTTCTCTCCGACATCTGCTAGCAGCTACAGCGTTTTGTGGCAGTTTGATAAGGAGAAGGTTTGGAATGCCGTCAGGTTCAGGGCGGGTATTATCACATCTACTTAATTCTTGGGCGAAGATAGGTTTGTTAGGAGGCGCTATTGACTGTGGGTTATTATCGGTATTTGGCAATAATAGTGATTTGGCCTCGGTTTCTAGTTTATACTTCTGAAGTTCTTTTGAATGGTTGTTGTTACTAGAGGTTTGGTGGAATGTGGATGCTAGTATTTCTAAAGTCTTCGCTGGATCTGTGGTAGAGGCATTGTGTTCTACTTTTAGGGAAATCGTGTTGTATGTTTTGTTTCCTTTGATTGACCTGATTTTTTTCCATACTTTTGTGGTTGGAGTGGATGGGTTAAGGGATGAGACATACCTTAACCATGACTGTTTTTTGCTGTTTTTAATGATTTTCCGGGATAATGCTCTGTACTTTTTGAAGTCAATGAGGTTTTCTTGAGAACTACGTTTTTTGAATCGATTGTAGGCGTGCTTATAGTTTTTGACCGCTTCAGAACACTGTTCATTCCACCATGGAGTGAATTTGGATTTTGAGTTGCTTGAGGTAGTTTTGGTTTTGGGAATGGCTAAGTCAACGGCTTCTGTAATGATGCGTATGAAATTGGCGAGAACAGTGTTTATTGAGGCCGGTTGGATTGGGTTTGGTTCAGTATAATGGGAGATGAAAAATGTTACAACCTCGCGATAAATTGTCCAATCGGCTTTTTCAAATTTCCACTTAGAATGTTTGTAAGTGTTATGGCAGTAGCTGGTATGGTATGTGATCTTGATCGGGAAGTGGTCACTATCGAGTAGATTGCTTTCCACATTCCAAGAGATGTTTTGAGCAATTCTTGGGTTGCAGAGAGTTAGGTCAATTGCACTAAGGCGGGCGGATGCGGTCGTGAAGTGGGTTGATTTGTTGATGTTTGGATTTGTTTCGTTTATTAGTTTCGCTATGGTAGCTCCTCTTGTGTCTGTTTTGTGGGATCCCCATAAAATATTATGGCTATTGAAGTCTCCCATGATAATGAATTGTTTTGGTAATTGGCTGAAAATTCGGATAAGTTCAACTTCGTCAAGATGTTGGCTGTTAGGCAGGTAGATATTGCATATATGTAGGTTTGTAGGTAACATAGCTCTTGTAGCCACAACTTCAAGGTTGAATGTGATCTCAATCTGTTGGCTGTGATGGCTACTCCGCCACTAGCGTGGACAGTGTAGCGATTTTTGGTGAAAGCTTTGTAGTTTTTAAGTTTGCCCGAGCTTAATCCTTTAAAGTTTGTTTCTTGTAAACAAATGATTTCCGGTTGCTCCTTATCTATTAGTAATTGTAAATATTCCAATCGGTTATAGAATTCGTTTAGGTTCCACTGAATAATTTTAATTGGCATATTTTGAGTTTTAATTGATGATTGGAGAGATTTTATGCAGAATCGTTTTTGGTGTCCGAGAACCAATTCGGGGAATGATCGGTAGTTAATGAGTCGTTTTTCACAGCTATGATGGTTTGTCGGTCTTGTGTTAGTTTTTTAGCTAGTCGTCGTATTCTGTATTTTAGGCTTCTGTCTTTGAGTAAAGAGTGGATTGTTTCGATCATGTGGAGCAGAGCCTTAGTATCTTGAGTGTAGTTTTTGGTAATGTCGATCGGGTTGTCTGTATTGCACGTGTTTTCTAAGGGACTCTTGAATTGGTAGTAAAAGGATAAAGTTACTTTTTGTGTCATCGAGGGTTGGCTTTATCGGTTATAGCATTTCATCGGGTTTTTCGATGAACCTGGTTAATGATTGGCTACGCTTAGGACGTTTTGTGATAGTGATAGGGGTTGATTCCTTGATATTGCCGGTGGGGGTGGTCTTCGGGTTGGTCGGGGGTAGGGGGTAGGAAAAGGTATTCGTTTCCGTCTTCTGAGTAGGAATCTGTAGGCACAGATAGTGGTCTTCTATAATTGGGAAGTCGGTTAAAATCTGTTTCAAGTAGGGTTTTCCGATAGTTGCTGGTGGTTTCGATTTCAGTTATGTTTGAAATATTGGGAGGGGTATTTATGTTGTTTGCTGTATTTGTGTATTCGTGTGTTCTGTCTTGAATCTGTTTGTTTTCAGGTTCTGTTGTTTTTGCCTGGTTTGTTGCTGTGGGTTGGGGTGGATTACTGCAATCTTTGGCGACGTGGCCTTCTTGTTTGCATAGAAAGCAGTTGGGTTCGCGTGGGTAGACGCGAAGATTCTGTATTGTGTATCATCGTGGTTTATTAGAAAGGATTGGGGAATTTTTGAGAAGTCGTCTGGATTGATGAAGACCTGTCTTCTAAAACTCATTATATGAGTAAAGCCTATTTCCTGTGTACCTGCTCGATGGAACGTTAGTTTGGATGTCATTCGAATGTTGATGTTTGTGAGGTATTTTTTTAGGTATTCGTGTGGTATAGACGGTGAGACATTCGACAGTATTAATATCTGGGATGGATTGATTAGCGGTCTGACTGTAGTATGTACGTTATTGATGGTTATTGTTCTGTGGTTAGTTATGGAGTCTTGTGCTGTAGTCTTTCTGTCAAGATAGATGCAGATACGACCATTGGAGATTCGGGAGGAGAAACGGATATCTTCGGGGCCAGTGACTTTTGCGACCGCAAGTATGTAGTCTTTCATTGTTGTGTTGTCAATAGCGTCGATTAGGATTGCTTGCTCTTTAATTGGAAAAGAATTAATCATTGTAACAGTAGCATAGGATTTTGATTGTGTAGTTGGAACATTTGATGGATTTATGATGGGTCGATTGTTGGTACCTGTGTGTAGGTCTCTATGTATTGAGGCCTCTTTGTTGGTGCACACTCTCTGGCTCATGGTGTATCGGAGATGGGGAATCTACCCGTACTATGACGCACACTAACACAGCACTTTATTATTGTACTCTGTATGATCGGCACTCGCGAGCAAGGAAAACACGTCTGTTCGGTTTGAACGCTCCAGAGCAAATATTTCTTTCATTATTAATGTGTAATTTGATATCAGTTCAAGTTACAAATTTGATCTTCCCGTATTTGCTTTCTATAAATATAAATATTTAATAAATATTTAAACAAACTTGTATTTAATTTTATTGCTTTATATCTATCTAAATGTGTATTGAATGAAACAATGTATGTATATATTGTATGTATATAATGTATGTATGTATATATTTCGACGTGTAATGTGATAGGAAAACGAATGTCCGATATTCGGAAAAAGAATATCCGTTAGTTTTAACTACCTACTACTAAAATAAATTTAAAACAATTATTTCTTTCACTATCTCTTATTTTATATTATAAATAGAGATTATACAGTACCAATTTCGTGTAGTTATATATCCATGTCGCGATTCTATAAATAAGAGAATGTTTCAACTTTGAAACTCTTGAAACATGATTTCAATACATACGACACTTTTTGAAATAATTTTTCAATTATAGATCATACGAAATCATGTCGATGTAATTTCGAACATTTAATTGCAATTTGGGTTTGAAATTTAAATATTTTTTTAATAACGTATGAAATAGTATAGCACAGACCAACGAAACCTGAAATGAAAGCTGTTGTGGTACATCAAAATGAAAAAAGTAATTAATTCGTAAATTTTCGAAAAGTTCCTGTGAAATGCTTTTAAAGTCAAGCTACAAATTTAAACTGCAGTGTTCAAAACATTGAGAAACGTTGATATAGGATATTAATAGTATAATACACATTACAGTTTAATAGTAGGAAAATGCAACATATTTCAAATAGCTTGCATTTATGAAAAATTACTGCAACAGTGGAAACAAAAACAACTGTTGGGTCATGTTACTTCAAATGTCGGATTTATGTTCCTCAAACGATCAAAATTCGTTGAATTTTCGATTGCTATTTTTTGATTGGGGATTATTTGATACCTTTAGAATGCTTATTATATTTTGCATATAGAGGTGATTTTTAATGAATTGATATTAATCTACATCGATATAGATCGATTATCATTCTTCTTCATGATAATTCAAAACCTCGTCCTTCACAAACTATAGAAACTTCCAGGCAGAAAGTTAGATTACAAAATTCTCACTCTATTTCTTAGATCTGTCTCCAACAGGTTTTCATCTTTTCAGAAATTTGAAGTTATTCTTGCGTCAGAAAATGTTCAAAAAGACTCTCTATAATTCAGAATTTATCGCCTCTAAAAAAAAAAAAAAAAAAAAAAATTGAAAATGTTTCGAAAAGCATAGCTTTTCACTAGAATCCAATTGTGTAACGAGTGGTTTAAACAGCGAGTGGACAATTGAATATTCATTACGCATAAGCGATTTGAGAATACGCTCCATTCAAATTTTTAAACGTGTCATTTTCATTGTGGCAGGAGCAAACTTTATATAGGATGGCCACCGAAAAACTGAAGGTTTTGAAAAGGTCATAACTGGTTTATTTTCAATCTTTTTTATTTTCTTTTTTCGTAGGTTATAAAAAAGAATACTGAAAAATCATCCATTAGTTATATTTTCAAATAAAATAATAAAAAATTAAAAAAACATGTGTTTGTAAAAGTTATTTTTGCTTTATGTCATTCAGTCTTTCAGTAATCTATGCTTAATTATGCACTAATTTTATATGTTCTCTCTGAAGATGGTGTATGTATAATTAGGACTGCCACTTGTAAAATCAGAAATTGAAAATATGAAGAATAAAAGTTTGAACTTTTCCAATTGAAATTCGGACAGTTTTAAATATTTTTGTGTTTTAAATATTAGTATCTCAATATATTACACGTTACCACGCGTGTTTGTTCAGACTGCACTGCGCTAGAGTTTAGATTACTCTCAATGCTTCTGATGCGAATGCAACACGTAAAAATCGCGTTTTAAAAACACAAATGCATTGCTCAGTCTCGTCCCGACAGCCGACGTGATCGCACATACCAACGGGGATTCGTACCGAAGACGAGTACCGCCACTACAGAGTGAGAAATGCCAAATAGACTACGGTAAGCTGCGTTGGTAACCCCAACACAGCAGTACAACTTATATATACGTGCACAGTGTGTTCTTGTCGTATGTGAGCGTGTGTGCATACCACCGTGACGTCGAACAAAATCCAACACAGTGAAGAAACTGGGAATCCCACCGAACCTACAAGCTCATATGCAAACGTAACAAAACAAAAATACTCCCCGACCCAGGACCAAGCCATAATCCTACAGTCAACTGATGGCCTTTGATCTCAATCAAAGAATATGCTCGAGCAGTCATCGGAAACATAACAGGACCCAAAGCAATCAAATTCCTGTCAAGATTATCAAACGGAAGAATATGCATGTACCTAGACAGTAAACATACAGTTGCAAACCTAAGACACAAACACAAATCGATAGTCATAAATAATGTAAACATGGAAATCAGACCGATGGTCCTACCAGCCCAAAGGGTTATACTATCAAACGTCTCACCGATAATTCCAAACAGCCAAATCGAAAACATATTCAAAAGGAGCAATATTAAATTATTATCTAACATCACGCCCCTAAAAGCAGGCATCACCGATCCAGACTTGTCCTACATATTAAGTTTTAGAAGACAAATATACATAGACTCAGAAGACGCAAAACGCATCCCGAACTCCTTTACAATTGCAATTGAAAACAACACATACAGAATATTCATCACTATAGAGAAACAGACATATTTTACCTACCAACAAGAAGGACACATTGCAAACCAATGCCAAAATACCGAAAATCCAAACAAAATCAACTCCCAAACCCACGCACACAAAATCCCAACCTCATCTACACAGCCTCCAACCACCGACAATATATCCGTAACAGAAATACAAACCGATGCAAACACTAACAATGAAACCGAATCTCCAACAAAAGGTACCCCCGAATTACCTGAAACTAGGAAAGAAGAAACAAACCACCCGAAAACAAATAAGACAGGAATCAAAAGAGCACTGTCTACTGCGTCGGAAGGAAGCAATAAAAACCCGGTAAAACCAAGTAACCCTGAAGTAGACCTTAAAGGCCCAAATCCACAAACACTAAAAAAATACAACAAGAGTCACGAACCAACTTTCAAGAAACCCAAATGCCCTGAGTCGCCGGCCTTCACGCTAGATAGAATCAACGACATGCTAGAAACTGCGACTAAATACATTAACAACAAAAAAAAAAAAAAAACAACAGCCAAATACTGGGCTACCTCCAATTGAATAGCTTTATAGAAAAAGCAATTGGAGCACCTAACCCGAAAATCTCCAAACAATACACTACAAATACGCCAGCCTTAACCGAACTGCTAATAAAAATTCACCCCCTATTAAAAGAGCTATCAATAAAAATCAGAATACGAAAACTATACAAAAAGATGACACAAGACCTGTCGGACCCAACTACTACCAATTCGTCATCGGAAGCAGACAGTGAACTATGGAGCTAAATCAAACCAAGAAATCCCCAACCACTACTTAGTACGGATCACTTCTTGTTATATTGCTACCGTCATTTCGATAAACTAACTGAATAACCAGCCATCAGTCACACCATGAAAAAAATAATCCAATGGAATATAAATGGATATTCTAGAAACTACGAGCAATTACAAATCATCCTCAGACAACACAACCCAACGATACTATGCTTTCAAGAAACTAATTTCAGAAAAGAACACCAGCCAACTCTTAAAGGGTACGCCACCTTTACAAAAAATAGAAAAAACACAAACCACGCTAGTGGAGGAACAACCATAGCGATCGCAGGAACAGTAATAGCCACAGAAATTCCGTTAACCACGAACCTAGAAGCAATTGCAGTGACCGTATCCTTCCCAAACATATGTAATATATACCTCCCAAATAGCCTACCTCTATACCTACAAGAACTAAAAGACCTTATCAACCAGACACCATCACGAATGCTGATAGGCGATGTTTAACTGCCACAATTATCTTTGGGGCTCTACAAAAACCGACGCGCGCGGACATTGTAAGACATTGTAAGAATCATGTATGCATAATGTATTGTATCCATATTTTCTGAATATTTCTTGCATATTGTTTGCATAATTTTTGCATACAGTTTTACTATATGTATATTTTTATTACTATATTATACAAAATTTCGCAATCTAGATATGAAGCTAATGACGACAAGAAAAGTATTCAATTAATGGAACTTTCGAATAATTAATAACTGAATAACCATTTCTCTCGTATTAAATTGCATGTATCCAAATGAAGATCAAGAAAATAGTGAGTTTATTTTGATATTTAATACCACATTGTTTTCTCTCACTATTGAATTTCCTAATTTTTGGCATTAATGAATGTTTCTTATCACTGCTTTCAAATGTCTTAAATATTTCAATGCAAGAAATCACATTTTCATTACAATCATTGTTTCAATTTAAACCTATAACGTGTTCAACAACCATAGATCGCTAATTACATTTTTTTTTTTTTTTTAGTAAAATCATTTTATTACATTGCAGTAATTTATTCTTGCAATTATAAAAAATACATAAAGAATACAATTGTAGATATAAAATAATTCAATACGAGAAGAGGCATCCATTGCTAAATATTCTGTTTGGATATTCGGATAAAAAGAATCTACTACAAGTTGCTACTTACTAGGCAAATATTTCATGGATCTCTGAGAACAAGTAACTCGGTGCTTCTTTTTTTTATATATTTAACTAAGGACATGAGTGTATAGAAGTTGCTGTTATATAAATCTCCCACTTCTGATATTATGTAATATCGAATACTATTGAACTATGCATTAATACAAATGAATATTAAACTAAATCTCTTCACATATTCATAAACTTCGTATATTTAAAATTTAAAAAAGAAGATGTATATTTTATGCATATCGGGTAAATCACTTAAGATTTACAATAGAAACTAAAATATTATTTAAACAATATGTTCAAAAAATTTTTAAACAAATTAAATGATTTTGAGAGGGATATTAATTGATATAATTATTATTTTCTAATGTAGATTTATAGAAAGCGTTTAAAGATTAAATTTGTTTCTTTAAATGATATCTAAATATTACTGCACTGATGTTAACTAATAGGAAATATTCTTTTAGAATTAGATTATAGAAATGTTAAGTTAATGTTTACTTATCACTTTGAGCATATTTAGTAGTAATTGTTAATGTTTATTTATCACTTTGAGCATATTTAGTAGTAATTGTCATATAATAGTGAAATAAATATTTGGTTTAGTCTAATTATAATAAATATTGGAATACATTCCCTCAATGATTAGAGAAAGATTAGAAAAAACTCACTGTTTTCTGTCTAATGGTAAGGAAGACAAAATAATTACTGAATGCTCTTTGGACTGTATTGTGGTACAAACATAAGAAATATTGAGAGATGTTTAAAAGTTCTAAAAGGGAACTCTACACGACGTGAATTTATTTAAAATAATGAAAAAAAAAGAATAGATTGTATAATTATTAAAATTCATACAATTTTCATTTATAATGACAAGTAGTATAATGACATAGTATTAGCACGTAATTTCCACATTTTCTGGGTATTTCTTGCATATTTCTTGCATATTGTTTGCATATTTTTTGCATATATTTCCACTGTATATATATTTTATTATTACTATAAAAATACGCAGATACAAGTACCGCTCGTTTGACAATTGAAGGAAACTCTTTAGATCAAACAGATCCTTTGTGCGTAATTTTCTTTTCTTTTTCGTAAGAAATTATTCATTATATTTCGTCATCTGTTAATAGTACTCGCGATTTCGCGTTGTGACATTCCACAAGGTCCAAAATTCATTGTTGCTTCATTTTGGGCAATTGTCGATCTCGTGGCATTATTTATAATTTACATAATAAAAGAATGATGATAGATTTGTTTTTCCTAAATATTCTAATTTAACTAACTTTAACAAAAGACTGTTTTAATTTCAATTATGACAGACAGCAACTTTGAACTTATTTTTAAACTTACTACAATTTTCACAAATGGAAAAACGCTCTACCGATAAATTGTTCGACATATTCAGTAATCGGATGACAAGAAGTAATTTATTCAAATTATGATATGTCCTAGAAATTATATAAAATAATTGTCTTTAAATCATCATAAAGTAAATCATTCTTATATTCATGAAAATTTCTAGAAATTGCTTTGAACCTACAATTATTCACAGCTCTGTATTTCTTTCGTGATACTCATTCTTTCCAGGTATGCCTTGGAAAAAATTGAAAATAAAGAGCCTAATCATACTGCATCGTGAATAAATTATTAATGAAGGAGGAAAATTGCAATGATTATGAAACTAACGACGCATAAGATTATTTGCATCATTAATTGCTGAAAAAATTTCATAATGTATATTGCGTCACTCACACTATTGACCTTCATGTTTACAACGTTTCCGTGTGTTTTATATTACTAACAAAGAATGTGAGAATGCAAAATAATTTGCATTCAGTAATTGATTTCCTACTGATTGGAGAAAATCAGAGATCGAGGTAGAGGGATTTAGATAGAAGAGTTATCTCTTTTTTAAAAGATTCTATTTCAACATATATATTTGATAAAATATCTATTTGCCATAACATAAATAAAAATAACAGACTATTACGGAGTTTAATATATATAATATCATATTGTTAAAAATTCAAACTAAAATATACTGTAATGAAACTATTAGAGCCACAGTGGCATAGTTGTAGTATTCAATAATGAATTATTTTGATTTTGTCGAATAAATTACCTGTTTCTATCATAGAAAAATTTTTGTTTCTATATTGCGTAGATCAGTGATGTACAATTGTGTAAATCAGTTATGAATATAACGAGCCAGATGCAATATCATGTGTCAAATACGGATAGTAAAAATCCTTCTCTTCCTTAATAGTTATCTCCATCGTATAAATAATTGCTAAGCAAAAAGAAGGGACAAAAAGAAAAATATTGATATATATTTGTTAGGATACTTGTCTTCTATGATATTTTAATTGAGTTAATTTTGTTATTACATAACTATTAATTTTATTTCTGAAATATTGCTTTATAATTGAAAATAATTGTAAAAAATTTTATAAATAACAAAAATTTGATGTTAAGTGATTTTATTAGAATCTCTTAAAACTACATGTAACAAGCAAGAATCCTTGAAATATTACTTCTATATCTCAAAATGATGTTTTTCTCCTGAAATAAACGCTAATCAATTAAAAGTTAATTAACTTTTAAATTGATGATACCGACATCTTCGACACGTCTTCTGTTTCTTTCCTTCTAAATGTGTACTCATTTTTATTCATTTATAGAAAAATGAAAGATGCAAAATTGCACAGAATACATATGATACGATGAAAATATATAAAATACTCAATATTCTTATTTTTTAAATTTTTTAAATTCAATTCTCAAAAATATGAATTTTTGTGGAAATTCGCACTCGAGTTGGAATGCAATAACCAGAAGTCTTTGTAAATATCATGCAAATGATCAAGTAGTGAATTATCTCTTTCAAACCTGATGTTACATCAATTATAAATGATAAATGAATGAAAATCAAATGTAAATGTAAATAATACTAGAATTAAATAGTTCGCATCAAACAAGTAATTTTACGTTAATAATTTTCTTAATAATTCTAAAAAAAGTGAGGCATACACGAGAAGCGAGATAATTTTCGTTTCTTATTTATTTTGCTAAGGGAAATTCTGGTCTCAATTTCAATATTTTTGAAAAAGAAAATCGTGACTAATTTTTTTATTAGAAGATAAGGTGTCTGAATGGTTCTACTTACACTTTAACACGTTTTCACACCAATTTATTTACCAGATTCCTTCGAGATACCAATGCACTTTGATTTTGAGTTTCACGTTTCTTGTTCGTAACTAAGCCAATAATAAGAAGAAAATAAGAATATAAGCATGAAATATATATGTATACTTCGGAATAGTGGGGAAAGGAGTTGTATCTCACTCCAGGCAGTATTTTAATCACTAGATGCTAATATGAAGAAATACATACAAAATTACTAATAATTCGCTTATTTGAAGCAGGTTTGTCCTACCCCCCCCCCACCCTTACTACCATCCGTCACGGCAAATAACAGATTCCCCTCTTCTTTATTTTCCAGGCACTATAAAAGCCCCACTCTTATAACCAATCACTACACTAAATATGAAATGCGATTGTAAGAGCTGCATACATAACCAAATTGAAGTGAAACGATGACACACGTATGATATGATGAAGCTCGTGCTTCGTCCAGAGGGTAATGAAACGACGAAGTATCGAGAGGGCACTTCTATAGCTTTCGAAAAGTATCACGAACCAAGTTTCAAAGGGCACAAACAGGCCTGATTTAAAGAAAGGAAATATATGTATGTACATCATTTTTTAAAGTGAACAGTATTATATTAGCCATACATGTATGCACTTCATCTTTATAGCGAGTAATATTTAAAATCTTAAGCTGATTTGAATATGAGCCAAACAATAAGAATTACTTTCCCTCCAATTATGCACCACTAGTTACTTATTCATTTATTTGGTAAGAAAAGGAAAAGAATGTTTCGAGAGAATACATTTATCAGAATAAAATGAAATTTTCAAAGAATGGGACGAGGAAATTAAATTTTTATTCATTCTATATTTTATTTCATTTTATTTTTTATTTTATTAAAAGTACTCAGTATTTTAATTTTTGAGATAATTAATTTATAAATTAATTAATAAATAATAAACTATACAGACATTACGAATGCAAACCACACTGCGCCACCAATAATTAGGGGAAATTCATTTCCAACGAAGCTGCATCCGCGCTCTTGAAAAAGAGCGTCACGAGCGCGAAGAGTAAACGGCGCAATTTTGGAACAACCTGATAAGGAGCCAATTAGAATTGTCTAGGAGAAAAACTTAGGTTTAATGAAAGCCTCGGGAAAAGAAAATTCACAGTTTTTAGTTGAGTCGGAGAAAAAAATTCGGTTAGAATAGGTCAACTCGAGAAGAAGAGTGCGAGAAAAATTTCTTCTGTTTCTATATACCCCTAAAGATCCTGCAATTTATCGAAGTGGAAGTTGTTATATCAGCTTAACGGTATCGTTTGAATGCTACATCCAGTGGAGGAGCCTAGTTGCACAATGATTTCACTTGATGAACGGATGCGTTACATGATCCTGTGGATGCTTCCTCTGTAATCTTCTTTTGTCCATGTATAAGGTGTTAGCTAAGAGGTTTGGATGATTTGTTGTCTATCTTTGTTATCTTTTGTTATCTATCGAAAAGTCGTTGAATTTTCTCCCACACAGAGTGAATTTGTACGTCTTTGCGTAAGTCTTCTTGATGTACCGCGTTAGCTATTGTTTTATTATAAGTATTATAGATTGCATAGGCAACCAGGAATTTGTTTCCTAGAGTTTGTAAAAAGTTTTCCTATTGTTCAGAAGTGAAGTTATAGTTAGGTGGAGGTTTCTGACATTTGTATTGGTCCATTTCAAGGTTTCTAATAAAACCGTTGTAGCTTAGACATAAACATGTACATAAAATGTTTTAATGTTATTCCTTATTATTATGGCTGATCCGCCGTGAGATTTTCCTGATGAATGTTTAGCCATAGATGGTATAATGTGGAATTTTTGTTTGTTAAATGGGTTTCTGGTATCATCATGACGTCTATGTTGTGCTCATAAACGAAGACTGTAAGTTCTTGTAGTCTTTTTAAGTTGTAACAGTAGTTGCACGTAACTATTTTGATTGTACTTCTCATTATGCTCTATTTTTCTCATGTAATTGAAACATGGTATTCATTTGTTGGCTTTGTTGTTGTAGCACTGTAGTTTGTGCTGCAATCACGTTAGTTAATAGTTCTGCACTTTTGATCGGCGTCCTAACGAAGACTGTAGAGTTCGAGAAATAGAATCCGAGAAAAAGATTCTTCGAGGAAAGATTTCGAATCCCATTGATAAAACCCAGATCGAAACTCGGAGAATTGAGTACGAGTCATTTCACACCCAGAACATCATCACGCTACAAATATAATAATGCCATTACCTCGCCAGCTGAAATGCGGAAGATAATCATGAAAACATTTTCCCCGTAAAAATGTATCGGGAGTTATAGTATTCAAAATAATGCTCTGAAAAACATCAGTCGAAAAACTTCAGCGCAAATATCATCAACAATGCAATTATCAAAATTGATTATTTCCGATACTGCTGGAGAAACCTCCATTTATTTATATTTAGCCTTATTAAAACCTCGCACGAATCCTACAAAAACGGGCCGATCAGTTTCAAATCTAGCTTTAGCAGAATGACAGAATGGTACCAAACAGAATTAAAAGGCACGGGAGCAATATAAGCAGATAATCGATTAAACAGTTTGATTTCAGGGAACGAAACAGCACTGTAGAGCAGATAGCAAGAATTGTCAACAATTTTGGAAGAAATTGTAACAAAAACAAGGTCATTGTTTTTATTACTACTTTTAGATATTAAAAAAGCTTTGACAGGGTACAGTTCGATGGACTGATTTATAAAATGATCTCAAATAGCTATTGTAGTATAATTGTAAGACAGGTCGAATTCGAACATTCAAGCCGTACAGTGATTATTAGAGTTGCGTTATAAATTCGATAGCGAGACATCGTTAGAAAACCGATATTCGACACTATATCCTTAACTGTATAAAATCAATGTCTTATACTCCCCTATATACTTCACAACTGGAAGTCTCACCGCGCAACCGCAGAAAAATCTACTTCATATGTAACAGCGACAAAGCGAAAACACAACGAGGATAAATTCAAAATTTTCACCTCCAAAAGACAGTCAACGTCCCTATCGGACTCACCTCCAGTCAACAAAATAAACAAAACTGAAGGTATGGATTCTATCAACCCGAATATCCAATTAAAGAGCAGGTACAACATATTAACTGAATGTCTCATCATAGATCAAGACTGCTAAACAAAACACAGAACTCACATAAGCAACAGAATCACGCATGAGAATCCTGCAGCAAACACTAACGTACATATTATGAAATCCCAAGATACAAAACCTCCCTCGATATACGTACACGGAAGCATAAGCCATATCAAACTTCTGGATGCCCTAAAAGGAAGTATAAAAACACATTTCAAGTTAAATTTGTTTCTAACAAACTAAAAATTATATTTACCAATTTAAACGATTTTTACGATTTCAAAACCTAAACCACATGCAAAAATGAGAATATAGAATACCATGCTTACACGATTAGCGCTAAAAAACCAACAACGTTAGATTTAGAAGGACATATACAGCTTTCGGAAGCATATGTAGTAACATAAAAAGTCAGGGCTCCAATTCTTTGCACCGAAATACCAACACACGCTAAATATCCAATATGTCGGGTCACTATCAGGCCAATAAACCATACCAGGCAAATAAATCATATTAGATACATAGAAAACGTCAAGATCTATTGGAAAAAATACGAATCGCACAGGACCACCATTCAGTGTTTCCGATGTCAAGCTCATAGTCATACCTCCACTAATTGTAACAAAAAAGGAGTCTGTGTTAAGTGCGCCGGGCCTCGTGATTCCAAAATTTGCAAACAAATTCTTGAAACTCTACCAACAAGCGCAAATTGTAAAGGAAATTACACAGTTTTGTCCTGCCCTTCTAGCTTCCTTAAACAAGGAAAACCTATATTCAAATAAAATCCAATCACCACAACAATTTTCACCTATCCTTTCTCAAACACATCATTTTCCCATTCTTTCCTCTAGCACAACTTCCACCACTCAGCCAACAAGGCCCCTTATACGCAAGAGTTTTAACACTTCAAAAATCCACCGCAAAACTTCTCATCAATAGAGCAACGAAATAATCATGACATCACGGACGAACTCGCAGACCAACTAAAAACAACAGATCTAGATCTGTTTCTAAAAATAGTTACTTTAATTCAAAAACACTACACCAAATGCATTAATAATCTTGACAGAGTGAAAGCCACAATATTGATAGTAAAATTACTCGAAAATGGCTACCCATAAAAACTTCCTTAAATTCACCTTATGGAACGCAACTAGCGTAAAAAACAAAACTATAGAATTTCATAAATTTCTCATCGATCACAGTACAGACAATGCAATTATTACCAAAATCCCTAGATTTGTAGCCCGTATGTCCACATAGGTTTAATTATAATTTTGTAGATTAATAGCTTATTTTTTACGCTTAGCTTAGAATTTCTTGATGTTAGCCAGTACATGGATTTTATAATTGTTTTTATTTGTTTGATCTTTTCTTCGATGTGCTTTTTCCAGTTCAGTTTGTTGTCTAGGTATAAGCCGAGATATTTGACGAAGTGCTTGTAGTTCTTGATTGTTGAATTTGATTTTTGATATTGGCCATTTGTTGAGTGTGAATGTGATATGTACACATTTGGATGTGTTAATCTTGATTTTGTTGTTCTTTGCCCACTTTTCCATTTCATTTAAGTGATTTTGTGAGGTTTTGGTGCTGCGGGTAGGTCCGCGGTGAACGGAGCATGGATCCTAGCACACTGCCTTGAGGCACTCCAGCGTGTATCTTTCTGTGTGATGATTTTTTCTGGCGTATTTATTTGTTATGTATGATTCTTGTATTGGATATAAGTCTTTTGATACTATTTCTTGAAGTTTTTGAAGCAGACTATCGAATGCTTTTTTACGTCTAGGAATGCTGCTGTACAATATTTTTTTTCTTCCGTGGCACGGATTATGCTGTTTATCATCCTGTGTATCTGTTCTATCGTGTTGTGGTTTTGTCTGAATCCGAATTGGTGATCAGGGATCAAGTTTTGTTGGTGATTTCCTCTGTTAGTTTTTTATGGGTGGTTTTTCCTATAACTTTCGAAATCATAGGAAGAAGAGATATAGGGCTATAGGATGATGGGAATTTGGGGTTTTTGCCTTTTTGTAGAGGTATGATTTCTGCACACTTCCAAGGGGAAGTTGCCTACCCTGTATATCGCATTTATTAGGATTGTTAGGAATCTTATCGCTTTGGCCGGGACTTTTTTGAGCATTTTTGCTATTATTAGGTCATATCCTGGAATTTTATTAATTTTTAGTTGTTTAATTATTGTGAAGATTTCCTCTTTCCTTATTGCTTTGTATTTTAGTGTTTCATTGTTGCTATTGTTTGGAGGTATATGGGGTTTGTTAGTAAATGTTTCGCTCAGGTACTCTACCATGATTTCGGCTTGGTTTTCTATCGTGGTCCAGTTTCCGCCTAGTTTTTGTATTGGGGAATTTGGAAGACTTTTGAGTTTCTTTATACTTTTCCATAAGGAATAGTTTGTATTGCTGCTATTGTCTAGATTCATGATGAAGTTTGTGAATTCGTTGTTATTTGTTTTGCGAATTTCTCGTTTAATTTTGTTTGTAAGTTTGTTTATCATGGTCTTGAATTGGGGCCATCTTGTGTTTTGCCATTGTTTCCTTACTCTTTTCCTGGTTTTAATTAGTTCTAGTATGTGTGTCGGGATTTCCGTACGCTTGGATTTCCGCCTCGTACTTTGTGGAATGGAATGCTGCCGCTTCGAGTGTGCTTGTTAGTGTTTCAGCTGTCTTCTCTATGTCTAGTGCATTTTTTAGAGGTATATTGCAGTTCAGATTTTTATTATCTGCATAAGCTATCCAGTCCGTAGTGACATTTGTCAATTTTGTTTTTTCGTCTTTTGTCACTTTTTGGTCGATTGTATAGATAGTGAGTGTGTGGTCTAAACGTAATTTTAGCAGCACCTCAGTTTTGATGTTCCAATTTTTGCGCAGTATTCGCGACTGCTATGTCTAAGATATCCGGTGTTTTATTTGGGTCTGATGGCCAGTAGATTGGTCTCCCTGGTGCGTAGATTTTTAGGTTGTTAATTTTTATGCACTGGTAGAAGTTCTTTCCCTTTATTTGTTCTGGAGCCCTAATAGTTGTGCTTTGCATTCAGGTCCCCTAAAGCTATAAATTTTGTTTTAAACTTCTTAAAGAATTTGTTGAATTCTTCTGTTGATATTGGGTGTTTTGGTGGGCAGTATATTGCTGAGATATTGACATCTCGGTTTTATAGTGTAATGCTGACTGTTGTTGCTTGCATTTTGGTATGAACTTTGTGCATGTTTGATATCATTTTTTATGTAAATTCCCGATCCACCGCATGCTTTGCCTCTGGGGTGTGGTGTGCCGTAATAGGTGTATGGTATGGTATTTTTAATTGTATTTTATTCGTTTCATGTGTTTCTGAGATTGCTACAATGTCCATCTCAAGCTGTTTTAGGAATAGTTTTAGTTCGGGTATCCAATTCTGTAACTCGTTACTGTTCCATTACATTAATTTAATTTTTTGCTTGGTTTTGTTCCTGTAACATAATTAGTTTCGATAGTAAGTTTAGCATTGAAGTCATTTGTTGTGTTAGGTTTTCTACTAGTGTTTCAAGTTTTTCCAGTCTTTGCATCTGAATTGGTTGTTTACTCTCGTGTTCGTTAGTGTCGTGTTAGTTCAGTTTTAGTACTTCTGCATAGTTCCTATATTTTTGATTGATATTTGCGTTAGCATTTATGTTCATGTTTGCAGTGTTGGTTTGTGACGGTGCTAAGTTTTGTATTCCTTTGTCTCTTATTGAGGGAAATAATTATTTTTGCAGCTCTTTTCTTACCATGCTGCCTTTATAATTTGCTGGTTGGTTGTTTCCACAGTTAGCACGGACTACTTTGTTCATTCTTTTGCCCATTGGACAGTTTTCGACAGAATGGATACCTGCACATCTTGCTTGTTTATTGCAATAGTTCTCAGTATGTCCATATTTCTAGCGCACTGCGGTACTTCTCTGTTAGTTCTTGGCGGTTGACTTTGGTATTGCATACGATTGATGTGTTGTATATGTCTTTATTATTATTGGCTTGTTCTATTTCTATTAGGAACATCGGAAGTGGGATTGTCGTACCTCTTTTTGTAAGATTAATGATATTGCTTACCTTCTGTCCTTTCTCTTGTACGTCTGTTTTAGTGTATTCTATATTTAGTTTTGGGTATAATCCTTTTATCGCAAATTTAAACTTTCTTTCTGTTTGGAATGTATAATATTCTACTCTTTTAGCGTTCGTATCATGGCTCTATAAGCGGAGGAGGTTTGTACTTGTAGTTTGACTTCTTTGTCTTTCAAGTGCTTCATAGTGTATTCTGTAGGGCCTACTATTTCGTTTAGTTTTTCTGTTAGTGGATTGATATTAAGAGCTTCAATGTATATGGGAGGTGGTTTGGGTTGTGAGATAGTGATCGTTTCTTTTTTTTCAGTTAGAGTGCTTGGAATTTATTCGTCATTGCTATTTCCAAGCCAATTATCCTTCGGATGTATTTTAGTTAGTTTTAGAGTTGGGGCTATAGTTGCGTTTTTGGCATTCAAAGTTTTTTTTTTCTTTTTTTTCTAGTTTGCTTTTGTATTTTCCATTGGTCTTTAGCTTTGCTGTTTGCGTCTGTTTCCATGTATGAGGTGTCCGTCTCGTTGTCGTTATAGTCGATAATTTCTTCACTTTCTGACATGTTTAATGTTTCTTTTGTTAGCTTACGTAGTATTTTAGGTGTTTTTAATGTAAACTCTGGATCTTGTGTTTGAGTTTTAGGCCCGGCCTTCGCCGGGCCGCTGGCTGTTTTCAGGCTGGTGGTGGTATTGATCGTTTTTCTTCTTCTTTATTTTCCTTAATTCACTTGGATTCACTGTTTTATTGCCACTCTGATACACTGATACCCTTAAACTTAATTCCACTATTTTCCATTCGTGTGATGAGGATTTGGTTTATCTGACACTAGTTTGGAGTGAACTGCTGTGCCTGTGTGTACTTGTGTGGCTCATTATGGGTACAACACAGGTAGTATTTGGACGTTCTGCTTCTTCGGCGTCCGGTCGAAGACTGGCGCTAACTAAACCTAAATTTCTGAAGTCAAAGACATCTGAAGGTCATAGTATAGTAGGTTCGTTTTTTCAGAAGTAACAATTCTTTGAAGTCAAAAATACACGGCGCCGTTTAAAAAAATCAACGTAATCTTGATTTTTTATCAAAAAGAAAGTTTTTGAAATATTTTATATTATACCTTGTAGCCAACTACAAACTGATTAATTTTTGTTTAAAACATTTTTTGTCACACAATCAGAACTGCCTGAAAAATCATAGCGACAGTTACCTGCCACACTTTGTATATGTTAATATTAACATTTTATCAGTTTAAAACTATCCTCATTCGTATTTTTCTACATTCTGATTGCCGATGAATTTATAGATTAATCACTCCTGTTCAAAATATCTTCACAATACATTCAAAAATCACTAAAATCGATGAGGGAGTAATTAATCTACACTTTCACCCACTTGTCTTCACCATGATGCATAATGACAAAAGAAAAGCGAGTTAAAGGGACAGAGGCAAGTTTCGATTTTCCTGACGAAAGCATAGTTGCAGAACCTAAACGACTAACATGGTTGCCACATTTCTGTTGCTGTTTTGTCAGTCGACTCGATGAACTGATTAAACTAGCGAAACGGACGAGTTAGAGAATTTTTCATATGTTTCCGAATCCACCCAAGCTCAATCAAAACTATCCGATTCAACCCGAAGATATCGAATATCCGCATTCAGATCATTTGGGCAAATTTAAATAAAATTAAATAAAATCATTTAAATGACATCAAAAATAACTTAATCCATATTTTTAATTTACAAGAAAATGCTTATTTCATATTTGAATTAAGTAAAACAAAAACAGTCATTTCCGAGCAGTCTAGCGGATCGGACGTTTTGTCGCTCGCGAGTGCCAATTCAATTGTTCTGATTGCTAGGTAACTTTTGTTGTATGTGAGTGTGATGATATATCGCGTTATTCTACCTTGACAATAGAATGATACATAGTGTGTGTGACACCGACGAGAACCTCGACCACAGAAGCCCAATCATGGAAACAAATACTACACCGATTCGAAACCAACCGAAATCTTCAAACATACAGCCTGAAAAATCTTACGCATCAACCACAACCAATAGTTCATTCCCCAATAAAGAACAGGCAATTATAATTGATGCCATAGACGGCACAACCGTGAAGGATTATGTAATAACCGTAGCAAAAATCGCTGGACTCAACGCCATCCGCTTTGCATCACGTATATCCAACGACAGAACTTGTATCTATTTTGACAGTAAAACTACAACAAAACAATTTACTAACAACTACAAAACACTTAACATCAACAATACGAATACACAGCCAGACCCTTGTTAAATCCATCACAACGAATAATTTTATCTAACGTTTCTCCAACTACACCCCGTGAGTTCATTGAAAAAGTCCTAGATAAAAACATAGAAGCAACATCCAAACTCAACTTTTTCCGAGCTGCACTACGGGAGCCCTTTTTTGTGCACATAATGAGCTTTAGATCCAGACGATGCTCAAAAAATTCCTGAATCGTTCCTAATAACACATAACGACTTACAGTACCGAATATTCCTTTCCACCGACAAAATCAGTTGTTTTTTAAACAAACAAGAGGGACATATTGCAATACAATGTACCTTACACACCCAGCCAACAATGTTCAACTTAATAAATAATAGAGAACCAACAGCAGCGATGTATCAAGAGAAATGGAACAAACATTATCCTCGAGTAGCACACAAGAAACCACAAGCATTCTACACAAAAACCAAATCAAAACAAAAAACCAAGAAAAAA
Source organism: Tetragonisca angustula (assembly GCA_036937485.2). NCBI lineage: Eukaryota > Metazoa > Arthropoda > Insecta > Hymenoptera > Apidae > Tetragonisca > Tetragonisca angustula. Next base: position 271,717 of record JAWNGG020000057.1, on the reverse strand, counting down.
AAACAAAAATTTCAACACCACCACTACCGACCTACCTACAATTAGGACCAATAACACACTCAGCGACCCCACAGAACATAGAAATATTTAGATCTCCCGCCACTTACAAAACACCACTATCAACCTCAACTGAAAGCCAGTCAGATGATGAACAAAATTCAAAAAAGACGACAAACAACAATGACCCAAATCCGAAAAGAAATCTCACAACCACCAACATAAAAAAGGAATTCAAAAGTAGCCAATCGCTAATCAGAATCATAGAGCAAATGGATGATCTACTTGTAGCGGCCTATAGCACCTCGAGTACGAGTCGAACACCGACTCGTACAAGCCGCAAGTGGCTGTGCGCCTAGCGTAGAAGTCTAACGATATTCGACGTTAAGCAAACAGAGTGCGGAACACCGCCAGGATGGGTGACCGTCCAGCCTAGCGAGTAGAGTTATAACAACAAACGTCTGGGGTAAAGAGTCGCTGCCATCAGCCCCACTGATGAGTCTAGGCAGCGACTCTGAGACGAAACGCATAATCTTTCCTTATCCTTTCCCAAATCCTATATCCTTCCAGCACGCTCCATTAAAAATAAAATAAAAATAAATATATAAATAAATAGATACCAAGTACTTCCTAAAACCCTTCAAGTGGTGACCCCGACGTGATTAGTGAGTAGTGCGTTTGATTTAAAAGACACAAAATGGCAAACAGAAATGCAACGCGCTCCGCCACCGCCGCGGAACCGACAAACGCGGGGCCTGCTAGAGATCTGCATATTCGGGCACCGTTATTCTGGCCGGAAAAACCTGATGGTTTAAACAACTAGATATTGACTTCGAAGCTAACGACGTGACGTCTGACCAATCAAAATTCAGTTTCGCGCTCGCGCATATTGACGCCACGAACCCGGGCGAAATCGCCGATTTAATTAGCAATCCGCCCGACAAAGACCGTTACGACACACTGAGGGCAGACATGGTCCGACGTCTCAGCGCGACGCGCAGCAATCAAATGCAACAGTTATTCGAGCGTGAAGAAATGGGTGACAGAACGCCGTCGCAGTTTCTTTGTCATATGCGGACGTTGGTAGGCGAGTCCGTCACCGACGAGTTTCTTAAAACCATGTGGTTGAGCCGTCTATCACAGGCAATTCGGACAGTCACAAGCGCGCTGGATGTCCCGTTAGATCAGTTAGCCGCCGCGGCAGACAAGATAAACAATACAATGCCGAAAGCCGCAGCCCTCTGCGCGAACACCGATCGGGCCCAGGAGAACGTGCTGCAGATCGCTACCACCTCCAGGGATCCGGAAAAAGACGAGATGCGTTGGGAGTGGCGAGAATTCTGCAGCCAGATGACGAAGATTATGAAGGCGTTCGCCCGAACCTCGGTACGGCAGACAGCGAGAGCCAGATCGAAGAGTCGGCAACGAAGAAGGTCGAAGTCGTCAGCAGTGAGCCAGCCACTGTTGATACCACTAAACCTTTGGCGACAGATCGACTAAATGCAAGCCGCCATGCAGTTTCCAGTCGGGGAGTCCCGACACTAAACGCGGCAAATAGTGACGGGCCAAGGACGAGCCGCCTTTTCGTCACCGATCGTGTGACGAAGATAGAATTTTTAGCCGATACCGGGTCGGATCTGTGCGTGCAACCGCGCACGTGTATTAAAGGCCGAACCGAGAGATCGACATACGAAATGTACGCGGCAAATGGGACGACCATAGGCACCTATGGAATCAAAACTCTACGACTCGACCTTGGACTTCGACGAGGGTTCACGTAGAAATTCATCATCGCCGACGTGGCGAAACCCATCGTTGGAGCGGATCTCCTGAACCACTCCACCTGGACTACTCGTCGACCTCCGACGCCGCCAGCTATTGGATACGACGACATCGCTGATTTCGACCGGAAGGATTGCCGCCGGAGAGCCAGATTCAGTGAGGACTATTGTGAGCGACTCACCTTACCACCAGCTCCTCGCTAAGTATCCGAACCTCACGAAACCGACAACGATCACGTACAAAGTAAAGCACGATGTCGTCCATCATATAAATACTGCGCCCGGTCCGCCGATTCATTGTAGACCGCGTTAAGCGCCGACATATATAAGATTACAAATACGGAATTTAGCGAGTTAATGAGGGACACATCCGCTCTTCCAAGAGCCAGTGGGCCTCCGCCCTACACATGGTTCCAAAAAAGGATCACGGATGGCGATCCTGTGGTGATTATCGCGCGTTAAATGCACGTACAATACCCGATCGATATCCAATACCGCATATCGAGGGCTTTTCGCGAATGCTCTCCGGGAAGAAAATATTTTCAACCATCGACCTGGTGCGCGCTTACCACTAGATACCGGTCTATCCTGAGGACGTACCGAAAACCGCGATCACAACACCCTTCGGTTTGTACGAATACACCGTAATGCCGTTCGGATTAAGCAATGCCGCGCAAACTTTCCAGAGATTCATCGATACCGTCTTAAGGGGGCTTAATTTTTGTTACGCGTACCTAGACGATATTCTAGTCGCCTCCCAAGACGAGAAAGAACATCGCGAACACCTGGAACAGCTATTTGCTATACGGCTTGATCAATACGGCATGGTAGTCAATCCGACTAAGTGCGTATTTGCAAAAAGCGAAATAATATTTCTGGGGTACACGGTAGACGAAAATGGAACGAAACCGCTCGCCGAAAAGATTAAAGCGATTCTAGATTTTCCAAAGCCGGATACCGTAAGGCAACTTCGTAGATTCCTGGGTATGATGAACTTCTACAGAAGATTCATACCCAAGGCCGCGAACATGCAAGCTCCGCTGAAACTCTTAAAGGGTCGGAAGTTAGAACATAACGCTCCGATCCAATGGTTCGCCGAAGCGGACACAGCATTTCAAGCGCTGAAGGACGTGCTATTAAACGCCGCGTTGTTAGCTCATCCATCGAATCGTGCGAATCTCGCGATTATGGTGGATGCATCCGATTTCGCGATAGGAGCAACTCTCCAACAACAGGAGGAAGGTGCGTGGTGACCACTAGCCTTCTTCTCGAAGTCTTTGTCGTCGGCACAGCGCAAGTACAACGCCTACGACAGAGTTGCTTGCCGTTTATTCCGCAATCAAACAGTTTCGGCACGCGGCGGAAGGACGGTCGTTTGCCGTGTATACGGATCATAAGCAGTTAGTATACGCGTTCAAACAGAAACCAGAAAAGAGTACCCCGCAACAGTTCCGATATCTGGATTTTATCAGCCAATTTACTACCGATATCCGACATGTCAGCGGAAAAGACAACGAAGTGGCAGACGCCCTATCTCGCGTAGGAGCAGTGACCGCGGCACTAGATTATGATCGTCTAGCCGAATTACAAAGTTCGGACGAGGAATTAAAGCAACTCCTCACCGCGTCTGGCACTTCGCTCCAATTTAAAAAGATCAAACCCATAGGCAGCGCCGTGTACTGCGATGTATCAATTGATGCATGCAAGTCGTATATAACACCTGCATATCGCAGACAGGCATTCCAATCAGTACATGGTATAGCGCACCCGGGAATAAAAACGACAGTCAGACTGGTTAAGCAACGTTTCGTCTGGCCGTCGATCGACTGCGATTATAGAAAATGGGCACGAAGCTGCGTACAATGTCAACGAGCAAAGATAAGCAGGCACGTCATAAGCCCTACCGCAAACTTTTCACCGCCATCTGCTAGGTTCGAGCATGTGCATATCGACTTAGTGGGCCCGCTACCAAGTTCGGAAAGGAAAAGATACTGCCTCACTTGCGTAGACAGGTACACGCGCTGGCCCGAAGCTTTCCCAATCGCAAATATCAAACTGTCGCGAAAACTTTTATCAAAGGTTGGATATCTCGATTCGGCACGCCTACCCGCGTCACCACCGACCAAGGCAGACAGTTCGAGTCGAAACTATTCAACGAGATCAGAGCAATGCTCGGGACACAACATTTGTGAACAACGGCAAACCACCCGGCCGCGAACGGCATGGTGGAACGGTTTCACCAGCAATTAAAAACTGCGATAAAGTGTCACGCCAACGATCGTTGGACAGAAATCCTCCCAACGGTCCTCCTTGGCATAAGACCAGCGCATCGCAAAGATCTGCACGCATCCTTTGCAGAATTAGTCTACGGTCAGACGATACGCCTACCTGCCGACTTCTTCGCGGAGAACAAAGCGAACGACGGGAACAACATAGAACTGGCCGACATGGTTAGGCAGTTAAGGGAGACTTTCAACAAAATCCGACCTACGGAAGGGTCACGACACGGAACACGAAAAACGTTCCTGTTTAAAGATTTAAACACGGCATCGCACGTATTCATACGCGTAGACCAAGTAAAAATCCCGCTGCGAAACCCGTACGAAGGCCCATTCCCGGTTTTTTCCCGGAACGAAAAAACGTATGTAGTCAGGGTAAGAGGAAAAGACACACACGTGTCTATCGAACGCCTCAAACCTGCCTATATACTCGACGAGAACAATAAAGACGGGTATAACGACACTCACGAAGAAGTACGTCCGCGCATAACGCGCGAACCCGCGATTCGAGACACGCAAGTGTATACGCGATCAGGACGTTGTGTCAGGTTCCCAGACCGCCTTCAGGTACGCTGGTGAACCAAATAAAGTTTTTGTAAATAATTGTAAATAGTAGCATTAAGGATAGAATAGTAATGTTTACACTGGCAAGAGGGTGATGTAGATGTCAGAGAAAAGACGTTTTCTCAGACAAGAAGTTAGGGGAATTTACGACTCACGTGGCGCCTGTGCTATTGAATTGCGAAGGCCAAGTTTAGTTTTTACAGTGCGTAAGACCAGACGTCCGCACTTATAGTTTTTAGAAATTCGGCCACAATAGCATCTCTGTGAAGCGTCGTAAACTCTAGGATTCCTAAAGGCCACCCAGATCGTCATCTGGAAAATACTTGAAGAAAGTGAGGCCCAGAGGAAACCCTGCTACACCGCCATAATTCTTGGAAATCGGCCCCGGTGAAATTGCAGCCCCACTCTCAGGAAAAGCGCGTCACGAACGTAGGGAGTAGGCAGAGCAATTTCGTGACAACCTAATTGGCTAAAGCTCTAAAACGAGTCGGCCAATTAGGGATGTCCGAAACGGGGACCGAGTTTTCCTCGCAAAGAGAAAAGCGAGGAGTTCCAGTTAGTTTCGAGTGTGGTAAAGTACGTATAAGTAAAGTAAAAAAAAGTTCAAGTTAAAATTCGGGAAGTGACGTACGGATAGGCTCGCGACGTGGGCATCAGCGAGTAGTTACATGTTCACCGCGTCTTCCGCGTCCTTCGCACATTCATATATGTCGGACCTAATAAACGTTATACATATACCATATACCAGTGTCTTAAATCATCGAACCATTATCCTCACAACCACAAATACTCAAGCTAATGAAACAAATCCTAGAAGATCCCACTAACTTTGTGCACAACTTAATACAATTCAAAAGTTTTCTGAAAAACGCCATTGGCAACGAAGATCCTATCGACATCACCAAAAGTTACTTTTTCGACACAAATGCCATAATCCATATACTTATGTCACCTAATACATCTCTTCCTACAAGAACCGAGTATAAAAAATCGACTGCATCGCCTTATAAAAAAACCAGAAACTGACACTTCAATAAATATATCCTTACAACCTAATCCTCTATAAATTCAACACTAATAACATTACCCTTAAACTACGTACGTAAATAACGTATAAAGCCTTAAACTACGTACGTAAATAACGTATAAAGACTATAAAGACGTGTAAGGATTAATCAATGCACATACAAAAATCATCACTCCAAATAATTCAATGGAACCTTAATGGCTTCTACAGTCGATTTGAAGACCTACAACTTTTAATTGACAATTTCCAACCTCAAATAATCTGTCTACATGAAACGAACTTCAAACAGCAGATTAAAAACTACAAAACCTTCAACAAAAACCGCAATTGCACACACGCAAGCGGAGGTGTAGCCACCCTTAATTGGTTCAGTGCGATAAATCTAACTCTCTGCAGCCCATCTCTAACCCAAAAAATCACATGGAACACAGTCGATGATTTATATGATAGTGATCACTTCCCAATAAAGCTAACATACAGTCTGAACCGACGCAGCGAATCCTACAAGCCGCCAAAATGGAAATTTCAAGAAGCCAACTGGGAACTGTACCGAGAGTAGCTAACAAACTCATATCCCAAATTTGTACTAAATCCTATCAACTCTAATACTATAAACACAGCTGTAGAACGACTAACAGAAGCTATAATAGAAGCAGCCAACATAGATATACCGAGAACAAAAAGAACTAACAACCCTAAATGCAAATCCATCTTATGGTGGAAGGAACAATGCGCATAAACTATAATAGACAGTAAACACGCCTTCAACAGGTATAAAAAACATAAAACTACAGTAAACCTCGTCAACTTTAAAAAAACTCAAAGCAATAGCCCGCAAAACCCTAAAATACAGGAAAAGACAGGCATGGATAAACTATGTCTCATCTCTGAACTCAGCTACACCACTCTCATCAATTTGGAAAAGATAAAAACAATAAAAGGGTCCACTACACAAACCGCGATATCTGCCTTAGTCAAAAAAGATAATTTACTCACCACAGATCCGAATGAAATCTTCGAAACCAGTAACATTCCAAACAAATTCTAGTGATGACAATTATACCAAAGAATTCCAGACCTGTAAAAGGGAAACGGAAACTAATCAGACGATATCCCTAACAGCAGACCACTTTAAATATGCCTCTTCAACTCAATGAACTCCAACAAACTTCTTAAACAAGTGCTCGAATACTAGGACCTGACGGAATACCGAACATACTCCTAGTTAACCTGCTACAAAATGTATTCAATTATATATTATCAATATTTAACGGTATATGGACCTAAAATATTTTTCCAACCAGGTGGCAAAAAACAATAGTTGTTCCTGTTCTGAAATGAGGAAAAATCCCAACGAACACTATGTGCAAATTAATGGAGAAAATTATAAATTACAGACTCAGATGCTTCCTTGAAAGCAAACAACTGATTTCCAAGTTCCAAAGTAGCTTCCGACATTCCCATTCCACATTCGACCATTTAATAAACCTGGAAAGTAACATATGTAAAGCCTTTGGCAATAAAAAACACGTGATAGCAGTATATCTAAATATTGAGTAGGCCTACGACATGGTCTGGAGAAAGAGAATCCTAAAAATCCTTCAAAATTATGGCCTCAAAGGAAATATCCTCAACTTTTATCAGCAGCTTACTATCCACCAGAGTCATTGAAGTCAGAACGACACTCTTTCTCCTCCAAAAACCCTAGAAAATGGCTGACTCCGTCTTAAGTGTATCTCTATTCCTAATGCAATAAACGACGTATTAAACTGCATAACAAACCCAGTCATGGAACTACTATTCGCCGACGATTTAACCCTTGTATACAAAGGTAAAAATCCACATACCACTCAAACCTTACTGCAAGAAACTCTGAATAAACTACAAAAGTAGACACAGATATCAGGCTTCAAATTTTCCAGTACCAAATCAGAAACAATAATTTTTAGCAGAAAACAACCACCCACAAATATAAACCCAACACTCAACAACGAACCATTAAAAGAAACTACTTCCATTAACCTACTAGGAATCACCTTTGACTCGCGACTAACTTGGAAACCTCATATCGAAAAACTCAAAATTGACAGCAACCAATGACTTAATATCCTAAAAACAATAGCTGCAAATAACTGGGGAGCAGATATAAACGTATTACTATGAACATATAAAGCAATAGTACGATCTAAGTTAGACTACGGATCGATCGGCTGCAATTCCGCCGATTCCAATATATTAAAAAAAACTAGAAATCATACACAATAATGCACTCAGAATAACAGTCAGTGCCTTCCGTACCAGCTCGATTAACGTTATTCTAAGCGAAGTATCAGAACCACCGTTACAGATTCGAAGAAAGTATCTAAGCATTAAATTTGCAGCCAAAGTTGCTTCTACTCCACTAAACCCCGTATATCAAAACACGTTTAAACAGAACAACCTCAACCTCGCACATACAAAAAAAAGAACATCCCCTCCATTCTACTGCAGGATTAAAAACTATCTAAACGACTTGCAGATGGAAATTCGCCTTACAGTGAAATGATCTATTCACAACATACCCCCTTGAACCATTCCAGCAATTGAAACCAATACCTCATTACTCAACTACAGCCAAAGAAAACGCCGTCCATGTTAAAATCACTGGTTCAAGAGTTAGAAGAAACTTTCCCAAACCACATACATATATATACAGATGGATTTCAAACCCCAAACGTATCCGGATATGCAGTCACCGGTAATAGACTGAACAACTCAACTAAACTCCACCTAAAAATTCCCATCTTCCAGTTTGAACTCAACGCGATTGAACACGCTATCAAGCTTACGTCCATAGATCAAAACAAGAACATCACAATTTTCTCCGACTCTATAAACGCCATTTCATCAATCCAGAATCCGTGGACAAATGATCAAGTTATCCAAGAATGCCAAGAACTTTACATCAAATCGACAAATAGAAACAACACAGTCACTGTAACCTGGGTCCCCGCCCATATTGGCCATTTTGGAAACGAAAGAGTCGACAAATTGTCCAAAGAAGCTGCCAACTCACCTCACTCCAACCACTACAGCAATAGCCTACCAGAAAAAACCACACTGCACCTGCTCAAAAAGAAAACAGATGACAACTGGAATAAGAACTGGAAATCTACATTTAAACCACGTCAAAAAATAGTTAAGAACGACTTCTTCAAGAAGAGCATCGCCCGCACTCTAGGCACGACCAAGTCATAACCTCAGGAATCATAATAGGACACACAAAACTCACCTTCTAACATCTTCTCCACAATGAAAAATATCCAACCTGCGAACTATGCAAAGTGCCGCTAACGGTGGACCACATTATTTTGGAATGCAGGAAATACACTGAAAAACGCCTAGAGTGCAACATAAAATCTAACCTGAATGACAACCCAATGTACAACTACACAATCAAAAACCTTCTACAGTACCTAAAATTAACAAGAGTATACAAGAGACTATAGTTACCTAAGTCGCTAATAACCCGCAAAGGAGTTGATAAATAACGAAACAAGAAAAAAATAAATAAATACTTTTCAGCAATTCAAATTATCTTGGTCCTACTTTACGCTATTGTATTCCACTCAAAAATAATAACATAATAAAAATAATAAAACAATAATAAAAACTGTTATAGCACATTAGCGGACCATACGAAAACATGATGCACCAGTCGATATTATTATTGCCACTATAAGATGATACTTCATATTAACGTCACACGCATTTAGAATGTGTTAGAAATGATGCACCGGAATAAAAGGTATTATTTTTAAATTAAGTATCTTTCTTTACGCATTATCAATCGCAATCACCAAGAACCAGATTTTAAAGAATTATATATTTACTACTCATATTTATATATTTACTTATTGCAAAATTCATATAATAAGACACACTTTCGATATTTCTATTTTCGTTTTGTTTGGGAAGTAATCTTGTAATTATAATAATCTTCTCAACGTGTGTATTCTGTGATAATGATATGATTTTAGAATCAAGTGTCGCCGATGACTTTAGACGCTTGACAGTTCCTCAACAATGTAACGGACCTTGTAGTCTAAATTGCCTTCAGATGCAGTAGGCCTGAAAGACCATAAAGGAGAAATATTTCTTATTGCTTTTGTTTGCAGATTTTTTTAGTAATTTCTTCCTAGTTGTACATAATCACTCGTCTAAACAATGTATCTCTTTTTGAGTGAATGACCTGTACATGGTCGAACTCTACAGAAATGCTTTGACTATATTGTAGAAACCCATGTTAATTATTCAACTTAAATTTAACTTGTAGCGACATCCATTTCGAAGAATTTAAATCAACGCCATCTATGTTTACTAAATCGTTCCGTCGAGATGTGTATTTCCCATAAACAATAGAATATTTAAAAATTGTTAGTAATTTTATTATCACTATGGAAATGTTTACAGATACTTATATATATTGTAACCATAGTAGAAATTCTTCATTATTTGATTTTCGTTATTATATATTCGTTAATTAATATTCGTTATTTGATATTTGTTATTTATCGTTAGTAATTATATATTTGTTATAATTATAATATTTTTATATAAATTAAATACAGAGTTATTACTTAAATTTGTAGTACTATAATTGAGAATAATTATCAACATAATTACTACAAATTAACCCCACGTTACTATTCTTTTGTAAATGTAATTTTGAATTTAAATATGTTGCTATGCTTATTATCCATTTATAATATTACGTGAGTATGCATGCTTCCCAGTTTTAAATCATTAGTAACGGTAATTATGGTTACCTACCTGTATGGTTGCGAATTTCGAGTGATATAGAAATTAAAAAATCAGTAAACGTGAGTTATCATGCTTTCTGTGAATTTCAAATATTAATTTGACATCAAATTTTGAATCCAGAACAATTTTATTACCTATGTACATGCATACTAATTTATATTGTGAATTCAATTTTATTTTATAAAAATATGATTATTCTGATTGTTTCAGATAAGTAGTAGATTTTTTAAGTGACAAAAGGGTAATTGTTCGGTGAACGAAATTAAAATCCACCAATTAAAATCAAACACAATTCGTGCAAATGTTTACATTGCAAAAAGGAACTTATAATCACTAATGTATATTGAAAAGTTTAGAATGAAAATCTCAAGGACTGAAAGGATATTCAAAATATTCACACAATTGTAAGTTATTCAATAACTAATTCGCAATTAAAATGTAAATTTTAACTGCTCTTCCAATGATATGATTTGGAACATATGCAAGGTACTTTAATTAATAAATGCAATTATTTCCAGAACTATTCGTTATTCGAAAAAATGTTTCACACAAACTTTCACCTGTACTGTTTCGAGGAGGAAATAATCCAATGCAATTGATTTGTTTGTAGCTACACGCGTGAAAGACATATGAAGGTTAACTTTATTTTCTTAAATGAAACTATATAATTTTTTACACATTGTACGATACATCCTGACATTCTCTATAAAAAGAAATATAAACCTACGAAACCCCTTTAACGAAAAACTATTTGTGTAGGAAATATTGTGCAGGCCCGGTTGGCGCTTGCTCGGTGAGACTTCCAGTTGTAAAGTATTTAGGGGAGTATAAGACATTGATTTTATGCAGTTAAGGATATAGTGTCGAATATTTCGGTTTTCTAACGATGTCTCGCTATCGAATTTATAACGCAACTCTAATAATCACTGTACGGCTTGAATGTTCGAATTCGACCTGTCTTACAATTATACTACAATAGCCATTTGAGATCATTTTATAAATCAGTCCATCGAACTGTACCCTGTCAAAGCTTTTTTAATATCTAAAAGTAGTAACAAAAACAATGACCTTGTTTTTATTACAATTTCTTCCAAAATTGTTGACAATTCTTGCTACCTGCTCTACAGTGCTGTTTTGTTCCCTGAAATTAAACTGTTTAATCGATTATCTGCTTATATTGCTCCCGTGCCTTTTAATTCTGTTTGGTACCATTCTGCTAAAGCTAGATTTGAAACTGATCGGCCCGTTTTTGTAGGATTCGTGCGAGGTTTTAATAAGGCTAAATATAAATAAATGGAGGTTTCTCCAGCAGTATCGGAAATAATCAATTTTGATAATTGCATTGTTGATGATATTTGCGCTGAAGTTTTTCGACTGATGTTTTTCAGAGCATTATTTTGAATACTATTACTCCCGATACATTTTTACGGGGAAAATGTTTTCATGATTATCTTCCGCATTTCAGCTGGCGAGGTAATGGCATTATTATATTTGTAGCGTGATGATGTTCTGGGTGTGAAATGACTCGTACTCAATTCTCCGAGTTTCGATCTGGGTTTTATCAATGGGATTCGAAATCTTTCCTCGAAGAATCTTTTTCTCGGATTCTATTTCTCGAACTCTACAGTCTTCGTTAGGACGCCGATCAAAAGTGCAGAACTATTAACTAACGTGATTGCAGCACAAACTACGTGCTACAACAACAAAGCCAACAAATGAATACCATGTTTCAATTACATGAGAAAAATAGAGCATAATGAGAAGTACAATCAAAATAGTTACGTGCAACTACTGTTACAACTTAAAAAGACTACAAGAACTTACAGTCTTCGTTTATGAGCACAACATAGACGTCATGATGATACCAGAAACCCATTTAACAAACAAAAATTCCACATTATACCATCTATGGCTAAACATTCATCAGGAAAATCTCACGGCGGATCAGCCATAATAATAAGGAATAACATTAAAACATTTTATGTACATGTTTATGTCTAAGCTACAACGGTTTTATTAGAAACCTTGAAATGGACCAATACAAATGTCAGAAACCTCCACCTAACTATAACTTCACTTCTGAACAATAGGAAAACTTTTTACAAACTCTAGGAAACAAATTCCTGGTTGCCTATGCAATCTATAATACTTATAATAAAACAATAGCTAACGCGGTACATCAAGAAGACTTACGCAAAGACGTACAAATTCACTCTGTGTGGGAGAAAATTCAACGACTTTTCGATAGATACAAAGATAGACAACAAATCATCCAAACCTCTTAGCTAACACCTTATACATGGACAAAAGAAGATTACAGAGGAAGCATCCACAGGATCATGTAACGCATCCGTTCATCAAGTGAAATCATTGTGCAACTAGGCTCCTCCACTGGATGTAGCATTCAAACGATACCGTTAAGCTGATATAACAACCTCCACTTCGATAAATTGCAGGATCTTTAGGAGTATATAGAAACAGAAGAAATTTTTCTCGCACTCTTCTTCTCGAGTTGACCTATTCTAACCGAATTTTTTTCTCCGACTCAACTAAAAACTGTGAATTTTCTTTTTCCAAGGCTTTCATTAAACCTAAGTTTTGCTCCTAGACAATTCTAGTTGGCTCCTTATCAGGTTGTTCCAAAATTGCGCCGTTTACTCTTCGCGCTCTTTTTCAAGAGCGCGGATGCAGCTTCGTTGGAGATGAATTTCCCCTAATTGTTGGTGGCGCAGTGTGGTTTGCATTCGTAATGTCTGTATAGTTTATTATTTATTAATTAATTTATAAATTAATTATCTCAAAAATTAAAATACTGAGTACTTTTAATAAAATAAAAAATAAAATGAAATAAAATATAGAATGAATAAAAATTTAATTTCCTCGTCCCATTCTTTGAAAATTTCATTTTATTCTGATAAATGTATCATATCGTACTGTATCCTATATTATCAATAAATATTATATTTATTAGACTTAAAAGCAGCTTTCGATTCAATAGACCGTGAAAAGTTATGGGAAGAAATGGAGAAGAGTGTTATTAGCGAGGGAATGATTAGGAATGTAAAGAGAATATATAGGGAAACAAGAAGTAAAGTGAGAGTAGATGAATGTTTTTGGACAGCGAGGGAAGTAAAACAAGGATGTCTTGTTAAGTCCGCACCTGTTAATGTCCGCTAAGTCCGCACCTGTTTGACATATTTTTGTCAGATTTAGAGGATGAATTGGAAAAGGGATGGTGGAAAGGAGTAACGATAGACAAGGTGAGGATTTACTGCCTCTCGTATGCTGATGATGTTGTGGTATTGGCGGAGGGGGAAGAAGAGATGCTGGAAATGATGAACAGATGAACAGATTAGAAAAGTGTTTGAATCAGAAGAGGTTATATTTAAATGTAGAAAAAACAAAAATAATGAGATTTAAATTAGGAGGAAGAAAAATGAACAAAGTGAAGAGAAAATGGAGCGGAAAGGTGGTGAAAGAATGGAAGGTTTTCAAATATTTGGAATATAGATTGATGGGAAATGGTAGTCAAGAAGCCCAGATAAGGGAAGGAGTAAAAAAGGCGGCAATTGTGATAATATCGATATGGGAAATCGGAATGAGGCTATTTGGGAAAGACTGTGAAAGGAGGGTATGGCTATTTGGCAGACTGGTGTGGACAGTACAGAGCTATGAAGCGGAGATATGGAGATGGAACGAAAGGAGTTTAGTGGACAGGATCCAGGAGAGGTTCTTGAGATGGACGTTGGGGGTGGATTGGCGAAACACCAGAATACGCGATTAGGAAAGAAAAGCAGAGGGATTGGGATAAGGACAAGAGCAAAGAAGGTAGCTTGGAGCTATGAGAAAAAGCTTTGAAAAGGGAAGAGAGGAGCTGGCGAAGAGTTGTTGGAAGAACAGTGAGAGAGAGAGAGAGAGAGAAGAAGTGGAGCAAGGGCAAAGGGGGATGGTGGGAAGAGAAACAGGAATTCTTCAAGTTAAGGGGATTGGTAGAAGAAGAAAAAGAAGAGTTGAATGGAAAAAAAGAAGTAGAGTATAAGGAAATTTAGAGGATTGATAACGAAATGCAGAAAAATGAATCGTGGCAAAAGATCATAAATTCAAAATATAACAAATCGTACAAATGTATAAAAAAAGAGAAAATGCCAATTTATGTAAAAGGAAAATGTAATGCAAATAGGGTGAGAAGTCTCGCCAGGGAGAGACTGGGAAATAAAGTCAAAGAAGGAAGATACTGTGCCAGGAGGAAGAAGAGACGTTAGAGCATATGTGAGAGGTATGTGAAAGGAGTGGGGAGGAAGAAGGAGGCTGGCAGGTAAATGTTAGAAGAATTTTGGGGGATGAAGGACAAGGAGATAGATGTTTGAAAAAGCTAGATAGCATGAAGAAATAGGAGTAGGAAGAAGGAGCTGCAGGAACAGATCGCGATAAATAAGAGTCGGGTGTTGGATGGAGGAGGGAGAAGAGAATGAAGAGAATGGCCCGATGGAGAATAGCAGTTAGTAGCAAGTAGAGGCAGAAGTGGTTGGTAGGGGACGAATTGTGCAAGAAAAGGATAAAGTCTAACAATGGTATGAAGAGTGAGACCAAAGATAGTGTGTTGAAGAAGGAAGGGACTGTATTGTATATAAGAGTGGTTCTGATGCAATATTATAATAGGTTGTTATTTCAGGTTTTTCATTTGGTCTGTCTATGCTGATTTTATTATATTTTATATTATGGTATTGAAGGGTTTTAAAGGAAGAAGTATGTTATCTTTATCTATATTGTACCTAGACATTTTTATTTATTTTTTGTATTTGTGATTATGGCGAGGATGCTGGAAGGATGTAGGATTTGGGTAAGGTGAGGAAATGTTATGTGTTTCGTCTCAGAGTCGCTGCCTAGACTCATCAGTGAGGCTGATGGCAGCGACCCCTTACCCCAGACGCTTGTTGTTATAACTACTCGCTAGGCTAAACGGTCACCTATCCTAGCAGTGTTCCGCACTCTGCTTAACGTCGAATATCGCTAGACTTCGACGCTAGGCGCACAGCCACTTGCAGCTTGTACGAGTCGGTGTTCGATACTCGTACGTGAGGCGCTATAGGCCGCTACAGTATTTTATTTTATTTTTTTATACCCTATTCTATTGTATATTGTAGTTTATTTTATTTTACTTTATTCTATTTTATTTTATTGTATGTGTTTTATTTTATTCTGTTTTGTTTTATAAGAGAAATGTGTGGAGGATAAGATGCAGAGGAAATTGTAATCCTTTGGGATATCAATAAAAATCTATCTATCTAGTCTATTATGTTTATTATTGTTATTTGTTGTAGATAGCAATATAAGAACAGGTTCCTAAACGTTTCTAGATTTTTAGTATCTTGTGTATCAACTACCAAGTTGAGATCGAAATTGGTTAGTTAAGTGAGGAGGTGTATTCCAGGAATTAGAAAGAAAGAGTGAGAGTGAGTATCAACTGTTTCATTGTTAACAGGCAATAATATTGGTCACATATGTCGCTTGATTTGTGTGCGAGTGTTACGTTTCACGCGACTGTGCCTTAAAATAGCGTAATTTCCAATAGTTGGTGAGAATAAGCGCTGATCATTTACGAGATTCAAAGTATAGTCAATCACGTGAAGACTACTATGTATTGTATTATGTAATATTAAGGGTGGAAAGATCGGCAGAATGCAGATAATAACCGAAAATATGTATAAAACAAACAACCTAGAATGCTTCGTATTATTTAGGATGAAATTTCTATATGAATTCCAATTTTTTAATTATGTTCATAAAATTATACATATGCATAAACATCCGCAATCAAATAATAAGTACTGTATGTACTTTTCCAACAGTTAATGGAATTCAGTTGGTTTTATGTTCTCTCGAAACATTCTTTTCCTTCTCTTAGCAACATTCTTTTTCTTAGCAAATAAATGAATAAGTAACTAGTGGCGCATAATTACTGGGAAAGTAATTTTGGACCTTGTGGAATATCGCAACGCGAAATCGCGAGTACTATTAATAGATTGCGAAATCTAATGAGTAACTTCTTACGAGAAAGAAACGAAAATTACGCACAAAAGATCTGTTTTATCTAAAGAGTATTCTTTAATTGTGAAACGAGCGGTACTGACAAATATCTGCGTATTTTTATAGTAAGAGTAAAAATATATTTACAGTGAAAGTATATGCAGAAAATATGCAAACAATATGCAAGGAATATTCAGAAAATGTGGAAACTATGTACTAATACTATGTCAGTATTATTTAGTAATTAAATTGAACCATCAATCAACATAAATGATAATGTTCTCTTCATCTCATACATTCCCATCATGTTGTCATGTTTTGAAATTTCTAAAATAATCAAGTTGCATAATAATCATTGTTTTTTTTCTTTTCTTTTATTACCATTTTATCTATAGGATACAACTACTGGTCTATATTTTTGAGAACTAGTGGTCTACTATTTCTCAAAATTAGTAATACAGATTTTAGAATATTAATGTCATTAAATTTTGCATTTTCATTAAAATCATATTTGAACTGCACGACATAGGATTTCTAATTTTTTTTCTAATTTTATTCAATGCACTTTCGCTGGCTTGAATTATTTTTTAGTCAATTCGTTGATTTTAAGTGTTGAGGTGCTATGCCTTTTTTTAAACTTTATTGCATTTACGAGAAGATAACGCTAAATAGTTTATCGTTATTATCTAATGTATACCATTACAGATTTTACAGACATACAAGGTGTCCATGAAGTCTCTTTACAATTTCAAAAATTTATTACAAAGGCAAATGATGAAATATCTTCATCAAATTTGTTCTATGTACTCAGTGGTTATCAAGGTTTTTATCACGTTGCATTTCAGGTTGATGAATAAGATACTGTTAAATGAACTTATTACAAAATGGCTACTCCTCAAGAAAACGCATAGTATGTATCATGGTTTATTGAAACCAAATCGGATCTACAGGTTCAGTGAAACTTCTGAACTAAGTATGGAAGAAATCCACCGTCACGTCTATCAATTCGTGCATGGTACAAGAAATTTATGGAGACAAGGACAGTGTTCGATAAAGAGAGAAGTAGAAGACCAAGAACATCTGAGGAAAACATCGATTGTGTAAGAAATCGAATTTGATGTGCTTCGTGCAACTAATGCTGCACATACAGAGGTGTATGAAATGAGGCAGAGAAAATATAAATATATACGTCTCAGTTTATAGTAATATCCAATTATCTGTCTTTTCATTTGCCTTCGTAATAAATTTTGAAAATTGTAAAGAGACTTTATGGACACCCTTTATTATGTACAGGACTGCTATACATTTGGATTTCTCCGAATTTATCCTGGTTTTCACGTGCTGGGAGATTTTCTAGATGCATCTGAAGTGATATAATGAATAGCAGTGCAATTGTGTTTATAAAACGCGATTTTTAAAACGTATTGTGTTTGCATCAGAAGCATTGAGACTAATCTAGACTCGAGGGCAGTGCAGTCTGAACAAGCACACGTGATAACGTGTAATACATTGAGATACTAATATTTAAAACACAAAAATTTAAAACTGTCCGAATTTCAATTGGAAAAGTTCAAAATTTTGTTCTTCATATTTTCAATTTCTGATTTTACAAGTGACAGTCCTAATTATACATACACCATCTTCAGAGAGAACGTATAAAATTTTAAGCATAGAGTAGTCACTGAAAGACTGAATGACAAAACAAAAATAACTTTTATAAACACATGTTTTTTTAATTTTTTATTATTTTATTTGAAAATATAACTAATGAATGATTTTTCAGTATTCTTTTTTATAACCTACGAAAAAAGAAAATAAAAAAGATTGAAAATAAACCAGTTATGACCTTTTCAAAACCTTCAGTTTTTTGGTGGCTACCCTATATAAAGTTTGCTCCTGCTACAATGAAAATGACACGTTTAAAAGTTCGAATGGAGCGTATTCTCAAATCGTTTATGCGTAATGAATATTCAATTGTAAACGTCCACTCGCTGTTTAAACCACTCGGTACACAATTGGATTCTAGTGAAAAGCTATGCTTTTCCAAACATTTTCAATTTTTCTTTTTTTTTTTTTAGAGGCGATAAATTCTGAATTATGGAGTCTGTTTTTGAACATTTCCTGACGCAAGAATAATTCCAAATTTCTGAAAAGATGAAAACCTGTTGGAGACAGACCTAAGAAATAGAATGAGAATTTCGTAATCTAAGTGGATTCTGTCTGGAAGTTTCTATACAATAGTTTGTGAAGTTTGTTTGGTTTTTAATTATCATGAATGATAATCGATCTATATCGATGTAGATTAATATCAATTCATTAAAAATCACCTTTTCTAAATGCAGAATATAATAGCAATATAGCAGAATATAAAAGCATTCCGAAGATATCAAATAATTCCCAATCAAAGAATAGCAATCGAAAAAGTCAACAAATTTTGAGCGTTTGAGGAACATAAATCCGACATTTGAAGTAACATGACCCAACAGTTGTTTTTGTTTCCATTCATTGCAGTAATTTTTCATAAAAAAAAGAGCTAATCGAAATATGTTGCATTTCCTCTACTATTAAACTGTAATGTGTATTATACTATTAATACCCCATATCAACGTTTCTCAATCTTTTGAACACTGGAGTTTAAATTTGTAGCTTGACTTTAAAAACATTTCACAGGGACGTTTTGAAAATGTTTTACGAATTAATCACTTTTTTCATGTAACATAACAGCTTTCATTTTAGGTCCCATTAGGCTGTACTGTACTATTTCATATATTAAAAAATATTTAAATTTCAAACCCAAATTGCAATTAAAAGTTCGCAATTATATCGATATGATTTCGTATGATCTATAATTGGAAAATTATCTCAAAAAATGTCGTAATGTATCGAAATCATGTTTCAAGAGATTCAAAGTTGAAACTTTCTCTTATTTATAGAATCGTGACATGGATACATAGCCTCACGAAATTGGTACTGTATAATCTTTATTTATAATATAAAATAAGAAATACTGAAAGAAATTGTTTTAAATTTAAAAACTAATAGACATTCTTTCTTCAAATATCGGACGTTCGTTTTCCTATCACATTACACGTCGAAAATATATACATATATTGTTTCATTCAATGCACATTTAGGTAGATATAAAGCAATAAAATCAAATACGAGTTTGTTTAAATATTTATTGAATATTTACATTTATAGAAAGCAAATACGAAAAGATCAAATTTGTAACTCAAATTGATACCAAATTATATATTAAAGATGAAAGAAATATTTGCAAAATTATTTTTTGTGTATTAGGATTTAATTTTCACTGTATCTTTTTATAATTTAACATTACCAATTTATTTAATGCCTTTATGTAGAACCAATGTCGTGACTCTTGGTTCATTTTGACGTCATTTAATAATTGCAAGGACAAGTTCCAATAAAAGTTCTGCAGGGAAACTTCCTCCATTTTTACTCTATTCGAAAAATGTCCATGAAATTTTGTGTATTCCTTTGAAGCGTTTGAAGAAGTGTTGGATTTATGCGTTTATACGTGTATAGTTTTATATTATAGAATCATAAATTTCGAAATTAAGAAACGTATTCGATTAATGAAATTTTCGGATAACTCACAATCGCTTTTTTCACATTACACGATTACAGGTATTCGAATGGTAGAACTATGTCAGTTCCTCAAATTGTCGAAAATCTGAAGAAATACATAGGGTCGGAAGAAGTTTCCAAGTGTTATCAAGATTTCCGTGTGTCGGAATTTATGAAAGAATACATAATTTGCAATCTAACTGTGTAACTGTTTCATTCAATTTTGATATTCCATCAAGTAATGTTAATGAAAAAAATTGTTTGGGTTGTACGAAAAATTCGCTTCGTTGTGATCTGGTAGGGACATTAAAATACATCTATTTAAATATTCTTTATTGATAAAAATTTATTTATGATTAAAAAATCATTCCATCTATGATTAAACATAAATTAACAATGGACCTAGCCTCTGGTACTACACACACATTGTCTTGATTTCTGAGAGTTCCATTGGTACACGAACAACCACCGGTCAAGTTCCTATTGCAGATCTGGAAACATTTATATTAGTATCAAATATGTAAGTTAATTCATAGTGAATCGGAGGTACTTTTCTGCTATTATTCTTGTAGCTTCTCTTATTTATTTTTCTTAACAAAATTGTGTTCCGTTCGTGTGCTAAAATTTATTGCTTTTGTATGTATAAAAGCAAAAATTTCACACTCCAAAGTGAATTATATCTATATTTTATATTTCACAATATATTCATAATATCTTAAGCTTTTGTGATATAATGTGCGAGACAAGAAAATATTTTCATATACTAAATATGAAATACATATAATAACATCAGATAGATATCTTCCAATGTTTTTTAATATATATTCTTGTCTTTTAGTATTATCCTGACTGTATTATTGTTTTCTATAATCTTTTCCTTCAATACCAATGAAATAAAATGGTATGTTACGATATATACTACCAAACATCAATATTTAGACAGTGTTAAATTGTTTTAAACATGTATAAAATACAATTCAAACATATAAATCAAGTGTATTGGTAATAAATCGAATTGAAAAGACAAGAAAATTATTTTGGATTATAGTAATTCCACATATATTTTAAAAAATGTATGTAAATTGATGATATAATATTATTAGCAGAAATAATTTTATTGTGATTTAATACACTTGAATTTCAGATAATTCCTACCAAGTTTGCTTCTTCGTCTAAATTTTTAAGATATACAGCCTCTAGAATATATGTTTGAGAGCAATAACTCTTGAGAGAAATAACTCCCGAAATATACTCTCAATTGGACACGTATCTTAATCCTAAGTAAATGAGAACAACTCACAGTAATTTCGAATACTCACTATTTCGTGGCAAATTATTGAAGGCGTAGCTGGAGGACCACAAGCTGGTTCACAGAATTGACCACAAATGTTCCATTCTTCATTTATTGGACATATTGGTGTGAGAGAACCTAATTTAACAGGAACATTTATAAAAATCATAATATAAAAATTGCATTACGAAACAGAATATTCTAAGAGTAATAAGTATTTTGCATAACAACATGTACATATATATGTATCTAATTGTAAGTAAATCTAATATACACAATACATATATATGTACAAGATGCCTCTGCGTCGGTAAATATCACTTTACAAGTGAAGTGAAGATGATTATACGTGAAAAAATAAGTTAAAAATAAAGAATAAATAATTTCCTCTTTGTTTTCGACTAAATCGACTTTGAATATTCTTCGCTTTGAGTAAGCGTGTACTTAACGACGGCGTACACGGATGTCCCTGCATCGGTACTACAAGCGAAGAGGTGATTCTACATTACTGGAAAAAATAAGTCGAACATCATTTCTAGACTCATTCTAAATAAACAGAAATTAATAACTAAACAACATTATGAATGATATTAATGCTGTTTGTAAATAATGTGTCATCTGCATCAAGATTTATTCATGTACGCCGTCGTTAAATGCGGAAAATATTCAAAATCGATTTACTCAAAAACAAGACCTCTAATGAAAAAATTTTATTCTTTATTATCGACTTATTTTTTTATGTAGAAGTACTTCCTCTTCACCTATACTACCAACGCAGGGACATATATACATATGTATCTACACATGCGCGCACACAACGCGCGCGCATGTATACGTATATGTATTATTTTCAATACTCTCATACAATTATAATTCGATTGCGACATTTATGCAAATTGATATTTCGAAAACATAATAAAAAATGTAAACAGTTATTTACACGTAAAATATAGAAAACACTATACTTTGGATACTTTATTATATCTTTCTGTATTATATGCATTCCGTACAATTTCTTACAAAATATGTAAACTTTCGCAGTCCATTTAATATTAGTAGAACATAATAAATATTTCAATCGGAACAAATAGTAAATAATTTGATAAATGACATACTATCGATCGTATAGACTTCGGAACCATCATAAAATTTAAGTCTATATATATACTATAAGCAAATTTATAACAAGTATAAAAGTCCAATATCTGAGTTTATACGAATGAAGCATGTTTTAAATGAAATAAATAAATAAATTTAAGTCGTAATGCAAATAATCTGAAACAAAATAGTATACTTACAGATATTGATGAACACAACGGCAAGCAAAAACGCTACGAAACATCGTTGCATTGTTGGATTTTATTGAGGATGATTGATCGCAAGATTTGTATGTTGGAGCACGTTGTTATTTTTAACGTTAGGAAGCCAATATTCGCAATTTTTATACTCCAGTTCTCAGAGAAAGTACGTATTTTTTCGTGCGTGTGTGCTATTTAAAGATGACGTGCAGGCAAGAAACATGTTTTCTTAACTTGGAAATGATAACTAACTAAGGCGTATTTAACAGCGTACTTAACAGTTTTGACCTTCTTGATATGCATACCAATAATAAGTACTGTTATGCTTTACATATGGAGGAACGCATATGGTGTACAAATTGTAAATATCAAAGTTCTTTCTAAGTTCTTTCTACATAATTTCCAAGGTTTCTTCTAAGATCTTAATTCATCTAAATTTAAAAATTTATAGTAAGATATAGTGAAACAGACAAGTTTTTCCGCTCTCGCTTGACAGTTTATTCAACTTTCGAATTTATTATAATCAATAATTTGCTATAAAAAATAAAAATACGCAAATATTTATTATGTAAAATTGTCGTTTAGAGCTTTGAATTACAGATTGTAATGTTTATAACAGACACTGAATGCGACAAAGAAAGCCGGACTCATTAAGTTTTATAAGACAAAGTTGGCATGCTTATAAAATATATTAAATTACAGATTATATAAAACGAGTTAAATTAAGCATTAAATTAAATTATAGAATATAGAGTGAAGAGCATAACTAAATCATTAATGGTGAAATTTTTAATTATTATAATTTCGTAAAAAGAAATTATACAAAAATCCATTTGTTCTCAGTTTGAAGCAAGCACAATTTCTATTTTCACAATCGTAAGATTGTTTTTTTTTTTTTTAATGTTGGGATGAGAGAAGAATGGTTGGGGATTTTCTCACTCAAACATCTATTTTATTTCTGGAAACTGTAAAAACTCTAGCGTTTTTAACTGCATTAAAAGATTTTTTCATGATTAGACTCATCAAAATCTTGAAAGTTACACTACAAAAATTCAAGAAACTTCGACGTTTCATCGTCAGACTACACCATTCAAAGTTCAATAAAATCAGTGAAAAAAATTGTACGCCATACTTCAGAAGGAAAACATCAGTCTTGAAGATATCAATGGGTTAAAGAAATTAATTATCAAAGACATTTGAATTTTTACAATTTTGGGAAATAGAGGTATGTTCACTATCATACGATAAAATCTTTAAGAAAGACGAACTCAGAAATAAAATTGTAAACTTATGTAAAATTCTGAGTTTGAGCAAGTTAAATCAAGATAATTGTTATATGGTTCCTTTTTACAAAATTACAACTTTTATAACAGTTTAAAATATCCACAATTGTTCATTATATTTATATTTATTACTTCAATTATGATATTCATTATATATATGTATGTAGAGGATGATCAAAATTTATATATCATGATCACCACAGCGTGATCCCAAATTTCTGGATTGGTCCAGATTTGTTTAAAAGAATTACCACACAATTAATTTTGAGTTTGAATTTCAAGATTTAAATTTTTGTGATTGCGTCGTATTCTGTTCATTACGAAAATAAAACTTGTCGAAAGAACTATAAATTGCAAATAATCCTTTCTTTTAGAAAAAATTCTTAGAATTTCATTAACTCTCACATTGGTTTTATTATCAATATATCTACATTTTACAATTGAATATAAAATAAATAGCATGTTTTGGAGATCAAATGGGAAAATATTCTTTAAAAATTAAGATATATAACTCGAAATATTTTAAATAAAGTGGAACATCGAATACTTTCACGATCTTTAACTCAATACGTTGATTGACACAATTCGTTAATGTATGTAGAAAAGTATCTGTGCTGAAATAGGTTAGTATATGTTCTTCTAATGCTTATAATATTTATTATGCAATATGCCCTGAATAAACAATAGGTATATATTTGACGTAAGCAACAGTATTTACTGTCAAATTCTTTTCGTTTGTATCTATCAATATCTTAAAAATTGCGATTCCATTACAAAAAATCGATGTATTTTATATACATACATGCTCTTTACGTGTTCACTTGTAATAACATCTAATCTTGTCACCATTCTTTTTTCACCTTGAGACATTTTCTTATATCGCAAGCAATTTCGATGTAAATTACTACGATACTCCAATCTGTCTAAATGCTTTGTGTTCGATATTTTAGTTGTTAGAGAAAAAACTTTTTTCCTGTTTTATCGTTAGTAATACACTGTTTATTTTGTATTTAACTGCAAAATATAAACATGATGGTAGTAAAAACCTTGAAAAGTAATGTATGTAACTTTAATACTAGAAATACTGACGATTAAGGCATAAAATTTCAATCAGAAATATTTAAGTTAAAAAACGGAAAATTTTTGTAATACATTACAGTACACAAGCTTTTATTTATATATTTTATGAAAAATTATTTGCATTTCTAGAAATACACTACTTTACATCTATTAAATTTCTAATAAAAGTAAAACTTACGTTTAGAGGTGACATTAAGACTTCACATATTCCATCAAGATCGCTTTCCTCAGTAACATTCAAGAGGTTTCAGCCATCACTCGTTTTTTGTTAAAAAGCTATTACCAAAAAATATTTATAGAATATAGCAATTATTTGGAGTATCGAGAAGTCTAATATGACTATCATGTATGTATAAATAGTAAATTATTTTTTAAATAAATGCATCTTTTTCATCGAGATTAAAAAGGTGCATATTGGATACAAACACTCATTATGTTTCTAAACTTATTCTTCTGTCATGATTTTTTTAGTCATTTGATGTCAATCAGAATGTTATTATTATTAAATATAAAACATAAGGAAGTATTCATTTTGCATAAGGTTGATATTTGTCGTAATATTTGTTTGTAATTTAATAAAATGTTTGTGTAGATCTTCAAAACAAAATCGCGCTTGCACCTCCAATTAAACTAACTCAAACTTCACCCCAACTAAAAAGTAGAGTAGTTTGAATTATATCCGAGAGATATATCAGATTAGTTTTGATATATAATCATTATGATATATTATTATTTCCTGATACAGGGGAAAGAGAAGTCCTTTCTGTTTTATGTTTTCGAGATATCAATAAAAAACTTTCGGTATAATGTAGTTTTGAATTTTGCTTATACAAAAATGACTAAAAGGTGAGTGCTGGATAAAATAATATATCAAGTAAAATGTAAACATATTTACAGATTATTTTTCATAGAGCTATTTTCATTTGTTTATTTGAAACAATTGTTTGTTTTTCTATTGATTAAAATATTATTTAAAATTCATTTGATTTTTACAAGTACATATATGATTTTTACAAGAAAATATATTTCAATTACGTATTTTTCATGATGAATTTAAAATAGTTATTTTAAATTAATATTTCTCTTATCATTCATGCAGCGAAGTATTTGAATAATATTTTTGTGAAACCATTCCTAATTATTTATTTCTGTACGTGAATGAATTTCTGTCTACGAAGTAGCCATAAGTGTACCTTAATGACACATTTATGTTTCTACCGCAGACTGCATAAATCACAGTACGCTAGCTTTTTCTCTCTTTGAATAATGTATAATATTATTAATTAATATTTGTTTTCTCTCCATATAATTTTAGTTAATTTCTCTCTGAAATAATCAATGCAAATTTCGAAGCGCAAAATATTATTTTAAACAATAATTTTTAATACGCCTTAAATAATTATTGTAGTATCGGTTATTATAATTAATCTGTAGTTATAATTTTAGTTATGTTTAAATATAACAGATGACCTGTTTGTTGATCATAGAAATATGATGAAATATGATGCAAGAAGTACAACGTAGGCAAGAAGCGCTTTTTTTTTTAAAAAAAAGACCAGAGTTGAGCGAGTTGAGAAACCGAGTCGTGAGAATCGTAAGAGGCTGTTGAAAGAGAACTGTTAAAAAATGTCAATTGTGTTGTCAAAAGAGTTTATTTAAGTCGTTAATTCGTGTTGTTTTAAAGTAATTTGTCTTGTTTAATTATTTGTTGTTCTATTATCATTATTTTCATTAAATAAATATTATTTATGTTATATTTCTACATTATTTGGGAAATTATTTGTGGAAATAAACTTAAAATAGAAAATAAAATATTATTGTATTGGATAGTCAAATAATAAAACAATTTTGAGAAGAACAACGTAACGTAAAATTATTCCTAAATAACATCAAGCCGCACAAGATACATTAAATTATTTAAATAATTTTTTAAATATTTTATTTTAAGCCTGTCTTTATATATCTTTCAGTGCCGCATCAATAACGGGATTTGTTTGCTTTAACATCTCGCTACTGACATTGTGAAGAATCGTCGGTGAAGATCCTCGGAATATACAATATCAACATCGCATGTCGCGCAAGAATGGTCGTGTTAAAGGCTCCAAAAAACATATTTTCAGTATTCACCATACGTATATCGGAATACAATAGACAGTAAAGAAGGACTAAACAGACAAGTTGCTCAACTGTGAGTTCATATACGTACATGACACCCAACATTAATTAATTCGTATAAACGAAGTATATTATAATGTTCTATTAAATTTACGTTAAAGCTACTTTCTATACTTCTTATTAAATTACGTTCTTACTTCTATATAATCTTCTACACAATAAAATGTACACTACTCAGTTACAACCAAATTACCGTTTAATATCAACCAACGCAAGACATGAAACACTGTTCTCTGTGCTCTGCATATACAGGGTATTTCCTGTAACGCGATGCACGATTTTTCTCCTACTTACAGCCATCTGACAAAAAAAAATTTGGAACAAAAGTTGAACGGTATAAGGTGTACAATAGGTATCAATAAAAAAGATTTCGAAAACTGTTTGTTTTCATAGCTAAATCAAGGTTTGGATGAAACAAATAGGAATACATAATTTTTTTTCCACCGTATTGTAGAAAACATCGAGACGAATTCAAAACACATATTATATGATATTTTTATTAACATGTTACTCCATTTACAGTAGTGGAAATCGTTGCTTCAGAAGATTGCTTTCGTTGCGGAAATCTATCTCGGTACACTTTAATAGCTTCTCGAGAATTTTTCTTGCATTCGCGAAAAATTAACAGCATTTCAACTCTCTCGAAATTAGAAAACGAACACATTGTTGCAAGCGATTACTTTGCACCAAATATTGGAAATATGAAACGAAGGAACCGCACACTGCAGATAGATTCTAGTCCTATGTTTATATTCAATAATCAGAGGTCAACTATGTTTACACTGTCTTAGAATCAAATACAACGAGAAGTTAAAGTAAGCTAAATGTTCACATTTCCATTACTGCAAATGGTGTAACATGTTTATAAAAATATCATATAATATGTGTTTTCAATTCGTCTCGATGTTCTCTACAATAAGGTGGAAAAAAATATGTGTTCCTATTTGTTCCACCCAAAGTGACCAGGAGCTATGAAAACAGTTTTTTAGCTATGAAAACAAACAGTTTTCAAAATGACTTTTATTGATACCTACTGTACACCTCGTACCGTTCAACTTTTGCTCTAAATTTTTTTTGTCAAATAACTGTAAGTAGGAGAAAAATCGTGCGTCGCGTTACAGAATACACACTGTATATTAAATTGTTATGTTCATATATGTATTTGCATAAAAATCTGTCTAATTACAATTTAATACTTGATCCCGAATAGATTGACAAGTAGTTACTTCTTTAGAAAACAGTAATTTATTTCTTTACATAACATTCTTGAATGCATTTGCCTCTATATAAACTGGTCGGGGAATCGATTCAGTATATTATGTGTATACAATTGGTGTTCGTATAATAGGTATTTATGTCATTAGAAAGATTAATAGATTCAGGAGTTAATTTGCCTCGACTACTAACTGAAGTTTGGTTTAAATAAATGGATATTTACTACATACTTGTTTCTAAATATTTCACTTCACTAAATAACGTATAGGCATTCTATACGCCTATTTTTTTCCTCTAATTTGAAATTAAAAATATTAAAATCATAGAAAAACGTTTTTATATTTAAATATCTCATTTTGCATGCATGAAGAAATACAGGTCAGAGGCTATTCGCGTTCATTACAATTAAGCAAGATTGTATTCTTTTGTATACATTGACACACAAAATATTAATGTATAATGAACATTTTCTTTCTTCGATACTTTGTAGAGACAGTATCTTAATTGCGTTGAAATGACGAGTACTATTTCACGAGTGCCGAAAGAATCAAAACATTTGGTTTACAGCCATGGTTCACGAACGTTTTTAAAAAACTGTTCGATTGTAAATTCAAAAGTGAGTTTGGGATAATTTTATATTATATTCGTAGTTGACTCCTTGTATTTTCATACGCTCGTTTCAAATGACTTTGTATATCTTGAATAACTTTATATATTGAGTATACCTTGAGTACCTTGAGTAGCTTTATATATTTTTACATATTTTACGTGACTTTATACTTTAATAACGTTATGCATATTTGAGTAACTTTAACTAGTTCAAGTTCTTTTATTCCTTGACCGTGAATTGACATTTTATAAAAAAGAAAAAATATCAATTCGAAATCAGTAGCTCACAATCAGTTAAGAGTGAAGCTCGTGAGCATTATAATCGAACTGTTGATCGCCTATTAAGTGAAGACGCCGAATCAGAAGATTTAATATTAGCTGTACTATCTAAGCAAGAGGAAGACAAGCGAGCCGCAGAAGACCTCCAAGAATACGAACCAGTTGCAACGTTAAAGTTAACCATATCAGTCGACCAGTATCGCCAAATTATGAAATGGGTTTGATAAAAAGAGTTAAAAAAATTTTAGTCAGACGCAAGGTACAACTTCATAAGCAAAAATTGGAGTTGTTAAGGGCTACATCACGTAAAGATGACCATCGGCTACCAAACTGAAGTATGCACTCTGTGATTCCATGTCTTATTATTGCTTTTGCAGAAAATTAAATTGTTACGTGAATCACGGAATGAAAATCCACGAAAGAAAACGGAAAATCTTCCAACAGGACAAACAATGCTATGCTTTGCTATTATAATAGCAACGGAAAGAAACATAATGAAAATTTTCCAGAAGCAAAGAGAGAAATTATTTTACAGAACATTTGGACATCATCAACTATAACTGAAACCAATCACTTTTACGCGAAGAAAATGATGTTCTTGCCCACCGTGAAACTACAGTTAGATGACAATGAAAATTATTGTACACTTATTATTACGTACTATTAAATTCATGTAGACTAGTCAGCTTTATTAAACAAAGATGTTTACCCAAACTACTTGGAAAGCTAGAATACTTGGAAAAAGCGATTTGTATGCTATAAATAACAGTTTAATTTTTTTATATTATGTCAAGTTAGGTTAGAAGAATAGACGTGAATATTGTTCTTAAAAATAGCTTATATAGTATATATATACTATATAACAATATAGTATAGTTATGTATATATATATATAACATGTATTTATTGAAGTCTCTCGGACCTTATCATGTGACAATCATACTACGGAATAATCGATACGTAGTGCAAAAAATTGGTGAGCACGAAGGACCACAGACGATCTATACAGCAACAGATCACTTGAAACCTTGGATTAACGATGGAAATGGTAGTTTGTCCGAAGAGAGCGACAGTGACTGCGAAAACATCTGAGGTCAGATGTTAAATCAGAATGGCTGAGTATAGTATCGGTTATTATAATCTGTAGTTATATTTTTATGTTTAATTAATAATAACAGATGGCCTATGTGCTGATAGAAGTACGAGAAAATATGAATGTAATGCGAGAAGCACAACGTAGGCGTGAAGCGCTTTTCTTTTTGAAAAGAGAAGAATCGAGTTGCAAAACGGAGTCAATGAGAGTCGTGAGAAAGTGTCGAGAAAGATCTGTTTAAAAGAGTCGATTGTGTCGTTTGAAAGAATTAATTGTGTCGTATAAAGAGTTTATTTGAGTCGTTAATTTGTATTATTTGTCTTGTTTAATTATTTATTGTCTTATTATCATTATTGTTATTAAATAATTTATATTATATTTTTATAACATATAGTTATTAAAAATAGCGTCTATACCTGCTTGTTGTATTAGAGAGGTAATACGGGAAAAATTAGTATTAGTATTAATATTAGCGATTTTATGAAATCTGCCAAACTAACTATTTAGTATGCTAAAAAGATCGCGGAATTATAAGCATAAAAGTGAGTTCGAGAAAATAAATTTGCTTAAGAGTTCATGGTCAAATCTATTCGTATCTTATCATATTTATTGGTGTGTCTTTGAGTAAATAGTACGAGCTGCAAAATGCAAACGATGATTTAATAGATTATTAATTGAAAAGTTCTTAGAAATATAGGTATTTCTCGAAAAATTTTCTCCGTCATTTTATTGCATCTATTTTATTGCAACTTTATATATCAACATATCAGTAAATATTAACTTTTATAATTCAATAAATTATCAACTGTTTTTAAATACTTGCTATAGGATTGGATGTGTTTCAGTTAGTACAACGATTTATAATCTATTATTAATACTACGCTGATTGTATTACACTGGATTCCGCACTTTGATTTCACACTAATTGACACAATGATCAATCTGTAATTTATAGGTAGTTTGCAACTCATCGTAACTCATTACAGCCTCATAGTATTCTTGTATTTTCTATAGTTTCCTATAGTTTTAATAGTTTTAACACTGAAAATATTGACGGCTAATGTATAAAAATTAAATCAGAAGAATTAGAATGCAAGGAATAAGGAAAAATTTATAATACGACAATGAACACAAACTTTTACTCATACGTGTTACAAAAATCATTCAAATCTGTGAAAATGCAACATTGTACTAAACTGCTCTAAAAGATTATAAATTGGTCATTTTGGTAGCTTTAATTTTAACATCGTATCAACATTTAGACAGTTAGGCAGTAATTAACTAATTCGTAATTATTTCTGTAATCAATTTATATCTTATGATTTGTTATTCACTGATAGTTATTCGTTGATTAATCATCTACGATTTTGTTATTCAATATAATTAAATATTATTGATAACAGTTTGCAGTTTCAATAGTGGATCAAACAACCTAGCAACAGATTGAAAGTATGAAAAATATCTACACCTATTCTTGGCTGCATTATGGTATCTATTTTGTTGATTTTGTAATAACTTATTTGCATTTTCTCAAGTATATCAGAGAAATTGCAAACGTGAGATGTTAGATACCATTTTAAGGTAAGATAGTGTTACAGCACCATGTGTCATGTAAAATGATACCTGTTCGCTTGTATCATCTGAGGCAGATAGCTCAACCGTATGGTGAAGTATTATGAGAGATTATTACGATTCCGATAAAATACCGAAGATCGCTATAAGTGGACTCTATATTTTATGTGTGATTAATTCGCTTAGATCAAACATTGCACGGAATTCTAATCGACCATCTGACTAATTTCTGACGACTATTCACGTATTAGCGGCAGCACTAACAGTAATAGAAGAAATAGCAGTATATAATAGCCGATATATGGCCGTATATTCAGTATAAGAAAAACTGACTATAGTATATAACGAATTGTAATGATAACGCAGTGACGTGATACGCACTCAGTGGTTATATTTACGTACTCAGTGATACGCATTGACGCACTGACAACTGTTGAGTATTCCAACTTTACTAACGCATTAACAACGCATTGATTGTACGTAACGACCCTCTGACTCCCTGCTGATGGCCTGTTTTATAGGAAAGTGAGGGCGATTGCAGGCCAATCACTTTGATTCGTCAGCCGTTTGATTGCCCTGACGAAGTTCCTCCAAACGCGGTGAAATTATTAGACATCGATAGAATGATCGATAATAACCGTTTTTAGACAACGTTAAATATAACAGGCAAGCAAGGTGTCAGCGACCGGTGAAAGAAACAATGAACTATCACGTCACAATACCAGCAAAATGGTAGAAATTAGTACTTCTTGCCAGCATGAAAGACGGGCGAACCATTGTTCTTATCTAAAAATAGAATAATAAATTATTTTATAGAGATAACAAGCTTAATGTCTTTCGTACACATAATTCTAATAACTAGAATTATGGGAAATGGCCCGATCAGATAGATTTACGTATGGTATAAATCAGAGGTGATGAATTTGCGGCCCAAAAAATAGTAAGGATCTTAATTTTCTAGGAAAAATAATTGGGGAAATTAATTTTCATAGTGGGGGAACTGGAAGACTGAGTGATCAACTTATTCGAATCCCTATAAGAAACTTAGAGGCAGACGTTTCTCCTTTTGCCTGCTTCGCTCAGAGAATATCTCTCCATATCTACTAGACTCAGAATATCGCCATTAAATTCTTCCTTCTCTAGTTACTACTACATTCATATATATTTATATCAGTTGACGCCAGTATATTGCAGCCGTAGCTGTAGTACTGTCAGCTAATATATGTGAATATAGTGCTAACTGGAGAAAGAGCAATTCGGTTGTAATCATTACAGTCTACTGTGGAATGGGCCGCTTAAGAAAGGAAAAGAAGCGTGGATCACGATTTCACATGCCAAGTTAAGTTATTGTTGAGAGTCAAGAAGTCTCGCGAAAGGAATGTGAATCTGATTAGTTGTTTCAGATGCAAGCTTAAATACAATAACATTTATTGGCTTTACACGCGAAAGTATCACATACAAATAAGCACGTGTAGTATAGTCTACTGATGAATAATTTCTGTTGTCCTTCGAAACTTTTCTTCAAGTCTCACACAGTATGTATTTTATAATTATGATTATTATTTTATAATTATTATTTATAAGATGAGATGATATCACAGTTTATAGTTTGGGAGATCAATTTGTTATACAGTTTTAAATGTATAGTATGAGGAATTGAAGAAATATAATAGTTGTTTAATATTAATAATAACTTAAAATAATTGAAGATTTAGTTAGTTAAGAATTTTTTTTAAGAATGTTTTGTAAAATATAAGTCATTTATATCTAAAACTGTGTTAATTATTTTAAAATTTTAATTTACTGCATAAAAGAACCATCATAAATCCGCAAAACATGAATAGAACTGTTTATGATGTGTACAATAGTAGAATGATTTCGGTTAGTTACTAGTTTCACATTTCGGTATGGAAAATTCGACATCACTGTAATGGGTTTCAAATGTCATGTTGCTGGCGCATTCACTAGTTCCTCAACTCACCATTATTTGAACGTAGAGTGCGCTAAAAAAGTCACTAATGTTTTAGTATGTCGATATTTGAGACTCTGAGACACAAAGTCTCATTTAATGTTCGATCTATCCTGTTCTTAGTCAATGATAATAGTCAATATTTTCTCACAAATAATGTTTAATATTATACAATGCAGTGTCATCACATTTTAGTTACATATACCAGATGGCCTGTAGGGCGAAGAAATGCGTGAAAGAGGAAAATACGAATGTAATGCTGGAAAAAGGAAAGTCGAGAGTGCAAAACGGAGTCGATTAGAAACATGAGAAAGCATCAAGAGAGAGTTGTTTAGAAGAATCGATCGTGTTGTTTAAAAAGAGTTAATTGTATTGTTTAAAGAGTTTATTTGAATCGTCAGTCTGTGTTCTCTGTTTTATCCAATTATTTGTTGTTTAATCACCGTTACTGTTATTTAGTAAGTTAGTCATTATTACACCTCTACTATATATATATATATATTGTATAATATATAATATAAAATTTTTATCAATTAATATTTGTTTTCTCTTCATATTTTTGTCAGTTTTCTCACTAAAATAATATTTAAAGTAATTTAATGCAAGCTTCGAAGCGTGAAATATTACTGTAATATAGTACGCCTTTAATACTGTAATATAGTACGCCTTAATTTCTAATACGTCTTAAATAATTATTATTTCAATTAATAATTCCCATTCGTGTAAAGTAAATATTTTCAACATACTTGTATGTATCGCTATCAAATAAAATAAATTTTCAAATGAAATTTTATTTCAATAAGAATATTTTAATTACTATTTCAAATGTTACTTTATTATTTCCAATTTTCTTCTTCTTCTTCTTCTTTTTCTATTTTTCTTTAATGTCGCATCGACAGCATATTAGCGACAACGGCGCCATTCGATATGTGTGTAGTAGTTTATGTTTCTGAGATATTTTAATACTCTTTGTATGTCATTTTGAGAAGTCAGGTTTATGTTTGCGTTGATTCCGTATTTCTGTCTTTCGGTTTGTATGGTGTAGCACTCGTGCAGTATGTGGGTTTTTTTAATGGATGGTTATTGCAATGAGTGCAGGTGGGTGGTGTAATTGTTTTGATTTTGTGTTCATGTCAGCTTAGTATGACCAGTTCTTAGACATGTAGTAATTATTCCTTTTTTCCTGTTGCTAAATTTTGATGTTTGCTGGTGAAGGTCTTGGATACTTTTGTGTAGTTGGGTGCTTTTAGTTGTTTTCCATATATTGTTCCATTCAGTTTTTGCTACTTTTTTGCAATGGATTATTTGGTCGTCGCAGGGGATTGGAAGATGGTTGCCATTGTTAGTAAGTGGGGGAACTGTGGCTTCTTTCGCTGCTGCGTCGGCTTTTTCATTTCCTTCGATTCCTTAATGAGCTGAATCCAGATGACTGTGGCGTTTGTGTTAGGTTGGTTGTGATTTAGTTCTTGGATGGTGGATATTAGTTGGTTTTTTTGATCGTATGATTTCATTAGGGATTTTGTAACGCCCATGGAGTCGCTGTATATGACGATCTAGGCTTCGTTATTTGACTGTGCATATTTGATGGCTTTCACGATGGTATGAGTTTCGGCTGTGAAGATGGATGATGAAAAAGGGAGATTTTTTATTTTTTTGATTTTTTTCTGTGTGATAATGGCGTATCGAGCTCCAGTGTCCGTTTTTGACCCATCAGTGTAGATCTTGCTGTGTCTGAAGTAGCTGTTATTTAGTTCCAGGAATCGAGTCCTGTGGTCAATTGGACTGAGGATTTTTTTGGGGAGTTCGGCAAGACTGGTGTTTGTTGGGAATGTTTTTATTGTCCATGGAAGGATTTGTGGTGGTTTACGTTCAATGGTGGGGTGGATATTGAAAGTGGTGGATTGGAGGATTTTGTTAAGTCTGATATGAAAAGGGGAAAGAATTTTGGGTTTATTGATGTAGAAAGCTTTGTATCTATTGAAAAAGATGTTGTTGTAGGAAGGGTTATTTGGACTGGATGAGACTTTTAGTGTGTATTTAAGAGTTAGGAACTTCCTTCTGGATTCAAGTGCCATTTCTTTGGCTTCGAATAGTAGGCTGTTTATAGGGCATGTTCAGTATGCACCTGTGGCTAGTCTAAGAGCTGAGTGGGAGATTGGATCTATTATTTTTTTGATGGAGCTTTTGGCTGAGTTGTAAACAATAGAGCCGTAGTCTAGTTTGGATCTGATTAACGCTCTGTATGTTACTAGAAGAGTGTCTTTATCCGCTCCCCAGTTATTATTGGAAAGGGTTTTAATAATGTTAAGTCTTTTCATGCAGAACTCTTTTAAGGTTTTTAGGTGTGGCGCCCAAGATAATTTTTTGTCGAAAATAAGGCCTAATATTTTGATGGTGTATTTCAAGATTGCTCAGATATAGTTTAGGTGGGGGATTGAGTTTGGTTTTCCTAGTGAATAGGATGCCTTGGGTCTTTTTGGGAGAAAATTTTAAGCCCGTTGTTTTTGATCAGTCTTGAAGGGTATTGATGGTTGTTTGTAAATGTTCGTTAATGGAGTTCATATTTTTCCCGCTACATGTGATTGTTATGTCGTCCGCAAATAGCTGGGTTTTTATTGGTGGCTTGAGGTTGGTGGTGATGTCGCTGATTTCAATTAAAAATAGTGTATTGTTTATTACTGATCCTTGTGGGACTCCGTTTTTGATTATAACTGGATGTGACAGAGATCCATTTGCTCTGACTTGGATTAATCTATTGGATAGGAAGTTGGTTATGAAGGATAGCATATTGCCATTTTCTTTTAACTCGATGAGAGCGTTAATAATTTTGGTTCTCGAGATTGTGTCGAAAGCTTTTTCCATATCGAGGCATACGGCGGCTATGTATTCTTCGTTGAGAAAAGAGTCGCATATATTTGTTTCCAAGTTCGTTAGGACGTCTGTGGTTGAACAGTAGTGTCGGAAACCGTATTGATTTGGGTTAAGAAGTTTTTTTACTTCGAGGTACCATCTAAGCCTACGGTTAACGACTTTTTCTAGTAGTTTGCACATGGTATTAGTTAATGCAAATGGGCGATAGCTGTTAGGGTTTGGTTTGCATCTGTTTGGCTTAGGAATTGGAACTACAATTGCTTTTTGCCAATTTCCGGGGAAAACTTTATGGATCCATATACAGTTGAAGATTTTTAACAGGTAATTTATTCTAGTTTTTGGGAGCATTTTTAGCAGTGAGTTGGGGGTATTGTCTGGTCCTGGGACGGAGTTTGTAGATGTAAGGATAGAATTTATTTCTTTGAGTGTCAAAGGTAAGTTTAGTAATGAGTTGTTATCGTTGTGAATCAGATCATGGTGTATATTGTTGTAGATTATTGTAGGATATGGTCAGTTTATGTTATTTGAATTTTCTTGGAATTTTTTAGCTAATGTGTTAGCAATGTCGTGGGCTTGACCATCGTACGATTTGACCATCATCAGATTCCAAGAGTTGGATATTCATAGAGGGTTTGAATCCATTTATGCATTTGATTTTTTTCCATACTGCAGATGTTGGTGTTTGTGGATTTATTGATGTTATGTAGTTTCTCCATGATCGTTTTTTATTTTCTTTAATTGTTCTACGGAAGTTAGCGCGTTTCCTTTTAAACTAGGTTTTCATTTGTGGGATGTTTTTTTGCTCTATTGAAAGCGTGATGACTCTCTTACATGGCGATTTTACATTCTTCGCTCCACCATGGTACCGGTCTTTTCCTGATTTTTTGCAGTCTAGGAATTCCAAAAGATTTTTCTGTGGCTGAGGTTATGATTTGTTGAAAATTGTTTATTGTTTCGTTAATCCGGGCTGGGTCGAGTTCCTTCTCTTTCTCGTTGAGTTGAAGCGTTATGTTTTCTTGATATATTGGCCAGTTTGTTTTTCTTATATGCCATTTTGGTTGGAGGTAGTTTTGAGTTGTGCTATTGTCTCTATAGGTGATTTTTATGGGAAAGTAGTCGCTGTCATATAGTTCTTTTAAAGTATCCCATTTTAGGTGTTTAGCTATCTGTGAACTGGAAAAGGTTAAATCTATTGCACTTGTTTTGCCGTTTCTAGTGCTGAAGTGCGTTGGGGAACTAGTATTCAGCAAGATTAAATCCTGGTTGTTAAGCAGTCTTTCCTCTTCTGTCAGTTTTGGTCGATCCCCAGAGAGTGTGATGGTTAAAGTCTCCGGACAGAATCAATGGAGTTGCAAGTTGAGCTATTAAATCTTCAAGGTCTTGTAACTTAAGAGGGAAGCTATTAGGAACGTAGATATTGCAGATGTGGATTCCTTTTAGAAATGAAATATTTATTGCAACGGCTTCTAAGTTTGAATTTAATGGGATTTCAGTAGAATCATATTTGTCCGAAATTACAATGGTCACTCCTTCACTGGCGTGGTTTTCGTTCACCCAGTGTTTGACGAAGGTGTCGAAGTGTTTAAGTGTAGAAAGGTGGTTTTTTTTGAAATTTGTTTCTTGAAGGCAGATAATGTCAGGAAATTATTTATGAGAATTTGGAGTTGTTTGTAATGAGTATAGTAACCGTTTATGTTCCACTGTATTATTGTTTTCGTAATGTATTTGGTGGGGCTTTGAATTTGGATTTTGCTGCGATTATGGCTCTCATGAAAATTCGGATTCAGATGAGCAGCTAAATGACGATTCAGGTGTGTCAGTCGATTTGGAGAGCTTTTTTTACAGAGTCGATGTATTCTATTTTTTATGCTTCTTTCGTTTAGATGGAGGTAGATTTCAAAAGTTTGAACAAGGATCGGGATGTTATCGGTGTAGTTTCTTGCGATTTGTAATGAGCGTGCTGACCCGAACGGAGGCTCTTGATCTGGGAATAATTTAGCTGGGAGTGTGAAGAATTTTTTTTATTTATTATTTCTTTTGCTGGGGCTAACATTTCCTCTAATCTGGCGGAATCGAAAACTGAAGATTGTGGAGGAAATGGTTTTAGTTTGGTTATTGCGATTTTTTTTTATGTGGATTGATTGATGGGGGCATGGAGTCTGTGTCGTTTAAATTAGCACAGTCAGGTTTGTCATCAGTTGATGATTGTGACAGTGGTCTTTTGGAACTGAAGGGGATTTGTGGTTTCTCTGTAGGTAATTTATTCGTTGCTTGATTAGAATTGTCGATGTCTGTCTCGGTAGTGATGGGAATCTTCTTAACCGGCAATTTGGAGGATTGAGTTGGTGTGGGGATCGTTGTATTTGTATTTGGGATTGTCGTATCGGTTCTGTTTGAATTTTAGCGGGCAATCTTTCACTAAGTAACCTTCTTATTTACATCGGAAGCAAGGAAGGCTGTCGATGGAGGTGAAAATACAGTACGATGTATCCTCAAAAGTTATTAGGAAGGTGGATGGGATTTTTCCAATGACATCGGGGTCAATGTATGCCTGTCTTCTGAAACTGAGGATGTGGGCATATTCCGGGTCGGTCATTCCTGCTTTCAGAGTTGTTATTCTGGATTATAGCTTGACGTTGTTTCTTTTGAAAATTTTTTCAAATTCTGAGTTGAGTATAACCAGGGCGACGTTTGATAAAATTACTCTTTGGGCCGGAGTTAACATTGGTTTTAAGTTTGGCGTATTGTTGTTGACCGTTATTGTTTTATGTAGATTTGTTAGGTGTAGTTTCTTTGTTATCCAGATGTGCGCAAATTCAATTGTTTGAAATTCTGGAGATATACCTTATTGATTTGGGGCCGATTAGTTTCCCTACTGCAAGAACAGTCTTGGAGGCTTGTGTCGTCTATTGCGTGGATGATGATAGCTTGATCTTTTGTAGGTGATACGTCGAGTTGTATTGCGTGGGAATATGATTTAACAGAATTGTTTCTTTCAGTTTGATTGGAAAATTGGGAACCCCTGCACTCAGAGGTTCCCGCAGATTGGTGTTGGTTAGTCGGTGTATTCATTCCTGTGGTATTCCTTTGTGTTGAGATACGAAATTGGCGTTTGTTTTCACTAACACTAACACTAAGAATATGGATTGGAACTCGTAAGCGAGACTGTATCGGACGTCCGGTACGGTACGACGGTTAAACCGAGACTGAATATTTCCAATTTTATTTCAGATATATTTATATATTCTAAGAAAGAATAGGCGCGACGGTGCGAGCATATAATTTTGTTGGCTCACGTATTTGCATATTTATGCAGGATTGGAAAAATTTAAATAAAAATAAGAAATAAAAATTTGAAATAACGAATCACTTTCATTAAATCATTATTTTTACTTTAAAAATAACATAGGATAAGTAACTTCATACAGTCCAAATCAAATAAATGATTTGCAAATCATTTTAATTTAAATTAATTTCTTCAAGTAGAGTAATAAATAATCGCAGTATAAACTGTAGTTTATTCAATAGAATAAAGAAACTATGAAGAATTTATTTCCGAAAATAAATTTATAATAAATAATAAAATAGAATTTATTTTATGTTATTTTATGTGATAACCAAATAGTAAAATAATTTCAAGAAAAACCATCTCTTATTTAAATAAACCAATGCAAAATTAACCACATAAGATATATTAAGTTATTCAAATAATTTTTCAAATATATTTTGTTACAATAATCCTTAAGTGTGTCTGTATGTGATATCTCACATTCCTACGTCAAGATGCGATGTTTTAGCATCGCGTTATTGCAAAGATATTCAATGGTTCGTTCGGTTCGTCCGAGTCGTTTGAAAGCTCGTTTAAAATTGCTAGTTCAGTCTCTTCTATTGATCACTCTTTTTTGTCATAAGGCTGCAGCCCCCTCTTTTAAAAACAGCAGTTCTCGGCGTGTGTTTATGCTTCTCCTACGTGGATTCTAAATACTATGTACTACTGAATTTCTTTTCATTATCGACATCGTGAAATATCGCCGACGACCGAGGACCTCAATATGCACGATATTGGAATCATATACGATACAGAATCGCATGAGAAAGACTACATGTATCATATCGTGTATTACAATACGAAATCGAACGATTACAGATACAAATATAATAGGAACATTCTTATGAAGAAAGAGGCTAATTGTCATGTAAAATGCTCCATAAGACGATGTGTATCGTACAAGTATCGCTTTGTGAAAAGGCTGTAAGCCAAATCTTATCTTTCTAGCGAATGAATTAAAAAAAAGAAATGATACCCGAAAACGAAGTTCAATCTACTGATTGTAAATTGTAAACACCCTATATATTGTGTTTTCAACACCCGGCAACAAATTCTATTATAGTGAAAGCGATTGAAATAGTAACGAATTCTATATACAGTAAAGACTCCCGTATCCAAACTGATAGGGAGAACAAAAGTGGCCGGATAGTGGAATTTTTGGATAACAAAACAATCACTTTCTTTTGCATTAAACTTCATTTATTCAAGTAGAAATGAACAAAATTGACATTTTTTCTTTCAATATCTAAGGGTCCCATATCTTTTTATCCGCTAAGTCACATAAATTTTTTGTTGTAAGCAGCTGCATAGAATTACATTCCTGTTATGCCTCAAACCGTTAAAGTCCTTTTTCAAATGACTTAAACGCTTCGACACGAGAAGGCACGTCTTCATCGTTACTTTCGTCTGGAACTTCTATTTGCATAAAATTTATGTTATCTTCATCGCTACTATTGTCTTTATCGCATCAAAACCATTGTATCACATCATCACAATCACATCCTGGTGCTCTACGCAATGTAGTGACAGATTCTTCAATATCTGCTTCTACTGTTCTTCCTTCTTCACTAATTTCTTCAATTTCATGCATTAAAAGTTTCCTCCATGCTCTTTTCAATGTTGTATTTTTATTGTTGCTCCACGTATTTGCCATCATGTAAAGCAGTCCTTTGAATTTAATTTTTTATATTGCACTAACACACCATCTTCATTTGATTGAAACGTAAACAGAAGTTTTTTAAGCAAATCTTTTCTATATATACATAGTCGTTTGAAACACTCAATTACACCTTGATTTAGTACCTGTATGATTAAAGTACATTAAGGTACATTAGCTGGCAAAAACATAACATTTATAAATTCGTCCGTTTGGTTAAGAATATCACATGTAGAATGCAATCTAGCATTATCTACCAGCAAAAGATTTTTTGTTGTGACCATTTTTTAATTGATGTTCTTTAACCTTTTATGTATAAAAATATTTTCAAACCATTTAACAAAAATGTTACTGCCCATCCAAACATTTGTCTGATTTTTATAAACAACTAGCATTGCACTCATATTGACATGTTTAAAACAACGTGGATGTTTACTTTTTTCGATGATCAGAATTGAAAGTTAATAATTGCGTCCAGGACCTAATCTTTCACGACGAGAAACAAACGTTTTCTAGCTTCAGACTGAATTGATATGATTATATTTAACCGGTCGAACACGGGAAAGTATTTATGTATATCTGAATACATTGTATCATGTATGTAAACATCGCTACGAAACGTTGTGCGGATAACAGAACGTTCGGATAATAGAAAATCCGTATATTAGGGTATTCGGATAAGGGGGGTACAGATACGGGAGTTTCTACTGTAGATAGAATTCAACATACAGTTCGAAAATATTTTTAGTATCCTAGAAACTAATAAAAACTCGTAACTAATATTTTACATTCTGATTTTCTCTCCTTCTCCTTAATTCTTTCAAAATTCCATTTCATTCGGATTGTATAAAGACTATAGTGCGGTATCATCTATACATCAGAATGAAATGAAACTTTAAAGGAATTGGCAGGAAGAATAGAGGATGAATATAAAATTTTAGCGGATCTTTGTTAGTTTCTGCGATTTCGATAGAAAAAGTTTTAGGAACAATTCATCGAATTTTATAGACGAGACTAATACAATAGTGTGTTTACAAAATTGTTGAATAAAATAACGAAAGAAAATTCTACATCACCTTTCAGGGAGTCTTTTTGTAAGAGGGAAGGAAGAGGAAAATTCAATCAAAATTATGGTGGATCTAGTCATGAAAAATATTTTTTCAATGTTTTTACATACATTAATAATTTATAATATTTTCGAGAAGAAAAGAATCTTCACTTGCTTGCTATGTGATGCATAAAAATATTTTAGAGTAAAATGAATGGTGCATTTTAAAAGTAGAGGCTTCAATCTTTGAATTGAACTCAGATATATTGTTCTATGATTTTGATAAAATTTTATTCTTTTGATAAAATTGCAACAGTTTAAATATTTAGCGATCCAATGAAATGAAACTAATTTATTCTTTTTATTATTTTTATTGAAAAATATGACGAATATTGTTGGATGACCAACCCATGCAATATTGAATCTATGCAAATACTGACAACGAGCTAGGAACAGTCCACATAAAAGTGGACTGTGAATAATTAGTTATAAGAACAAGATCCAATACTTGGTCATCTATGCTCCTTCCCCTTCCACTTGATGATGATAACCAAATATATATAAGGACATGTTTTAGAGACATTAAAAAGAATAGCATAGCACAGAATACCATAGAATA
Organism: Tetragonisca angustula; assembly: GCA_036937485.2. NCBI lineage: Eukaryota > Metazoa > Arthropoda > Insecta > Hymenoptera > Apidae > Tetragonisca > Tetragonisca angustula. Next base: position 228,261 of record JAWNGG020000057.1, on the reverse strand, counting down.
GCATAGCATAGCATAGCTGAGCTTAGCATAAAACATTCTATATCATTCTAAATTATTCTATATCGTTAAGAATTTAGCTTAGTATAAATCATTCTACATCATATTCAAGAGCCTTAAACATTCTATATTATTCTATATCATACACGACCACGATTGTAACAAGGAATAAACTATTCAAAATTGTAAGCGTGTTGACTCCATTACACGGAATCCAATATGATTATGTTATAGATACGCGTGTATGAATGGGATTCACTTTAGTGATATCGACAGTTTTTTGCAAATACTTCGAAAACTATTCATTTCCATGAAAAACAACCTTAATTTTTGGCATCAGCGATCTAAAATGACAATTTGGACTGTGTATAACCAAATATCTGCGTATAACCAAAATATATAGAACTATACTCCAGAATCAACTATCATTTTTAATCATTCTATCAATGGTTATCGTATAACATAATAAAAAAATTTGCACGAAAGTCAGTACTTTCATTTATATTATTAGAATTACTATTCTTTACTCTTATTTTAGTATCGATATTCTATATAATTTTCCATTATACTCCTTATGTAGGAATTGATACAAAGGATATTTTATTGGCGTTGTTAAGTAAAGAAATTTCATTTAATTGGGAAACTGATAGAAAGAGAAGCCTTAATAATGCAGTGAAAAGATTAGAATTAAAACTCGCTACACTCTCTATATTCTCTTTTAACTTCGCTACGTCTTTTCTCTCTAGACCTGTACACTCTCTCGCACTCGCTGCTCTTTATGTATTTACACCTTCACGATTCGCCATTCTCTAACTAAAAACCTTGTTCGAAATATTTCCAGGTTCCAGGCCTGGCTTTCATTATGACTGCTAAACAGATGACACTCAGCAGGCGACGAATGTTGGTTCCAGGACCTTTCCCAGAACTCCCCATCCCACACCTACATATATTAAAATAATTATATTATTGTTTGCTTTAGCTCCTATAAAAACAAAAGATCCCAATATAATGTAATGTAATATCATTAACTATCAGCTTCAGGTTCTGCAAGAATTGCATCCAGTGGTCATAGATCGAACGAGGAAAAGCATTATTGTCTATTCTAGACGGTGTTGAAGTACTTACATATAAATATATATGGAGTAAATATTGAATAGAAAATCGAAATCTAAAGTAGCTACTTACCGAGAGGTAGTGTAAATGAAGATTAGATATAGATACGGCTCACGTTCGAACTATGTTCGAACAGCATAGAGTGAATAAAAGAAAAAAAATTCGAGTATCGAAATAATCAAGAGAAACATGAGACTAATCAAACAATAAAACCTTTTTATTTTTATTTCTTATCTTAATAAAATTTACAAATGCAACGAATATAACATAATTTTTACAATGTTTGAGTCTTTCTTGATTAAAGTAAGATCAAATAGGTACGATATGATTTACAGCGTGTTTGCTTATTTTTTTTATTCCATGAACACACTGATCAGAGTTTCGTGAAAAAAATGTTTATAATAATTATGGGTATAACGTCTGATCTTAATTAGAAAATATGTCAATCCTGGATTCATTTTATCACAAATATGTTAATATAAGTTTAATTTAGAAAAAAAAATCAAAAATACAAAAATTTCATTACTGAATTAGTGTTAATATTTCGTTCACATACATAAAAAGCTCAAGTTACATTACTAGGCCAATTTTGTCCGCGATGTGTCAAACGGAACACTCCCGCCAGTGACAAAATTGACTACCAGATACTTATCCAGCTCAAATTTGTAAATCTGTAACGTCGGAAGTTCATTCCATTCCCCACAGCTTGCACGCATCACAAAATGTTTGCTGCGCACATACATATGTATAGAGAGAAAGCACTGAAAGGGATAGGGATTTAATTGGTAGTTTTGAATATGTAGATTTAATATAGTTGTAAGCACAAAGTTATTAGCCGAAAGTAATGTAAAATTCGTGTAACATAATGTGATACTGCATGAAAGAGAGGGTCATTCTTTCTCTTCCTACTACAATGACATGCAGTTCATCAATTCCTTTATCCTATTGTATCTCACTAATTGTCACTTTTAACGTATCATCTTTGATTCGTGTGACCTACACAACCACAATAATAGACGACCATTCGATCAGTGATCAAAGTATATGCGTATTTTCATTAATTTTTATGTGTGGCTCACAAAGATTGGCCTAATGAAAGAGAACCAATCGTAGCAAACTAACCTCCTATCTGTCTACAATCACGCTCCGCACTTTTCTACATCAAGCTTAAAAATCATCCAACCAACCTTCAATCCGTGTCTCTACAACTTTCATGCCGAGCTTGTGGTTTGTGTAGAATTTTTGCTTTAACTTTGATTTACAGTTCACTTTTTTCCGCTTAATACGATTTGTAGGTATTCTAAAGCGCTATTTTAAATTTAATGCACTAGCTTGCTTCATTGCTGATGATATAACTCCAAGCATTCTTCTAACAATAAGCAGCGTTCTGTATGTGGTAGTCACCTTTGGATGTCTTATAAGCTCAAAAAAAGAATATTTGTTGCCATTCTAGGTAGCTAGATATTTAAAAGTTCACCAAAAAGTTATTTAATGATTTTAACACAAATTTGAATTTGGTTTGAATTGGTGATGCGAAATCATCTTCGAAAAAAGTAGACCTACAGATTTCAAAGTGGAAGCTTTATAATTTAAAAAGAGGATCGCAGAATTGGGCAAATTTTATTTGGAATAAAAATGAAAATAATAATTTGAAATAACTTATGTAAAGTGTTGCCTGGGATCTAAATCAAATAAATCAATTGTAAATAATCCTTATTTGAATGAATATATTGAAAAGAAATAACAAATAATCATATGTGAGAGAACTCGTAGGAAACGTGGAGTCTAAAAATTCAAAAAAGGTAACAGCTGTTGCTTTTCCACGGACTTGGCCGTTGAGCGATACACTTTTTGCTTTTATTGTCAGGGCGATGCAATTTTTGTTTTACGCTGACGGTTGGTGACCTGACGGACGCGTTAGGTTTGAATTCAACGTGTTTTCGTTTAGACACAGTCTAAGATGAAATTTATATAATAGAAAAAAAAAATTTTTTTGAATAAATCTTTGTAGAAACAAATACAAAATACAAATGAAATAAAAATTTACTTTATTTAATCATCAAATAATGAAATAATTCAAAAACGAACATTTACTTGAAGCAATAAATTCACATTACATTATTTCAAGGTAATACCAAGTCGATGATATACTAAATGATAAATAATCATTTCTCAAATCTTTTATTCAAATAATACGCAATCGCGGTGGATACGATTATTTTTTATGAATTTTCTATGTCGGTTTAAAGTGTGGACAATTTCTCACTGTCATTAGTACGATTATGTTCTTCACTGTATGTATAGCGAGACTAATTACATTTATTGTAGGTGCAGTGCAACATATGCTAAAAATGCAAGGTTTTTGATATACTGTTGGTAACTTGTAATATCGAAATATATAAGAAAGAGGTCAATGACAAAAGGCATTTGTGTTTCGAATTGAAAATGTCAGTTTGCAAAAGTGTTGGATTCCGTGTAATGGAGTCAACACGCCTATAATTTTGAAGAGTTTATTCCTTGTTCGTGGTCGTGTATGATGTAGGATGATATAGAATGATATAGAATGTTCTGTGATCTTCTAGTCTGTCTCTCTCTACTGTAGTATTCTATTCTATCTAACTTTACTGTAGTACTCTCTCTCTCTCTCTCTCTCTCTCTCTCTCTTTATACTGTAAAACATGTTCTTATATATATTTGATTATCATCCTCAAGTGGAAAGGGAAAGAGCATGGATGACCAAGTATTGGATCTTGCCCTTATGACTAACTATTCGCAGTCCACTTTTATGTGGACTGTTGCTAGCTCGTTGTCATTATTAGCATAGATCCAATATTGTCTGGGTTGATCATCCAACAAAAGTTTCTCAGTAATTATTAAATCGTCGCAATCATGGTTAAAATATATTTTTAGACTGAATTTACCCATTAATTTTATGATTTCGTGTTAATTTCGGGATTTTTAACCCTGCAACTACTGAAGCATGAAGTCCTGTGCCGGATTCATTTCTGACCCACCCGGACATTCCATTAACGCATATTTAGATCGCCCGAGCGGCTCACCGATACTGCACTAACACAGAGTGATGGTCGCTCGAGACCGAGGTCCTCACCGATATATGCTAACGCAGTGACAGGCGCCCGACTCATATAGGAACATGTAGGAGCATGTAGGAACAAATAATAATCACATGAATAATAAAGTTATATTTATTTATATTTATACACTGACGAGAGACAATCGCTGTATCCTTGCTAGCTCCAATACGTTGCCAATTACGACCAAATTGCTGGTTATTTTCTAGAACTACATTATCCACAGTTTCTGATATATTGTCTTTTTGCATTTCGACTTCGGAATCTTGCATTTGGAGTTCAGCGTCTCTATTTGATACACTTCCGTTGTCTGATAATTGTTCACTATCAGGAACGTCTTGTGGATATTGAGCGAGAGACGACAAAGAAATATTGCTCGTTGGCAATGAGGACATTGCGTCAACAAATGGAAACAAATAGAAACAACGGAAAAAAGTAATAAAAAGGATAAAAATAATAATTGCTTCGACTTACTGCATACGTCTTTCCTCCTCAGAGCGTTACCAAAAACTGATTCCTTTGTCTTCAGTCTTCGTCACTTCGGCACTTTGGCGGACACGTGTTAACCACTTGGCGTTCGTGCGTTAGTGCGATCAGGTTTCAGTTACGAACGCAAGCAGCTCCCATCACTGTGTGCATTATTACATTCGAGTAGCTCTCAATATCGATCAAAAATGATTCCGACACAGTAGGCGGATGGTTAATATACGATACAAAATGTGACCTGAAATTTTTGGCTGTAACACCATGTTGCTAATTTATAATATTAAAGATGAATGTAATTTGGAATATTTCATAGCGTGATGATGATTTTGGAAGGCGCAAAGGTTAATGTTGGAAAGGAGGAAATTTACCAAGAAGGAAATTTACCAAAACCGCTTCAGCTACAATTGAAATCTGTACCTGTGTTATAGCTGAAATTACATCAACTCTTTGTGTTATCACATTTAATATTCCTCCTATTGCAAACATAAAAAAGAAAAACTTCCAATCTGCAGTAAATTTAAATATCTCTTAGAAACGAGTCTAAAATCGCTATTTACTTACTAATAATATTTTGTTACAACTAATATCTATATAGATCATAAGAAAACATACGTGTTAATTTTATAGTGTTGTAATTATTGGAATTGTTACCTATTCCAAATTACCTGCATTATAACAAAATTGTTATTTTATGTCATTCTTCAATGAGACTAACGTTTCAGACACTTTTTGTTCTTCATTATTACTAGGAGTTCAAAGTATAAAAGTTTATTAATTTCCCCATAATATTGCGTAGTTTTATTTATAGTTTCTATTCACTGTTGTAATTTTTTATTCATCTTAAACCAACTAGTATTCCAAATATGCTGCATTTTCTGTAACAATATTTTATTAAACACAAAGAGGTAGATAAAATTCTATGAGTTTTACTCTGTGCACGTTTCTATTTGATCCGTAATCTCGTAACGTTGATTTTTTACAAAAAAGAACGTGACGTGATGCAGAAAGTGCGTCTTTTGAATGATTAATTGAATTGCGTTATGATAAACATCTTCTCTTTTGTCTATGATCAGTACATATCTAATTGTACAAGCGGTTGGATATCAATACTGATTTGGATTAGATGGCAATACTTATTCTTCTACGTTTGAAATTTGACAAATGAAGTAAAATATACCCAAAAAGCTTGAGAGGGCAATAATAATCACAGACGAGTGAATGTCTTACCAAGAATTCTAAGCCAAATAATAAATAGTTAGAATATTGAAAAATAATAATAATGATAATGGGAAATAAACAATAATAAATATAAAGTAATGATATAAAATATTACAGAAAATGATAATAGAAAATTCTAATTAAATAAGTATAATATTATACTTGAAACCCTGAAATAAATATAGTCAAATAAAATTGAAAGTGTAGTTTATTGAAACAGTTCTCTAGTAAAGAGCAGTTTATATTAAATTTTTATAAAATAAAAGAGAATTTTGGTGATTAAGATGATACGTAGAGCTAATTTATCTTTCTCATGGTCTGATAAAATCGGATATAGTAACCTACATCATCTTTAACATTTGTAGCATCGGAATTCAGCATTCCACTGTCAGATTATTATTAGATGATTTATTCCATTTATTTCATGCGAGATATTTCAGTTCTTCAGGGACTAATGGCTGTTTTATCTTAATAACACGCCATTCATTTTGTACCTAAAGTTATATTTATATCTGATTTCTTTAATATTATACGTGTATAAATATTTATATTTCATTAATTTAATTATATTTATATCTCATATCTGATTATTTAATAAAATGTAAATATGTTATTAATAAAGATCATGCTAGAGCTAATGAATCTTTAAGAACGATTTCCAAGAGAACGGGTTATTTATGATCCATGATTTCTTCGACAAGTTTTGTCCCCATAATAAGCAAAATACGATGCAAACTTTAAAAAAATTTTACTTCAAATTTTAAGATCAAGTTAAAATTTAAGGTTAAATTCCGTAACAAGTTTAAATTTCCATTTGGCAAGTTTCCGTTGACCCAAAGATATAGAATCATATGGTGATCATGACATAATTTTGAAACTTTCTTTTGAAACACCATTATCACATAGTAGAACACGTTCGTTCTCATCGTTTAGAGATTCCCTTTATCTATCTTTAAAAGAAATGAAGAATCAGAAGATTTAAATCTAATCTTTCAGAATCTACTTCGGATTTAATTAGACAACTTCATTGTAAGCGACTCAAATACAAAGTACATATAAGGAAGTTAAATATATATGGTACTGGATATAAATATAATAGATAGTAAGTATTTATAAAGTAGTATAACACTTTCGTTTTGACTAGTATTGTTAATTAATTGTTAATTAACAGTTGCTGAATAACACAGTTCATTTTGAACTTTCAACAATATGATATAATAATATTAAATAAAAGTATTTGGTACTTTTGTTTATTTTGTGGAACTTTCTTTTCAAAACACCTCGTTTCAATAGAACGAACTTATTATGTAGATTTTAAAATATTCTGCTCCGCACCTTAGAATATTTTTTAAAGAAAGTTACAGAGAGTAACGCCATTTTCTATGAAAGTTCCACAGGAATAAATATTTTTTTTGAACAAGATATACAAATTCGAACAGAATCTCTTTTAGAAAAAAAGAAGAAACGAAGATAACAGTTTATTACGAACACAGGTTGTAATAATTAATATTTGTACTGACAATGAATATCATTTTACCAAATACCAACAGAGAGATTTGCATACTTCACTCAGTTTTAATTTGATTTTTCTTTCCGACTTTATTTACATTTTTGTTGCGTGAATAAGTCTGTTTAAAATATATGACAAAATAAAGTAACTGAGGTACATCAGAGCAGAAAATTTGAGGTTTAAAGTTGTAACGTTGCATTGATCTTGAGCAATTTGTACAGTAGTATCCTATAACGGTTATAAACATGCCCCAAAACATTTGTATTATTTGTAGCATAGTCAGCATCAGAGTGATCCATTTTGGTAGACTGAATCGCATTGCTATCAAAGCATAAAAATACATGCATGAATGTATAAAGCCGTTTAGCGTGCCAAACTACAAGCCGCATCCTGTGGTTTCTACAAAAGCCAAAGGAAAACTGTTACATGATGGTACCAGTGCAGAAATATCAATGGTTGCTTTCGTAGCACAATGAAGGCAATGTCGCCAAATTCTAGTAATTTCGAGATGGTAAATATCCATGACCAAAATCCACTTACGGAATTGTATGTCAGATGCTTGTAAAAAATGTAATTAGTTGTACTATGAATGTAAGTTAATACGAAACGTACTACAGATTCATTTTCTGATATTCATTCATTTTTTATTTTATTAACACTTATTTTTTAAAAGCCAAAGTTTGCGACTACTTGTGAAGAATTCTAATTTTAATGAATTTAATAAGTCAATAGGATCCATCAATTTGTTGTATTATTAGAGTCACATATATGTACATACATACACAGAGTGTTACCAAATGTTATTCTCTTTTTATATTTATTACATTTATTATACTCATATTTCAGGGATATAATATAAATAATATTTACTGAAAATTATGGTAACAAAACAACAAATAGTTAAACAAGACAAATTACTTTGAAACAACACGAATTAACAGCTCAAATAAATTTTTTAACGACACAATTGACACTTTTAAACAGTTCTCTTTCAAGGCTCTCTCACGACTCTCACGACTTTCACGACTCTGGTCTTTTTTTTAAAAAAAAGAAAAGCGGTCTATGTTGGATTTCTCATATCACATTCATATTTTATATAATCAACAAACAGGCCATCTGTTACATTTAAACACAACTAAAATTAGATTAATTATGATAACCGACAACTGATAATAACCGATACTACAATATACTTATTTATTTTATATTTATTATATTTTGTCATAAAATGTTATCTTATGCCGTTATTTAAATAACTAGTGTAATATTTATTACGCTAACGTTATGTATATGTATATAAATATATAATTACATGGTTCCAGCTTGATATTTTATAATAATATATAATAATATTTTGTAATTATATATTAATTTAATTACTCTGTATTATATACAATTATTATAATTATAAATAAAGTAATATAAAAATATAACAAATTTACAACCTATTATTTAAATATAAAGATATTTGTTACTTGCTAATGTAACAATCTTTTGTTCAAAATTAAAATTTCGAAAAAATAATTGCAATTTAGATAGACGTAATTTAATTAAATAAAAAGATTCAATGCTATTTGCGACTATGATTTTAATTATTGTTCATGGAGTATTATCTATTACTTATTGTTTATTACTTACATAAGAGCAAAATTATTGTAATTGAATCAATCGGCAATTTTCCTCTTCTTCCTCTTGTTATGCTAATTCAAAACACATTTCTGAAATTGCGCGATTTTAGGTATCGATAGAAACTACACAGAAGGAACGCAGTGACTAAATTGACTGCACTGTGTTTCTCTATTTCATTTACTCTATACATTTACTCAAATAAATGATTGAAGATTAAATTTTCAATTTTTGATAAACTATTAATATTTAAAATGTTATAACATCACGTATAAAAATCGTACAAAAATTCACTTGGTCTCATTTTAAAATATAAAACTCCTAATGACTAATTTATAATTTGTATATTTCTAAATATATATTTTGTAAATGTAAAACAATGTATTTTAACAATAAATTTTAGAGATTTAAGTGACTGTTTGAAAAATTTATAAAGAAAAACTTGTGTATTCCACCATATTGTAAAGCTTTCTTTATTTCCTTCCTTAATGGGTAATTTATGTTTTAGCTGTCAGAAGTTAGTGTTAAGCAAAAATCTGAATTAAATATTTTTGTATATTTTTATGTTTTTGTTTGTATTTTGTTTAATTGTGGTTAAGAATAATTGAAGTAAAAATATTGATCCCGGTTCTTGAAACAAGAAATCCCAGTTAAGAAATAAAATCAGCACTTCAAATATCGAGAGTTCCGAATTTTGAAAACTTCGTGGTTTCCAAAACTTTACACAGCTCAGATGCGCATTTTGAGAATTTAGAAATTAGTTTCAAAACCATCCCTATCTTAAATCAATCAAGTGAACATTAATTTCTTAATAGTCTATCTTTAAAAAATTGGATTTGCGAGTTGTGTTATTTTTCATGCAAATGAGCGACATAATCCAATCTAATCTAAAATTAAATTAAAGTAAAATCATTTAAAAATAAGTCCAAATTTTGGTCTAATTTTGTACATGAATATTTTCATTGTTTTGATGTCTAGAATCACGCGTATAATCAATGTATTTTCGAACGTTTCTCTCCTTTACGTTCAAATCTAATCAAACAATACATATAACGTCCCTTTCCAATTGAAAAGTTATTATACAAAGTATAATTTACAGAATGACTAGTGCTATAAAAATTGTAACAAATAAGTTTTTGTGATGTAGAACGATTAACAAACAGACTATTTTGTGATTAACATCATGAACAATTACACGAAATTTGATTTTTATTCGGATCTTTATACTTTTAAAATAAAATCTTTTAAATGTCAAATATAAAAATGGTAAAGCACTATGTTAAAGAATTAGGTATAGAAGTGCAGTTACCTAGGTATACAAATGCTGTGGTAGAATCCATGATGCTTTAATACGTGATACAATTCCGGTAATATTCTACTAAAACTAATAATAGATAGTAGTGCAAGCATTATGTTCCATGAAAAGAGCAGGCCTTTTAGTTCGAATTTTAGTTTGTTCGACATATAACGACGTCTCCCAAAAATTAGCAGGACGTAAATGGCACTGAAGGGATTGAAGGTTGTTAATAGTATTTACAATTATGTACAATTATATACAAGTGGTGCGAGGATGGTGGAAGGATGTTCGGAATGGAACGGATGTAGGATTTGGATAAGGTGAGGAAGGTTTCGTCTCAGAATTGCTACCTAGACTCATCAGTGGGGTTGATGGCAGCGACTCCTCACCCCAGACGCTTGTTGTTATAACTATTCACTAGGTTGGACAGTCATCACCCATTCTAGCGATCTGTTGCTTAACATCGAAGATCGCTAGACTTCGACGCTAGGCGCACAGCTCTTTCCGGTTTGTAGGAGTCGGTGTTCGAAACTCGTACTCAAGGGACTATAGGCCGCTACAATACTATATAAAATTTCGCAATCTAGATATGAAGCTAATGACGATAAGAAAAGTATTCGATTAATGGAATTTTCGGATAATTAATAATTGAATAACCATTTCTCTCGTATTAAATTGTATGTATCCAAATGGAGATCAAGAAAATAGTGAGTTATTTTGATATTTAATACCACATTGTTTTCTTTCACTATTGACTTTCCTAATTTTTGGCATTAATGACTGTTTTATATCACTGCTTTTAAATGTCTTAAATGTTCAATGGAAGAAATCATACTCTCATTACAATCATTGTTTCAATTTATGCCTATAACGTATTCAACAACCATAGACCGTTAATTACATTTTTTTTTTTTTTTTTTTTTTTTTATTAAAAAAATTTTATCACATTGCAGTTATTTTTTCTTACAATTATAAAAAATGCATAAAGAGTACAATTGTACATATAAAATGATTTAAAATTATATTATTATTATAATATATAATCCTTGCCTCACGGCTTAGAATGGCTCCGGTTTACATTCTTTTTTAACTTATACCTATCTTTTTCTTAATTTCAAGTTTCATCGCTTTGTGTCAACAATAATGAGCAATTGTCTTTTGTCTTAGTTATCTAAGTTTGATTTTGTCTCTACCTGTCTCCTTAGCTATAACTGTCTAACTATCTATCTATATCTATCTCTACTTGCGTCTACCTCCTGTCTTAAACTTGGTTGCCTAATCATCTATTCTTTCCTTTCATTCCTTCGTTCTCTCAATAACTTATCATTTTACTTTCTTTATTTTAATTTTGGCTCTAGTTGTCTGCTTTCACCTACTTTCCCATGTATTCTCATTACATGTTCTGCCGTTTCTTTCTGTTCTCCATCTGCGTGCCTTATCTGCCTCAGCTTTCCAATATATTCCTCCTCTGAATTCATTGCCGCATCTAAATCTGGCGATCATGCGTCTTGTGTTCTTCTTCAGTTCTCCTGTTAAGTGTATCGGTTAAGTGTTCTCGTTGTCTTGTTGATTCTATCGTACATCTTATTATATTTCGAGTCTGCTATACGTTTGCCACTTTCCACTTTTCTATTCCTCAGTAAGCTATTTTCTAGCTTTTGAATACTTTCTATGCTTCTTTCTCTTCTCTCAATCTCCTTATGTCTTCCTTCTTAAGGCTTAGCTACTCTAGGGCCTCTTTTCTTTCTCGTTCTCACTTGCTTTCGAGTTCCTTCTATCTCCCCTTTTCTAGCTCCTTTATGCACTCCAAAACCAGCTTCACATTTTTGATTCCTGCCTTAGCCTCACACTTTGCTGTTCTCTTAATAGCTTCTGTGCCTAATTCTTCATATTTACGTTCCTCCGATTAAATGATTTAATACGGGAGGAGACATCCATTGCTAGTAAATATTCTGTTCGGATATTCGGATAAAAAAAATCTACTACTTGCGACTTGCTTGGCAAATATTTCTTGGATTTAAGTACTACAGATATCTGACAACGAGTAACTCAGTGCTACTTTTTCTTATATAACTAAACTTTCTTACATAACTAAGAACATGAGCGTACGAAAGTTGCCGTTATATAAATCTCCCACTTCAGATGTTTTGTAATATCGAATACTATTGAAGTATGCATTAATACAAATATTAAACTAAATCTCTTCACATATTCATAAATTTCGTATACTTAAAATTTAAAAAAGAAGATGCATATTTTATGCATAACGGATAAATCACTTAAGATTTAGATTAAAAGTTAAAATATTATTTAAACAATATGTCGAACCCATCTATATTAACACAATGGACAGCAATACATTCGTTTCTTTAAGAGCAATATTAAGTGTTCCGTTAGCGTCAGCTTTGGAAGTAGTCTAGACGCAAACACAGTGTAGTTTGTATTAACAGAGACTCGTAACGTGCAAGAACTACTAGTGGTAAAGAATACTAAAACGTGAAGATACTACTAATATTTAAGATATAAAAAATATTTTTAAAAAAATTATCTGGATTTCAAGCGAAATAATCTGGAGATTTACGCTCCTTGTCCTAGATTTGTTCTATAAATGGGAATCCTCAGTACCATCTTCATATAAAATCGTAAAGTTTGCGTCTCTATATCTTCTCTTTTCACAATGTAAAATTAATGACATGTTTAAAAATTCGAATGGAGCGTTTTCACAACTGCTTACGTTGTCTAATGAATATTTAATGTATATTCAATTGTAAACGTTCACTCATTGTCAGTGCTCAATCATCCTTCACGCAATTTCTTACGACAAATAAATTCAATAATGTTATATTATATTGTATATTATAGAAGAAATGCAGCGCAACTTAGAACTTCTAAAGTATCTAAGAACTGCATAAATTGCAAAATTCATGAGCATAAACATACAAGCGCTATCCTTGTTTAAAATTGCAAAAGAACCAACAAAAAAAGGATAATAAGGTAAGATCATTCAATCAAAAATCGAATAATAATAATAATTCTTTAACTGTAATAAGATCAATTTACGTAAGGCAGAACTGAAACTAAAGCGGAGCTCTACAGAGTTCATACAAATAACGCCGGTGATGTAGAACCGGTGAAATTAAATTCATTACGACATAATGCAATCAAATCTATTGAGTCGAAGGATACTAACCAATTTTACATTTGTTTTGAATAAATGATCAAATTCCAGACTTCATCAAATTACAGTACTTCTACCAAAGGAAATGCAAAATAGTTCACAAAAAACTGTGTATTACAAACTCATTTCAGTAGTCCTTCGCATATTGTCCATTTATAGTAAAAAATAAAGTCTACCATGGCACAAGAATTCTCAATTATTATATTAAATGTAAATTCTATAATTAGATTAGATATTCTTTATTTAAATAAAATCAAATAAGTTGTATCAAAAACGCGATCTTGAAAATATTTTTTTATTTCTGTCTATTATATTACATTTCTGCAATTACAATGTTACTTATCGGGATACAAATAGTTCATATAATTGAAGTTCACGTAACAAGAATTCACTGATTTTCTCCATTTTTCTAATAGGAGTTCATGTTCGAATAAGTGAGTTCATGAATAAGTGAAATTGAACATCTGACTTATGGATGTATTTTCTTTTTAGGAATTAGGAATAGTTTTGTTTTATGTTTACAATAACTGTTCCATTGTCCGAAAAATTTAAAATTACTACAAAAATCATGATATCGAAAGTAAAATATTCAATAAGAGATGATACATTTCAACAGGATAATGTATAGGGTGAAAACAAAAGTTTGTTCGTGACTATAATCAATGAATTCTACACCTTCGATGGAAATATGTATATGTGAAGAACCTGCCGCAAAATTGATCTTGATCTTGAATTTCAAGGTCAAAATTGTTTTTTTCACGTCCAGAACCATAAGTCGCTATTAGCAAGCACGCATCTGCAGTATTAAATGATCAAAAACTTTTCCGCCATTTTTCCTTGACTACGTTTATTCATGATAAAAAATGTTAAATAAATATCTCGTGGATATTTTTGTCCTAGTATGAATGTAAAACTTTAGATAACTGAAATCATAACACATGACCAACTATAAATACAGGTTGCATCCAGAGCATAAAATGGTTTCAATTTCTTATTGGCAATAAAAAAAGTAAAAAATAAATAGATAAGTAAATAGATAGGGTATATTTTCATTTATTCTCTCTACATATTTTTATTTAGAAAATACAGTGATAAAGATAAATAATAATTGAAGATCGAAAACATTGTTCACAAGAAATGTAACTAAACGAAATATACTACAATACATAAGAAAGGTCTATAGGAAACAACATGAAAAGAAGCAAACATTCCAATTATGTTAAAATAGATGTAAATATTGGTTATACATTAGGAAGTTAAAAATTTACACATGTACAACATTTGTTTGAATTATATTATATTATATATAATACTTGTTATAAATAGGAAGTACCTATTAGTAAATATGATCCTTTACTTGATTCGTCGTATTCTTATGTAAAAAGACAAATTTTTATATGTACGCGACATTTTGTTCCCAAAGACATTTTATGTACAGTTAAGTTGAGTAATTGATTAAGCTTTAATCGTCTAATCAAAAATTATGTAAGAAAGCTTCAGTAAAAAGTTTCATTTTGGAAAAATGAGTTACAAATGAAAAATAAAAAGCAAAACCTTGTATGCGTTTCAGTTAGCTTTCAGTTTGCTATTGGCATCGGTCTTCTCTTTGACGTTCTTTGCAGATTTATTAGACAGATAAGCCTGTACGAAAAATCTAGCAAAGAGAATGACATAGCTAACGTACATGATCCCAGCAACAGTGATGTTCAACGGTGTAACATGGCATTCAACTTTGGCAATGTATACGTAATAGTAAGCTGTCATAATTAGAAAACTACCCACAAACATTTGTGATAATTGCATTAAAGTAATCGTCATGGCTAACCATCTTGGCAGATGATATCCCATCGCTTTGAAGGTGTAGTAAGTATACATAAAACTGTGAATAAAACTGTTTATAAAACCAAACCACCTAGCGTATGCTGCATCTTCCACGTAAGAGAGCCACGAGTAAAGAAAAGTCACGATGTGATGGTACCAGTGTAGAAATATCAACGGTTGTTTTCGTAACACAATGAAAAATGTATCGCCGAATTCAAGTAACTTCGACAGGATAAATAAATAGCCCCAGTAATCAAGAATGGGATCTTGATTAAAGTTGAAAAGAATATTATTAAATTTTTACTACGATATTATATTTTAATAAATTCAAAGGTCATGGCGCGTACGTGCAATGAAATATTTTTGAAAAAGATGATCAGATTGTGGACTTTTATATATTTTTCTACCTTTACGAATGTAATGAGCGCAGCGTAATAAAAGAAATGTATTTAAATCATTCAATTATTTGATTTTCCTTATTCTTTAGGAGAAATCTGTCTGTGATATTGATTAATATCTTTATGAAAATATATGATTCTTTTGTGAAATTTCAGATACAGATACGCAATAGTGATTTAAATATGAAATAGTATTTAGCTTATCTTTTTTTGTAAATTATTTTAAATTATCAAGATGTTCTGTTTTAACACAATGAAAAATCAAAGAGAGCGGAAGCTATAATGACAAGCGAAATGGTTGAAATTATAAACAGAACGGATATTAAGTCAAATTTAACCATTTGATAATTTATCCATTTTGGATATGTAATTATTGGACATGTAATTATGTATATATATATATATACATATATACTAATTGTTAAATTGCATTACATACATATATTACATTGTTTTATTATAGCTACAAATTTTGTTTCATACTATTTTTCAATGTGTACATGGAAAAGAAGACCTTGAATTTTAAGATCAAAACTTTTTTTGTTTACATTGTATTCTACTTACCACGAAAGTGAAACTTTTCCAAAAAATCAATATTTCTTTTGAAAAATGGCAAAAAGTTATTTAATCATTTTTACCATTTTTCAGGAGAATGGTTACGATCTTAGAAGTTTTACCTTTGTAGTAAGTATAATAAAATTTGACAAACAAAAAAATTTTGACCTTAAGTCAAGATCAAGTTCAATTTCACAGCGGGTTTTTTATATATTTCTCCATCAAATCGAAGATGTAAAACTCATTTTATCCACAAACAAATTTTTCTTTCCACCTTATATAACCAGTGTCTTAGTCAATAAGAAGAATAAAGAACTAATTTGTTTATTTTATTTATTTTCAACGTTAATTCAATACTGAAAATTGTTTATAATGTTAGAAATGAAACGATGTTTTGAATTTGGTATACAGTGAGGTAGAACGAATCGTAGAACGAATGACTTTACAATAAATAAATATTTTACGAATAGTTTTTCTCATTATATTAAAACATTAAAATAAGGAATATACTACAACAAACGCGAAGAAACACAATCAGCCGCTATGCTCGCTTTAAAAATTTTTTTAAAATTTGTTTTCAATGTAAAATTGAAATATAATTAATTAAATTTATTGTATGTAAAGGAGTGAGTTAAATTTTATCTCAAAATTTGCTTGGTAGTGTAAATTACTTCAAATTTTTGTATAAAATATAAATAATCCAAAAAGACTGTATATGTTAAAAAATGGAAAAAAATCAATATAATATATTGTAAAAATAAATTATTTTTAAAAAATGTGAAAAGCAATTGCTAAAAACACACATAACATATATTGCAGTATATATACTCTTGCAATAAAAGTTTTATAAAATTAATTATTATTTAGATACACTAGTGTTCTTGCATATTATATGGTAACGCACTTATAAATACATATATGTATATCTATATATTCTACATATATTCTATTAACGAATGATGTAACGAGTTAGCTTCTAGAATAAATTAGTTTGTCGTAGAATATCTCACTGTATATGACTCAATATTCATAAAAAAAATTTTATCTTTTACAACTGATTCTGTATGAATAATATTCGAGAATATGAGAATTGATAAAATAAAATATGAAACCAAAATTACTTAAGTGCACACATGTAGTAAAGCTCACGATGTCGCATTAGATGAAACATAACCGGCATAGTCCTGTATGATCCAATAATGGAAAACAATGCAAGACTTGCGCTCCACATTACAAGCCCTCGTCTCAAATCGTATTTCGGTCTATTTAACATGTAAAGCTTTCCACCAAAAATTAGGATCGCGTAAAGGGCACAGTACAAAAAACAATATGGAAAATGGTCCTTCATCCACATTTGTGCATGCTGAGGAACGAAGTTTTTCTCGAAGTTAAAGAGATGCGTGTAGCTAGTTGTAGTATTCGGTGCATAAACTAATTCATCCATTTTCGGAATATATCTTCTCTCTCTCCGTTGGCTGTCAGAAACTTGGAAAAGAACACGCTTTCTGTTATAAGTCTACTGAAAGCAGAGAAAAGTATTTATTGAAATACACATTTCTGAAACTGAATATTATTAATATTTATATTTGTGTATAATAATAATTATTATAATAATTATAATCAGAGATCTAAAATAACAGTTATTTTAGACATTTTTTTCAGAAGAAGTCATTCAGTAAAGAGTTATATTCTATTATCAACGAATTATTTTTTATCAATCAATAAATCTCAAAGAAACTTTTTAAAAAAATCAATTTTTCACAAGGATCGAGAAAGTTAAGAAAACTTGTATATTTGAAATACGGACCGTAGGAATTTTTCAAAAAATTTTCTAATAAGAACAGATAAATAAATGTTCTTAAAAATAAAAGTTTCAGACAGAATACAATTTATATAAAAATAAATATTTATATGTCGGGAGAAATACAATTTCATTAATACTAAAAAAATTTTTTAATATTTGTAGCAAATATTGACGCTGAATACTGTTATGAATAGTATTTAAAATGAATATAAAAATTTTTAAATAAATGTTCTAAAATAACTTGTTCTATGAAACTTTTAATATATAAATTTTAAAATATCTGTTACATGAAAACATTACTCAAGGGTGTCTCTGAACATTTATTTCTATAAAAATCAACAAAAATAGATCCTTCTCTTTTTATATGGAATAGAATTTCTTTCAAAATGGAAAGAACCTCTTAATTTCGATTTCTGAGTTTCAGTAGAAATTTTTTTCGATTTCATTCGATTACTGTCAATCGTTATTAACATTATTAATAATTAGTATTTATTGGTATATAGTAAATTATAAAAGTGATATATACGTGCACCCGTATTTTCAGTACTGTTAAGGTACACAGTTTTTGATTCAAAAGTTTACGATTTGTTTTACAAGTATTGTCCACACAAATTAAACTTAATTATAATAAAATACGGTAAATTGAATAAGAATATCTATTCTTCAAGGTAATAATGCAACAAATCTTTCGATGACAGTGGTGTTGTTTCAGCATGAAGTTAATATAATATATGCAAACATTAATAAAAGATATTGTAGTACAATATTTGTGTATATTAATCTTTGTATATATTATATGTATAGTGGATTTAACTGAAAACACTCAAGTAAACACTGGAGAAATACGAATGAAATAATTAAATGTTTCGAACTAAAATTGTACGGTATTACAATAATGTTAATAACGTGATCGTAAAAATTTGTGGGGACAAAAATATTCCTACATTCATCATATGTGTTGATAAATTCAAAAACTATAATGGTAATAAAATATTCTGATCAATTTGAGCACTAATATTTCTATAATCTAACATTACGATTTATATCTTCACATGCCTAACTGTATAATAATTTGTCTTTTTTCTAAAGTTCATTCATTAAACTTTCTTCCTATAAATATTACATTGCAACGTAGACTTGATTAGTATTAATTAAACTGGCATAGATGCGAGTATTCTTTAAGAAATCCCATACAAAATATTCTAGAGAATTTAAATTGACCAAGCATCATTTACTTCTGTTGACGTAAAAGAACAAATCAAATATAATTGGTGCAATTACAAACAGTCAACTCACTGCAATTATGAAAACGATTGAAAACGTTGTACAAAATGTTTAAAATGTAATAAAATAGTATTTGAGCATTTCCTTAAATAAAAATATTTTTTTCAAAATATCTCGCAAACTAGTTATTTTATGGCCTTGTTATTTTAGTACTTTTTTATATAAAATAATGTAAATATTCAATAAATTTAAAACAAAAGGTAGGTTTCTATTTTAAAAAATGCAACTGCAAAATGCCGTATTTGCAAAAAAAAAAAAGATCATCAACAGCTAGATTCAATGTCGAACCATTTTATTTTCTTCTCTAACATCTTTTCTTACATCAATCAGAAAAAAGATATGACTTACAGTTGCTTGTCTATGCTACATAATATAAAATATTTTCTTCCTATCATGAATGGTATTGAAAGAATAACCGGTCAAACTATTTTTTTTCTAGTGTCATTTTTCCAAATTTTCAAGGTCATTGATGTTTTTTCATACTATATATTTTATTATAAATATATACTACATATTTTCAACTATATACTTTGTTTTATTGTATCGTATAAGAAAGTATGTTCAAATATGTAAAAATCATGACATGATTGAGAATTTAAGGTTTACATATAAATTTATCACTATCATGATCATAGATGGTGGCCAATTGACAATCGAGAGCCGAACAATAAATGTAAATAAATACATATACTATTTATTACTGTTAATGAATCGAATGATAAATACATTAGTTGGAGATAGATTTAATAGAAATTACGAAATACATATATTTAACTCTCACATTCTGTCTCAACTCTCATACTCTGCTACACTTAAGCCTCGCGTCTATCCAACTCTCGACTGGGGATCTTCCCGATCACACTTGTTTTTTCGTCACCATGCTGCAACTGTTCTCGCATACATCTCTCTCATTCGTTCTTTCTTCTGCCATGAAATATCTCAAACGCTCAGATCACACCACACCATTCTTATACTCTCACTCTCACCACACTCATCCTTCCATACAAACATCATGTATTTTCATTCATCTATGGTAACAACTACCACAATTACATCATCAATGACAATCTTTTCTAATAGCTTGAAATTCTAATCAATATATCGAGATTTGTCAATAACTCGTAATGGAATTGTCAACGTAAGAAAAGATCGATATAGGTACAGGATGTCAAGAAATGTTTTGTCGTGGCTATCATAGGTGAACTCTAGATCTCCAGATCGATGAAGATCTATCAAAAAAAGTTTCCGCAAAAATGTCCTTGATCGGTTTTTTGAAGGTCAAATTTTTTTATGTTTGCATCATATTCTACTCATCGACAAGATAAAATGTCTTCAAGGAACCATGGATCAGAAATGACTCGTTCTCTTGAAAAATGATTACATTTATCCAATTATTAAACTCATCATATATGTAATATATTGTTTATATATTATATAATATGTTTATATTTTGCAATGGAATATGCTCTGCTGTTGCATTTACTTAATTTCTTAGTCGAGCATTTCTTCCACGGGTCCACAAGACAGCACCATCCTGCCGTGTTATCTGTAAAAGACGTGCTTGTAAATCTACCTGTGCAGAGTGTCCGCATTGGTCACCAGTTTTTAGGCATTTCCGGTAGTGCAATTAAAACATGTTTCAAACAAAATTTTTTTAGTATTTAGTGGGCTACATTTTCTCATATTCTTAAATCTTAAAAAATGTTTTTACGCAAAAAAGTCAAAGTCACCTTGATTTTTTTTTTAATAGTACCATATGTTTTTGATATCATAGATTGTTATTGATGTCGAGACAAATTCAACAGTTTATTATACTGCGACTTTGAAATGACCTTAAACTATGATACAGAGTTCCGCTCTGTCTATTCGTCTTTTCGTTGTCGCTGTAATTACGCTGTCTCTAAACAAGATGGTGCTTGTGGAGCCGTGGAAGAAGTGTTCGACGAAGAAATTAAGTAGATGCAATAGCAGAGCATATTCCATTGTAAAATATAAACATATTACATATATGGCGAGTTTAATAATTGGATATATGTTATAATTTTTCAAAAGAACAAGTCATTTCCGACCCATAGTCCCTTGGAGACATTTTATCTTGTCGGCGAATAGAATAAGATGCAATCATAAAAAAATTTGACTTTCAGAAAACCGATCAAGGACATTTTTGCGGAAACTTTTTTTGATAGACCTTCATCGATCTGGAGATGTAGAGTATGATAGCCACACCAAAACATTTCTTGACACCTTGTACAAAAATTCGTCTTAAATATATACAAAGTAAGTCTCATAACGTGACGACATCAAATAACTCATAAAATATTTGTTGTACGAAAAAAGTTTTGTTGTTCAGATATAAGTTGCGTGGCTTTCGGGGGAACTATAGTACTGTAATCAATTTTACGTTATTTTGCTTTTTTATCAAGATATGAAGATCATCTTCAATTTTTTAAACGGAATAGTTAATGTTTCTTCCCGAATTCGGATAAAGCGTTGAATTTTACATAAAAAAATATTACACCAAACAAGATCTAAAATACATAGTTAGTGAGATTAATGGCCTTTTCCAATATAATGTAAAAAAATATTTTTGCTAATATCTCAGTAACTATGTATTTTAGATCCTGTTTGTTGCAATATTTTTTTATGTAGAATTCAGCTTTTCCAAATTCGGGATGAAATATTAACTATTCCATTTAAAAAATTGAAGGTGACCTTCATACCTTGATAAAAAAGCAAAATAACATAAAAATTAATATTTCATCCCGAATTATTAATTAAAATAATAATTATTTGAAGCGTATTATAAACTATTATTCAAAATAAATTCGAAATTTGCATTGATTATTTCAAATATCATTTCAAAGGGAAATTAACTAAAATCTTATGAAGGAAAAACAAATATTAATTAATAATATTAAATATTCCAAGAGAGACGCACACAAATCTCCTAGCTCAATACTGGAACTACATGCTGGTGTTATAGAACAGTGGAATCAAATTCCACCTGATTTCTGCTCAAGACTGTTTGAAAGTATGTCGAAACATATTAGAGCTATTATCTAAGCAAATAGCTTATGAACAAAATATTAAAGTATGATAAAGGTTGTAAATCTGACTATAAAAAAAATTCTAATGCAAAATTGATTCTATGTGTTTTAATTTTTTCAACCAGGAAGAAACATTACCTTAAAGTTAAAAAATAGCTTCAGTTTCCTAAAGTAAATGCTAAAAAACTATAAAGAATCAGATAGTCAAGTTAATTTTCATGATTTTATACTTTATTTAACAATAAAAAATATTTTTCTTAAAAATTGTTGTTATTGACTCAATTTTGCTACTCACTGTATAAACGTGACACTAAGATACGCAGATACTTCTTAGACAGAATTTCATTTATGTACAGAAATAAATAATATTATTATGAGTGGTTTCACAAAAATAATATTCGAATATTTCGTTGTATGAATGAAAAGAGAAATATTCATTTCAAATAATAATTTCAAGTTCATCACGAAAAATATGTAATTGAAATGCATTTTCAATGTGCTCGTAAAAATCAAATAAATTTCAAATAATATTTTAATCAATAGGAAATCAAACAATTATTTCAAATAAAGGAATATGGTGGCTATATGAAAAATAATCTCTGTAAGTATATTTACATTTTATTTGAAATACTATTCTGTTCAGCACTGACCGTAATATTATAGTCATTCCTGTATAAGCAAAATTCAAAGTTACACTATACCGAAAGTTTTTTATTAATATTTTATTAATATTTCGAAAATCAATAAAAACACAAAACCGAAACACCTTCGTTCTTCGCCCTGCATCATGACATAATATTATATCATAATAATTACATATCAAATCTAATCTATCTCTCAGTCTCGCCTAGGCAGTCGTGGTGACAGGACGTATTTACACAAAGCGAATATTTACCACTGTGTATGAACGCTTGTCATTGTACCTACTCAGGTGTGTGAAAGCATACATAAATCGTTAAACTTTCCGTTTGGAAAATTTAGCAAATCAATTCAAATGAAAGAAATCGACAACCTACAGTTAAAAATTGCTAAAAATAAAGGTGGCTTTTCCATAACTAACAGAAAAACCAACAACGGAATGGAAATCGACAAACCAACTAGTAGCAGTTTGACGGAAACCAAAGATAAAAAACGGAAAATTTACCCACACGAGATGTCCAACACGGATCTTGCACCCAGCAGGTCAAATGGCTAACGGATATACTCATCTCAAATATATTTAACGTTCTAGCAGAAAATCTAGCAACTGCAGAAAACCACATCAAAATCCACCGAGACGAAACCTCCTTCAATTCATATTGAAGCCCAAATTATAGAACCCTTAATGAATCTCCTAAAAGAAACAGCAAATAATAGTTACACTCTGAAACAACTAAACAATAATCACGTTAAGGTTCAAACTAACATCACTGAAATCTACAGCAAAATAGTACTTGCCTTGAAATCGAAGAATGCCAACTTTTATACATATCAATTTAAAAAAGGCAGAAGCTACAAGGTAGTACCTAAAGACAGATACCAACAGAATCATCAATGAACTAAAGACCTAAACCATCAGGTAAGATAAATAAACAACATAGTAAAATATGATACAAAACAGCCACTACCACTGCTTTTTATTGAATTAGAACCCAGTGAAAATAACAAAGAAATTTACAAAGTAAAGAAACTCCTAAACACTATTATTACTTTAAAACCCCCGCAAGCTAAAAGAGATATACCGCAATGCATGCGTTATCAAGCTTATGGACATACTAAAAATTATTGCTTTAAAACGCTTGCATGTGTCAAATGTGCCGGTAAACATCTCACCTCCAACTGCTCATTAACAAGGAAAACAGACAAAGTAAAATACTTTAATTACCAGGAAAACCATTCCGCTAACTATAAAGATTGCATAGTGAGGAAACAATTACAACAAAAGCTGTATCCCACGCTCAGATCCAGAATAGTAATAAATAATTCTACCTCTACTTTATAAACACTATAAATCTATACAGTAGCGACAACATTCCAAACCAACAAACTAACACTAACGGCAAGACCTACGCTGAAGCAATTCGTACACACATATACAGTAGCAATGCACATCTTTCCATAATCCACAATGACCCAGTACCAAAAATGATAGAGATAAAAAAACTGCTGCACCAATCAATTAAAAATACTGAATTAATATCTAGTTACCATGTTAACAGAACAAACTAAGTTACTAGCACTGCAATCGAAACAAATAAACATGATGATAGAACTTCTCACAAACATGTTCGACCTTAGTTCTGATCACCCGTCAGTTTTGATTACATTTTTTTACCAACCAATACTCACTCAACCCGCACCGATACTATGCAACAACAACACAAACTGGAATTTTTCAGTGACTACCTAAATACTAGCACAAATTGTACCCCTAAAAACTCTAGAACAAATTGAAGCAGCTGTAGTTATATGTATTTACTAACCTTATTCAAGACAGGATGGATTTCCACCAAACAACCATAATTCGAGAGAAAATTCAATTCATTTCCTAATCACATAATGCAGTTAATTAAACACAAACGAAAGCAGAAATACATATGGCAAAAGCAAAAAACTCATAATAAAAAAAAAGCTCAATGCGATCACTAAAGAAATAAAACAATCAATACTAAAACACTGTAATGATGAATTCCACGCATACCTCTCCAACTTATCTCTTCATGGAGACACAAACTATTCCTTATGGAAAGCCACCAAAAGACTAAAACGGTCAGACGTCTCACTAACAGATATCATTTAACCTGACGATAACTGGGCTAGAAGTGCACCCGAAAAATCCAACACATTCGCAGAACACCTATACAGCATCTTTCAGTACAACGATATAAACAGCACAACAACAGCATCAAATGCAGCCTCAAGTAAACCCTCCACTAAAACCAAAGACATCCCAAGAACCACTATAAAGGAAGTCAAAAGACTTATCGCGGTCATCAAGACCAATAAAACATCGGGTTTCGACCTAATAAATGGCAAAATCATTAAAGAACATCCGTCGAATGCTCACAATAATTTTTAATGCAACACTGAAAACCAGGTATTTTTCCATCCACTGAAAAGCAACACAAGTCATTATGCTATTTAAATCTGGTAAAAACCCACACATACCAGCTTCCTATAGACCCATTTCGCTATTACCCTTTTTTTCAAAACTATTAGAAAAAATTATTCTAAATAGAAAAAAATAAGTACTGAACAAAATATTATCCCACCACACCAGTTTGGTTCAGAAATAAACACGCTACAATCGAGCAAATCCACAGACTAACAAATAAAATCACCTCGAGCAAAAACAATATTACACCGTCCTGTTAGACATAGAAAAAGCGTTCGATAAAGTCTGGCATGAGGGACTCTTACAAAAAACAAAACAAACTTTCCCTAAACCATACCACCAGCCTATTAAATAATGTTTGAAAAATCGCACATTTTTTGTTAAATGTCAGAATGCAATCTCAAATCTACAACATCGAAGCCGCCGCAAGGCAACGTCTTGGCCCCTCTCTTATAAACCATATATACAGCAGGACATTCCCATTATGGAAGATACTGACACATACACATTTGCATACGACACGAGTCCCAACCACTCATTCAAGACCCAAAACGCGTCACAGTTATTACAACAACACCTTGCTGAAGTCGAAGAGTGGTTAAATTCATGAAAGATCAAAGTAAATATCGATATATGTAAACACATTACATTTACACTAAGGCACTGTTCCTCCGATTATACTAAATAACACCAGGATACCACAAAGAAAAGGACTCAAATACTTAGGACTACATCTAGATTCCAAACTAACGTGGAAACATCATATATGGTCAAACATCGATCAAATTCGAATTAAAAGACAAAGTATGCATTGGCTTACTAGCAAACGCTCTAAATGAAGCCTAGACAACAAACTCTTGATCTATAAATCAATCATCAAGCCTATTTGGTCCTATGGCATTGAAGTGTGGGGAATGGCGGCCAAAAGCCACATAATCAAACTAGAAACAATGCAATCAAAAATCCTCAGAACAACAATTATAAACGCACCGTGGTATGTTAGAAATGGCGAAATTCGCAGACTTAAAAATTAGAACAGACACAGAAGAAATTATAGGACCCATCATCCCAAATTAGCAATCCAACTATACCACACTAACATGCCTAGAAGGTTGCAAAGGAAGCATCCCAACCTCCTACTACAATAACACGATGTCTTCCCTGATGTTTTCTACTGAGAATAACATCTATGTACGTGTTACTACCCCTACACACCAATAACTCAATTTACCAAATGTCCTCAATGGACAAATTGTAAAGACTAATGGAGCAATAAAAAAAAAAGATATTAAGCTAATGACGACAACAACAGTATTCGATTAATGGAATTTTCGGATAATTAATAATTGAATAATCATTTCCCTCGTATTAAATTGTATGTACCCAAATGGAGATCAAAAGAATAGTGAGTTTATTTTGATATTTAAGAATACCAGATTGTTTTCTTTTATTATTGAATTTTCTAATTATTGACATTAATGCATATTTCGTATCACTGCTTTTAAATATCTTAAACTTTTTAATATAAGAAGTCACATTCTTTGTTTCAATTTATGCCTATAACGTTTTCAACAACCATAGACCATAGGTTGATTACATTTTTTTTTTTTTTAGTAAAATCATTTTATCACTGCAGTAACTTTTCTTGCAATTATAAAAAACATGTAAAAAATGCAATTGTACATATAAAATGATTTAATACGAAAAGAGATATTCTATTCGGATATTCGGATAAAAATATTCACTACAAGTTGCTACTTACTGGGCAAATATTTCTTGGATTCAAATACAGATATCTGAGAACAAGTAACTCAGTGCTACTTTTTCTTGTATATGTAACTAAGAACATGAGCGTACGGAAGTTGCGTTTATATATATCTCCCACTTCAGATATTTTATATAATATCGAATGCTATTGTAGTATACATTAATATAATAGCAAACTCTCTTCACATATTCATAAATTTCGTATTTAAAATTTAAAAATGAAAACGCAGATTTTATGCATTTCGGGTCAATCATTTAAGATTTACATTAGAAGTTAAAATATCATTTAAACAATATATCAAAAAAATTTTTAGACAAAAATTGAATGATTTCGAGAGGGGCATTAATTAATATAATTATTATTTTCTAATGTAGATTCATAGAAAGCGTTTAAAGATTAAATTTGTTTCTTTAAATGATATCTAAATATTATTACACTCTCATCAACTAATAGGAAATATTCTTTTAGAAGTAGATTATAGAAATGTTAAGATACGTTTTCTTATCACTTTGAACATAATTAGTAGTAATTGTCGTTAAATAGTGAAATAAATATTTGGTTTACTGTAATCATAATAAATAATTAATGTTAATAATTAAACATTGCACAATCTTCTGTTATTACTAATGATGCTATTACAAATAAATTTTACGGGTATTACTCCAAATTACTTTAAATAAAGTATCTCCTGAATGTATGGTTCGAAACTGATATAAATGGTTCAATTTTTACATGATGACAAGTTGAATCGATTAATGTATTAAAAAATATATGATTTCTTTTAAAAAAGCAAACTTTTAAACGCCTTCTGTGCATTAACATTAAAATTGAATCAATGTCCCTCTCGAAACCATTCAACTTTCAACTGTCTGAAGTATTTTCCGATTTATTAATTGTTTGAAAAATACTTTAACTACCCCGGATATGTCCTGATTTTTAAGACGTTTAGGCGCTAGGGAAGTTTTTTGTAGTGATCTAGATTTTCAATGCTAATATATGCTAGCTTATAGACGTATTCTCCTATGCTGTGTATCTGTGCTCGATATGACGTATATATGTAGGACGTATCTATTTTGACAAGTGGACAACAATGCATTCGATTTTTTAGGAACAATTTTTAAGTGTTGCGTTAACATCTGAAGCTTCAGAAGTAGTCTAGACGCAAACACAGTGCAGTCTGTATTAACAAGGACTCGTGCTAACATGCAATATGGAGATACTACTAATATTTAAAGTATACAAAATACTTTTAAAAAATTATCCAGATTTCACGCGAAATAATCTGGAGATTTACGCTCCTTGTCCTAGATTTGTAGTTCTATAAGTGGCAATCCTCAATATCATCTTCATACAAAATCTTAAAGTTTGCGTCTCTATATTTTCTCTTTTCACAATGTACTAATGACATGTTTAAAAATTCGAATAGAGCATTTTCACAATTGCTTACGCCTTCTAATGCGTATTTAATGAATATTTAATTGTACGTTCACTCACTGTCTGTGCTCAATCGTTCTTCGCGTAATTTCTTACGATAAATAAATACAATAATATTATTGTCATATTATGTTATTATTATATATTATATTCTATATTATAGAAGAAATGCAGCGCACTTGAATTATTGGTAGAACATCTGAAATATTTAAGAAAGTACTAATTGCATCTAATATACAACATCGGACATAATGGAGGCGAATCCTGCTAATCAATGACATTTGTGAACGAATTGTAATTTTAACGTTTCGACTTGATCTATGGGCAATTAAGAAACGTCAATTTGTAAAAGTTTTTCAACAAACATTCAATCATTGCAATCATAGTTAAAATATGTTGAAATTTTAGAATGAATCATTTAATTTATTTATTTGTGCGTTAATTCTCCGATTTCCTATCAATTTTGCGAGGATATTTCGAGGATATTGCAAAATGTAGCATGATATTTTAGACTGTAATGCTATGTTGCTAATTTGGAATACCAAAGATGAATGTTGGCAAATACCTAGTCTGTGATGTAGTTTGAAATATTCCATAGGGTAGTGATGATTTTGTTCAGAGAGAACTTCGCATCGATTAAGAAAAAATCCTTCCAAGACCGTCTTCAGTTACCACTGAAATTCCCTGCGTTACTTTTTTTAATACTTCCTCTTTTTTTACAAGAAGGAGAACTTTCAATGGAGAGATTAAAACTCGACAGAATCTGCAATAATTCCGTTTATCTTATAGAAACGAGCTTGAAATAGCTATTTACTTAACTAATAATATTTCTTGTGACTAATATCTATTTAAATCGGGAAAGAAAATAATTTTATTACATGTTTTTATAATTTTATAAAGTGAAAGCAAATTGGAATACAATTATCCGAAATTACAATGCAACAATATCGCTATTTTGTCATTCTCCAATTAGATCAAAGTTCCAAATACTTTTCGTTTTTTATTATTACTTACAATTTCAAGTATAAAACCATATTAGTTTCCATATAATATTACGTACTTCTTTTGTTTTTATTCACTGCTAACTGTAATTATCCTTATTCATCTTAAACAAACTAGAATTCTAAGTTTGCTGCACTATCTTTAACAATAGTTAAATAAAAACAAGAACATAAATAAAACCTCACATGTACACACTGTGCACTCACATTATTTAAATTCGAAACGGCGTCACCTTGATATTTCACGATTTATTTTTCTCCATGGAACTATTCTCTTCCTGATTGTATCATGAATATTGGGGCACTTTGTGTATTACTAATAAAGAATTCGGCTGACCTATACAATTGCCCCTTCCCCGAAGATTTCAGCACATATCATACGTCATTATACAGGATTTGATGTGATGAATATGAATATCACGTTCACTTTTGGCAAAAATTTGGTTGGCAAAAATTCCACATCTTGCTGCATGGTTGCGATAGGAGGTAAGTCTGAGAGGGATGTGACACTTTTCCTTGAGGTGATAATCTTAGCTTGTTCTTCTGTGGCTTTTCTCTTACTTAGCCACCGTCCATGTGGATACCTTTCCTGCAGATGCGCAGTCCAGGTTTGTTGTTTGTAACGGTGTCTGATGGTATGTTTCCTTTTCCGGGCGTGGAAGTTTTGGTTGTCACTTGTTATTACACACTTTTTCACTGATCACTGCGAATGAAAAGATTTGATCAGCTTCCTTGCTCGAAAGTTGATTGGAATTAATTCTCGCAATTACTTTATGGATTTAACGGTACTGCCCAGGGATGTGTCCCTCATATTACGTTTATACGTTCATTGGCCCTAGCAGTAGAATAAAGACCAGAGAAACTTGTCCCCTACAAGTTTATTTAATAAAATCAAAAAGTGTTTGAAGAATTATTCATAGAAATAAATTTAAAATACAAAATAAAATTGTCACGTCCCAAGAGGGGCCACTGATACTTTAATAAAAATACCAGCACTTTCTGCGCTATCGCTTTCTGGAAACGCGACGATTTTGGGATCGGTAAAGTAGGATAAAGATGGAAAAAAAAGCGTTTCGTCTCGAAGTTGCCATCAGACTCAAGAGTGGCGCTGATGGTGGCAACTCCTACTCTAAACGCTTGGTTGTTAGGGGCATCTAAGCTGGGCATGGGAACGATCATTTATCCTAGCTACTGATTCGCATACTGCGCGCTTAACCTGGTGATTGCCATTGATTCGATGGTTAGCTGCGTCCGCTTGCTTTTACATCTTTTCGAATTTTTATATATTAAAGACGAACACTGCAGGGACTCGACACCAGATGAGGCTAACTCATCTTGGATGCCAGCCAAAGAGAGAGAATTGAATTAAATTGGAACTTTGAAATGAGATATAGAAGAACTTGAACACGCGCGAAGGACCCGCCATAACGTATGAACTAGTCCAAGACGTCGGCAAACGTCAAAAAAACAAAAAATTATTTTGATAGCCAATTAATAAAATAATTTCGAGAAAAACCATCTCTTATTCAAATAAACCAACACAAAATTATTTCTAAATAGCATCAAGCCACGCAAGACGTATTATATTATTTAAACAATTTTTTAAATGTTTCATTTCAATAATACTTAAATCTGTGGCATTTTACTCTCCCATTTCACTAATGCGATTTGTTTATTTTAACACCTCGCTACCAACATCGTGAAGTATCGCCAGCGATCGAAATTTTCGCAATATACAATATTAATGTTGCATATCGCATGAGAATCGTCGTGTAAAAACTCTAATAACCTACGTAATCTCCATATTTTTCATATACATATCGCGATACAACAGATAGTACCAGAAGAATAACAGTAGTTAATCAATTATAAGTTCATATACATAACATCCGACATTAATTCATTCGTATAAACGAAGTTTATTATAATATTCTATTAAATTTACGTTAAAGTTACTTTCTATACTTCTTATTAAG
Source organism: Tetragonisca angustula (assembly GCA_036937485.2). Lineage (NCBI taxonomy): Eukaryota > Metazoa > Arthropoda > Insecta > Hymenoptera > Apidae > Tetragonisca > Tetragonisca angustula. The sequence goes on along the minus strand of JAWNGG020000057.1, from coordinate 196,562 downwards.
TTACGTTCTTACTTCTATATAATCTTCTATACACTAAAATGTATAATACTCAGCTATAACCAACGCAAGACATGAAGCACTATTCTCTGATGCTCTACATATATATGTAGGAGATTCACTTTTTTAGAAAACAGTAATTTATTTCTTTACATTCTCGAATTCATTTGCACATATTTAAACTTGTCGTGGAATAGATTTAGTATATTATATGTATATAATTGGTGTTCGTATAATAGGTATTTATGTCATTAAAGAAAAATTAATAGGTTCAAAAGTTTATTTGCTATTAACTAAAATTTGGTTCAAATAAATGGACTTTTACTACGTACATGTTTCTAAATATTTCATTTTACTGAATAATATATGCATTGTTTCATTCTATACGACTAAAATTAAAAATTTTAAAATCATAGAAAAATGCTTTTATATGTAAATATGTCGCATGCAGAAATGAAGATCAGAGGTCATTAACGTTCATTATAATTCAACAAGATTGTATTTTTTTGTATACATTAACACACAAAATATTCTGTACGCCTATTCCTTTCCTCTAATTTAAAATTAAAAATTTTAAAATCATAGAAAAACGTTTTTATATGTAAATAATACATGTTGCATGCATGCAGAAATACAGGTCAGAGACCATTCACGTTCATTACAATTAAGCAAGATTGTATTCTTTTGTATACATTGACACACAAAATATTAATGTATAATGAACATTTTCTTTCTTCTATACTTTGTAGAGATAGTATCTTAATTGCTTGAAACGACGAATTACTATTTAATGAGAGTCGAAAGAATCAAAACATGTGGTTTACAGCCATGGTGTAAGAACGTTTTTAAGAAACTGTTCGATTATAAATTCAAAAGTGGGTTTGGGATAATTTTATATTATATTCGTAGTTGACGTTATATTTTTATACACTCATTTCAAATGACTTTGTATACCTTGAGTAACTTTATATATTGAGTATACCTTGAGTAGCTTTATATATTTTTACATATTTTACGTGACTTTATATTTTAATGATGTTATGCATATTTGAGTAACTTTACCTAGTTCAAGTTCTTTTATTCCTTGACCGTGAGTTGACATTTTATAAAAAAGAAAAAATATAAATTCGAAATTATCGGTAGCTCACAATCAATTAAAAGTGAAGCTCGCGAGCATTATAATCGAACTATTGATCGCCCATTAAGTGAAGACGCCAAACAGAAGATTTAATATTAGCTGTACTATCTAAGCAAGAGGAAGACAAGCGAGCCGCAAAAGACCTCCAAGAATACGAACCAGTTGCAACGTTAAAGTTAACCATATCAGTCGACCAGTATCGCCAAATTATGAAATGAGCTTGTTGAAAAAAGTTAAAGAAATTTTAGTCGAACGCAAGGTACAACTTCAAAAGCAAAAATTGGAGTTGTTAAGGGCTACATCACGTAAAGATGACCATTGCCTGCCAAATTGGAGCACGCACTCTGTCATTCCACGTCTTATTGTTGGTTTTGCAAAAAATTAAATTGTTACGTGAATCACGGAAAATCCACGAAAGAAAACGGAAAATCTTCCAACAGGACAAAGAACAATGCTGTGCTTCGCTATTATAATAGGAACGGGAAGAGATATGATGAAAATTTCCCAAAACCGAAAAGAGAAATTATTTTACAGGAAATTTGAGCATCCAGCACAGGACAAGTAGACATCATCAACTATAACTGAAACCAATCACTTTTACGCGAAGAAAACGATGAGTTCTTGCACACAGCGAAACTACAATTAAATGACAATGAAAATTATTGTACATTTGTTACTACTAAATTTATGTAGACTAATCAGTTTTATTAAACAAAAATGTTTATCCAAACTACCTTGAAAAATAGGATACTTGGAAAGAGCGATTTGTATGCTATAAATGTAAGGATATAATATAAATAATATTTATTTTAGGAAAATTATGATAATAGGACAACAAATAATTAATCAAGACAAATTACTTTAAAACAACACGAATTAACAACTCAAATGAATTCTTTTAACAATACAATTGACACTTTTCAACAGTTCTCTTTCAACGCTCTCTCACGACTCTCACGACTCTGGTCTTTTTTTAAAAAAAGAAAAGTGCTTCATATTTTATATGATCAACAAACAGGCTATCTGTTATATTTAAACAGAACTAAAATTAGATTAACTTTAATAACTGACAACTGATAATAACCGATATTACATAAATAACAGTTAGTTCAAGATTTTACATTATATTAAGTTAGGTTAGAGGGATAGACATAAATATTGTTCTTAAAAATAGTATATATAGTGTATATATACTATATAACAACATAGTATATATATATATATATATATTTATTGATGATATTTATTGAAGTTTCTCGGACCTTATTGTGTGACAATCATACTATGGAATAATCGAGACGTAGTGCAAAAAATTGGTGAGCACGAAGGACCACAGACAATCTCTATAGCAACAGATCACTTGAAACCTTGGATTAACGATGGAGATGGTAGTTTGTCCGAAGATAGTGACAGTGATTACGAAAACATCCAAGGTCAGCTTTATTAAATAAAAGTGTAGTTTTTCAACTACCTGGACACCAAAGAGCGATTTTCATACTATAAATAACAGTCAATTAAAGATTTTAGGCTATGTTAAATTAGGTTAGAGGGATGGACGCGAATATTGTTCTTAAAAAAAGCGCATATAGTATATATATGTATATACACACTATATGCGCTTTTTTTATATTTATATATTATTAAAAATAACGTCCATACCTGCTTGTTATATTAGACGAGGTAATACGGAAAAAATTAGTATTAGTATTAATATTAGCGATTTTATGATATCTGCCAATCTTATATTTAGTATGCGGAATTATAAGCATAAAATTGTGTTCGAGAAAATAAATTTGCCTACAACCTGATGGTCACAAAATCTATTCATATCTTAGCATACTTGTTAGTGTGTCTTAGCGTATATAGTACAAGCGGTCAAATGCAAACGATGATTTAAGAGATTATTAATTGAAAATGTAGCGGCCGACGATTCCTCAAATACGGGAGTCGAACACCGACTAGCCGCAAGTGTCTGTGCCTAGCGTCGAAGCACCTGCGATCTTCGACGTTCAGCAAACAGAATGCGGAACACTGCTTGGATAGCCTAGTGAATAGCTATAACAAGAGCGAGGGATCGCTGCCATCAGCCCCACTGATGAGTCTAGGCAGCGATCCTGAGATGAAACTCATTGCCTTCACCTGTTTCACCTTTCTCACCTTACTCAAATCCATCCGTTCCTACGTTTCTACATACATCCTTAAATTCCTTAAATATCATTATCATTAACACTTCCAGTCCTTCAGAAGAGTTCCTATAAATATGGGTATTTGTCGAAAAGTTTTCTTTTTCCTTTTATTGCATTTTTCGTGACTTTATATGTCAAGTCGAGACTTTATATGTCTCAGTAAATATTAACTTCCATATATCAATAAATTACCCCAACTCTTTTTAATATTTGCTTTGAGATTGGATGTGTTTCAATTAGTACAACGATTTATGGTCTATTATTATTACTAAGCTGATTGTACTACACTGCATTCTGTAGTTTGATTTCATACTAATTGACACAATGGTCAATCTGTAGTTTACAGTTTGCAGCTCATCATATCTCATTGCAACCTGATAGTAATTAATAATGCTTGCATTTTCTACAGTTTCCTATAGTTTTAATAGTTTTAACACTAAAAATATTGATAGCTAATGTATAAAAATTAAACCAGAGAAATTAGAATGCAAGGAATAAGGAAAAATTTATAATACGGCAATGAACGCAAACTTTTATTCATACGTGTTACAAAAATCATTCAAATCTGTGAAAATGCAGCATTGTACAAAACTGCTCTAAAAGATTATAAATTGGTTGTTTGGGTAGCTTTAATTTTAACATTGTATCAGCATTCAGACAGAGTTGGACTAATCAACTAATTCCTGATCATTTTTGTAATTAATCTACATCTTACTATGATTTGTAATGTGTTAATTATCTACGATTTTGTTATTCAATAAAATTATTAAAATATTATTATTGATAATTGTTTGCAGTTTGAATAGTGGGCCTAACAACCTAGCAACAGATCAAAAGTATGAAGAATATTTACACTTATTCTTTACTGCATAATGAGTCTATTTTGTTGAATTTATAATAATCGCTTTTTAATAAATTGTTTACATTTCCTCAATTATATCTTAAGTTAAGATAGTGACACGGCACGATGTATCAAGCAATACGATTCCGGTTCGGATATAATGTTTGAGCTGGATAGCAACATGGTGAAGTATTATAAGAGATTATTACGATTCCGATAAAATACCGAAGATCGCTATAAGTGAACTGTATATTTTATGAGTGATTGATTTGCTTGGATCGGACGTTGCACGGAATTCTAATCGACCATCTGACTAATTTCTGACGACTATTCACGTATTAGCACTAACAATAATAGGAGAAATAGCAGTATATAATAGCCGACATATGGCCGTATAGGAGAAAGATTGACTATAGTATACGACGAATTGTAATAATAACGTGATACTCGTGGTTGTATTTACGTACTCAGTGATACGCATTGACGCACTAACAACTGTTGAGTATTCTAACTTTACTAACGCACTAACAACTGATTGTATGTAACGACGCATTGACTACCTGCTAATGGCCTATTTTATAGGAAAGTGATGGCGAGTGTAGGCCAATCACTTTGATTCGTCAGTCGTTTGATTGCCCTGACGAAGTTCCTCCAAACGCGGTGAAATTATTAAACATCGATAGAATGATCCTATAACCGGTTTTAGAAAATATTAAATATAACAGTCACGCGGGTCAGTGACTGGAGAAGAAAACAATGAACTATCGCGTCACAATACCCGCAAGATGGTAGACGTTAGTGCTTCTTGTCAGCATAAAAGAAGGGTGAACCATTGTCCTTATCTAAAAATAGAATAATAAATTATTTTATATGGACAAGAAGTCTAATGTCTTTCGTACAGATAATTCTAATAACTAGAATTGTGGAAAATCGCCCGAGCAGATAGATTTACGTATGGTATAAATCAAAAGTAATGAACTGACGGCCCACAAGAAATGGTAAGGGTTAAGGGCCGTGCCCCTACTTTTTGGGTCAGTAGAGCGAATCGCTCTATCGAACAGTATCGATTTCACTGTGGCGAGAACAGAATGGAAACCAATAGTGAGAGAATAAGCAGACTGAGTGTTCAGCTCATACGGTCGACGGCAAGAAACTTACAGGTTATAAGTACACGCTTCTTCTTTTTTTCTGCTTCTCTGAGCAGTCCATCTACTAAACTCTGAAAATCGCAATCAAATTCTTCCTTCTGTAGTTACCACTACATTCGTGTATATTTATATTTGTTGACGCCAGTCGATTGCAGCCATAGTTGTAGTAACGTCAGTTAATATATGTGAATGTAGTGCAGATAATTGGAGAAAGAGCAGTTCAGTTGTAATCGTTATAGTCTACCAAGTATGAAAGGGGCCACTCAGGAAAAGAGAAGAAGCCCGAAGTCGATATGTGGCCCATGGACCACGATTTCGCATGCTAGGTTAAGTTATTATTAGGAGTTTAAAAAGAAATCACGTGAAAGGAATATGAATCTGATTAGTTGTTTCGGAAACAAGCTGAAGGGTTTGAAGTAACTATGGTATCTACATATTTACAATCAGTGTAAGGATGGAAGAAAGTTGGATTGTAGGATTAGTGAAAGTAATGGGTAGGTTGTGAGGATTTGGGTTAGATGAGGTAATAAGGTTGTGGGGCGTTTCGTCTCAGAGTCGCTGCCTAGACTCATTCAATGGGGCTCTGATGGCAGCGACCCCTTACCCCAGACTCTTGTTGTTATAACTACTCGCTAGGCTGGACGGTCATCCATCTTAGCGATGTTCCGCATTCTATTTGCTTAACATCGAAGATCGCTATACTTCAACACTAAGCGCACAACCACTTGCGGCTTATACGAATTGGTGTTCGAAACTCGTACTCAAGGGAGTATAGGCCGCTACAAAGCTTAAAGGACATTTATTGGCCTTACAAACAAGAACGTGTAGTATAATTTGTTGATGAATGATGGGAAAATTTCTGTTGTCTTTCGAGACTTCTTTTCAACTCCCAACAGTATTTTATAATTATGTATTTATAAGATAAGATGATATCGGATTTTATATTTAGGGAATTAAAAAATATTTTACATCCTATTCAAATGTATAATAAAACTGCGAGAATATAATCCTACATAAGTAACTCTCGTGTTGATTCTTTTTCAAAGATGTTGATTCATCATGTAACAAATGGAAATCTAAAGATACTCCCGTATAGTTTCGCCGTACACAAATAACATGAGTATTGCTTCTAGATAATCAGAATTTTGTTCTAACAGGTGTTTTTGATCATGCCTGAGTAAATGAGCTGCTCAAACGTGATTCAAGTAACTTTTAACCTGTTGTTAATATCATCTACTTCCTTTGTATATTTCATGAATAGATAATTCTATTTAAAATGTCTAACAAAGAAATTGAAATAACCAAAGTATATATATATACAGATTGATTCTGGTATTATCCAGCTTAATAAAGCTAACAGAACTTCGTTCTTTCTTGGATATTTCGTCATAGTAGTTACGAAGCAATCCCAAATCATTTGCGCTATAGTATAGTGTTCATTGAGATTCATTTTCGTGGATTGAAATCGCATTGCTTTCAGAACAAAATACGAATACATCCAGGAGTGAATAAAAAAGTTTAATGTGTCGTTCCATCTGGAATACGATGTTGTCTCTACGTAATATAATCACGAATAAAGAAAAACTGTTACGTAATGACATTAATGTAAAAATAGTATTATGTTAATAAAAATATAAAGTTGTATGTTTTTTTTAATTCTTCTTTATCCTACAACATAATGGAATAAGAATCTCATTTTATTTGAAAAATACAAGATGACCTATTTTCCTTGATTCCTATTTTTCTCCACTTATTTTTTTCCAATTACCGGTGAGTTTTTAAATTAATTACTTCCTCGCCGATCTTGACGATCCCTAAATATATTACAGAAATTGATACTCTTCCCTCTAACAAAGTTCTGTTAGACGAAAATACTGTTCGATCTCCACAACATATTCAGAAATCATCGAAATTGAAGAGCAGGAAATCTACAAGTTCACCCAATTGCCCTCGTTATTGTACGGAATGACAAATGAAAAGTGAATTAAAGGGACACAGGTGTATAGATTACCTGATGAAATGCTAAAAGCTAAAAGCTTAACATAGTTGTCACATTTCTGTTACAAATCTATGCGTCGACTTGATGAAATTAACTTGGTTAAACTAGTGAAATAGGTTACAGAAATGTTCTGTTTTTGTATGTGTTTGAATCCACCCAGACTTAATTAAAATTATTCGATTCGACCCGAAGTATCGACCATATCCATCCGAATCATTTGGGCAAATTTTTATTTAAATAATAAATAATAAACAATAATTAAATGTATAATTTTTATTTAAGTGAAATTAATTTAAATAATATTGAAGTAATTTAATTCACACTTTTGATTTTTAAAATCAATTGAAGTAGATTTTGAAAATTCTTATTTCATATTTAAGAATAATAAGATAAATTAAAGATAAAACAACAATAATTGTTTAATTTCTCATATCCGTTATATTGAATATGAAAATACCAAATAAAATACTTATGCAAATGATGTCATCGCATTTTATAATCGCTAAATATAATTTGCACGATAGAAATATAAATATTGCCTGTTATATAGATGCAATAGTAAATGTTAAGGCCAATATAGTATTAATAACATGAAACTGCTAATTAAAAATAATTAAAAATAATTATTTATTGAAAAACCTGTTCTTCATTTTGAATTTAAAACATATTTTTATTTCAATTACCAAGTTAGATCGTATAAAATAGTACCTTTATAAGTAAAATAATTTTCCTAATAGGAATCTTTATTCAATTTATTTAAGAAGCGTACGATATTACAAGCAGATCATTTCTTTAAACGAATTTTTTCCTGACAAATAGATCAGTACTAGACATAACAAAATCCTCTCAGAATTCATTTTATCAAATATATTTTAAATAGCAAATCTGAAACCTATGTCCCTTTCAACATTGTTAGAAATTCATTACGCTATGAATCGTTTTAAGATTCGGTCAAGAACCAAAGTTCTTGAACCAAATTTCAAAGACCAAAGTATAGAAAACATATAAGTATAGAAAACATATAAGCGCGACAAAAAGAGACCACACGTAACACTTTTACGTCAAAAAGTTATCGAATGGAAAATCTTATTTCGCTTGCTTAATAAATTTCTGTGAAATTGTAAAATAGTTAACAATTAATGAATCTCAAATTTATTGTACATTATAAATATTGTAGCCATTAAACTTAATTCAGATTCAGATTTTTAGTTAACTATGACGCTACTTGACGTTTAACTAATTTATGATGGAATTTTAGATATTTTTCAACAATAAATGATATCATACATGAATCGTTGAGTTTATTTCAACAATGCCATGAAGAAAAATACAAGGTTTCACTTCATTTAATCTCAAACTTTCCTCCTCGACCTGCAGAAATATAATTTGCTCCACATAACGTGTTCCTTTATACCATATTTATAAAAACATTCCTTTAATATATTTTGCGAGATACATAATAAGAATATATTCCATCTATATATATATATATATATATATATATATCTATATATAGATATATGTGTGTGTGTGTGTGTGTGTGTGTGTGTGTGTGTGTGTGTGTGTGTGTGTGTGTGTGTGTGTGTGTGTGTGTGTGTGTGTGTATATGTATGTTTGTATTTTGCATTAATTCTTCATGGAATGATGATTTATTGTATATTAAAAAAATAACACTTTGTTATACAATACTAATAGGTAAATTATAATATAATATTATAATATTGATAGGTAGTTTATAGGAAAAATTCAAACAATATTTTCAATAAACGTAATTCTTGACTAATAAATAACAGAATTTATGTTATTTATCTTGCCCAATGTATGCTACATATTTACAACAAAATTATAACAAAATTGTTAGAAATTTGACATAAATTTAAATGTATAATATAAGGAAGTGAGAAAATATAGTAATATTTTAATATTAATAATAATTTAAAATAATTGTAGATTTAGTTAGTTAAGAATTTATTTTAAGAATGTTTTATAAAATATGTCATTTATACCTAAAACTGTGTTAATTATTTTAAAATTTTAATTTACTGTATAAAAGAACCATCATAAGTCCGTAAAACATGGATAGAGCTCTTTATGATATGTACAGTAGTAGAATGATTTCAGTCAGATACTAGATTTACATTTCGGTGTGAAAAATTTGACAATACACCAATGAATTTCAAAAATTATGTTTGGCGCATTCTTTACTTGATCAATTTCGATCGTTTCACTTGTAGTTCCCGTTGTTTAAACGTAGAGTGCACTACACCGTTGTTTAAACGTAGAGTGCACTACAAGGCCAGTAATTTTTTAATATGTCGGTATTTCAGGTCACGGGTCACGAAAGTCCGTAAGATGCGATATCTATTTATATACCTCGTTTGTGCTTTAAGACACGATGCCCCATTTAATGTCCATCTATCCTATTCTTAGCCAATTATAATACAACTAAAGCAACACAATAGGATGTAATACAAAAATGATGAGATTCTAAACTCCCACATATAACAAAACAAAAAACATTACATGTTATTTCTTTTTAAAGGCTCGCCAAAGAATGACTCGATTAATATCATAGATCTCACCATGTTATTTGACATAATTGTGATTTTATTTATTAACTGACCTGTGATTTGAACTGTGATTTTATTTACTAAGTTTCTATTTAAAAACTTGATTAAAGAAAAAAAACGAAAAAAATGTTATTTCTTATTGTATCTTGTTGTGATATTATTTTAGTTATTAGCCCAGTTATTCATTTAATTGTATATACACATATTATTTCGAAATAATTGCTACGTTCAGTTATGTAGTAATTAACAGTTTTATAGATTTCGTTACTTTATAGATTAAAATAACTGTAATATAAATTGTAAATTTCACATTCTTACAACAAAAATTATATTTGAAAACTAGCCTTAAGTTTGTATTTCTCTTTTCTCTTGTGCTTATATTTAATGGTTGTAGGTTATTCGCTTTTCTGAAACTGTGTGTGTAACGTATGTTTGTAATCTGTCAGCACGCGGACGACTTCTGTAATATACATATTCCAATAGCTTTGTAATGGGAGAACGCGAAAGAGCTTGACAGAAATTTGTTTTAAATATATGGCAAGTTAAAGGAGATTTTCGACTACGAAAATGAGTACCATACTGGAGAAGATCGCATCGATCGAGGCCGAGGTAACCTCTCTTTCGTCTCCTTTCGTTTTATGTTCAAGCTTGTTATATCATTAATATAATTTCGTTTATAGATGGCCCGCACTCAGAAAAATAAAGCAACATCAGGCCATTTGGGTTTGCTGAAAGCTAAATTGGCCAAATTGAGACGAGAACTTATTACCCCAAAAGGTGGTGGAGGTGGTGGAGAGCAGGGTTTTGAAGTGGCTAAAACGGGTGATGCTAGAATAGGTTTTGTCGGTACGTATTAAAATCTAGACATATATCTATAAAGCATAAAGTTACACGTATACGACGATTAAAGGTTTTCCTTCTGTGGGTAAATCTACGCTATTGAGTACACTTGCTGGTGTCTATTCGGAAGTTGCAGCATATGAATTTACAACTCTTACTACTGTTCCTGGTTGCATAAAATATAAGGGCGCAAAGATACAGGTAACAGTTTGTTTACAGTTTTTTTGCCATAAGTATAATTTTATATTATTTATATCATTTTAATATCAGCTATGGATGTTTACATATATATGTGAAATTCCAAATATTTACAATAGAAAAAGAAGCATTTAGGATATTTTACGGATTAATTTGTTGCCTAAAAGTAGATCAATTTTAAAATACTATGAATATTTCCTATATTTGTTTATAATATACAGATAATTGAAAACACAATATTGTAAAAATTTATGTACAATTATCACATACATGAGTGAACTTATTTTAATTATAATTAATAAATCTGATGATTTTCTTTTCCAATTTATTTATGTTTCTTAGTAGATAAATATAAGAAATATTGTCATTTTCTTAAAATCTGTATAAATTTAACCAATAATTAAATTGTGGATTTTTATACATTTTTATACACAAAATTTGAAGTTGCAAAAATGCAAAAATAATAAAAAAAAACAAAATACACGTTTTGGTATTTATTAAAATATTTGGTAGATGAAATAAATTTATTTAAATTCTATTTGAAGTTTATAAAAATACTAATTCACATAAAAATACGCATTATCCATAAAATATTAAAAATCCAGATTCTTTTTAAATATTCTTTTTAAATATTTTGAATTTAAAATGTATGTAAATCTTTGTAACCAACTGTATTACAGTTACTTGATTTGCCTGGTATCATCGAAGGTGCAAAAGATGGTAAAGGACGTGGAAGACAAGTTATTGCAGTTGCAAGAACTTGTAGTTTAATATTTATCGTTCTGGATGTACTGAAACCGCTTGGCCACAAGAGATTAATCGAACACGAATTGGAAGGTTTTGGACTTCGTTTAAATAAACAACCACCGAACATTACTTTCCGCAAGAAGGATAAAGGTGGCATTAATTTTCAAACCACGGTAATTAAGCGACAGAAAGAAGAGCAACAAAGAAAGCTACACGTGATTCGCAATTCGTTTCGATTTTGTGCAGTGTAACTATCTCTTCATTTATGTTTTATTATGTCGGACAGAGTCATGCGTAGTTTTTGTAAAATGGCTATTGTGTAGAAATCTACACTGGAAATTAAAATGATTGTATTATTATATAGTGTGCACAGTCAGAACTTGACTTAGAAACAGTGAAGAGTATTCTATCTGAATATAGAATACACAATGCAGATATTACTTTACGATATGATGCCACATCTGATGATCTAATCGACGTCATCGAGGGAAATCGTGTCTACGTACCGTGTATTTATTTACTCAATAAAATAGGTAATTGTGTAAGGTCGTTTAAAATTCTAGACTAATAGTTCGAATTATTGATGAGATTTTTTTTTTTCTTTAGATCAAATTAGTATCGAGGAACTAGACATCATTTATAAAATACCTCATTGCGTACCGATTTCTGCTCATCACAAGTGGAATTTTGATGACCTCCTTGAAAAAATGTGGGAGTATTTACAGTTGGTTAGAATGTAAGTAGTATTTGAAATGATTGATTTCATTAATTCTTTGATGTATTATCATGTATCCGATTTGGTTCTATTGTTTAGCTATACGAAACCAAAGGGGCAGTTACCAGACTACAACTCTCCAGTAGTACTAAACAGGGAAAAACGAACGGTCGAAGATTTTTGTAATAAACTACATCGATCTATCGCAAAAGAGTTCAAATAGTACGTATTCACTCTAGTCTCATTCGTAATTATCTATTCTCAATTACTAGCATTCTTGTTTATTTATCTCATTTTTAGTGCTCTTGTATGGGGATCGTCCGTCAAACATCAGCCACAAAAGGTTGGAAAAGATCACATATTATGCGACGAAGATGTCGTGCAGATTGTGAAAAAAGTATAATTTTACTTAGTACTTTATTTGATTTTCCCTATGTTAGTAGGGAATAGAACTACTACTAATTATGAAAGAATTTTATAGTTCATCTTTTGTAATTAAAAGCTTTATTTTATAATTACAATTTTGAGATTCGTTTTATTTTACTCCATGTAAAACTATTTTTATGCGTTAAGATTAAAAGAAAGTTATGCACATGTTAGAAATATTTGAAAACAAACTACAAATGATTTTTTTAATAAATAAAATTATTCATGTATAAATTATTGATAATATATAAATCATTTGAGATGATTTTATTTATTTAAAGCCAAGTATGAAATGCATATTTGCACAAGTAAGATATACATATAATTGTATAAATAACAACATTGTTATTTATAAACTTTTCAAAATATATTCTCTTCGCTGTTGATCCAATAACTTTTCAAGGTGTTGACACTTTAATTTTACATCATAAAGTTCTTTCGTCAAATTTTTTATTGTCAATACTTTCTGAGTTATTATCAATTTAATTCTAGAACGTAGAGACAGAGTTATTTTGTTAACAATTGAAAAGACATTTGTAGTTATTTGAGTAATATACAATACCATATCAGAATGAATTGAAGACTTATTAAACACAATTCATTATTTAAAAAGAAAAAAGGAAAGAAAAGTAATGATATGATATAAGGACTAAGAACATAGAATATTAGTATTGTATAGAATTGTATCCATTAAAAACTAACACAAATCTCTATTTAAGTTTCATTTTTTTATACGAGTAATGAATCTCCATAATGTCTCATATATTTGACAACGGAGATATTAAATGAAAAAAGATTGAGTGACATTTAATATAAAATTGAAACTAAGAAAGCTTTCAAATCTACAAAGAAAGTTTAAAGATACAATATAAGAATCAAGAACGCAGGATGTTAATATTATGTTGAATCATGTCTTGTACTGGAGATACTTCATAAAAATTATATAGAAAAAGGAAGAAAGAAATTCAATTTCTGCCATAAACAATCTGCCAAAATCCTGATATGAATGTTATCAAACACTTCTGGGGGTATTTGAAACAAAAATTAGGGAAATCCAAATCTATCAACAAATAAAGTTTGTGTTTTGGATCAACGAGTCGTTCAAAAATTGTGCTTAACACAGTTCAAGAATAATATAAAGTAAAAGAGTTAAACACTGATTATCAGAATATATAAAATATTTTCTACTTTTCAATTTTTTCTATAAATTTGATAAAGTGAATGTTTTATCCTGATACGGCATTGTAATCGTCGAACTGATTAAATCAAACCTGCTATGCAACTGAGCCATCGAAACGTCTCTGTTTGCATTAATACGAGTTATTTCTTGATAAAGTGAGGCAATTTTTTCCTCCAATTCTCTTTTTTCTTGTTCGATCTCTTGCCTTGCCAATTTCTTCGAGTTATTTCTTTCCATACTTAACCGTTTGATCACCTAAAGATATCATTTATCATTCGAAATATAATTGTTAATTGATAATTGCTCTTTATAATTGATGATAATTGATTGCTCTTTGAAATACTTTACTTCGTTTGCATTATTCAACTCGGATACATATTCTTGCAACTTGCTGTCTGCTTGTTGCAATTGAATTTCAGTTTTCTCCAACTTATCTTTCGTTTGAATTAATTTAGTTTTCTGAAGCTGTTCGTTGTCTATCGTTGTTTGCAAGTCTATTTCGTATTTGTCTCTTAGAGATCTGAAAAGCAATGGAACTTTGTCTACATCATTAGAAGATACATATTTTGCGTTGCAATAATTATTAATTCTTGTAGAGTTTTATATATCTTCTTTTTTTTCCAAAATTAATTTTTTTTTAAATTGGTGGTGATGGAGAAAAGTAATTTTCGTATTTGTATTCGACGCACGAAATTCTACAAGGAATTGAATGTTGAAAAGTTAATCCTTAATATTATAATTCTTTTTATTTTATTTACAAAAATTTCTATTGATTTCTATTGATATTTTTGTTCATGTTTCATCAAAGAAATGAGCAAATAATTCCTAGTATAGCAATTTTTTACAAATGAAAAAATGTGAATTTAATATGTTCTTCAATGATTATATAGATCATTATATTCATAACTAATTATATTCACATATAGACATATTCACAATATGAGAGAGAGAAAAGGAATTAATTGTAGTTTTTAAAAAAGAACTTTTTTTATTAACCTCTAAATAGAACATTTTTTAATTAAAATGAAACGAAAAATTGCGAAAATTGAGAAACTAGAAAAAAATGTAAAAAAAGCATTGCTGCACAGTGATTTCAATTCGTGTAACATTAGTATTAGATCATGATACTAAGAATTAAATTGTCGGAGAGTGGAGTTAAAAATGTATTATTATTGTTCATGTATTTAAATATTTGTACTGAGATACGTGTATATTAACATTCATGTATATTTTATATAATTATTATTGTACTCATATAGCAAGAATATCAGATACTTACGATCATTATTTCTGAAACAAACAACTTTTTATATCAAGTTACTAGAAAAAGTTAATGATGATTAAATCTTGCTAACTCTGTTATTTAAATCTGAAACTATATTGTTTTGTACCGTTATCTATAATTTATCTACTTGTATATAATGTTGTATATTTGTTTAATGATATTGTTCTCTACATTATCATATATTTTTTTCAGAAATTACTTGCATAAATATATTTACATCTTCGGATATCTTCTTATTAATAATTAATACTATATGTATAATAAGAACCAATAACATGACTGTAGTGTTAGCAGTTAGCAATCGATGACCTGTAGTGTCAGATAATTTTCAAAGATTTTAAATTTTTAACAAAAATCGATTCTTTGTCAAAGTCGCTCCAAGAAATCATTATAACGTTAATAATAATAAAATTGGAGTATTCGCTAAAATTACCAAAAATTTAAAAGTTTATTATCGAACGAAAAGTATGTAACAAATTAAGAATATAGTCATTTTTAAACTTATAATACTTATACATACATCTCTCCTCGTTAATACAAAATTGAAAAGTATTATCGAATTTTATCAATTTTGTGCAATTTTTTCACATACAGTTTTGATTTTTGTAATCGATTCGTTTCATGTAAATATTTCTGTATGGTAAATTTTTGCTTCTGAAAATAATGAATATTTCTCCATAAGTAGAAATCTGCAGATGTAAGTGGAAATCTGATGATCTAGATCAAGAGATTAGTTCTTTACGACTTATCGGTCATTGAAATTATTCGTATCGATTTATCGTTTCCCCTATTTTTATTATAACTTTTTAATGAAGCTTTTTGGAACATAATATTTTAGTGTTCTTTTTACCTGTAGAACATATTGGCAAAATTTGAACACTAGATTTCGAAACATATCAATTGCATGTCAATTCTTGTATATTTTCTGGCTATATCATACAACGATAGACATGTTCATTTTTTACACTCCACATCAAAAATATAGCACAATATAAAGTTTTTTAACTTTTGATACAATATATTGCATTGTTTTATATGTTTGTAGTGTCTCATAATAATAACAAATTATATAAGTATATTTCAAAATATTTATTACGAAAAAATTTTATTAGAATAAATTTTATTTTACAATATTGAAAAATAATGAAAAATCGGTGCGTCAAAAAGATAGCACATTTTTCTTAAACGACTTATTATTTATAGAAATATATTAAAATTTTAATATTTTGCTCCACCTTTTACCCGTATTACTGCTAATAAACGGTTTGGTAAGGATTTAAATAATTTTTTAACAAACTTTTGGCTTAAAGATCTCCAGTTTTGCTCGATGCAATTTTTTAATTCCTGAACAGTCTGAAATTGTCTCTCTTAGGATATACTGATCTCGATAATTGTGCCCAACAATTCTCGATGATGTTCGATTCTGGTGATCTGGCTGGCCATTGTAAAATTTTTTTGCGTAAAGTACTGTTTCACAATCCTTGCCGTATGAACACTTGAATTATCTTGTTGAAAAATAAATTTGCGCAATTTTTACTGCATGTTTTTCCAACTGTTCATCTAAAGTAATATAATTTGAACTTTTCATTTTTCCACTTACAAACTTAATTTCTGTGTTTCCATAATATCCAATTCCAGTTTACACCATTACTTCTCCACCACCTGCTTGCCGATGACTTAAAATCTGTGGTTCTTTACGCAAATCATGAAAATAAGATCATCTAATGTAAATCTCTTTTCATCGCTGAAAATTACTTTTCGCCATTTTTTCATCCAGCGGATAAATTTTTCAGCAAATTGTAAACGTGCTTCTTTATACTGCTTCGTTAGCGGTGGTTACGCATCAATTTTTTGCGTTGTATATATTTACGTTCTTTTATAATACGTTGTACATTGCGTACTTTAGTATTTACGCCAGCTTCTGTTTCAATTTCTTTTGCAGTACCCGCAGAATTTCACGTAATTCTTAAAATTGCACGTCGTTGACGATCAGAGGTCACTTTTGGACGTCCTACGCTTTTCTTTTTCCCATATCTTTCTTCTTTTCTCAAAAGATTATACATTACTTTGCGACTGCGATTTAGAATTTTTGCAATTTTTGCAATAGAACACCTTTCCTTACGTAAATTTTGAGTTATTGCTATTTCGCAGTCATTTAATTTCTTACCACAACCATTATTGATATTGATTTTACAAAATTTTGAAACTGAAATTCTCACAATGCTAAATATTTGCTCGTGTGAACAGTTTGACGACTTTGCGTTAACTGAAGAAACAAAACTTTGAAGGTGTGCTATCATTTTGATGCAGCGGTCAGCACTACGTTTACGTTTTCAGATCAATCTTAACTCAGTAAACAAAAAAGATCTGAACACGTACAATCTATTGCTGACTGAAAAGTGATATATAATACAAGAACTGCTATTATTTAATTACATTTGCGAAAATTAACAAAATTACTTATTGTTAGCGTGCTATCTTTTTGTCGCCGAGTGTATATACAACGTACTAATACTCTGATGTAAATAAGAAAATCACTATTGATATTAGAAATATATATTGATATTAGAATATCTTACGTATTATAGAATATCTATTTAAATTTTTCATCGGAATATTCAAAATACGTATATTTTTAATACATGTTTAACCCAATGATCTCTAACAATAAGTGGAATAAATCACAAGTTACCTAAGTTTGCAGTCAAAGTTTCGTTGAAGCATGGCCCTCTCGTTTCGAGAATCCTTTTCCAAACGTTCAATGGCAAGTTCAATTTGTCGATCCCTCTCTTTGTTACACTCATCTTTTATTTTATTCTCGGCTTGTTCAATTCGCAAGTTTTGTTGTCTTTTGTAATCAAGTAACCAGGCTTCCCACTCAGCCTTCAGTGATTCCTCGAACGTCTTTTCCTCATTCGAATGTTGTTGCTTCAGATTCTCTATTTCTTTCTAAAATTCAAAATCGATGACACTAACAGATGTTTCAAGCTTTCAATTCAATATCTATACCTGATGCTGTAAATGCTTCTCTTGCAAATTGGCCTCCATTTCAGCCTCTCGTTTAGCCTGTTCCTTGGTAAAATTTTCTCTGTTGCGTTGTATTTCTTGGACAAGTTTCATTTGTTGCGTTTTAAATTGATTTTCTTGCTCCTCCAATTTCTCTTGATATCTGAGCGATATAAAAGATCAGTTGTATATTTATTTCACCGGAAATTGAGGATATACAAGGTGTCACGTAACTGGTGGGTAATCATACTGAGCGGAAAGCATAACTGAGATGAAAAATTGTCAATAGTTTAAATTATTATGATCAATAAAAAAATCATTTCAAAGAGTAAACTGTAAACTTTGAACCTATGTTCGTTCTTTTTAATGATATTTTTATACCATATACTTTTATTGTCGAAAATTGTAAAAATTCTACAAAACTTTTTTCATGATTAGATCCACGATCATTTCGAAGATCGAAGTTCCCTTAAGTATTTTCTTTCACCAATTCACAATTTTACTAAATATTGAACATTAGTTGGTTAAACGATAAAAATTTAAGAAATTTTCACATTTCGTCTAACAACAACAATAATAATATTATAACGATCTGTCAATTATTCGTTCTTGTGCAGTTTGCAATTAATTAAACTCAAACAGTAAAATAGCGTTTGAAATAAAAAAATTAAAGTCAGAAGAAATCTGCATTACTTATTAAAGTCTTTAGTTTAATAAACAATTTGTCTTTGAATCAAATATTTCAAAAAATAATTAGGAAAAATGAAAATTCATTTCGAAGAAATTTGAGAGTGATAATTGATACAAGACATAAATGATCGTAAAAGGCTAAAACGTACAATTACAATAAGTCAAAAAAGTATTGGCATAACTATAATAGTTTTTTGGCGATATTTTTTATGAAAACAAATGATATATTAGCAAAATCTGTTTCCACAAATAATTCACTACAAAATCTATTTCCACATAGTTCACTACAAACAAAAGTACATACAAAAGTAATGTACGCAGTAGCAATTTTTAATAATGAGTTATAATGGTGGAATATTATTACAAAAATTACAAAATATCCTTTGTAAATACTGAAATATTATCGAATGATATCGTATCAAATTCCAAATAAAAAAGGATGCTTATTTTTAAATCATTAAAAATACTGTCTAAATATGGTAGAGCTGCAAAAAGAAATTTTTCATATGTGAATATCTTTTTGGTTCTCGAATTTTTGAATATTATTCGAATATTATTATTGAAAATTGCTACTGTGCACATTATTTTTGTACGTAATGAAATATTTATAGAAACAGATTTTATTAATATATTATTTGTTTTCACAAAACATTGCAAACAAACTAATGTGCCAATATTTTTTTAGTCTACATATTGTATTTTCCTGCATATTCATTTCTCCTGTTAATCATGAAATTTTATAAAATTATTGTGTCTTTTCTCATTTTACATTTTCAACTTTCTTTTGACCATTACTGTAAAGTACAAAATTTATTCTACACCTGACGCCTAAAATGTTTTTCTCATTGACCAACATTCTCTCGTAACTGGCTGTCAACTCCAGCCGTAGTTGTTCCAATTGTTGATTAGAACGACGTATTATTCGTAACTCGGAGTCCTGTAGTTCTTTCATATGTATGTTTCGTAGCTTTTGAATTTCTTCAGCGTGTTGATCCATCATATTACGCAGCTCTGGTTCTAAACCCTTCACCGTCATTTCCTGAAAATATTACAACGTTAATCGTTGAAGAGTTCAATAAAAATATTTTAGGTTTTTATTGACCAAGTACGATTAATAAATTGACCTTTAGTAATTAAATTAATTAAATTATTTGTAAAATTAAGTTAAATTATATATGTAATTATATATGTATTTAATATTAATAAAATATATATAATTAATAATGATAAAATAACTAGTTTACTTATTAAGGATCCAAAAAAGATTGAATATATATATATATGTATATATTATAACATACTATCTTTTTTGAATCTTCAATAAGTTTTTCTAATTCCTTTCGATTAATTCCAAATATCGACGAAATAGAATCTATATATTATGTATGTTATTACAAGCTTAAAATGGAAAAAATCTAATATCTCCGGAACTAATGGTTTTAGGATTCATTCTTATTAAGACTTTTTTAATTATTTTGATAGAAATTCCTAAAGTTTGGCATCAACTTTTTTAAACATCTTGTACAATGCATTAAAAGTGCATTCAACTTTTGATATATACATATATGTATTTGATATATATGAAGGGACGGACGAAGGTCAAAAGTGACCATGAGAACATTAAGAGACTTTCTCAACAGAACATTATTTCTCATATTATTATAAAAAGAGTTAAATGGATCGTATATGAATCTAGCTGACTGAGAAAACCTTGATCTTCGTCGTTCTAGTTTCTATCCATCGTTCTCGTTTAATCTTCTCAGCCGCAGCGAAATGCTCCTTCGCTCTTTGTAATTCTACGATATGCCTATCGCTTGCAGCCTTCAGATCGCGTTGCATTTTTATTTCGATCTCCTTCACCCGCTGCGCCAACGAATTGCATTTCTCAGTCAGATCGGTTTTCTCCGAGATCAGCTGCTCGATGAACTTCTGATGCCTCTTCACGATTCCCTTGTACTTTTCCTCTTGTTGCTGCAACTTGGAGGAATTGCTTTTCCTCTGCTCCTCCAACTTGTCGCAAGCTGCCTTCCTTTCGGTCTTTAGCTGTTCTTTCAAAAGCGATACCGTGGCGTTTTTTTCTTCCAGTAATAACTGCGCTGTCGCTACATCTTCTTTAAATGTATGATTATCGTTGTTGACGTTAGACGGACAGATACTAAGCAGAAATATAAATTTAAATTTTGTGCGTGTGATTGGTTATCTAAAGTATAAAGAGTACAGTAATAAATTATAAGGATGAGTTTTTAATTTTCGTAATTCGAATTGACTTTATTTTGTAAGAGGAATTTCTTACTTCAAGAATTCGAGTTAACACTTTTATATAAATCTTCATTGGCCATAGTTAAGCAAAATATAAATGAAAACATACAAAGATATTTAATTCAGATTCTCATTTAACACTTGAACGAGTGTTTCTAAACAATGATTAGGACATAAAATTTCCATCCAAAGATTCTTTTCAAAGTTAAAAAGATAGAAAACTTTATAATACAATGGGATACACAAATCTTTATTTATAAATTTCACGAAAAATCATTTCAATCTCCTAAAATAATCTCTAAAACTAATAATAATATCTTTAAATCTCTAATAATTAAATCTGTAAGACTGTTTTAAAATATCTAACAGAAATTAAAAATTGATCATTTTGACCATTTTCGTATTTCTAGTGTTAAGTCCGAATTTAATCAACTTCTATTTTTATCGATTATATCGCCTGTTAGAGTATACCGTACTCTATATAATAAGATATTTTTTAATAAATCCTTTAGATCTGGATAAATTTTGTTTTTTGTCTTTTATAGATAATAATGAAGTATAATGTTATTAAATATTATCATAATATTAAGTAAAATTTAATATAACATGTAATTATATTTAATAAAATCATTAATAATCATAAACAAGATATTAAATATTAAATGAATATTTAATTAATATAAATAAATAAATAAAAAATATTAACGTATCAATATGATACCCAAAATGTTTCCATCATTATATTATTCCTTTGCAAATTTTAATTTTAATTTATTATAATATTAATTATTTAACAAGAACAGATTTATATGAAATAACCTGTAGTTGCTATGCTCTTCTCTATACTGCATCTCGCAAGGCAGAGAGTGTGGATTAGTAAACATTTCTCCAAATACGGTGTCGTTTACCTCCGGTATGCAAAATTTTGTTTCATCTAAGGAACCTGTTGTATACATATCTATTTTTATAGAGGCACAAGCAAACACCGAAAATATTTTTAATACCGATGAAATTACTATCAGCTACCCTCTTCAAGCTTGGTCAAAAAGGACATTATATCATCGTACATTGTTGCGTTTGTTGCATTTTTCCTTTCAGATTCGTCTTTTTCTGGTTCCAGCTGTAATAAAAAAATTGGATCAATCCAACTTGAATCTAATTGAATGAAAGATTCATAAACTGTGGATTTTTATTTTTGAGAATGTAACTATAGAATCTCTCTCTATGCTTTTAATTACAATTAAAGAAGTAATATTCGCATAGAATAATAAATAATAGTACATTAACAATGATATAATATAATAGATTAAAAATAACAATATAATATTATTTTAGATGTTTCATATATTTTTTCATATTAAATGCATTGTGTGCAGCATCCTATAAATATAAACGAATAAAATAAATATAAATATGATAATTATAAAATAATAGTGAATAATAAAACTAATAAATATAAATATAGATGAATAAGAATCTACGATTTAGTAATCACTAATTGATGAAAATCACCACAATCGATGGATTGCAGCAAGGAGAAGACACTAATTCATTAAAAAAGATATGTAAAATCTTCTATTCTGTATAAAAAAAGAAACTACTAGCTCCGAGTAATAAATATGTTAAAAAGTTTTATTCGATATTTCATATCGAAATAATAATATTATCTAATTTTTTATTGTTTTTTTATTAATTTACCCTTTAAAATTATTCGAAAGTAGAGCTTTTCCCTCCTGATTTCAGCAATCCTTTCAATTGCATTAAATGCACGAACGTCAGTATTTTATTCATAATTAGACTGTGGACTTTTATTTTTACGCACTTACAGAAAATCACTCACTTTAAAAGCTGTTCATGATGTTCTAAAATACAGTGCTCTTTATAACATTCGACACGTAAAACAATTTTTTATCAAGCTTCTATCCTTTTGCTTTTATTATATTTTTAACAGATATGAATTTGCAGAAAAATCCACAGTCCATTCATAATATCGTTTCTTCGAACCTGTAATTGATCTAATTCTGGCATCTTGACAGCTATGTCTTTCTCGAGATCGCTAATTATGTTGCAAAGTTGCTCGAACGAACATGTAGTCGAGTCGATGATGTTTTGATTGCAGTCGGCTCTCTGTGTTTTTCCTTCGTTAATTTCCACTTTTTCGTGGACCGTTTGTGTGAACTGTTTCTCTTTGGACTCGGCATCTTTCGACGGAAGAGATTTGTTCACGGGTGGTTTCCCGTGGATTTTTGGATGCTCTATGTTAATCATGATCTACGAAGCAAAGATTTATCGTCGATGTGAGAATTTGTGTATCATACTGAGTACAGAAAAGTTGTTCGCCCCTTTTTATAGGTGCGTTTATGGTTGTCAAGGCAATGTCAAGGTAACACGATAGCAAAACTTTTCCGTAGCTGTTCTGGTTTTGACAGAATGATTCACGTTGACTGTCATGGTGATCATCACTAATCGACGTTTTTATTCTGAGCTTGGGTTATTATTGAAATAAATGTGAAGAGACTGAACAAATTGTCAACATTTTAATCCAGGAATGGAAACAAACAATTATTTATCATCATATTGATTGAAATATTATTTGAAATATTTACAGTCGCGTCGGTATTTAAGTTGACGCTTACACTTTTCGGGAAATTTAGGGTAAAAAATTTGTAATAAATGTAAATGCTATTTGAATTAGGAACAAAAACATTTATTTCATCGTCACAACAATAACAGAGACGATACATACTGAATAAACATAAACAACAAATAAAACAAAATAAAAAATAATGAATTTTTATATTTCATCATAACGGAAATTAAGTTGACGATAAATATTTTTACAAGATACAACATAAAAAATAATAAATTTTAAATTAATTAATAAGTCGGGGGTTTGATAACTCTTGGCTGTAATTTATATAACTTAATATATAACTTTTGGCTTCAACCTCTAGTAAGCGACGAGGCATACTATTTATTAATGTTTTCAGAGTGTTTGCCGTAATTTCATTCCATTTGCTTTTTATGGTTGTATTGAAGTCCAATTTTGTATATCTTTGATTTCTTGGAATTTGTCGCTCT
The DNA here is from genome assembly GCA_036937485.2 of Tetragonisca angustula. Taxonomy (NCBI): domain Eukaryota; kingdom Metazoa; phylum Arthropoda; class Insecta; order Hymenoptera; family Apidae; genus Tetragonisca; species Tetragonisca angustula. The sequence goes on along the minus strand of JAWNGG020000057.1, from coordinate 172,256 downwards.
AGTTCATTTCTTAGATGCTCTATAGAATTTAAATCCGGGCTCTGAGGTGGCCAAGGGAGCACGGAAATACCATTTTCTTCGAAATTTTTTAACTATTTTTGCTGTGTGTTTCAAGTCGTCATTCTGTTGAAACATGTAGGCCCTGTTGATTCCAAATTTTTTAATTGATTGAAATAAATTTTCATTTAATAATTCAGTATATGTAGCAGCAGTCAGTCTTCCATCAATAATAGTTAAATTGCCTATTTAGATGCCATTAAAACAACCCCATATCGTTATATTCCCACCACCGTGTTTGACAGTGGGTGTTATTGGTGTCTGTTTAAAAGCGTCGCCCTTTTCCCTCCACATACATACATACGTATTTTTTCCTTTTGTTTGAATTCAATACGAATTTCGATTCATCGTTCCAAATTATTGATTTCTAAAATGAAATCTTATTGCAATGTTCTTTAGCAAAATTTAGACGTTTTAGTGCATTCACTTTTGAAACGTATGGTCTTTTTCTAGATATCCGTCAATAAATATCGCCTTCATGAATGCGAGATTTGATTTGCGTGATCGATATTGGTAGACAAAGATTCTCTTTGATTTGTTGTGCAGTAATGAACGAATTTTTTTTTACTTCTTTAGTGATTAATCGCCGCGAGCAGTTGTTTTTCTTTTTCTACCCGACCTCACCAAGTTTTTTACCTGTCTTTCGTAATTTTTGGCATATCTTCCTAACACCTTCTTTAGATATTCCAAACTCATGTGCAATTTGTTGTAAACTTTTTCCTTCCATTCTTCTTTTGTAAATGTGTATACTCTGTCGGATACTTAGCTCTCTCTCACACTCCGCGACAAAAAAATAGCACACTAAGTAATTTTGTTAATTTTCGCAAATGTAATTAAATAATAGCAGTTCTTGTATTATATATCACTTTTCAGTCAGCAATAGATTGTTATACGTGTTCAGGGTAAACACATTTTTTTTGTTTACTGAGTTAAGATTGATCTGAAAACGTAAACGTAGTGCTGACCGCTGCATCAAAATGATAGCACACCTTCAAAGTTTTGTTTCTTCAGTTAACGCAAAGTCGTCAAACTGTTCACACGAGCAAATATTTAGCATTGTGAGAATTTCAGTTTCAAAATTTTGTAAAATCAATATCAATAATGGTTGTGGTAAGAAATTAAATGACTGCGAAATAGCAATAACTCAAAATTTACGTAAGGAAAGGTGTTCTATTGCAAAAATTGCAAAAATTCTAAATCGCAGTCGCAAAGTAATGTATAATCTTTTGAGAAAAGAAGAAAGATATGGGAAAAAGAAAAGCGTAGGACGTCCAAAAGTGACCTCTGATCGTCAACGACGTGCAATTTTAAGAATTACGTGAAATTCTGCGGGTACTGCAAAAGAAATTGAAACAGAAGCTGGCGTAAATACTAAAGTACGCAATGTACAACGTATTATAAAAGAACGTAAATATATACAACGCAAAAAATTGATGCATAACCACCGCTAACGAAGCAGTATAAAGAAGCACGTTTACAATTTGCTGAAAAATTTATCCGCTGGATGAAAAAATGGCGAAAAGTAATTTTCAGCGATGAAAAGAGATTTACATTAGATGATCTTATTTTCATGATTTGCGTAAAGAACCACAGATTTTAAGTCATCGGCAAGCAGGTGGTGGAGAAGTAATGGTGTAAACTGGAATTGGATATTATGGAAACACAGAAATTAAGTTTGTAAGTGGAAAAATGAAAAGTTCAAATTATATTACTTTAGATGAACAGTTGGAAAAACATGCAGTAAAAGTTGCACAAACTTTATTTTTCAACAAGATAATTCAAGTGTTCATACGGCAAGGATTGTGAAACAGTACTTTACGCAGAAAAATTTTACAATGGCCAGCCAGATCACCAGAATCGAACATCATCGAGAATCGTTGGGCACAATTATCGAGATCAGTATATGCTAATTTCAGACTGTTCAGGAATTAAAAAATTGCATCGAGCAAAACTGGAGATCTTTAAGCCAAAAGTTTGTTAAAAAATTATTTAAATCCTTACCAAACCGTTTATTAGCAGTAATACGGGTAGAAGGTGGAGCAAAATATTAAAATAATATATTTCTATAGATATTCTACAAATATAGGTCGTTTAAAAGAAATGTACTTTTCTTGACGCACCGATTTTTTATTATTTTTCAATATTGTAAAATAAAATTTATTCTTTTCGTAATAAATATTTCGAAATATACTTATATAATTTGTTATTATTATGAGACACTACAAACATATAAAACAATGCAATATATTGTTTCAAAAGTTGAAAAACCTTATATTTATACAGTGTGCTACATTTTTGCGGAGTGTAAGAGGAGTACTTGTCGTCACGAAAGAAATGTGTGAAAATATCCTACAAATCATTAGTTTACTAATTAAATTAAAACATTAAAAAATGTTGATATTTTATTCAAAAAATAAAAATTTTATTGAGTCACATTACAGCCCAATATTTGACAAAAAATGTTTAAATGTACAGTAACTTTGTTCATTATAATTCGCTTCTGCTCTTCGCAGGTAACTGGTATTACACATATTTGATGTAAACAGAAAACAAGAGTTTCTTAAGTCATGTAAGAAGATCAACATAACAGAAAAATACAACGCATCCTTGAAATTTGCGGCCGTCAACATAAATACCGATGCGACTGTATTTGATTTTACAAGTATTTTCATTATGAATTTCAATTACATAGGATGAACTCGACAAATAATTAAGTACAAATAAATAATTCTCTTGTTGTGCGATATTTAGAATATCAGGATACGTTTCTAACGATGCTGAACAGATATGATAATGTGCGCAGATTATTTTATAAATTGAATGCATCAATTTCCTCACTGAACTAATTATGAAACTACACCAAAGCTGTTTATCTGATTTTTATTTGTATATATATATATATATATATATATATAATAACTTATAATAACTTATATATAGATATAATAACTTATTATTATCAGATTATTAATTAGCAATAGAAAAATCGTTTTCCAGAGTATTAAGAAAGGCTATCATCTCTACTGCATCATTGACATTACCAGAAAGTTAAGATGACTGTACCAAGAATAGGAGTACATTATAAATTAAACCTTCGTCGCATGTACAATGGCTGTAAAAAGTGTTCGTACAGTGACTGATCACAACTAAAATGCTGAATAATAATATTTATTAAACAATATTTTTTAAATAAACATGGTATATCTATTTTTTAAAGTCTATAGAACAACAATATCAAATAAACAAAAAAAATATTCATATTGTTTATATAAATATCAACAGAAATGAACGCGTAATAAGTATTCGTACAGTTATAGTTTATTAGATCTATGATTAAAATTTTATTGTGTAAACACAACGTGATTAGTTTCAAACTTCGCTCACTAGTAGTACTCGACTTGAGAACGTTGTCTGGAATCGTAGCAATGACATACAGAGCAGTTTTTATCATTACTGTAACAACATGAGTAAGGAAACGAAAAAATAAAGAAACTACCGTAGAAGAACGAAAGATAATTATTAATTTGTATAACCAGTGCAAAAGTTTATCCGAAATATCGCGTATTGTGAAAAGACTAAGATCTACGATACAAGGAATCATTGGCAGATACGGATTACGAAAAACATTACATATATCATGTATTATGATAACATATTATATAATTATATATAATTAATAATTTAATATTAATCATAATACGTCAACAATTAACAATTTGGTGAATAATTTTATCAATTATTATTGTACTCTGCACACACACATATTAATAATTTTTATATTGCTATCTACTAATTTTAGTGTACTGTTTACTTTTGTTATAATTAACTAGCTTTATGTTACTATTTATTAATAATTTTATTTATTACCATTTATGTACATATATATATATATATATATATATATATATATATATATATATATATATAATTACTATTATAATCTAAATAATTTAATAATTTAGTAGCTTCTTTCGTTTACTTTACTTTGACAATTTATATACTGCTATTTATTAATTTTACTATAATTTATTATACATTATATTCCATTATATTTGTTAATAATAGAATATATACATATTTATAATAATTTATATATATTTATATATATACATGACTATTTTATTATCTTTTACTATTGGGGGTTTATTGCATGAGCGATTGAGAATCCAGTGAACGTAGAATATTAATTACGCGTGATAAGTAATAGAGCGAATACACCATTTGCAACAAATTTAGATCATTCAGAGATAATCGACACGGTAAAATAGTGACCGAAGCAAAGGGTCGAAGCATAAGTTATTAATTATTAAAAAATGAATATTATTATTACAGAGTATCTCATTTAAACTTTTACACGCAATTATCTCCACTACTGTTCATTATTCGGAAAAATATTCCAAATGAAAAATATCAAGTGTAGTTGAATTTAACTAATTCCAGAGATAACAGGGGAAAATAATTAACTGGAAATCATTTTACCCGTGAAAATCAGTGAAAAATGTAGAAAAATATTTTTCTCGTAAATGTAGAAAATATTATTCTCGTGAGGCGTTTCGTTTTCGAGAATATCGAATGTGAAAAGGAAGATGTTAAGAACGAATTATTTTTAGTATCGTTTGATACTGAAATGAAAAATTCTTACGGCACTTTTTACAATGTCTCTTAAGGAACGAAAAATGTTTCTGCCACTTTTCTGGAAAACGATGGGAAAATTGTTAAAAACAACTTCAAATATATGAATAGAACAGTGATCGAATTTTCGAATTGTATTTCATTATCTTCTTTCAGATTATTGAACAATTTTTGAAATATTTAGCGGAAAAAATCAGTACACGTTTAAAATAAAGAAAAACTAAAGCATTATATGTTTATCACTGTGAATGGACAATAGTATACTAGATACGTGTTTGAATATTTAGTTTAAAAATATAGAGATTATGTAAAATATATTTAAAATAATTATTATAATGTGATTAATGGAGAAAGTTAAATACATTCAACGAGTTTAAAATGGCATGTGTTATTTTATGTTTAAATAATAAACATTTTATGTTTACACGTGCACGAGGCAATTTTTAACGAAACATATTTAAGGTTTATTTTCTTGAAAATGAAGCTTTAAGTGAAAAAGTTGTATTCTAATCTTATTTTTTTACTTATTTTCGCACTTAGGATTATTCTGTTGATTATTCTTTTCTGTCACATCTAGAATTACCTAAATTCAAGTATACTTGGCAAATACTCAAACTCGATTTTCTTGAAAACGAAACTTCGAATCAACAATTTTATTCCACGTCCTCTCCTTATTTTGGTAAATTTTTAATTTAGCGATTTTTCTCAATTTTGGCTTTCAACACGGAACAACCAGCCTTTGATGCATATCGAAATATTCTACATCTAACCTTTACAATTTAAATGAGGTCCCATTGAAATCATCGACACAGATTTCTCCGACACTGTTTTCACCGACAATATTTCATCGACTCCAGATTTGCCCGACAGCGACTTTACCTGATAACAGTTTTTATCGGCAATGATATTGACCGACAACGACATTAGACAATTGCACATCGCCACAGACGTTGCCTCAGTTTGCGTTCGGCTATGGTCTTGCTACTAGTATAACAGAGTAATAATCATTCTTATTATTAGTGAAAATAGTTAATTATACAAAAATGTCTCGACCATGTCCAGAAAATGATGGTTCCGTTATTGTCGAATATATATTATCAACTAAAAATAAAATATAACTAAATCTAACCTAAACCTTGCCATTAGAAAAACAATGATGAAAAAATATCATAATACTGTCATCGGCTAAAACTGCTATCGGGCAAATCTGGAATCGATGAAATATCGTTGGTAAAAACAGTGTCGGATTTCAATGTGACTCCTATCAAACTTTAGAGTTGAATTTTTAAATAATATTTCCGAATATTCTAATTATTTAAACATTATTTAATATTTCTAATAATTTATTTATATTAATTAAACAATTCTCTTTTATAACGGTACATTTCTTGTTCTATAATAGTTAAAATAATATTCTAATTTAATTTTCTAAATACTATTTAAAATTTTTACTTAATCATTTATAACAATCGAATCAACTAATACATTTCTGAATTTCTACTCCCTACTTTTATTTGCTATTTAATAATTTTAAATAAATTATCTATATAAATTATTTATCAGAATTAAATCAGTAATTTATATATACATAATTCTTTCCAAACACTATTTAAATATTTCTCCTCAAACGTTAATTATTTCCAAACATTATTTTATAGTTTGAATATCTTATTTATGACAATTAAATTATTCTATTTCTATAATATTTCTAATCATTATTTAACAATTTTAACGACTTATAATAATTAAACGATTACTTAAATTTTCTCTAATAGTAAATGTCATTTACTGTTTTAAATATAAATGAAATTGCTTAAGTATTTTTGTTCAACTATATGAAATAGAATTAGTGCAAAATTTGAAAATTTAAAATGAACGTGTTATGAAATTGTGAACTGTGTTTATATGTCCGTGATTAAACAAATGAGAGCAGAGTTTAAGAAACAATGTATCAATTTAAGATAAGCAGTACTGCTACTTGAGAAATGATCGAAATTTCAATTTTTCTGAATATTTCAAAAATGATGACGTGGAATGATTGAACAATGTTGGACATCATGAGATACGTGGTCATAACATATTCTTATTTATGCAATTTTTGATTTGCGAACATAAAAATAAAATTCTTGTCCTTTTAATTAAAGTAAATAATATCATATATAAATTTAATGCTGTGGAACGATGAGGGACGTTGTAAGAACACCGTAGAATATCGCAAGCATATCGTACGTACGTTTTAATTAGCTTTCAATTAGTTTTAATTAATTGTCGAATTCACTGTGAGCGCATTCTGTGAGCACAATGATACGCTTACTTAATTTGAAATGAAATTAGAAACCTCTTCCTTTTCTCCTGTTTCCTGAGTTTCTGCATTTTATTATGTAGTTTATTATACTACATTCACTATGTTATGTTATTATTTATTGCATCAATTTAATAGAGTAGCGTCTTTAATTTTCGCTCATCGGCGTGCCAATACCCGAAACGGAAACCTTGTCAAATTAACACTCGGACAAAGTAAGAATTTGGTAGTTTAACGTCCTTGGTAATACGGCTCAGCAGTTCTTCGGGAACCCCGGGTAGCATTAAATTACTTGTCTCTAAGTGCTCGAACCTTGGGTTGATGTGTTGACAGTGAAAATTGTGGCCTAGCCGGGGTTTTCATTTCGTATTTTCCTTCTTTGCGCGACATAATAGCCAAATTGTTAGAATAAAGTATCCAGTAATTTCGTTTTCTCTTTTTTATTCAACGTTAAATAAGCATGTTTTTGATGCAGAATGTAATAGAGGATGGATGGGATGAGAATTTAGTATACTTTCCTGTAGTAGGACCTGGTAATTGGTATCGTTCTTTAATTTCTGTGAAACGATATCAAATTAAAAACTACACAAATTAACTGCAATCCAGTCTAGACTACGCAAATTTCTTTCCTTTTTGTTTTTTTACTTAATAAAAAATAATGAATTTTTGAATATTGTAGAAGATCGTAGCTTTTAATCTTTGCTTAATGTTTTATGATTCATAAGATTCTATTTCTCCTTTGTGATTAAGTAACAGATCCATTCCAAATTTATCTCCTGTCTGTGTTTTAATAAATGAAAGATCTATTTATAACTGCTGATTCTATCGCTTTCAACGACAGAGTTGAATTCTTACTTCTGATTGAATATAAATCACAAAGGGTTTAAGAAACACTCTAAATAATTTAAGTAGTTAAAAATTTATGTAGTGAAGAATTATTCTTGAAGATACTTTCTAAGGTATAAATTATTTATATTTAAGATGATATACTACATTAAAATTCTAGTATTACAAGTACGTAAAACATGGATGGAGCTCTTGATGATATATAGTAGAATGATTTCTTATAGCTATTAGCACAGACAAGGTATACAGCGTATATATATTCATATACCATGTCTGCTATTGCTTTATGGTGCGTTTTGGTATTGAAAGTTTGACAATACTATAGAAAATTTCAAACATGTCTCTTCATTACTTCAACACCGATCGGTTTATTTGTAATTCTTAAATTCGCCTTTATTCATCTTGGAATATAGAGTGTGTTAAAAATCCAGGGATTTTTTACATGTGACACCACTTGTATTTCGTCTGTGCAAATTTTATGATATCATCATTGATATTTTTAAATTAAAATTACAATTATTTTATTTAACCAACTTGTATACTTTTCTAAGTATACAATTATAGTTCTTTAATTCATTGTTTAAGCATAAAAAAATGCACTAAAAAAACTAGTGATTTCTTTCCTGGTCGGTATTTCAGAGCCAGAAACACGAAGTTCCATTTGATGTCTGGTCTATTCTATCTTTATTCAATGGTGGCACCAAAATGTTAAAGTGCTGCTTGCAAAATTTTAAATCGTAATTTTCAAATTGCCAAAAATTCTCCTCATAAATTTTACTTAAAAGAAACTTATCTTCAATATTTCAGCCAAAAATTATTCCAATGTGAAAAGATAAAAAGTTCTTCGCAAAATTTTAATTTTTAACCCCCATAGTTCTCATTTAGCTGAAAACAACGTAATTTTAAAGTCTTCCAAATTTATTGTAATAAAAATAGAAACATATGAATATACCTCGTCTGTGACCTACTGAAGAAAATATCGACGGAGCAGTTGGTAACGTAGACCTCCCTCGTTACCAGACGGACGATAGCTAAATGGTTGGAGCAGGGTGTAGGCAGCACTGTACCCTGGGGTTGGACTGGCAAACTCGGGAACTGGGTGTACCGCCACTCTAAAGAGAGATCGTAGGGGTTACGAGGAGGTAGTGGTCGTCAGTCGGAAGAGAGAGGCGCGCGTGGGGCGAGGTTGTTGCGGGTGAATTCGTGGGGAGAAGGAAAGCCGAGAGGGTGAGGGCGAGGGCGAGGGTGAGGGCGAGGGCGAGGGTGTCTGTACGTACACCGAGAGAGAATCGATCTAAAACTAGGAGTCGCCGCAGTAACCGCTGGGAGGAAGCCACTGTTACAATTTGCCCCCATATGCGCTAGTGAAATCTTAGATCGGGTAATTGTACGGTGAGAGGAGCAGCTAGAATGAGGTGTTCTCGCGAGGTGGTCGCTCGCGTTCGGCCCGCGTGTTGATTCGAGCATCGCGCGACACACCACCAACCGTCGACACCCCGAGCTGATACAGTGCGGAAATTCACCGAACGAACAAACGAACCAAATCTGAGACCCACCACACAGAGAGTAATAGAGAGAAATAGCGAGAGAAGGGGAGAGAAACAGTTAGACAGAGAGAAACCAACGAATACGTCTATACTCTCTCTTTATAGAGAGAAAGAGAGAGAGAGAGAGAGAGAGAGAGAGAGAGAAGCGCTTCAGAAACAGATAGATCAACCGCGAGGAGCAGAGAAAGAGGAAGAAGTGAAAAAAGAGGGGGGGAGAATAAAGATAGGTAGATAGATAGATAGATAGATACATAGATAGATAAACGGACAGATAGAGCGAAATCGAGAGTGTGATAGGCGAAGGGAGACGGAGAGGGAGAGAGAAAGGGAAACGGTGTCGCATCGCAAGGTGTTTCGGTGTAAGGTGCACGAGACGGAGGAACGTTCGTGAGAGATCACAAGAGGGTTGTACTGGGGGGGGGGGGATAAAGCTAAGTTAACTGAACGGTCAAATAACCGAGAGAACGAGCGAAGAAACGGCAAGGAGAACGCTCAAATCCAGGAGAGAAACCGAGAGAGGAACCGACCTTAGAAAGAGAAACGGAGAAAGACAGAGAAGAAGGAGAAGGAGAGAACACGGGTGGAGAGAGGGAGAAAGAGAGAGCGCGAGCAAGGGTGGGCGGACAGTAGTGCACGAGAGCATCCCGTCGCCACGATAATGCGACGTGTAGCTTCTTCACTCGTTCCTTCTGAATAAGTGCTTGCTGGGACGGTCCCTTACCTGCAGGGATATGACGTAATGGCAAGAGAGGTACGCATTTTCCATTGCATTCTCATTACCAATCGTTTTCGTATATACGGCCGTCAGCTCGTCGCATCCGCCGCCTATCTCCTCTACCCCCCGAATCTTTCTCCGCGAAATCCTACCAGATTCTCCTTCTTGTCCTTTCTATTATCATTATTACTACTACTATTATTATTATTATTATTATTATTATTATTATTAACATTCTCATCATAATCATTACTACTACTACTACTACTACTACTACTACTACTACTACTACTACTACTACTGCTACTACTGCTACTACTGCTACTACTACTACTACTACTACTACTACTACTACTACTACTACTACTACTACTACTACTACTACTACTACTACTACTACTACTACTACTACTACTGCTACTGCTACTACTACTACTACTACTACTACTACTACTACTACTGCTACTACTACTACTACTATTATTATTATTATTATTATTATTATTATTATTATTATTATTATTATTATTATTTTTCTCTCATTATAATCCTAGTGTACGCGAGCCTAATGTACCATCCATCTCGAAATCGCTGCATGTCTCGACCAGTTAATTTATGCATTCGCGTCGTGGACTCCCGTACGCATAATACACACTTATATGAAAACTGTACTACGGCTTCAACAGCTAGAAATGCCGCATACTCTGCGCTACTAACGCGGTTCCTCTCGATTCACGGTGCCCGTTCGCTCATTTCTTTCTTTGTTTCCTGCATCCCTTGGAAAGTTATATCTCCTCGTATAACAACGTTAACCTGCGATTCTCGTGATTCAAATCTGACCTGGCCTGCGTACGCTGGTCAGCGCAGCTGCCCTTCTAGGTTATGCTCTCGCGAGACATCTCGGTGTACAATCTCGTTTCATTTAACTTTCTTTCTCATCTTGGTCTCTGATCAACGCAGTGTTTGATTTGTTATTTTTGACAAAGATTACATTTTCAGAGTAAATGCAGAGCGCAATTCTTCTGTGGGACGACAGACTCTGCGTGTGGCCTCTAGTCGTTGGATCCTCCAGGTTGCGTTTCTTTTTTTCTCATCTTTCGATTCCGTTTTCCCTTGATGTTTTTCGTTTCTCTTTTTTTCTTTAAGTTCTTTCCTTTTGATTGTCCTTCTTTCTTCTCCCATTCTCTCATTTTTTGATCGTTTACCCGAGAATGATTGAATCAGGTCAGTGTTTTCGACCATAAGTTGCGCCTGCGCCTGCGCACTGTTCACTTTGCGCCTCCCTGTTGAAAACTAGGGACAACCCAAACATAATATTCCTCTTTCGGTTCGCATTATTCTAATATCACTTGCGAGCCCAATCCGGGGAACCCCTTAACCCCGATAATTCAGTAATCGCTGCCGTCTCGCTGGCTCCTCCCGATTGCTGGCCCCACACCTCGGATCGTGCGCTTTTAGGTGCGTTATCAAGGTGTTCAGAGAAGGGAACGCACCGTTTGTTCCTTTGTAATACACACCACCCGTCGAAGTTCCTCGACAATGGACACCCAGTTCGTATTTATAACGTTGGATCCTTGCTGGGTCTGTTTGCTTACCGGAGAAAAATTCGAGGGCCAGCCAATGATATTTCTCGTTTCTTTCGACCATGATGCTAAATACCGGCTCGGCGAACTTTGCTCCAATTTGCACCGGCGGACTTGGGATACTGTTTTTGGGATACTGTCCTGTATGTCCTACTTTTTCCCGTTGTTCGAGTAACGCTGACTCTTCGCGCACAAGTTGTGTGTCGCGCCGTGTACGCGTTCTAAATCTCGATTCCGATGGCGAAGGTTTCATGAGAGAAAACCTTCGGGCTGGGGAAAAAAGGAGAGAGAGAGAGAGAGAGAGAGAGAGAGAAATATGTGTGTGTGTGTGTGTGTGTGTGTGTGTGTGTGTGCAGAAGCGAACGCAAGGATATATGGATATTCGATAATAATTTCCCAGGGCGAGGCGCGCGATAGGCTTTGTTTATAGTCTGTTCTACTTAGTTACGTTATATAAAACACGTAGGGGTAAATTACTTTCCCGTTGACCCGGCGCAGACACTCCACTTAACATCTAGGCGATAAGCATTTTCCACGGTGGCTCGAGGATTTCGCCGTTTCTTTACACACAATTATGTCTCGTTTAAAACGATATCTCTCTTTCTCTCTCTCTCTCTCTCGTCGACGAGGGTGGAGGGGACTGACTGTTTCTCCAAATAGTTTCTGCCGCTTTGCTCCAAGTTCACCCGAATTCCTAACCTAAAAGTGCGTCGGTGGACGGACACGCGCGCGCGCCAATTAACTGAACTTCGATGTCCACTCTCTTTTAGGTTTCTTCCCTTTAAGTTGACTCGTAAAGGACGCGCGTTAACGCGAAGTATAGATTTTAGTAAAGTACGCTTCCGCCTTTCGATCAATTTACGTTACAGATAGACTGCGGATTTTTACGCATTCATGATAGGAAGAAATATGCAGAATATACTTTCTATTGAAACTCTGATCGTGTCATAAAAAATACGATTTTGTATTTTTGATAACGAGATTAAAAATTAGAGCTTCGATAGAAAAATCCGCAGTTGTAAAATTCTATTTTTTGATAAATTTCAAGGAAAAATTACTTAGTAATTTTCATCGTTACTGTATTTTTCACGTAGATTCTATTTAGATTTTATTTTAGGAATCCAATTTCAAAGGGATTGGAGTATTTGTAACATTCTGATAAATTATTACTTTTTAATTATTAATACACTTCCCCATAATTAATAGAGTTTTTAGATAATAAAATAGCCATTTTTCTCGCATTAATAATTGCATGAATCCAAATAGAGATGAAGAAAATTGCCAGTTTATTTCGATACTAAAGAATGCTATTTTTTTTAATTATAGAGTATTTAGCATTTCTTAACTTTTTATTAAATATCTTTTTATGTATCAAACTATTTTTTCTAAATGTTTCAGTGTAAGAAGACATTGATATTCTTATCAATTTCAATTATATTTGCGATATCATTTCACGTTGATCGGAATTAGATGTAATAAACATAATCTCTTATATGTTTCATATTTTTTTTCTTTTTAGCAAAATCTTGAATCTGATGCTTTAATAAGTCTTTTTGCAATTATAAAAACATAAAACATATACGAGAAAAGGCATCTATTGTTATAGTAAATATTTTATTCGAGTATTAAACTAATGAGAAATTAGACTAATGTGTAATAGAAGCTCGGAGAAGAGAGGCTTTAATTTTATTTCGTTGAGAATTAATAATTCTAATTAGAGCGACTTAAAAACAGAAGAATATTTAAAAGTATATAAAATTAGATGTAAAGAAAAAGAAAAATATCTAAACGTTAATTGAAGTTAATTATGATATCGATTAGTAGGTGATTCTATATGTAGAAATGAGTCGAACAAAAAGAATAAAATTTTTTTCATTAGAGCCTTCTCGAGAAGATCGAGTTTGAATATTTCTTAAGTGCACTTGAATCGAATGAACGATCGGCAGAAGATTGTTCTATGTGAGACAACAAATGACCACCATTTTTTCATAAGAGTGTTTGCTTTTTTCTACGAAGAAAATTTGTGTATCACGGTAATTTTTAACAAAGCATGTTCAAGGTTTATTTTCTTGAAACTGATGCTTTAAACGAAAAAAATTTATTCTCCACTCACTTTTGCAAATAGTTCTTATGTTCGTCATTCGTTCTCTCTGGGTTTTATTTGAATTATCCAAATTCAAGTAGTTCACGAATTCAGGTAATTCAAGTAATTCAATTACACTTCACTAATTTCGAATTCAATTTTCTTGAAATCAAAGATTTGAAATGAAAAAATTTTGTTCTCTCTTTCCGATTTATTTTTATTATAGAATCGCCTTTCACGAGTCCTAGAATATCCTGCATAAAGTAAAATTCTTACGTTTAATTTCACTTATAAGCTTTTGTAATTTTTTTATTCAAATGTTTGTCTGACACTGTTGTTTGAGAATAAGGAAAATTATGAATATTCATAATATGTATTGTTTCGCCACGAAAAATCTATGATAACATAAATTTGATAATTAATTAGAATAATTAATAAATAGTAAGTAATAGTAATAACATATAAGTAAATAATTAGTTATTAATAATTAGAATGATTAAGTTATTTCTTCGCTTAAGAGAATATTCACATCTCAGTTTTGTTAATTTTAGCAAATTTGTTAAATGAAAAATTATTGTCAGGTTATCATACGGGGTATCCCAATTTTCATAGTATAAAAATAAATCGAAAATATAGAATAAAATTTGTTTACGTAATGCTTCGTTTTTAAAAAAAATTCATTTTGAGTTTTTAGCCACCGATGTTGGATCTAAACGAATCCATAGCGAAAACTAGTATTTAATTAATATTTAAAAGTATTTTTAACTAGTATTTAACTAATATTTAAAAAAAGTTCTTTTAAATATATATATGGAATATACGCGTTAGAATATACGTTATTTATATATCATTTATATATTATTTTTGGATTATATATTTTATTATTTGTTTTATATTTTTTATTATATATATATACACATATTTATATTTACATTTAATTAATTTATTAAATATATTTTTTTTCTTAAAAGTGACAATTATATTAATTATTATTATTACGAATTCATTATTGGTAATAAGGTCAATATTTTCTAAACAAAAATCACCCTATATATGATAAAATGCATAGAATGCATACAATATGCAAAAATATTATACATAAAGTGTAGCATTTGGTGTCTGGAATGTTTATTATTATACAAATATTTATTATAATATACGGGGTATCATATAATTAATGCTAGAAAGGAGATAATTATACACAGAAAAATAAGTCGAGAAAAAAAGAATATTTTTTTCATTTAAGGTTTCGTTTTCGAGAGAAGATCAGATTTAAAAATTTGTCGTGCACATTCCTATCTTTCAGTATCCTTTGCACTTCAGTTCTTTTCATAATTCAACTTTTGCCACTACTAATCAAATTTTACATGTTACAAACTAATGAATTAACTTAACGATATTAGGAACATCTTTTGGAGTTCACGAGTATTCATGTCGTTTGCATACAATAAATAAACATCTGAAAGTAATTTAGTTATCTGAAAAATTAACACTAATCAGGCCTAGCTATGCAGAAAACTACCAATGATCAATGATCCAGAATTGAGTGAATCTATTTTAAAGATTTTAATTTAAGGAAAGGAAGGAGCTTTATTTCTATTGGGTATGTTTAATCTCCTTTACAATGTTTCTTTTAATAAATTATATAATGTTGAAGTAGAGTATAGTGAACAGACAAGAAACTATAGTTTGATAGTTCTAAGAGTTATAAACAAGTTCTATAGTTTGACAGTTCTGAAAAGTTACACAAAGAGTTACAAACAAGTTAGTAAATTCTTACAAAATAAAGATCACAAAATTCTTCGTTAATCTTTTAGATTTATACTTTGTTTAGTTAATTTTTTATTGTTTCAAACAATGAAATTTAGAAACTTCGCTAATGGCGAAATTGAGATCATTTTCTGAGAAACTCAATTGTTGAAATTCTTAACGAAATACATTTAATCCTTAAGTTGACTCAGTTCTAATTTAACAGTTGGAGTTTATACTTAATTAACACCAAATTGATTTTCCTCTGCAGCATTCGAAACATTAGTTGCATAAATTTTCGAATGCTAAACGTCAATGTATGATACAAGTATTAATCTCAAAATAAAAGAAAGCTGCAACTATCTCAGTAATCTGTTTCCTTGAAGCCTTAAATGAGAAAATTTTCATCAACTCCGGTTTCACGCCATTCTGGTGAATTTCACTTATTTTCGCACGTCGAATATTCTCGTGTCGATTATTCGCTCCTGTTCAGTTAGCCAAATTTAAGTACACTTGATAAAGTTTCGAATTTAATTTCCTCGAAAATGAAGCTTTTAACAAAGAAATGTTGTCCTTTCTTTCTGTACAATATTCAACCCTCCGCCCATTGAATTCGAACGAACGTTCAGAATTCTCAACGTTTTACATGTTTTCAGTAAAATCGAAGAATTCGAACGAAATTTATTTAGTCTTATTAACTATTATTATTTATTATTATTAACTTCCCGCGCATAGATATTAGTAAATAACTTAACTATATACTATAGTGTTATTTTACTCATTACTACTGAATATAGTGGCTCCTATAAATATTCGGATACGAAATATTGTAAGTTTGTGAAAAATAAATCCTACAACGATAAACCTCGATTCTCATTTCGAAGCTTGAAGCTTCTACTTTCAAGATGCATCCTTCGTTTTATTCTAAAATGTTTTCAAGCAGCGGATGGGTAAATAAAAATATTTTTCTTCTTGAAAATTCTATAAATTCTCATGAAACGTTGGAAAACGTTTCTGCAATGAATTTGAAACTTGATGCTTTCCCTTTACAATCAGTTCTGAAAACTTTATAAATGATTTTTTTTCACCATTTTCTTTGAATGTTAGGCTTAATAATAAATTCATTCAATAAATTTTGAGGGATTGTTGTAGAGGGGAGACTTCAATCTTCAAACCTATTGTAGTTATTGTAAAATTTTGCCAATGTTTTTACGCACTATGATAATTTATAGCAGTTTTGAGAAAAAAGATATCTTCATTTTGCCATCTACTACGTAATACAGAAATATCTTAAAATGAAACGAGCGATACGTTTTGAAAGTAGAGATTTCATGCTTTAAAATAAGTTTGCTTTTTAAATAAGTTTATATAATTATATAAGTGCTTTTTAAAATAAGTTTATTACTTTTGTAAAATTATATCAGTTTCAATATTAGTATTTGAATATTAATGGTATATTGCGAGAGCAATTTTATTGCATATGATGAGTGATTGAGCACTCAGTACCATTTGCAAGAGACATAATTAAAAAAATTAGCCCATTTGGACCTTTAAAAATATGTTGTAAAAAATTTTTATTATGGAGAGAAAAGTTGACACGAAAACGGTATTTGTTTTAATGAAATCAAAAAACGGAAATAGAAATTATTAATATCTGCGTATGAGTACTGTGTAACAAGTATACGTTAAACTTATTGTATACGTACGAAATTTAACAGTTAATGATATTGGTTATTAAATTGCGTTTAGACTCCTCAATTTTATTAAAAACTTGTAAGATTGGTTTCAATTCAATGGTCTTCTCGGTTGTACTATGAAAATTGGGACTCAGTATGTATCAAGAAGTTTAAAATTTTGTATATCTGTTTGGTCACGTTTCAAAACAACACAGTGATTTTTGTACGATTATTGTTAAATACGTTTCCTGCAGGTTATTGATATTACACTTATCTTGAAGAAGAATTTCATCTGTGATAAATAAAAAAAAAAAAGTGATAATCTCCTGAATAGAAATTTTTTTAAGTAGAAATTTGCTACATTTGTAATTTTTTTATCCGATAAAAAGAAGAAACTATTATCCATATTGATATAGTTATAGATAACATAGTTCGCAGAAATAATAACTTTTATACAGATTAAATTCATTTTTTATATTTTTTGATATTTATATTCACAATGTGAATTTTGTGAACATTAAAAGTGATGCACAGATTTATAATAATTTTAATAATAAAAAGGATAATTGTCTGAAAACCACATTGCGTTGTTTCGAAATGGCAAATAAATAGATATACAAAATTTAAAAGTTCTTAAAATTCAGAATATATAAATTCATATTCTAAATATATAAAATATATTCTACATATAAAAACAAGATTAAAATATTATGTTAGCAGAAAGCCTATAAATTTGTTAAAAAGTTAATAAACTTGTCTATTGATAAACATGATCAACAAGGAGGGACTTCTAGATTACCAAATCTTACGTGTTCAGATTTTCGTAGACACATCTTATGGAAAAATATTTATTATCTTTAGAAGTAACTTACAATACAGAAGTATTTACACAAAATGAATTGATTACAAGAATGAAAGCTCTGATTTTGAAGAAATTAGACAAAGTCGACATAAAATTCAGTCCAAAGTCAATAATAAATCCAATTTTATATTAATAAAGGGGGATAATGTTTCGAATATATTTCAGCTTTACATTTCATATGTTTTTGGTGATTTCAATTTCTTAGTGAAGCATTTATGGGTACATTTTTACCACATAATTATTCAATCCCATTTTCATACTTACTCCAGAACACACTACTTATGGCAAAGTTTAAATACTAAATTTCGGAAGACACGGTATACTTAACAATTGGCTTGTGAATTTCTATATGTATTTATTTAAAATTTAAATTTAAAAGTGCAAAAATGTGTACCGCGCAGAGGGATGCATATATAAAAATATAATATAAAAGACACGTTGAATAAAATATTCGTCGTAATTTCTAATAAATAAAACAGATTTTCGGCTAGATTCTATTTCTTTGCTTGTATTCAGAAAAATATAAAATTTCGTAAATACAGAGCAGTAATCCAAAAAAATCTAGTCTAGTAAAAAGATTACTAATTCTCACACATACTATATAGAGAAATTTTTTTTCACCAATGTATGTACATGTATCTTTTTTATTTTGGAACTTTTAGTCTATACAATAACTTATTGTTTTATTATTGTTTTTATATTGCGAATGTTGTTTATGCATCTTATGAGAAATTCACAAATGTATGTAACACATAAATATATATAATATCCGAAGGTGGATATTATATATATTTACTTATTATAACATTTAGTAAGTAAAACAAATTTCCGTTTAAAATTCTACAAAGATTTGTAGTTACAGTATGAATTATAAATTATATATATTACATATATAGGCATACAATTATATATATATATAATTTATAATTATTCTAAATTATAGTTACATATATTATTTTATATTATACTATATACATTATATTTCATTATATATTTTTCTATATTTAACTACGAAATTTCTTTAATTAAATTATAATATTCGTGAAACGATAAAATTACATGAACTCCCGAAAGCTAATTTATCAAATCGAATTATTTATAACAGTTTCCAAATTTTAATCTGGAATAAATAAACTAGAATTATTTTCTTTTGCTATAGATAGACTTATACAATATAATTCTAGTAGAGTGTTAATTTTCTTCTGTATTAAGTGTATAATTCTAGTATTTACAAAATCATTCTAAATTTGAGCATAATTAACCCTGCTCTTCGATTCATTCTCCACGCAGTAATTTTTTTTTTAACGATAATAAACATTTTTGCTACATTCTTTTGGTGATTTTGAGCGTACTAATATTTTCTTTAACATAAATAAATATCTGCCGTCTGAACAGTACAGATATAAGAGAAGCATCATTGAGGCGCATGATTTCTCGTTTCAATCATGTGTTAAGAATTTTTTCTTTTTTTTTAATTTCTCAAAATCTTTTGTTTACTAAAATGAGAGCTTGAGAAAGATTTAGGACAATTTCTTATTATTTGAGAAATTCTTTAAAACTAAAATTAATACAATCGTAAACAGTATTAAGTCCAATAAATAAATTAATATGTTAATGTGTAAAAATAGGATACGATTAATCAATGTTAATCAATAAATATAAATAAATTAATGAACATGAAGGATTGGAAAGCCAATCATTGTCGACTTATATCATGGAAATATCTTTTTTTTTTTATTAAATCTTCAGTTGATCTATACCATAATATTGTAATAATTATATGTGTTACAATGATCATACCACAATGACTAAATTGTCTTATCGATTGAAAGTTTCGTCAATGAAAAAGCATTATATCCATATGGTACAAATTTCATAATAAATACTTTTCTACAAACACTCTATACATATCGATATACAAAGTGATTCAAATTTTAGTGTTTAAATGTTTGTACGTTCTATAAATGAAAATAAGATTGAAATATCAAAAGGCCATAAATAGCAAAAGGCCGATTTTAATGCTTCATTAAAAAGTTCTAGCAAAAGTAATGAAATAAGAATCTATACGCATCATATTTTCGTGCATTTCGAAGTATTACCTTCCTTTATCAGTGTATAATAAATTTGATATCGAAGTCCTATTGAATCTACTTTGGACCCAATTTCACATCAACTTTGTAGAATTCCTTTGTACGTAGTAATTTTGTAATGTTTCTTTCGAATCAATTCGTGTTTTTGCGAATACTTCTGTACCGTAAATTTTTGCGTTCGAGGATAACGAATATTTTTCCATAAACAGAAATCTAAAGTTGTCTGGTGATCTAAGAGACCAGCAGTTTCTCTCGAGGTTGTTCGTATTGATGAAGTGTTTGTCACACTTCGTACTTTTTATTATAACTTTTTAATGAAGCATTCATACTACATGAGGTTTTTTGCTACATGATATTTCAGTCTTATTTTTACACGCTGGCAAAGTTTGAATACTAAATTCAAACTTTATATTTAACTTTATAACCTAACTAACTAACTATATACTTAACTCTTGGAACACCGTGTGAATATACGACGATGTTATGAATAATGGTGTACGATATAAATAATGGCTTATATAATTATATAATCTAGTTGGTAAAGTAAATCTAATAAAATTTAATAATTAAAAAGTAGTAATTAATTGATTTTTTTAATAGTAATTATCATAAGCAATTACTATTACTATTAGTGAAATTGAACGAGGCATTATTATCACTATTATATGATATAATAATTTTATAACAATATTAATAATGTACTGTAATTTTATAATTAATATTATCAAAATACACAAAATATCATTACTATTGTATTATATTATATTGTTATAAGTAAATCACTAATTATAATTACAATGGGTAATTACCATTAAAGTAATTACCAGTAATTGTTATATTTTCTTTAGACAGTAATTGCGTCGATCTTTAATAAAAGAAAAAGAAAGACGTATGTACGTCGATTAGCCTCCGAGTCCTTCGAAAATAAAATTCACAAATATACAATACAAAAACCGGCGAATTTTCGTACAATGATAACTATCGCAAACTGCATCGGTGAATTTCTGTGCAGGAGTTACGGAGCAAGAGACCTTTTAAGATATGGGACAGCTGGCGTAACGTAAGAAAAGGACTGTGCGTTAGTAATTTCGAGGAACTGATACACCAGGGTAAGAAGCCTGCCCTCCGAAACCTCGCTGGTATTCGCTGGTGGAAAGTATGAAAAAGCGTAGAAAAACATATCACGACGATGACTTCTTATTACCTAACCCCGCACAACGAATCCGGGGTAAATTTCTAGTTTAGCAACTTTTTCCCAATTCTGATGTTCTGTGTTTTTTCAGTGGAACACGAATGAAAAAGAAATGCCAGATATCAATATGGAAGATCGGAACAAAGCGAAAAGAAAAAGAGAGAGAGAGTGTGTGTGTGTGTGTGTAGCGAAATAGGCAAAATTGGGAAATGCCGCTAAACTAGAGATCTACCCAAATCTGTCTTTTGCCTCGTCGATGCTCGGATCCCTCGCTTCTTTAACCCCTTAAGCACGAAATGTTTCGTTATACCAAGAAAACCGTTTCATTGCTTTTATATATTATCGTTACGATATGTATAGTTTGTCTCAACTAAAGGCATGACAATATATTTCGTCATCACGAACTGTTTACGGCCTTACGAAGGGTGACGACATATAATCTCGTTCAAAAATGGTAAAGACACCCTTCGTTTTTAACTCTTCGAACTGAGTCGTCAACGTTCTCAGTAAAATATCACTCGTGAATTTTTCGAAGTAAATTTTCATTCCTTCCGAGAAATCTTTTAAAAGTTCGATTTAAAAAACCAATTGTGCAGTATAGCAAAGGCTTCGTTAAGTAATCCAAAATTCTTTTACATTTTTTTGGAAGATTGGGAGAGCAAAGAAGTTAATTCTTTTCCTTTTTCGTGCTTTAGTATTTATTGTAGATGAAGTTTTTTTTTTAATTTGCGCGTGTATTTGTGGATACGAACGAAATTTGTATTCGTACCGTGTCATTTACAAATTAATAACACGCGAAAATAATATTAGTAAAATATGTATAAATAATATTAGTAAAAAGTTCAGTATACACTTTTATTCAAAATTCTTGGAACGCTTTTTACGATTAATAGGTAAAAAAATGTTTTAATTTCTTTCATTGTTAATATATGAATATATTAACACCTGGCACATTCTTTCTTGTCGAAAGTAACTTAATAGTTCTAGTAGATAGTATAACTTTTCAATTTTGAAACAAATATAATTGTCCTAAGATTTTTTCTAGCGGGAATGTATGTAGTCATCTTGTGGAATCAATTATCCAATGAAAATATAGTTATTTTAACTTCGGCACTGATAAATTAAAGGATTAGATAGAGAGTTCAGAAATCAAACAACGTAAGTCACGTTTCATTGAAAATAGTGCACTTGCTTTTTTATTGCCAAAATCTTCAGTTGATGGAAGAGTTTAATTATTATAATATAATCGTTATAATATAATTGTAACTAAACTGTTTCATCGACTATTGATTTTGATAATAAAAATATGATTGCACGACACAAATCATTTTTAGTGGAAAATGACTTACATTAATTGGCTTCTGAGCCCTTTAAATAATATACGACGAAACGCGACGTGCTTTTGATATATTAGATATATAATGTTGAGTATTGAAGAGAGTGAAAAAATATATCAGAAATGGTGAATAAAATCTTTTCATTCAAATCATCATTCTCGAGAAAATGAAGTTCGAAAGAAATGATATATTTGAATTTCTCTAATTCGGATGACCAATTGATAAGTGATTATTTTATCAGCGAAAGTAAATGAAACATGTAAAATTTCTTCGTTCAAGACCTCATTTTTATGAAAGTCGAGTTTGAATATAGTTAAAAATTGAGCAAATTCAGCAAACGTGTACTTGATAAATTTTTAAACTCAATTTTTCTCGAAAACGAAGCGTCTTGTGAAAAAATTGCATTCTTTCGACTTATTTTCACAGGCAGAATAATTTCCCGTTCGTTTGATCCTTTCCAATTCAGAATGATTTAAATTCAAGTATAGTTGATAAATTCTCGAACTTTATTTTTCTTGAAAATGAAGTCTTCGAATAAAAAATGTATTATTCTATTTTCGATTCATTCCTTCATATAGTATCATCCTCTCTTTGATTATATCTTTAATACTGACACACTCTGTATATTGACAGAAAAATTACGCGAATTGTAACTGAAAGGGATTCCTTGTGGTTGAAAAAAAAGAAGAAAGAGAAAGAATTATAGGACGATGAAATGTTTTTTTGAAGTTTTGAAGAAAGAATAATGTGACGAATATTCTTTATATCTAGAAGAAATGCGTTTCTTACGTTCGAATCGAATTAATCTTTAAATTAGTATCGTTGGGTACTAATTAGTATCATTGGGTACATACAGTATGACTGTGATAATTAGATTCGGTATTTTTGTGAATTTTAAATTTTTAATTTAAAATTGCATAATGCAAAAAAAACCAGTAAGATAATTGTATTCTTTTTGTAATAAATTTTAATCAATTTA
Source organism: Tetragonisca angustula (assembly GCA_036937485.2). NCBI lineage: Eukaryota > Metazoa > Arthropoda > Insecta > Hymenoptera > Apidae > Tetragonisca > Tetragonisca angustula. Next base: position 148,606 of record JAWNGG020000057.1, on the reverse strand, counting down.
TAAAGCTATATAAATAATCAACTTTGATTAATTTATAAGAAATATATGTAGTAAATTTCAATCAATTTTCATCAATTTATTTTCTAGTTTTTCTTAAACATTATTGATTAATTCTCGAGTCATTATCGTTGGGTTCATGCATAATTAGATATAATAATTATATTGTGAATTTTTTTATGTATGTAAACTGTAAAAATATAATACAAAAAAATGAAATACAAGAATTGGAAAATATAAGATAATTATTTTACAATAATAATCTAATTAATTTTTATTATTTTTAATTAACTTGAATTACAAAGTTAGAAAATTAGAATGCGGATTTTTGTGTATTTATGAGAAATTTAAAATGTGTTATATGATAAAAAAATTACTATTTTTAGAAAAAACGAAGGAATGAAAGATATAATTATATCACTTTTGTAATTAGTAATAAAACATTTATTCACATAATTACAAAATTAGATGGGCATAAGAGATAAATATAGAAATAGAAAAATATATAGTATATAAATATATAAATACAGAAAAATATTTAATATAAATATAAAATATAAAATATAAAAAGATATATAATTAGATATTGAAAACACGGTATTTGCAATAATTAGACAGTTTATGTAAATTAATGTTTTGTTGAATATAGTTAAGAAAAGAAAGAATATATATATAAAGTTAAATAATAATTTTCCTAATTACTAAATATTACGATATATATTATATAATTTTGAATATAATATTTCAAAATTGGCCATAAATATATAAACATTCGCAATCTAGTTATAATATTCGACAAGTAAAATAAAATCTTTGCTTAGGTTCTATTTCTTTGATTAAATATCATTTGAAACATTCACGTCAAATTATTAACATCCATAGTTCAAAAATAATTTATATTAAATTACAAAAATTTAACTTTGTTTGTACTATTTCTTTGTCATTATGTTATTTTGTAATATAATGTAAATAATTTAATATAATTTTAATTTTAGATTATTACTTATTTTAATATTTTATATAATTTGTAATTTATATTTATATACGATATATATTTATATAATTTTAGGTTGATGTGTTATGTTATTAATAATGTATATGTATTTTAATATAATTTTTAATATAATTTTTAATTGATGTTTTATTATTATGTGTATGCATTAATATTTGTATTATTTTCATATTGTGTTGTCAGTAAAATTCAAAATTCGAGAATAAGTATTCAAGTGTTCAAGTATAAGTAATTTAATTCTAAATTATTACAGTTTCCAATAGTCGGATGATACCAGAGTTAATTTTTGAATTAATAATAGCTAATATATTAATATTAGCAAATATTAACATATTATTAACATTAAATAAATAAGTATATATATTTATTATAATACTTGTTTATAATAAGTATTTATATTTATTATAATACTTGTTTATAATAAGTATTTATATTTATATTATCATGTTATATATATATATATATAATTTTTTATTTATTGATATTTTTTTAGTTTCTATTTTATTTTTATTTTATATTCGATTATTTTAGTCCTTATTGTATTATTTTTATTTATTGACTAATGATGTATTATATTATAATACATTATTATAGTGTTATACGTATATTATACGTATTACGTTATATTTGTATTACGATATTAAAAATAAAATTTAACGAAATTAAAAATTCTAAAATTGGGTAATTTAACAGTTAATTGTCATAGTTCCCAATGACCCGATAATATCGAGTATCAATATAGAATTAACCTTCGGATTATTATTAACACGTTATTAATAATATGTTGTTATTACCATATTATTACTTATTTATTAATATCAATTATTATTTATTATCATTATATTATTTTTATCTTTTATTTATATGATCATTAATTAATTTCAATTAGATTCAAAATTATAACGAGTAATTGTTATTATTTATAATAAGCCAATAATATCCTCTACAAGAAGATTAAGAATTAACCTTCGAACTATTATTACGATATACTACATTATACTTGTATAATTTTTAGTTATGAATATTTTTATATTTTTATCATACCACTTTTATTTTTCAGTATTATTATACTATATTTATATTATATTCATGTTATGTTATTATATATGTTAGTCTAAATTATTAATTATTAGAATTAAAAATTGACTAATTCTAAAATATATTGTAAATTCGATAAAATTAAAAACTGATTCATTCTAAAATACATATCATGAATTTTACATTATAGCACCCAAAAGATAATAGTATCAGTTAAGAATTAATATTATAGATTCGATTCAAACGTCAGATAAATATTGTATGACCCATTCGTTGTTTAATCACAGTCTGTTTTTCTTTCTTTTTTCAATCACAGTCTATTCCTTGTCTTTTTTATGATAATAACACATAACATTACTCCCATAAATTACTCCATTACTTCAATTTAAATTTAAATTTTAAATTTTTGCCAAATTGTCAATATTTAAACTGTTATAACAGATCTTGAAAAAGAAATCGTACAATAGTAAACTTGGGCTTGTTTTAAAGAAACGCGGAGCCTCTACTTTCACGAAGCCTCTCATTCCGAGTTCATTTTTTCCAACGATGTTTTTTCATCACGTAGCAAATGGAAAAGTGAAGATACTCTTTTTTTTTGTCGAAAATGCTGCAAATTCGAACGTCTCTAGAAACGTTAAAAAAGTTTCTCTCTCGTGACTGAAATTACTATGGATAAAGGCTGAAGTCTTCTCTTCACGATACTCTTTCAAAACTTGACATACCATTTCTTGTCGTTGTTTTATTAAATTCTGAATATTTTGAATATTAGACTTAGAAAATTTGAAAAAACCCAACATTTCGTCGCTTAAGTCCAGTATTCAAAGTTCAATAAAACGGCGACAAAAGATCCAAAGGATGGTCGTAAAAAAAAGGATTTCACTCTTTAAAATTGTGACAGATTTAGTCGCGAAAAAAAATTTTTAAATATTTTCAGAAACGTTTGAGTTCACAGCATTTTTAAAAGAAAAAGAAAGCATCTTCATTTTTCCACTTGATGAAATAACTGAAACGCCTCAACGCTTCAAAATGGATGCTTCAAGTGAATCGTCGTGCAATATTCTTTCCACAGTGTTATAGCACTTTAAATAGTTATCAAAAATTTAACACAAATTGCATTTATAAGAGTAATTGTCCGCCAATCGCTCATCCAACGACTAATCGCTGTTTCATCCTTTCTTTCTCTCTTTTCTCGTCATTTCAGGTAAGGAGAAATTGGGCGTGCCTCAGAACGAGAATGTCTCCGTAGTGTTGGAATCGGACGGGACGCAAGTGGAGGACGGCGAATACTTTAAAACACTAGCGAACAACACGATCCTATTGTTGTTGCGACATGGTGAACGTTGGTGTCCAACTGGAGTCGACATCATACGCGCCGGTACCTATCCGAGGAATAGCCATTATCGCACTCCGGATTTTTATGCATTTTTCCTTCTTTCCTTTTCTTCTTCTTTTTTTTTTTTCAATTAGATTTCAATGCATTTTTATATACAGTAGCTAGCAAAAATATTTGTACATCTCCCACTTGGAGGATCATTATGCGTGTATTGAGCGTGTTGAGTTTTAATTAGCATCACACGCGTTATGTTTATATAAAATATAAGAACGAAATCTGAAAATGTACAGAAGTTACGAAATATTTCTTATGAATACATTAGTAGTCAGTTTTATTCGCATTGGTTGTTCTTGAAAATACATTAAATATTGTTAGCATATTAATTATTATTATTAACACATTAAATATTCATAGAAATATAACATACTATTACGTTATAATATAATAATAATTAATTATAATAATAAAGAATAATAAATATATATTATGTAATATTATCATGTAATTGAAAGAAGAATATTAATATATGTATATATAATATATAATATATTATATACAATATATAATTAAATAATTATATAATATTACATTATATATAATAATTAATATTCATTGAAAATCTGTCTAATTGAAGAATAACTTATCCATTGTATTTCTCTACAAACATATATTTATATCTTTCACCAAAATATTATGTTATATTTAATAACATTGACATTGTTAATTCAAATACTTTAAATATTGATAAAAGCAACTTCAGAAGAGAGATAAATGTATCTGTCCTAATTTGACATTCTAAAGTGATTGAGATGGTGATATGCTTCTAGTTACGTTCTAGAAGTTTCTATAAATTTCATAAAATATCAAATATTCATATTTGCATGTATTATGTGTTTCTTGTTTATATATTTGTATACTATTTAATTGTATTTGATTTAATGAATCATTTAGGCAGTTATTGCAAGAAATAGCCAAATCGAAAATGTAACAAAAATATTGATCTTTTAACCAAATCTTTTAACACTTGAACTAAATATTTCGCAACTTCTATATACATTTTTAGAATCGTTGGAAATTTCATCAGTATAATCATGATTGTGTCATTATTAGACTATATTATTTTTATACATTTTTAAATTATAAACACAATTGAAGGAATGGTTAAATAGAAAATTATTTCTTCCACATCGAATTGTAATTAATACTTTTTTTTAGATATTTTACATTATATATATTTATACAAACATACATATTCTATAGTACATATGTATATGCACATACATATGTATACACATTATATATAATGTATATAATATTATATAAATATATATAATACGTATTTTTCAATCTTCAAATCTATAAATGCATAAAAGTCCGCAGTCTAGTAATAATAATGTTAATGCAATTTCAAAATGCGAAGTACATATAATACATGTAATAGATATGTATACTGATAAAAGGTATATGAATACTTTCGTGAGTAAATTGTAGAATACTTCTACTAGATGAAAAGCGAGTATGATAATACAATTATTTTCTAATGTATTAACTGAATACTATGATACTAACTGGAAGGTCTGTTGGCACGGAAGAACTATTGTATCGTTCATTAGATTATTTTGAACATAGTGCAAGAATGTTCATTAATTGATATTTCAAAGAATTAGAAACTAAAATTTTCACAATTAGTTGACTTTGATAAACGTCGATTTAGATCAGAATACTAAGACCAAGTGTCCAAAATCTAAAAAGAATCTGTGGAAACAATTACAAGAAATAACGAGAGACTATAGAAAAGATTCATCAAAAGAACGTTACGATTGGGATGGATATATTCAGGAATCTATGATGAACCTAATTAAAAATCTGTAAATATTATTTTCCTTCCTTATTATAATTTTAGTATTTTCTAAAATAATAGATCTATCGATATCTACCAATACCAATTTAAGAAATAATTATATAGCTGCTAGCCATAAGAACTCTCAACATTTCACATGTTCTTACGTTGGTAAAATTGAAAGATTTAAGTTTAATATTTAATTACAAGTTTTATTAATTATGCATATATATATATATATATATATATTAGTAAACAATATTATTATTACAATGATATTTTATTATTTGTTGCTACTGAATATACAGGGTGTTTCATGAATCGTGGTATAACTAGCCAAGGAGTGATTCTACAATTAAAAGTCTAAGTCGAAAAAAGAGAATAAAATTGATTTATTCTTTTCGAGTTTGAATATTCATTTAGTATATCACGCTCAGTCATTGTGCAGCCATTTTGAAGAATTATAAATTTTAACAAATTCTGAATTCAACAATATAAGTACTATTATGCAGTAAAAAATATGCATAACTGCTACTCAAACTGTGAACGATTTAAAAATAACACTTACAATTAGTTATATTAAATAGCATAACCTTATGTGATTAATACGTTTGAACGTCATAGCAACGTGAGGAAATAACACGTTACAAATCGTATAAATATAAATTAAATATCGGTAAAATATAAATTAAATATAGCACCGTATAAATATAAATTAAATATCGATGAAATATAAATTAAATATAATATCGTGTAAATATAAATTAAATTATGAATATAAATTTATAAATTATGAATATAAATTTATAAATTATTATAAATGGTTGGAAAAAATAATTCGGATAAGCGTCACTTACAAGAAATTACTTATCTCTGCACACAGCGTTCCTTCTTATTCATCATACCTTGGACGTACACACCATACTATTCGTTCTTCTTCTGTTTTCTCTAATTCCCAATACACAACATTCACACATACCAACCTTGGTTGCTACTCTCGTCGACATTCATAATGTATCAATCTAACAATAATTATTATAATTAATCATAAATTATCAATTAAATTATATAAATTACTTTAAAAAGATTACCGACTAATAGTTACAAATTATAAAAATCAATCAAGATTACTGATTTATTTGAACAATGATTAATTGATTAACACTAGAACTACCGACCAAAGCATAATATTTGTGACAAAGAAATTAAAGTGCAAGATACAAGTAGAAATTAATAATACCATAAAGAACCCAAACTTCTGTTAATATATTTTATTAAAAATCACTCGAGTATCAAAAAATACGCTATTATAAATGGATAAAATTTCCATAGAAAATTATAAATTGGTCATTTCGACCACTCTGGTAGATCTGGTGTTAATGATTACGATTACCATAATTACTATTTAGTGATTGATTATAGAAATGATTACAAAGTAATTGATTATTGCCCAACTTTGTCTTTAAAATACATTATTTAATGTGACTAATTTTAAAGTAATGTGATTTGACAAGTGACAATCTAAAGAAGCGAAATCTGACGGGCTTGCGAACCAAACTACTGTCGCGATATTTGTACGCGTTGCTTTTAATAAATTTGTCACACTTCGAACTCGATTTTCTCAAAAACGAGACGTCGTATGAAAATGTTTCATTCTCGTTTTTGTCGATTTATTTTTGTACATAGAGTCATCTCCTGATCGATTGTGCCACGTTCTCATGTTACTCTTTTTTTACAAGAGGAAGCATCCTTAAATTAGGCCCGAAAAATCTTCTACTGTTTCACAGTTGTAGTCTGTTCCATTTTCATAGAACACTCTATATATTTTCATACGTATTATTATACCATACGCAATGTGTGTATTTTTGCACACTTCGAATTTCCTATAAATATTTCCTATAAAAATTCGTAGTTTAAACATTATCCACCGTTAATGGAAACGACAAAGAGAGAGAGAGAGAACTGGTAGCAAGAAGCAGGCAAAAGCGTGCTGATAGGATTGACCTATAAATTAGAGCATCGGCCGCGAATAGCCATAAGAATACAAAATGAAAGGAAGCTTTGCGTAGCTCTCGATTCCGTGGAAAAGTAGACAAATAGGATGAGCGAAGCGATTCGTCGAAAAACCGAGAAAAGACACGTCGTGTTAATAAAATATTCCGAGTGCTGCGCATACTGGCCTGGATTCTCTCTCTCTCTCTCTCTCTCTCTCTCTCTCTCTCTCTCTCTCTCTCTCTCTCCCTCTCTCTCTTTCGTCTTTGAGAAATGTGTCAAAATGAGAAAGGTATTGAAGCGTTACAGCTTTCTTACTTTTTTGTTTCTTTTCGTACGATCGATAAATAGATGGCAAAGAGCGAATACCATACAAGAGTACAACCGAACCAATAATCATACGTTTCATGTAAATTATTCTTCATTGCCGTTAAAAACCGACATCAACGCAACGTTTCATTTGTAATTTCTTTCGACGAATTTACATTGTTAACTTCTATTTCTAGTATTTAATTTCTTTAATCATTTTTTTTTCCTTCAATAATTCGAACTTAAACAATTCTTTTAAACTCTCTAATGTTTAATTTCGTTAATTTAACCTTTGATGATTAATTTAATATCTGAATCATGAAAGTAAATTCCAAAAGTGTTAATAGATATTTTTTAATAATAGAACAGCCACATTTCTAATACGGAGAAAATGATTAATTTACTTCAATTATTTAAGAATGTTACATATTTCCTCAGCTAATGAATTTTAACGCAAATAATTTTGCTGCATTCTTTTCGTATTTCAAATCATCGAATTTCTTCTTTTCATTCGTTGTTTCAATCATCTTTATCCTTGTTAATCATAAATATAGGCTTGTATTTTAGTAAATTCTTTTCGCAATTACAAAAAGCACTCATTTTAATCCATCGCCGAAATTATTTCCACAACTATGCTATACATTATTTAAAAAATGTTTGAAATAAAATATGTACAATTTCGAATTGTATTTTTTTTTTTTACCGATGCAATTTCTGACATTCTTTATATGTACGTCGAAAAGTTATTAGTTTAGAAGATATTTTAATTTTAATTTTGCAAAATCTATCATGTGAAAAGTAGGAACGATACTGTTCTTATTTCCAAGCAATAGGTTTTATGAAATTTGCTTTTGACAATAATAATATTTTTAATATATAATTTTAATAGTAATATATTTTAATATATAGCTTTTAATATACTTTTAATAGTAGTTTTAATAATAATATATTTTAATACACTTTTCAATAATAATATTTAGTAATGATACTTTTAATATATTATGACATATTTAAAGAAAGTAGAATTAATCTTGAAGTCATCATAAGATATCTCAAAATAAAATAAACTCTATTTCAAACATTTTTTCGAATAATTAATAATTGCGGAGATAATTGCACGGATGAATTTTAAAATAAGGTGCTTTGTATATATACGAAATAAATTAACATAAAAAAAGAACAGTTATTACTGATAAATATTGTGCTCGTATAACAATATTTTTGGATATTGAGACACTTTACAGTATTTATAATATTAAGATAAATTGTTACTTGGCTCTTGGTGGATTAAAATATAAGAACATAACATTTTGTACAATTAACGATAATTTTTCAAAATTGTGAATACGGTGGAATTCCATTTATCTGTTCCAAATTCCAGTCAATACCTGATTAACCTCAATCATTGAATATTCGAAGCCATAGAAATCTGCGTTCTACACTGCTTAATTTTGCAATTCGATTTGACTTCATTTTATTACTGATCTCTGTCACAAAAAAAATAAAGATAAAATGAAAATGAGCTTAAATTTTTATAATTTGATATTTTGTAAAGTTTTGTAACAAATTGTAATATTATAGTCACTTCGTGATACTACTTAAGGATTAAGTGAATCGTTGCTAGTTGAATCTAAATTATTATACGAATAAAAAATCATAGTAGAGGAAAGAAGTAATGGATTTCTGTTATATAAATTCGAATAAGAATTATTATTTGAATATCTCATATTGTTTTTGGAGATGCTTTGTTAATAAAAGTTACTCAGTATAAGGGATACTATGATATGGGGATAATACGAACATAAGAATATTGCTTTTATTTCTCGTCATCTTTCGTATAATTTCGTAAAATTGTAATTAAAATGTTTCAACATATTCGATATACATAGATTGATATTTTTTTATAGAAAATGTCACGAGTTGTATCAATTAACGGTTTGAAAAATATGTAATAGATTTTTAAAAAATGGACTTTGAAACCATCAAAATCTCACAAGCTTCGAAAAGATTGTTACTAGCATATTATAATCTCTTCTATGCTGAATAGCTATAAAGTAAAAAGTAAAAAATTTATATTTCTAAAAATAACAGAGGTATTCAAGTGATAATTTTTATTGAACTAATCTGTATAAACTATTTGTCTCTCGACAAATTCGTATAGACGCAACTAAACGTAAAAAGTGTCTGTAATAAAAAATATTCTTGATTCATATAATACGAGCATGATTAGGTTGAACTATTAAATGAATAGTAAAATAAACCAATACATTATTAACTAAATAGAATCAAAAATATATCGTTTTTTAAAGAAACTATTATACTACATATATTTCAATATGATTGGAAATTTAAGCTCGCAGAAAAAAATGTCTAAAGTTGTTTGCTCAGAATACAGAAAATTTGTTGTGAACCAACAACAGAATCTGGATTTCAATTTCACTGAGAATTGTTATTTCCAAACATCAAGTAGTACCATTGGGTTATAAATAACTACAATAATTTGTATCACGTTACTAAACTTACGCCATTTTATTCTATTATTTATTCTGTTTATTTTTATTTTATTATGTTATTTATTTTTATTTATTTCATTTTATTTACTTTTATTTATTTTACTTTATTTACTTTGTTTTATTATTTTTATTATGTATTTTAACTATTAGTATTCATGATAGAGACTAGTAAAAATTAAGTAAAAATAAGTTAGAAATTCCAAAATTGAATAATCTAATCCTAAATTGTTTGTTAGTCTTCAACGATTCAATAATAGAATTTAAAGGTTAAAACAAAATGTATAAGACTTCTATAAGTGGACTCTCCAAAAATCGAATAGTATTAACTCCATTTTTTATTAATTCTGTTATTAATATTTTATTAATAATTTTCTTCATATCCAGTTTTTAAGAAACAAATTGCTTATTTCTATAAGTTTCATGAAAGAAACAAAGTGTGATCATTTGTATTTTCTATTTTGTAATTATATTATTAAGATGTATAGATTTAAAAGGATAGTGTTCATATAGTATCATCATTCTTCTGTATTTCTCAATTCATGGACTTAATCAATATGACTCAAATGTTTATTGATATCAATTCGTGAATAGTAGAAAGAGTCAAAGAATAATGGAAATAAAATTTATTCTAATTTTTGCTGAAATTTTGTGCAAAATATGTACAAACGTACTTATTAAGCTCTTATATTAAAGAGCAACATCGTGTTGATGCAACAATTTGCAATTCTCCTTCAATTTATCAAATCTATTCATTAACGTCATGCTTATGAAAGTTATTTCAAGTATCTGTTATTTTTTTTCGTCACTATTTCTCTTGTTTGAGAATTTTGTAAAATTTCAAAAAATTGAAGTATTTATAAACTATTACTTACTCCTTGATGGATTAAAATAATTTTTCAAAGCTTTAGAATTCAACATTCTGAATAATAAATATTAACAAATTACTAAAGTCAGAAAAATTAAATTATGAAAAAGTGAATCAATGAATATTTGTTACAGGGGACTGAAAAAGGATTTTATACAAAACTTGTAACTAGTAGTTCAGTTGTGCTCTTCAGCTAATAATCTTCGCTATGTTTAGATTCGAGTTCTTTTTATGGAAAATGAAAAAAAAGAAGGAAAATGAAGGTTTCCTTATTCGTCCGAGAGCATAATTTACAAGTGAAAATACGATAGATATATTATATGAATTTTGATGGCAAATTCTGAACATAGTCTGCATTTGCAAAGATATTTTTTAATGTGAGGATCTTTGAAAATTTTTAAGTTCTACATTGATGTAAGCTTGGCATCGATGTAACGTGGAATTTATTATGCACATCTTGAATTTCTTAAGGATTTTGCTTTATCTCAATAATTGAATTATTAATTTGTATTATACGAATGTTTTGTTTTAGAATTTTCCATAAGTAAATTCAGGCTATGTTTAATACTCAACTTTGTAACAGAACGTTTACAGCAATTTTTTTCTTATATTTATTATTTTTGCACACTATAAACATTGATTATTATTACACAAGATTGTTATTATCATATCGATGAGGAGTTGATTCGATGTGTAAAAATAAGTCAGGAAAATTAATTTAATATTGCGTTTTCGAAAAAATTAAATTTGAAAATTAATTAAGGCGATTTTAACGGGACTTTAAATTGAAAAATTTTATCTTTCTAAGATCTCAGTCTTAACTTAAGCATATTTGACAAATTTTCAAACTCCATTATCTCAAAAACAAAATTTTAAATGGGCAAATATCAGTCTACTTTTGTTTTTGTAGCTTTGCATATAGAATTACCATTTGAACCAACACGAACTAACAGTATTACGAAAACAGAATAGGATAAATAATGTATTTATGAAACATTTATATTATTTGCTATGTTGCAAGTATTATTATTTAATATAAATATTATTATTTAATAATGATATTTATAATACAAAAATACATTATAATACATAAAAAATTCATTTGAGGGTAATTTGAAAAATATGAATTTTTCGAAAAATTTTTTTAAACAATCTCTTTGTAAATTAGAAAACTATACAGTTCTTGTTTAAGGGTTTTTATGATATCTCCCATTCTTGAGATATTTCGCCCTATTGCAATTTTTTCAAGGAATGATTCACTCTATAAAACCATATTATCGCACGAACAAAAAGCAGATTCGTGTTATACATGAATTACTTTACTTATACATGAAGTTTCATAATTTTTTGAATTTTCAGGTTCCCTTGTTAGTTAGACGTATAAAATAATACGGTGTCTGAAGTTTGTAAAGTAATAGATTAGAATTTATTGTAAAGTAATAGAGTGTTTGCAAGGAATGCAAATGTTAAACACGCTAAGCAAATTAGGGCAATGCACATATGTCGCACCCTTGCGAATAAAGTGACACAACTCGAAAAGAGAAGCGAACAAATGGTTTTGGACAGAATTAGATATAATCTTGTTAATGAAATTTCACCTTTCGGAATGAATTTTAACTTTTGCTAATTATTTTTTCAAATATTTGATCAATATATCAGACCTGACCGATATATTAGAAACTTTGATGAATATCTGAGAAATTTTTCATACTGTAATTTTTTTATACTGTAAATAGTAGAGAAAAGTGTAATATTACACTTCTCCATCTTATCAACATGCGTTTGTTCACAATGATTGCCAAGACAAAATTGACAATAAGAAATATTTACAAAAGCATTACATGAACCAGGAAGGGCAATGTAATTCCTTTCTACTGTCTAAATCACGAGGGTCAATGAATATGATTTTATAATAATTTTTTAAGGACCATTTCCGCAACATTTTTGCAATGGTAACTGAAAAATCGCGATTTTTGAGTTGTGTCATTTTCGTCGCAAACGGACGATTTATAGGACGAACAATCACAGTTCGAAATTCACGTGGTGGAAAAAGCGAAACGTTCAAAAAGCCGAGTAATATGCCTAGGAGAAAAGAAAGAATGTCAAGCTTCAGTATTTTTCAGAAAACGAAAATTTATTTTTCAATATAGTACGACAGCACAATTCGAAATATGTATAAAACTTAGTGATAAGAAGCATATGAAGAGATATTGAGATCAATTTCTAGTCTAACGACTTTTCCCAATTTTGGCTATTTCGCTAGCTTCTGATTTTGCTACTGTGACTTTTTTAAAAAAATGTAACAAGAGCTATATAACTTTTCGATCTTCCTTGGATTGATTTCTTGTTTTAATGATAAAATGAACCTGTTGTTAAAGTTGGTGGTGAAATAGTCACAATTGGGAAAAGTCGCTGAAATAGAAATTTACCAAATGTTGAACTTAAAATTTGTTAAAATTGACAACAAATGGCGGCGTGGTTGCATCGCGACAAAGTGAGTTTCGCGATGATAATAGGGACGAGCAGAGGAACGCGAGTCCTCCATGAATAGAAAACGAAGTATCGATTTATAAGTACAATAAGACAAAGTGCAGATTCGTTGAAGAGGGCGATCAGATAACAATTTGTTCCATGAGCAACGTGGGTGTACGTAGCGCCGGTACCGAGTCAGAAAAAAAGATCGATAGAACGTAGTACGTACGCTACCGTGCATAAATAATTGCAATTTAATGCAATTCCATTGAAGGATCAATATATTTGTTACGTTTCCACGGACGTCTCTTTGCTACTAATTTTCTGCATTTTCGAGTTTTACATTTTCATTTTTAACAAATGCCTCGTAAAATCTGTGTGGATTTTTTTTCTTCTCAATGTGATTAGAAACAGAAATTTCAATCGTTCTAAAATTTCATCAATGGATAGGCATACTTAAAGTCACTCTCAAAAGTCTTCAACCATCTAATTATTAGAAGAAATGCCAGTTTGTTTAAAATGAATAAAGAATTGCAGCAATGAATAGAAGAAACTATATAACATTATAAGGAAACTAATCGATGGTAATAAAAAAATAAGAAAAGTATTTGAATATAATTTTATAAAAATATTTGATATAATTTTATAGTATTGCCACTATTTGAAAGATATTAAGCGTTTGAAACCACTCAAAGTACAATATAGAAAATATTCTTTGCATCGTTACAATAGAATCACATTCAATTCTATAGTTATTGGTTTATTCTTCATTCTTCTTTTCAGTTTGTACTTGTTAATACAATGAACTATAATACCAGTCACAATCAACTGTCACTCTATTCAACTATCAACAATATTATATAACCGGAGACTAAAAATAACAGTTATTTCAAAAATTTGTATGAAAAAGATTAGTAACTGAAACTTATCTCTCATTCAAGTTGAGGATACTAATCTCAAAATGTAAGGAAAATTTTTCAGAAAATTCACGACTAGAAAATTAAACATTTTGCTTAATAGCAATTGTAAATGACTGAAATTTCTTTTCGTTGCTGATAACCATTATTGATGACAGGAATTCTATTTCGATCGCTTATAATAGTTAATGAGGGGAATTTATTTCAGCTGCTTACAAGTCATCGGGGAGAAAAATTTTATCTCAATTGCTCGTGACAAGGAAAACTCTATTTTATAACGTAAATTTTGCATTCAAAACAATCCTTCGCACCTGCACATTAAAACATTTAACCGTAAAGTTGCTTTCCGATGTAAATCCAATAAGAAAGAGAACCGAAATAAATTTCCCTCGCTGATAACTTCCATGAGCAACCGAAGCAAATTCTTTTATCTTACAATGATCATTCGTAACTAAAGAATCTTTAATACTAATTAATCGTTATTAAACATTTTAGCGAAGAAAAAGTAATTGTTATCCTATGACTGTTTCTTATTCTAGTTATAATAGTTATGGTTCCTGAAGATAACTAAGACAGTACGAAAGAGCCCAATTATACCTACTGATGCCTCTCCACGCCTATTGATTGCAGCGATATCGGCAATCCCGAAAATAGTCTGCGAAACAATCCACGCGTTGGAGCTGCACGATGAGACACCGTCGTGGAAGATCATGGACAATAAGGGACGTGTCACGGTGGTGCTGCACTGGGACCAGCGTTCATCGACGTCGTCACAGGCGCAGCAACAGCAGAAAGGACAAGATGTGCAAACCTCGAAATATTCGCCGACTAAGAAGACCGATTTAAGTCAACGGCCACCGCTGGTCATCCAGACCAGCCTGGACAAGCTCAACTATGGCGGGAAGCTAGGTCACCTGGCGGCCGAGGTCGGTCCCAGCCGCTACAGCAGCCCCCATATCACTGTGATAAATCATGACGACATGGTACGAGAATTCGCAACTACCTTCTCTATATTTATAGGGCGATCTGTCCAGTGAACGAACATTTGAGTTTCTTATACTGTCTATTAAAATCAGTATTTAGTCTTCAACATAATAACAATACGATATAAAATGATGTGACATGGTATATTCACAGTATTCGTGGTATATTTCGTCATTACATTCTGATACATTGTTAAATGTAGGAACGGGCCATTCGAAATCCAAAAAGAGATTCGAGATTGGTTCGAAACTCTCGAGATTCAGGTAAGGAAGAGCGTGAAACCAACGAGTAAAAAAATCATTTGCAGCGCGAATGAAGAATATCTGAAAACGCTTGTTGCCGATTTTTATTTTTAGAAACCAAATCTAAAACAATTTAAAATATCTAATGTTAATTTAATCTAAATTAATAAAATATCTTGTTACACACCGCCATTAACGATAAAGATTTTTACAACTCGACAAAAAGAAAGTAGATTATATCCGGAAAGGGTTCGGATTTTAACGTTTCTGAACGCGTTTCTGTTTGTTTTTTGCTTGATTATAACCAATGAAAATTTATATAAAAGTGCTGTAATTCCAGCTTTTGAAGCAAAAAGATTTCTCTTAGAAAATAAAATCAATACTTCAAGCTTCGAGAGTTTCGAAATCTTACGAAATTTCGGACTCGAGTTCTGAGAATTTAGAAATTAGTTTCAAACTCATTTCCAAATACCTGAAAACTAATTTCAAAGAGAATACAATAAAAAGTTTGATATAGAATACAATTCTGGCAAGTTTGACAGTTGTAGTGTTCACTGCAAACCCGGTACAGGATTCAGATAAAAATGAGCGAAATGAATGAACATTAATTTTTAGTGATTGAACAGAAATACCTCACGAATAAAGAGGATAATATTCTTGAAGAAAATATGAGTCTTATGGTCTATTTATCTATCGTTGATCAATTAGGACAACTGTTAGGATCAGTAGGGGAAAAAAGCAATATTGCACATATTTTATAAAATTCTGAATACAATTGTGAGCTTTTATTTTAAAAATGTTAAACAAAAAAAGAAGGTATAATGTGTAGGTACATTATCATCCATAAGTATTTGAAGAGATCGTACAATTACTATTTTTGTTACATTTCCAATATTTGTAGTGGAAAAATGTTTTTTTACTGTTAATCTTTCACTGCTTGATCTGAAGGAACATACCTGTTTATGTATCGTTCGAGTTTTACATTCAGCTTTACGAATAGAATATTTGATTTTTCATGAAATTTACAGAAACTTTTAGTATATGACTAGAAACACTTATTTCGATCATTTTAAAATCCCAATATAGAGAAACACACTTGAATGGAAATGTATGTCACAGACACATTTATGTCAATTTAAGTGCATCTATTCCGTATTGGAATTTTAAAGTGATTGAGACATGTGCTTTTAGCTGTATTCTAAAAATTTCTGTACGTTTCACGCAATTGTAGATAAATATAAAATTTCAATTATTTTTTTTAATTATACTGATTAATATTATTCATCAATATTTTTCTTTCCCTTTTAAGATCTATAATCCTTAACGATCTAGTAAAATTATAAAACATGTTTTTCCATTTTTTCATATATGACAAAAAAAAACGATGTAGATAAAGGCTTTTCACGAGTCTCTTTTCAATAATTACGATTTGAATTTAGTTACCAAAGAGAAAAATTTTTCAATAATTTTAAAGATGCTTGAATTTTCACAATTTCGGAAAACTTTGCTTTTCTCTCTATTACACGATGTGAAAGTTTCTCGTATCGCCAGAAATAACGAAGAAGATATTTTAAGATTATCAAATTACGTCACCCTGTATATTATTGTCTGTGATACATTCAGAAACCACAATTAGATGAAACATTAAACAATTTGAAGTATATTTTACATATTTCTATGAATCCAAATATTCATGGATGTTGATTAATAATAAAATATTTCTAAATTAAAAAAAAAAATGATGAAGCGATTGTTGTGGAAGTAAAAAAGAAAAAAAAGCAACAGAGTATATAACATGAATTAATCATATTTGTTAAAAGTAAACTTTCCTTTCCTATTAATAACACATACAATTCTCGTGTAATCGTAAAGAGCAAACCTAACATTGAATATATAACCGTCTTTTGAATAATTTAGACTTATTTAATTTTCGCAAATTCTTCATGACGTGATTATATTTTTAATGATATCATCGTTAGGAACTTGATGACTCTAAATCTTTCGACTAGGATTAAAATAATTGTTCATTCATTAGTATTCATTGTTGTCTTCTAAGAAATCCATTATTCATAAAAAATTTTTTGTTAGACGAACACTTGAATAATGTAATTATAAAAACAAATTTATGATCAAATGCATTTTAAAATGCAAATTGTAGAGGTCGAGTAACAAAATTTACTTTAGTCGAGGTCACACGAGGACAATTGTTGAATAAAAAGAATGTAATGCCATACAGGTTGTAGATAAGGAGAAATTTCTTTTAAATTTTAAAATTCGGGTCATCGATGATGATCACTGCAACCGAAATAAAATTTCCACCATCGATAATTATATAATTATTACTGATGATTGTCAAAAAATTTTAGTCACTTGTATTAATCATGATTATTTGCAAGCAAAGTTTTAGTTGGTTAGTTGAAGATATTAACTTTTATGTTACAACAATTATGATGTTCGGCGAAACCTGTAAAGTTCCATTGAAATTATCATGTAAATTTCGAAAACGTGAAAAGAGCACGATAGACAAAATTAATCAACTTCTCGTACGATGTAAGCAACATTCACTGGACAGGTCACTCTATCTCGAGTTCTTTCTTTCTTCTCACTCACTCACTGTAGAGAACGATTCACGCGAGGTTTCCGGGTAACGAGTCGATTTCGATGGCGCAGGAGACACCGAGCGCCAATGTCACGTTCCATGGAGATCCAGGACGCTGTTAGAGCTGCACGATTCCGAGCCCGGAAGCCTCGAGTCGCGTCGAGCCGTGTGTGTCGAGTCGAGTCGAGTCAAGTTCGAGTCGCGCGTATTTACGCGCCACGTCGATTACCGCACAGTAGTAGCCCGCTCGAGACAATCCTCTCTCGAATCTCCGATCTAGACAAACCATTAAAACCCGCCTACGTGGTAACGATCAGCAGCAGCAGCAACAGCAGCCGCAGCTACAGCCGCAGCCGCACGGGATCCCCGGTCGTCTGGTGAAGCAGGGTACCAACTCGTTCGACAGCACCACCATCCATATCCACACGCCGGAATGCTCGAATCATATTCACCAGCCGGTGGTGAGGAACGGCAGTCCTGTCAACGGGGCTGACGGCGGCGCCAGCGGCGAGTGCGACTTTCATTGCTGCGCGCTGCACGAAGAGGGGCGTAGGATCGCGGTGCACAAATCGGTGGCCACCTCGCCGATCCAGGACGCGCAGCAACAGTACCAGCATCATCATCCGCACGCGCAGCAGCAGCAGCAGCAGCAGCAACAACCGCCGCCTCAACAGCAGCAACAGACCCAAACGTCGTCGCCTCAGCCGCCCTCATCGCTGTCCGACGGAACGAGACGAACCGGTCTGAGCAAAGGTCACGTGAGATTCTGCGACACGGCCGACGAGGAGTCGAGCTCCCGGCTGGCCGGCAACTCCGCCGGCGGCTTTCACCTGCATCATCATCACAATCATCATCAGGAGCACGACAGCTCCGAGTCCGAGACCGAGAACACGATCATGGAGGACGAGATCGTCACATCGGAGAAGTTTTTACTGCTCATCGATCAGCTCACGGTAGATCAAAAGCATCTAAGCATCAAGGACATCGGTATAATACTCGAACGACTCAGCTCGAAGATATTGGACGTGGAGCGGCTGGATCGCGAGAGCGAGAGCGAGGAGTGTTACAACTGGACGATCAAGGCGATTATCAGGGGTGACGTGCTGCGGGAGCTCGGCGTGATTTACAACGGCAACTACTACGCCATCTCGGAGCATCCCGGTTATAAGGAGGAGTCCGAGGAGAATAACGAAGATAACGAGGAGGAGGAAGAGGATAGACTTTAATATGATGCTGTTTTACTAGATAGATAGATAGATAGATAGATAGATAGTTAGTTAGTTAGTTAGTTAGATAGATAGATAGATAGATAGATAGATAGATAGATAGATAGATAGATAGATAGATAGATAGATAGATTATACACCTATTAATGGTTATTATTAATATAGTTATGTATCGAGCTGCGAGGGAGGGGGAGAAAAACGTTCGAAATCGGGCGAATGAGAAGGGGTGAAGAGAAAGAGAGAGAGAGAGAGAGAGTTGAACTTTTTTTTTTTTTTTTTTTTGTTTCCAGATAGAAAACCCCATAGGGGGGGAAGAAGGACGGTGAACAAGCGGTAAAACGTGATTTTTTTCCAAATGTGTTTTCATAATAAAAACGGAGAAAAAGAACAAAGGAATGCGTCATAATAATAATAATAATAATAAAAAAAACTGGAAATCATACGACACCTTATAAAACTTAGTTCTAAAAACGGTTGTTGAAATATGTACTTATTAAATAGTATATATATAATATATATATATACTTGTAGGAGACATTTTTTGGGATTACGGACGTTGATTCCGTAACCGTCCACAACACTGCCCTATGTAAAAAGAAAAAAGAGAAAAAAAAAAATGAAACAGCAAAAAACGAGCAAAAATAGTTGAGAGCGAGAGAAAGAGAGAGACTCGATATCTGTTCGTGACCATTCGTCGAGCTGTTCTTACACGCATATATACATACATACATACTCGCGGTCGCGTCGTTATTTCGTTTCTCGATCTAATGAAAGACGAGCTCTTGACTGAACGTTGGAAAAAGAGAGCAAATGTTGACACGATCATCGCGAACAGTCAGAAATTCGAGGAACGTAGATTCAGACAAAAAAAAAAAAGGGAAAGAAATGGCATGGAAAAAGAGAGAGAGAAAGAGGGAGACGAGATATAACTTGTACCTCGATTTTACTCGTCGTTTGCCGTCGATGTAAATTCTCCCATGATCCACCGGGGCAAAGTCGGGCTTTGCGTATAGCAAGAGTCCTTTGAAGTCGGAGTCGGGCACTTCCAGTTTGTCAAAGGATTCTCGTTTCCCCTTCTATCGTCGGAGCGCGTGCCGTTTCTCTATCGAAAGTCGAGAGCCATATACACGGATATTAGCCTCGACCATCGAACGATTTTATTCGACAGAGGTAGTAATTTGAAACGAAAAAAAAAAAAAATTTTGTTCCTTGTCAGTCTGAAGAAACGAATTAAATCAACTGCCCGACTCTCGCTATATATATATATATATATATATATATACATACATATATACGTATATATATATATATATACATACATATATACGTATATAAATATATAAATATATATATACATACACATACATATATGCACACATATATATATATATATATATATATATATATATATATATATAAAACATACGATACACGCGTGTACTTACACCACACACATACACACACGCGCGCGCGCACACACACACACACACACATACACACACACACACACACACACACACACACACACACACACATACACACACACACACACACACGATATATAGAGAAATACGGAGAGGACCTCATTCAGGATATACGTTAGCGAGTACGCTAATGATAAGTGATAACCGATTACATAAGAGTATTAGCCGCGCCGGGCGGTTCAGCGATTATTCCGGCGCGCTCCGTGAAACTTTGCAATTTTAATATATTTCTATTGTAAGTATATTTGACACTGCGAATAACGACGAACACGACGAGAAGAGCTATTCGGAAAAACAATATGTAGCGAACGCGTCGTGCGAGGAAGCCACACTTTATATACATAACGTGTATGTATATATATATATATATATAACGTGTATGTATATATATACCATGGATATATATACATACATATATATTACATATATATACATATGGATATATATATATCATGAACGATTGCTCCGTAAAGAGGACATGGTGCTCGAGGTAAGAATCAACGTGGGTAAAACGGCACGTAAAGTTGCGTAGAATAAATAACGACGTTTGATTTCAGTTCAGTTTGGTTTCCGTCGGTGATGCGTTAACAGAAAAAAGAAAAAAGAAAGCTGTTTTTCGTTGGGACACGGTCTTCGCGTACCTCGTTCTGTCCTCGATTCTTTCTTGCGTGTTAACGTTTCTCGTGTTGACTGTGGGGCGGCGTAGGGGTGGCCCGATGCTAGGCGAAGAGAGACGAAGATCGAACGCGCGCCTGTGCGAGCTTACGAGCCGTGTGTGCGAGAGAGAACGAGTGCGTGCGCAAAACGAAAGAGGGAGAAAGAGAATGAAAGAAAGGGTGTAGGGGAAAAAGGGGGAGAAAGACGAAGAGAGAATGTCTTTTGTTTTGCGCGAAATGTCACTTCTCTTCACGTGCCGGCGGATGTTCTTTTCTTTCTTTTTTTTTTTTCTTTTTCGGCCGATTTAGTGGAACAGAGTGTGTTACGTGTGTGTGCTTTTACGAATTTAACGCCAGACAACTTCCGCGTTTGCTGAGAAACGAAGGAACGATCTACCCGTTGGCGAACCCGTTTCAGAGGCTTTTATTTCATGTCGTACGGTGTCACTTGGAATTCTAGTAAACAGAAATGAATTCATGAAAATGAGTAAAGAAACGAATGAGCAGAAGAGTGAAGAATATAAGTAGGACTCCCGTATCTGTAGGAAATTGGTTCCGAAGATATAATTATACAGCTGTGCTCAAAAGTTTAGAGCAGTTTAGGATTTCGAAAAGAAAAATGACTTGCTCAAGTAAATATATTACATATATTTTATTTGTGATATTTCATTTGTATTTACATACATATGTATATTTTATTTATCATATTGATATTTTAAAGTATCGAAACTATAATCAATTATATTTAGAAATTAAACATGCAATTATAATATCTCAGAGAAATGTATCGGAAGATTTATTTATTACTGCACGAATGTGTTTTAAAATTCTTGTTGTAATAGGCCAATAGAAAGCATTACGTTTTATATGCATATCGCACAGTTGCGACGAAGATAGTAAAAACTGAAAGAGTATGTTTCTCAAGAGAAGCAGAAAACTGTTTTTGAACATGTATAGATTAAATATTTGGTTAATTAAATTGACCAGAATTAATTTTAAAGACAGTCATTCACAAAAGTCTGCATATATTTGACAACTTTCAAATATTTGAAATAAAAGAAGAGTGCTTTTGAATATTCTATAAATTTCGATTAATTTGTTAATTTAAAAATTTGTTATTTTTAAAATATCGAAAACGTTCCTAACATTTGCTTAGAACAATATACGGATAATTTGAAAAGAAAAAAACAATCTTACAAGAAAATTGATATAAAATTACCATATATACAGCGAATAAAGCTTATTCTTATTATAATATTAATAACGAAAATACATTTTATACTTGTATACTACTGAATCGCTACTTGTGTAACAAATTTCGTAACATTTTCTTCTAATTTATTTATGTTTGTCAGTAAATATCATTACTTTCTCAGAATCTGTATCATTTCAATTAATAAATAAATTAGTGCCTATAAAATGTTTGTAACTTTGTCTTTCTTTAAATATTTGGAATTTTCAAAGTGAACGTACTATGTAGACTTTCGTAGTTGACTCTAATACACTTTTCATTTCATTGAAAGATATTCGTTCAAAGTGATAGTGAAAATGATAGACGTAATAAAAACTCATGAATAAAATATATTTGTAAAATTATAACGCAGTATTACATGAATCAGGAAGGGTAACGTAGTATGTAGTCTTCATTAACCAATTACAAATTACAAAGATAAGAGAATAGGATATTCATAATTGATCGGGAAATGTAATAAACGGTTGTTTATGCATTTATGAAAAATTTGAAAGGGCAGAAATGCACACGATAATTATATAATAAAAATAAATACTTATTTTTATTATAAATAATTAATTATAAGATATCCAAAGTAAAATGTACTTAGTAGATGAAACAAATTTCTATTTAGTTTTCGTTTTTTTTTCAATTATGTTCCTAAAAATGTAAAAATTGCATAAAAGTTTACAATTTATTTATTACAATGTTTTTATGATTTTACATACGCGAAAAAATTCTTCTATGGTAAACGTTTGATACTGTCATTGTGTCATTTTCATCGAAAGTATGAAGTCATACTTCGATGAATGAATTTCGTAAATCGAATATAAGAAAAAAAATTATAATTATGAATATCATTTTTGAAAGTTTACATTGAAATTCACGACTATTTACAGTACCTCTCTGTGATAAATAAATTCTGAAACTAAGTCATTTGTGAATGGCCTTTAACTGTGGATACGGAAGTCCTACTCTAATAATAAATAATAAAATAAAAAAGGATAAGAAGATTGTTATAAGTTGTAATTGTTGGTTTTGGTACATATATACATGCAGATACTTACTATACACCCACTAAAATATATATATGTATGTGTGTGCGTGTGTATATATATATATATATATATATATATATATATATATATATATAGCCTCTGTCGTTCATTTCCGTAGCTTTCGTCTTTAAGACTAGAACTATTAAAGTGTTCAGAATGTGCGGTTTCTAATTTTTTTCTAGAAATTTTGTAAATTTACAACGATGCGTCTCTTTTGTAAAATATATTAGGTTGTTGCAAATGAAATGGCAAAGTTTTTAATTTAAATTACATCTATATTTTTCTTGAAAATAACGTCAACTAAATTTTCACTTTTTAGATGCAATTTGTCCATTGTAAATAATTTTTATAATTATTATAATTAAAATATTTGATCAATCAGTCTGAATAACATTGTGGCACAGTGTTCGTATACCTAATTTACATTTTTTACCTTGTCCATTCAATGTAGTTCTTGGGATAATTGTATTAACGTTACGAATACTTTGTTAAATTTAAGCTTTATAGAGATATATACGAATTCAGTGTTCATCCATGGCTCATTTTAACAAATAGTCTAATTTTTTATAATAAAGCAATTGACAAACTACGGATCATGTTGAATTTAGCAAACTTCAAGCATAAAATAAGTATTATTTAAGAGAGCATGTTTAATCACAAAAATGAAATTCGCCATTTCATATGCAAAAACCCAATATAAATGAAAGCTTGTACACTTTACTGTAAACTATTTTCTATTTCTTGCACTTTAGCGTCTTTGATACAAATTTTATTCTTTACTCGTCAATAGTTTATACGTTAATATTTATAGAGAGATAGCCAAAGATGGCCAAATGCAACTTTTTTATTTCTTATACGAAAAAAATAGTATTTTAACGAAACAATCTCATATATCTTAGAAACAAACACATATACATATACAGAAAAAAAATTTTACTGTTACCTTCGATTTAAAATTAATAATTAATTTATGAATAAATCGATCATCTTACTTGACTATTAAATTGAGTAAAATGTTTCACATACTGGAGTAAGATGATTTTATTTAACAAATATAATACTGTACGAGTTAACTATTCGATATTTAATCTTTAAAAAATATCGTAAAAAAAGAAAAAAACGATAACAATATTATGGAATTACATTGTTTAATTTTTAATTTCTCACTAATCTCTATCAAAAGTAATACAAAATAGTAAAAACAAAATTAAATTAAATTTGTCATACATAGGAACAAAAAGGACAACATTGGCCATCTTAATTTGATCTCTTCTATTTTATTTACAAAAATTACGAATATTATTAATATTCGTATCTTCCCTATTTTATTTACAAATATTATAAATATAATATATGTAATTTATAGATAATAGAATTTTATGCAGGCTGTATCTAACAGGCTACTAGCTGATAATAAAGCTAGTATTTGTAACTGTCAAGAATTATAAGTACTACTTGTATGCGCGTCCTTTTCGTGGAACGTCGCGCGATTTCTTCCGGTGCGAGGCGAAATTCGCCCCCGACTCCTTTTTTCCCTTTTTATTCGGCGTTCTTCGCTTCGAGAGGCGAGATCGAGGAATGATCGATGATCGGAAATGGGGAAGACAATCGAGGCAGGCGGGGTACGCGATGTCGATGTGGGGCGAGGAGAAAGAGGACACCGAGACGAAGAGTATAAGTAACCTCGCATTAAGATTACCTCTGTATATCTGCATAACCGCGTTACGGAGAAAAAAAAAAACGCTAGCAAGCGATAAAGAAAAACGGAGAGCGAGAGCGAGAGAGAGAGAGAGTGAGAGAGAGCGAGAGAGAGTGAGAGAATGCGTGGCGAAGCAAAAGAAAACTACCGAATCGATTGTACCAGCTCCTACTCGAAAATTTACGGTTAACGTTAAGATTTCGGAGAAAGAAAAAGAGAAAGAAATAACTTCTTCTACCATAGTATAGTGTAATAAATTATTTTATTTGTAACGTTCGGTTTTTATGTTTCGATTATATGTAACCCTCGAGTGGACTGTTAAAATTTAATAATACGTTCAATTGATTTTAATAATAGGATTTGATAACATGTTCGATTAAATTTTAATATTTAATTACATATTACTAATAATTTAATACTACATAGATACATTACACGATAATAATATAACACATTTAATTTAGAGTTAATTTCATTAATTTCATTACGATTTGATTATGTTCCTAATGCTGTGAGGTAAAATTTGTATCTGTTTGTCTCAATTCGATGTAAATTGCTCTCTGTAACCAGGATTTCATTTATTTATAATAGGAAAAGCATTCTAAATCTGGGAAGTAATATTTCTAGATTATTAAGAACTATTATAGATAAATATTAGCTAATAATGATAAATCGTGTCATGGTTAAATTGTTATTTATATTATTAATTTTATCATAAATGTGTCATTTTCTATTTCTGTAAATAATAAAATGACAACAGTGAAACGAGCAAAATGAAATTTTCAAACCAATTATATATATATATATATATATATATATATATAAAACTTTCAACTTACACGACTAAATTAAAATTAAAAGTCCACTTAAGGGATAAAGTCGAATTTACAGTTACTCTCATTTCTAGAAAGAAGTTCGTCTGAAAAGTAACAAATGCTCCAAACTTTCGAGCGGGAGTGTAATTTGTCGTTTCTTGCCGCGTAGCATATTTATATCCTACCGATTGGTCGGGATATGGGAGCTACGAGATAGGGGAGCAGATAAAAAGGTAAAGCGAAAAAAAACGAAAAAAAAAGAAACGAAAATAAAATAGAAAAAAGTGAAAAAAAAGAAGTAGAAGAAGAAGAAAGACGAAGAAGAGAAGATTGAGAACGAGTCTTCCCTCGCGCGAGACGAGCCGCCGCGTTTGCGCGCGTTCGAATTTCGCGTGCATTGGCACGCGTGCAACGTAAATGTAGACGACAGCTATTAAGGAAAGAAATAATCACAATTTACAATCCTACTATGCACTGTCAAGATGAAACATAAATTAAAAGTAGTGCGAATTAAGGTTTTTTAAGCGTTAACAAAACGATGTACTGACTTTTTTAATGACGTTTTATCACGTTACGGATTACTATACATACATACATACATATATATATATATATATATATATATATATATATATATGTGTGTGTGTGTGTATATATGTATACATACATACATTAACATAACATAACGGAAAGGATATAAACAAGATACATATACATATATATACATATATATATGTATATATATATATATATATAGATATAAATAAAATGAATAAATAAATAAAATGGATATACACACACGAATACATACGTACACGTGCATACATATTAGTATAAAAAATGAGCGAGTGTTTGATGAATGATGCGCCAATAAACAAGAATGTAAATAATAAAGAATCATATACATACGTACGATATATCATTCACGAACTTATTACGTATCATGACGTGTTTAAATTAATCGTATGAATTTTTCGCGTGCCCTCTACTTCGGCGAAGTTCGTTCGTGTTCAGTATAATATTTCTGGAACGTTGGAATAAGATTCGAAGAATCGAAACAATCGATTCTTTGCATATAAAATGATTGATCTTGCGAACGTAAAAAATTGTTCAGAATTTATTAACTAAAAGTGTTACTCATTAATTTGAATATTTTTTTATTTTTATTGAATTTTTCTTAACTACATCCCCGCTCAAAAGTCTTTTATTTTTAATATTTAGTAATTTTTAAATTGTATTGTACATTTTATGATACAATATTTTGTCATATTTTGATTGACTTTTTGTTACTGTTTAAATCTTATTACCTTTCATTTTTATGATAAATGTTTTTTTATCATTGTATATTTTTATAATGTAATATTTTGTCGAATTTGGATAAATTTTTTATTATTTAATTTTTCCAATTTCAAAGTAGCTTTATGGAACTTGTTCTAAGACTTTTGAGCAGGCATTTATACATACACTACCTATAAAAAATACATACGTGTATAATTATTTGGACACATCTAAATTATTGTATTATAAAATACAATTTAAACAAATCTCTTTAATTTAATCTTTACGTGTACAGATAAATATAGTTGATTGACAGAAGGAATAAATAAATGACATAATTAAGTAGTTGAAGATTCTACGGATTTTAAAAGATTTCAACTGTCTTTTCATTGTTGAAATTTTAAAACAATTGAAATATTTATTGAAAAAGTTATCACGTCACATTGTAAAGGTTTATATAGATTTCATGAAGCATCGGCTATTTTTTAAAAATGTGTTTGAAACTTGAAAATGTGGTAAATTAATAGTAGAAAAATGTTTATCAATCGTAATTGTCGAAACGTGACAAAATATCTTTAATAGAATTACTAAGTATCCAATTATATATATATATATATATATATATATATACACGGTAGTATATATATATAATTGGTTATTTTAGAAAAATCTAAAACTTCAATTGAGATTCAATAATAAGTTTTGATTAAGTTGGATTTTTATCCAGCTTGCTTATAAAGAAGAGCAAAATTGATAATATAATAAAAAGCTATTGAAATTGGGAAATTGATAATATATAAAAAATTATTGAAATTGGGAGAATATTTACTTATAGCTTTTTTATATTAACAATGCTTAGTAGAAAATAACGAGCTGTATCTCTCAAGTATTCGTGTATTCCATTTAATCTTTAAGTGATATTATGGGATCAAGGATGACTACAGTGATTTATATTTACGAAAATTTGAAATATTTAATTTCATTTTATATTCTATGTTCTCTTTGAACTAAAAGTTTCAGGAATTATGTTATGTAAAATTAACGTAAAATTATTGTAGTTTCCAATCTTCAACAATATCGGTTAAAGGTTAAGGAAATGTACGTCACTTTCATGTGACCATAAAGATAGAATGACTATAATAATTACATCAGACCTTAAGGACTTCCTTAAAATCATTTGCTTCTTATTTAAACCATTCCTTTTATATAACAATTTACATAACAGTTAGTTTATTAGTAATTTAATTACACCATTATTATACACCATGTTTAGAAAAATATTTCCTCATGGATTCCCCTGTACATTATTAAAATAGAAGTTGAACGAACACGAAGTTTGTCGAAGTGAGGAAAGAAACAATCATTAGTTCGTATGACCCAAATATACCATTAGATTCGCCAGTACGAATCACGTGTATCGTAAGTAAAAACCCTAAGTAAAATAAATTTACAACATTCACTCCTGCTCAAAAATCTTAGAACTCTTCCTGTTTTTATCGTGAATAATAAAATTTTTCAATTGCACGTGTATTTTATAATACGATTGTTAATATATTAATGTCAGACAACCAAGAATGTTCTGTCGTTCATTTTGTAACAAAAAGGAATTATTCAGAGATAATTTTCAAAATGGCTATTCTCATTTTGATGAATAGTTGTTTTAAAACAGTATTTATTATAGTAAATATCTATTATAATTTATGTACTTACATTACTGTCTTTTTTTGTATCAAAAAAATTCTACGACTTTTTTTTATAGAAAACAAGGAAAATGTTAAAAGTGTAAGAAATCATTCAAAATAAAAATTACTGTTTTTGGTAAAAAGAATTAATTGAATGTTTCTTTTTAATATTTCTGCATTATTTATTAATGAAACGGCAGAATATTCTTAGTTAACTAATATACAGAATGAACCACACGATGAATTATTCCGTTATTGATGCTTTTTTAATAATAATATACAGTGAAATCTTCAACGTGATTAAATTCAAGATCACCTTCAATTTTTTATTTTTAGATGAAAATTTTTTACGCCTGTCAATTTAGCTGACATTAAGTTCAACACGATTATCGTAAAAATACCTTTTCCGTCTGATCTTGGAAACATTATAAATAATAATAATAATCAACACCTAAACAACATTATTCAAAAAAGATCTTTTTCAATCAAATTATTAACAATAAAATAATTTAATGTAATTGATAGATATTATAGACTGTGGATGAATTTTTATATTTTATCAAAATGAAATTTAAATAGAGATTTGTTTCACTTATTAAATGACGTGACATGTGCATTATTTTGAATATTTTATGTATTTCGTTTTGTGTATTTTGCAAATTTTTGTAGTTTGTATTCTAAAGATACATTTCTTTTTATATATATTTTCCCATACTCTTTGCAATTTGTCAGTACAGACAATAGGCAAATTGTTGTAATTATACACAAAAAATATCATTTAGACAATCCCTTCAATGAATTGTCGTTTTTGTTGATAAGATGTCACATTATTAAATAAATATATTCGGGACAGATTTTTCTGAATTTTCATCTGATACGTTGATTATAATGATCTAATAAGGCTAAGAAAATACATAAAACTCCACAGTTTAGCGATCACGTTAGCTGGTTCACTCTGCATGACACGATTGTATATTAACACTTCACAAATTTTTTTCTCATATGAAATATTACAATAAAAACTCTTTTATCCGAAATTCATCTATTATTCGAATATCTTAATATCCATACGCAGTAGAATATCATTTATTTTAGTCAATAGTTGATTAAACGAACTCTCGTTGATTGAATTCTCTTACGTATTTGAACCTGAACTCCTTTATATGAAAAATTACTAGTAGAAGAGAGAATCAGTGGATTTCTATTACATGAAACTTCAACTATACAGGGTGTCAAGTGTATCAAATATAAATTACTTGTTTCCCAACATGCTCATTCATGAACAATGTCTCGAAAACTGAAAAATCATCTATTAGTAGCAGACATTTCATTCTAGTAATACAACATTGGAATATTAAAATATTCGAAAAATAAAAATTCACGTAAAGAAGATTTTACTTATTTCATTATTTAAGTTCTGACACAAACGTAGTACTTCTACTAAGATTTTTGAACGTGAGTGTATGTATGATATTATACCAATTTACAAGAGAAGAACTGCAATAGCAAATAGTTTGCTGAAATCCCTTGCACCAGTGACGCACAATCCGCGACTGGTTTAAAAATTAAAATTTTTGCGACTCACGGTCTTCTTAAATTTACAAAACTTCTTAGGATTAAGACTTGCACAATGAAATTAACTCAATTAAAGGGGCAGGACAGTTTGACGGGCCTAAAAATTACGAATACTTTGGAGGGCTAGTAAAACAAAAGTACATATTTGATTGACACGAGCTTTCGTGGTTTCGTTTATTTTAACACATTATGAACTATAATCTTATTTAACTTTTTAATGGCATCCTTTTACATAACTTTTTTTTACATTGTCTGTCGGTGTGCATGATTCCAGCCAAACTGGATTAGCTGCAACAAAAAGGCAAAAAAAAATTCAAAAGTAAACAATATTCTCTAGGGATTGACGATCCAACATTTTCATTTTCATGAAAATTATGAAAATAGCAGCTGCTTGTTTTTAATGTATCGAATTTATGCCAAAAATTTCTACGTTTCTTGTTTGTAGTTTTCGAAATTGTTAAAAATTAAAAAATGTTCGATCGTCAATCCCTAGTAAGTGTTACACTAAAGATACGTACCAAGTTTCACAGTAATCGGTTGGTTACATTCCGAGATATCTTGCACACCGTTTCTGAAAATCTAGTTTCGAGATAAACTAGGCGTTATTACTTTCAGAACGTCATTTTTCATATGTATCCTTTACTTACTTTTTTTACTTATATATCGCGGCTCACAGTTCTTACAATTCGCAACTAAATTGAATCCAAGTTCCTTAATATTCGATTCACCAAAAATAATATTTGAATCATTATACCCCAAAATAAGACGTTTTAAAGGCTAGGACCTTTTGTATCTTATTTCTAAGACTTCAAACTACTATTTGAAACAAAAAGAAAAAAACAAAAATCGATTTTTTGAAAGTTTCAAACTGTCCTCACCCTTTAAAAACGTGTGGAAACAGCATACGAGGGATGATTCCAAGTATCTATTTCGCTTTTTCTTTAACGGTTGATTGGGGGGAGAGATTCGGAGAAGCAAAATTTTTGCAGCCCGCATTTTATCCTTAATACGCCCGTGTAATCCTTAATACGCAAAATTGTGCATCACTATCTCATACCCTTTTCCCGAGAAAATATGGTTTCATTCGATATCGGATGAGTGCTACATTCGCCATTAATCCCAATCGATACATTGAATACGACAAAAAAGAAACCGCTCAATCGAAATTGCAATCGTCCTATCTACTTTTTCAGGTAAATATAATGAAACATTGATCGATTCGACTTTCGATTGGTAAGTTAGAAAATACGAACAAGTATTGGTTGTTTTGAGGGAGGAACTTTAATTTAATTACGAATGAAAATTTCGAATTAAGGGCTAAGCTGTCCTGCAATTTTCTCTTATAATAGAATGAAATAAAGAAAAAATTTGAAATATAATATTCACTGTACAAATATTGAGAAATAGTTCTGTATTTTTTTCTTCCTTCTTTTATTACAAAATCGCGATAGAATCACTTTAATAGATAACCAATTTCAACGATATTTTTCGCGGTTGCGTAAATCATAGTTCTACAGTTTGAGTTGAAGAAAAAGATAATTTCTTTTAGCATAATATTAGAAAGACGCGATTTTTAACAACTGAAACAGGGTGTTTTCATCAGAGACATTAAAGTTAAAGAATAGAAAAGCTTTGTAACACAATAAATTAATATACAAGCTTTTATTTATATATTTTATAAAAAATCACTGAAATCTTGAAAAATACACTGTTTCATATTTATAAAATTTCTAATAAAAATTATGAATTGGACATATTAATCACTTTGGTAGTTTCAGTGTTAAAAGAACATTGATTTCTGAGGAAATTCTAGAATCTACAGAGTTTGAGCGAACTAAAGAAAAAACCCTATATTTTTAGCTTCTGTATAACGTTCGCTAGTAAAACATGTGTAATTTTTAAAAAATTAATTTTTATGAGAATAGTACACTCTTGAGTAAAATGTATCATCATTCATGTTAAATTAATTAAATATCTATAGCATTATTTCGGATTTCGCTATATTGTATAAACAGGTAGTTCGTGTTAAAAATTTGAAATCGAATGAAAATTGAGGAAAATATTTACGCAAATCATGCAACGAATCACTCAAATTGACGATGTGTCATCAGCTCAGTCTTTCTTGTAGAAAAAATATATAAAAAAAATACGCAGATATTCTTCGAGATTCATATAATAAAGCAATATTGTGTAATATTCTAAATTTTCTTATATTACTTTCATTGTATATTGCACGATTTTATAGTATCAATGTGTTCATAATTCTTCAATTTTTTGAAATTGAAGTTATTTGATCTAAATTAAAAAAACAATGGCGAGAAAAAATAAAAAATGAATACTTGGAAAATAATTTATTTTACATAAACGCAATATTGACGTAATAGTGAAAAAGTTCGGCTGTAAATAGTAAATTGATTGAAACAGAATTGCAAATGTCGCGTTAATGTAACGTTGGCTCTTAATGAATTAATATTACGGGGTGTTTTCGTTTTGTTTATGTACAGCAAATTTTATTCTTCATTAATATTGTGTAAATTATTTTTTCACATTTGATTAATTTTAGTTATATTAAACATTTTATAATTGATCATAAGATGTAATA
The DNA here is from genome assembly GCA_036937485.2 of Tetragonisca angustula. NCBI lineage: Eukaryota > Metazoa > Arthropoda > Insecta > Hymenoptera > Apidae > Tetragonisca > Tetragonisca angustula. The sequence continues at coordinate 115,187 of JAWNGG020000057.1, read as the reverse complement.
TTTATTTTATATTTAATTAATGGTATGAAAGTTTAAACTATGATTTACGCTCATATTGAACAATATAGATATAAATTATAATTTAAGTTTTCATTTTGTTAAATGTTCTTTTGTCCTCAAAATAGATAATTTCTTGCCATCTTCATCTAACATTTCTTTCTTTAGCAATTTTTCCTTCTTTATAGTAATTTGAAATATTATTGTCTAATTTATTGATTTATTTTTGGTACGCATTTCTGAACTGCGCATTGAAAAATTTGTAGTAATGTTTCTGCGATTATTTCAATGTCACCTTGCTCATTTCTATCTCATTTGCATTATAACATAAATTGCAGGATGAACCAACGTTTGTCGATATTGTTTATTAAATTATTCATAATTTATCTTCGTTAAAATATTCTATTTTTTCTTAATACTAACTGATCCTAATGAAATATAAAATACAAATATAATATAATATAATATATTAATTAATATTATATAATAATAATTAATATAATATTATAACATTAAATATATTACAATGACAAGTATTATATTATACAAAATTGTATCATATTATAATGATATATATATACACAATATATAAATTTATAAAATATTACATAATAATTTATATATGTACATATATTAATGAATATTATATAATTAAAAAATTACTTTGCATTTAGTAATACAGAGAAAAAAATCACTCGTGAAACATTCCATTTCGTGATACAAATGGGTTAATGAAATTTTTAAATTCAAACTTTCGTCCTCAATTATATCCCGTTAATTTTCCGGTTGTATAATGAGGATCTTTCTTCTTTACATATTATTATTATTAGCATTACATCAGTAATTATATTATTATATTATATTATATTATTATATTATTTAAATTATTCACATTAATAATATCTCGTTACATTATTATTTTATTTTGTTATTATATTATTATTTATGCCGTAATCAGTATTATTGCCGAATGATCAGTTGTCAACCAAAATTAGTCAGACGCACTATATACACACGAGAAAGCCACCAATGATTTGGCTCTAATTTGAATAAAACAAAAATAATCCGCGAACTTGAAGAGAAAAGAAAACATAATAAATACAGTTAGTCGCGAATTTAAATATTTGCAAATTTCAAATATTTACAAATATTTTGTATAATGTATAGACATCCATTAGTTTACTGGCTCTTAAAAAGAGTATTTCTCGTATTTGTTTAGTAAGAAGTATAAATAAATGAAAACAAAATATTACAAAGTCTATTGTGCAATTAGCATGGATATCTTAAAGTGTACAAAGTTTTTGTTAATATGATAATTATTAAAACAAATGCTATTGTCGCTGTATTACATATATATATATATATATATATATCGACTTTAAGAAGCCGTTGTGAAGATCAGATCGTAAACCCAGTTCTGAAAACAATTTTTTATTGCTTTCACAGACATTTGAATCTTCAGAAAAGAGATATCTTTATTTTTCGCTAGAATGTAAAATCATCTTTTGAAGAAACAAAGTCAACACTCTAAAAATTGAGGTCTCGAGCTTTTACATCTGGACTGCGAATTTTTATGCATTTAAAATTTAGAAAGTGCAAAATTGACGCACACAGAAACATAATATCCAAATAATTTCCTATTTAAGTTTCCTATTCTGGTTTTTCAATTATTTTCTTAAAAATATGAATTTCCATAAAACTCTTCGATTTAGTTATGCAACAGTTCAAATTATCAGACAATCTGTTCTCATTAAGCAAATTCAGCCGTTCAGTTTATTCAGTCAACCATTAATTAAAATTTACTTCGAACAAATGGTGTTCGCCTAAACGGAGTTCTAATACTAACGAGAATTTTCAGCGTCGATGTTAGAACAAATTCGTACGGCGTCTACGGTCAGTGATTCTACTCTTCGCTACGATCGACGTTACATTGTCTAGTGCAGCTCGATCGCGAGCAACCTGTTACGTCGAAACGCGCGCGGTTTCTCTAATAATAATTCCCTCCGTTCTCTCGCGTAACATCGATGGCTGTACACGATCGAAACACACCGCTGTACCTCCATCGTTCTATCCACGCCGCGATTGAAATGTGTTTTCATTAAACTGAAAGCCGCGGGAGTCCGATATCAGCGGACCTACATAGGACCTGGCGGCGCGCGTGCTGCTCGATGATTGATATTCGATTTGCATCGTCCGTTCTTATCGTTCGCTCGAGAGGGAAGGTTCTCCACCGGCTTTTAATCGCGATGGATGAAGGAGAGATTAAAACGGCTCCGTATGCTTCGAGAGACTGCTACGTAAATCGCTGCTGGCGAACAATGATTTACGATGTAAAGTTATTAGTAAAAAAAGTCCCTGTACTTGTCTATCTCTATCTCTCTGTGCAAGCAACCACGAGTAGTCGCGAAAAGGAGTTTCCTTGGTAGCTGTAAATACAGGGTGTTACCGGATGGGTAGAACCATCGGGCAGGTGATGCTTTGTTTACGAAATCGAGTTTGAATGTTGTTACACGCCCTTATGTAGTATGATCATTTTCGTTTACACCTTCACATTCGTTGACTTCTGTAATGTTTATATTCTGTCTTTGGTCATACCGCTACCGACTACTCTTATTGCTGGTCTGTTTGTATCAGTCGTTTTGTAACAATGTCTCGCTACAGCAATCGTGAATACGATTAACATCGTGAAAGCGTTAGGAGCATTGTTAAAGAAATAGTGAAACTAGTGAGAAACTTTCGCAGCTAAAGGAAAGAATAATAAATTCTTTCGGTCAAGTAAAGCGACGAAATGATGTGGCATCAGTCCATGATCCACTGATAAGAAGAGCGAGGTTATGTACACGTCAGCAAGGTCGACACTTTCAGCAGTTCACTTAATGTAATGTAACTAATAATAAACGTATTACCTACACATATTCAAACTCGATTTTCTCGTAAACGAAGCTTCAAACTAGAAAGTGTTATTCCTTCTTTTCGACTTATTTTCGCACGTAAAATCATCATCTGCCCGATACCACCCATCCAGTAACACCCTGTATGTAAAGGCACGATCTAGCGAGAGAGAACCAGAGTATTAATCCCATCATCGGTGTCTTCCATTGTTGGTAACGTGATTTCTCGAGGACGTCGTATCTCGTCTTGGCGAAGAATCGCCAAGGAGTTTGTTACTCCTTCTTGTTTCGTCTTTTGTACTTCTTCCTTTCTCTTTCATTGTTTTCTTCCTTAACCTTTCATTTAATTTTCACTCGTGGTAAGGGCATGTTGTACCGCTTAAAGGGCTATTCTGGTAATCCGGCTTGAAAAAATCGACATTTTTGAGATTTTTTTCTAAGGAAACCATGATACATTTTGGCATGCTGCAGTTTTCGCACACAGGTATTCATACTTAAAGAATATTTACAATTTTTTTTAACGAAATTAATGAACGTTGTGGAAATTTTATAGCCTTAGGTAAAGCGTATTTTTTAAAAATGGGTTCGAATGACTGACGTGATTTTGATCCGCCTGGTTACTTGAAGCTAAAAAACCAAAATGCATCTTAATTAGTATAAATATGACTATCGCATGAACCACGGAAACAGCGAAATTTCGAAAATTTAAGAAATGACAGCATTTTGAAGTTAAAATATCGATTTTCCTTGTGCTTCTCGTCTTTTGGATGGTAAAAGAAAATAGAAAAAAACATCAAATTTTGGTTTATGCGATAAAGGTACATTCGGTGAAGATCTCCAAATTTCAAGTCAATCGGTCAACTAAAATGTAAGATATTCCGTCAGCCAGTTTTCAAAAAATATGGATTTAAAGAAAACGCATTTGAAGTTCTTGTTACCCGTTGTAGAAAAATATTAATACTTACAATTAATCGAGCAGTACAAAAAGTAAAATATTATAAAATAATAATAATATAAAAATAAATAATAATATTATAAAATAAAATATTTTTTGAGAAAAATACATTTGAAGTTTTTGTCACCCGTTGTACAACAATATTCATACTTATTACGTTGCAAGCAGTACATCGTTCCCTTTAAACATCTATAACTTTGCTAATGTTACGAATTCAAACAAATCCATTTACATAGACATTTTCGAAAACATATACATTGAGAAAATGTAAAAAAAAATTGTGCCGGATTATTAAAATACCCCCTTGAATGGGATCATACAAATAGCTCCGTTATATTTAGAGGATACACTTTATTAGTAAAAGTTATTCAATACTAAGGAGAGCGTAATATGACAGTAATGATTTTTTTGTAGATAGAAGAGTTTCGATAAGATATTTTATTATTCACTAATCGATATAGTTCAACGTTCTCTATCTAAAAAATAAAGTATGTACGTCGAAATTTATACGAGATATTTCAATCTTAATTTTGTAAAATCTAGAAAAGAAAAAAAGACAGAGATAACATTCTTGTGTTTATAGTGTCCTCTTTCATGCATAAATTTTACAGAATTATAGATGAAATATCTCCTAAACTAATCGTTTCTCGACATACATAGTTTAATATTGTTTTATAAAGAATTTCAAGGTGCACTGATTGGATAAAAAAGATATATCATTAAATTTAAGAAAGTAGAGATGACCTTGAAATTCCATATCCTTAAGTGACTCCATCTTGTGCAATATTTATCTAATTTTCAAATGAATAATTCTTTTTAATATTTTTCATCCGAATAATAATTATTCGTCATTTATAAAATTCCCTTTGTTTATTCGAGTATATTATTTGGACGACGACTACAAAATTTTTCGAATGATAACGTAAATAATTATTATTTTTGTTTTCTGTTTTGCATTTATATGTTTTTGTACGTTCGGTCACGTTCACAAACGCGCGTAACGTTTGAAAAAATGTTCACTCTAACTCTTGTTGCAGATTTAAGTAGAAGAAATTACTTCACATTCGTGTATTAAACATCTTTCTCCACGTGTGACATGATATAATAAAGAGATTCATATTCGAATAAATCTTTATATGGATAGAGGCGAATGAAACTTCATATTACTTATTAAAAATTCATTAGCCGAATAAAATTTTGCCCAGAACTGATTAAAATTAAATATTTAAGAACAGTGTCTATTTTAATATCTGTCAAAATATAATATTCATTTTAAATTAGGTTTGTGTCTCTTCAGACATCTTCTTTCTTTATTCATAAATATCATAGAACATACAATAAATATTTAAAAATTGTCTAAAGTTTGATAATATCTATTGAAATATAACATCCATTTTGCGTTAGATTAATGTTGATTGCAGAGTATGGTTAAATAAATCCTTTATATATATATATATATATATATATATATATATATATATATATATATATTGTATTAAACATTCAGGGTGTCCAGAAAGATTGGAACCAAACTTAGACTACATATTACTGAGGTCAAATAGATAAAAAAAGTTCATATAAACTTATGTCCGAAAATGCTTCATTGAAAAAATATAAGCGTTCAAAGATTTATGGACAAAATTCATCTTACAATTCGTTATACAGAATCGTATACATATTACAAATTCTCAATAAGATTATTGTAAAATAATCTTCATGATATGTTGCATAATGTCTCATTGGAAACACGCTGTCAAATGTGATGATGGTGCTCCGCCACATTTTGGACGGAATTTCTTAATAGACAATTCTTTCAACGTTGCATCGGTCGCGACGGACCAATCAGTTGGCCTCCTAGATCACCTGATACTTTGAGAACGTATTCAAAATGCATTTACTGTTATCTCCAATACAAATAGAACATTTGAAAGAGTTCGACAATCACTAATTCGACGAATGGAAGCCTACATTCTTGCAGAAGGAGGAATTTTTGTAACTTGCACAATAAATCATTAATATCTTTTCAATGAAGCATTTTCGGACATAAGTTTATATGAACTTTTTTCATCTATTTGACCTCAGTAACACGTAGTTTAAGTTTGGTATATTGTTCACAAATCGTTTAGGTACGTAACGTGTTTATTGCTATAACATGGACTGGATGAGTCACGATCAACGGTGGCCTCACACGTATACTCGCCAGTATAAATAAGAAAAAGTACAAATATGGTTACAAATATTACAAATATTAATGGATCTTTCAGAGCAGAGATGTCGCAATTAATGACTTGGCTATACTTCTAACATTCCCTCTTAATTGCTACATCTCTGATCTTAAGCCGAATGCCTTCACGAATTTTGAACACTTATTTGGCGTCAAAGTCTTCATCAATACATCAGCGATCATTTCATGGATACATAATGCAAACTTACAATATTCAAATCTCTCGTACAAAATGATTTCTAACGTCTATGCGTTTTGTTCGATTGTGAGGTAATCTATCTGTTGCCCAAAACTGTGCTGACTGATTACCGCAATATATTTTTATAGGTTCTCTTTTACCCCTATTGTTTCATATATTAGATTACTTAAGAAATTTGCTTCATTGCAACTTTTTGATAGGGCAACATACTCGGCCTCACATGTTGAGACTGATATCGTCGCTTGCTTCACTGCTCCGTTTCCTAGTAGAAAAGTATGACCACTATACGATTTGCGATCTGAGGTATCTAGCAACATCCGCATCGACGTATCCTATGAGTTCGAGGTTGGATTTTTGATAAATAAGGCCTAAAAGTTACGAATACTTTGGAGGGCTAGTAAAACAAAAGTACATATTTGATTGACATGACTTTTGTGGTTTATTTTAACACATTATAAACTATAAAAAGCAACATTAAAAAAAAAAAAGAAGACTCTTATTTAACTTTTTAACGGCATCCTTTTACATAACTTTTGTTTACATTGCCTATCGGTGTGCTTGATTCCAGTAGAACAGGATTAGCAAGACAGAAAGGTAAAAAAAGTTCAAAAGTAAACAATATTCTCTAGGGATTGACGATCCAACATTTTCATTTTTATGAAAATTATGTGGTAGTGGTTGCCATAGATGAGTGAAAATACACGATGTTCGTATGGAAGGATGAGTGTGGCGAGAGTGAGAGTAAGAGTGGTGTGGTGTGATCTGAGTGTTTGAGATATTCCAGGGCAGAAGAAAGAACGAATGAGAGAGATGTATGCGAGAACAGTTGAGCGCGAGCATGGTGACGAAAAAACAAATGTGATCGGGAAGATGCCCAGTCGAGAGTTGGATAGACGCGTGACTTGAGTGTAGCAGAGTATGAGAGTTGAAACAGAGTGTGAGAGTTAAATATATGTATTTTGTAATTTCTATTAAATCTATCTCCAACTTAGTGATGTATCGAATTTATGCCAAAAATTTCTACGCTTTTTGTTTATATTTTTCGAAATTGTTAAAAATTAAAAAATGTTCGATCCTCAATCCCTAGTAAATGTTACACTAAAGATACCAAGTTTCACAGTAATCGGTTGGTTAGATTCCGAGATATCTTGCATACCGTTTCTAAAAACCTAGTTTCGAGATAAACGCGTTTAAAGTTACAGAACGTCATTTTTCACATGTATTCTTTGCTTACTTTTTTCACTTGTATATCGCGGCTCACAATTATTACAATTTACAACTAAATTGAATCCAAGTCCCCTAATATTCGATTCGCCAAAAGTAATATTTGAATCACACGATTTACACTTTATAATACTGCTTAAAGTTGTAAACAGTGATACAAATTCGATTATTTTGTATCCGCGGATTTATTATTATACCTTAAAATAAGTACTTTTGTATCTTATTTCTAAGACTTGAAACTACTATTTAAAACCAAAAAAAAAATTGATTATTTAAAAATTTTAAACTGTCAACTCAAAACGCGTTTGGCTGCGACCCAGTGTTTTTCGTTGTGTGCTTGTTAAACTTGCTCAGATAGCTCACTGTACGTGCAATATCGGGTCTTGTGCACAAGAAGAGGTAATTTAGAACTATCAATTCACGATAGGGGTAATCGCGGGATTTAATTGAGTTCCGACTGCATACGTAGTACTCACTGATTTACAATTACTCATATCAAATTTACGCAATAGTTCCTCAATATAATTCATTTGATGTAAGTAGATTTTATGTTTGTTTGTCCTAGCTCTAATAGCTAATATTATTTTCACATCACCAAGGTCTTTAGTGCTAAATTCTGTCGCTAGTTGTTTCTTTCACTTCAATTTTTATTCGCGATTATTACTAAATATATCGTCTACATAAATACATACAATTAATTTTGTGTTTCTTTTGATTTCAAATATACACACAAGGGGTACATGCACAGGGTTTAAAGTTTAAATTCAATAATACTGAGTGAATTTTCTCATACCATGCTCTCATTGCCTGTTTTAGACCATAGATGGCTTCAATTTGCAAACCTTGTTTTTGTCTTTAATGTATCCTTCCGGCTGTTCTAAATACACTTCCTCTTTTAATTCTCCACTTAGGAAGCCTGTACATCTAGTGTAGTTACATCTATATGCATTCCTAATTGTAATCCCAAATATATAAGTGTCCTAATGGTTGAAAACCTAGTAATGGGAGAAGATGTCTCATTAAAATCTCTACCATATTTTTTGCCAACACCCTTTCGCAACCAGCCGAGCTTTGTAAATTAACCGTGTCATTCTTTCTTGCCTTAAATACCCATTTTCATTTTAATGCTTTCTTTCCTTCAGACAGTACTGTGAGATCCCATACTTGATTCTTCATTAACGCGTTCTATTCTTTATTCATGGCTGTTTTCCATTTTTCTTTTTCGAAATATGTCAGTGCTTCTTCTACGGATGTGGGATCCTGATTGGTCGCCATAAAGGCTTAATGTCGAATCATACCTGAAAATTCTCTTGCTTTCCTGTCTCTCTCTCTCTCTCTCTCTCTCTCTCTCTCTCTCTCTCTCTCTCTCTCTCTCTCTCTCTCTCTCTCTCTCTCTAGGTATCTTCTGACGTTGGATGGTTCTTTCAGGTTCTTTGAAGTCTTGATCACTTAATTTCAAAATAAACCCATCATTGATTGTGCTTGAATTTTGGGTATCAGTAGTTTCTTCTCCATTTGTATCACAGGCAGGAATTTCATCGGTAAATTTTGTTTGTCGAATATCAATAGAATAATTTTTAGATTCTTCTTTGATCTTTTCCAAATTCAGTTTAAACATATTACATCACGTATTTTAAATATCCGTTGTGCATTTTTTGCATCTACTATACCCCTTTGAATCTATACAATAACCGATAAAGATATATTCTTTTTCTTTCTCATTGAATTTTGTCCCTTCATGTCTAGGAATATGCATGAAAGCCCTGCATCCAAAGACTCGTAATAAACGGTGACTTGGCTATACTTCTAACAATTAAGTTAGGCTTCTATCATTCATGGATAGGTTCAATATCCTATTCACGAATATCATAGAGTACGCAGACATTAATGAAATTATATTATACCAAAGCTAAATGTTTAAAAACTATCTGTTATTTCACTTTTTCGTAAATACATTGCCATATTTTGTTCCAGTTCTATTCCAATTTAAGAAACTTCGAAGAACCTCGCCTCTTGCTATTGTTTCGAAAAAAGTTTTACTTCCTTTTATATAACATTCGCAAAAATACAAAAGCTGCTGGTCTACGATTTGAAAATTATTGGTTGATTAACGATGTAACTGATATTTTTCTCCTAGTTTCTGCCCAGTGCGAAATTCGTGAAACTTTTCATTTCATTTCAGTTAGAAAGTCTCCTATCTATAGATTAATTAAGAAAAGAAGTTTCATTTTGCAGTTAACTTTTCTATTCGCCTTTACATTGTGAATATAATAACCTATGTAATACTAGTGTAACATTAAGAACATTGATATTACAGTTATATTTTTTCATTTGTATAAAAGAGTAGAAACTTTTTGCTTATTCTTTTTTAAATGAAATACAAAAATGCATCGAAATTTCTGTAAGTGAAATAAAAAGAATCATGGTATCAAAGGTTAAAAAGAATAATGAATTGTTTATTAAGAATAATTCTAAATAATGTAAAAATTTAAAAAAATACTGCCTTTTATAGTTTTGATACATACATACATACATACATATATATATATATATATATATTGTATACATGTATGTATATATCAAAACTACAAAAGGCAGTATTTTTTTCAAATTTTTATATTATTTAGAATTATTATATATATATATATATATATATATATATATATATATATATATATATATACACAGTGATAAATATTTACATACCTCTTTTTCTTTGCAATGAAACTTATTAGATTTCCTTATTAGGTTCTACATTTCATTCAAATTTTTGCAGTTATATGAAAGATAGAACTTTCCTTATCCAAATCTGTATTATTCGAATATCTATAATATTCGAACATTATCAGCATAAAATGTATGCTAGCAACTGGAGGATCATCTTCTAGCAGATATTCTATTCCGATAATATAATGTTCGGATACTAAGATATTCAGAAACTAGAATATTGAAAGCTTAATATGTTATACTTAATATGTTCATAATGTGATTAATTAGCATATTCAGGGTGAGATTTATAGACTCGTTTTAATTTATATCCAAATTGTTAGTTATATAAAAAAAAATTGTTTAGATAAGAAATATATAATTTCCAGAAAGTTATTATTACCTAATTTAACTAATTTTTCTATAGATAAACAAGTGTAGATCAAATGACATATGTTTTTTTAATTGTGATTGTATAATTTTTGATGAAATTATATAATTTTAGTTATAATTGTAAAATTATAATTTTTCTTACAAAATTGTTGTATTACTTTTTATCTATTACAGTTATTTCCTGTAAAACTATGTTAAATTATTTATGCTAATTTTAATTTAGTAACTAACTTTAGTTTAATAAGTATTTCAATTTTAATTTTGTGAATCCTGTTTTATTACCAGTAATAAGTATTTACGAATCAAAATTTGTCATTGTGCAAATGCTATAATAAATACAAAGGAGTGTAAATACTTCTTATAACCATTTATGTACATTGTTATATTTTTGTATTTCACATTGTTCATTTTATTATTATATTACTTATTGTTTATTATATTTTATTGTATCATATTGTTTATTATACTTTTGTCCTTATTCATCTAACTAAACAAATTCAGATAAAATGCATATCAACGATATAAGAGTCAAGTTATTTCTTTAGAAAACTGTTATTAATGATCGAGTAATCGAGTGATGTTATCATAGGAAATAAATAGTATTAAAAAAAAGATTCTTATCATTAAACAACATAAAAATCTTTGAATCTTAGGTTTATCCAATAATACTGTTTCTAAAGAAATTTATAAATTATTTATATAATTAATATATTTATAAAATTTATATATTGTTATAATTATTTATATATTATAAGAAACTTATAAAATTAGTCAATCGTTCCAAATAATTCTAGTAATTCTAAACAATTGATTTAAAATAATTGATTAAGCCAATTTTTGCTTTCAAATCTTTTGTTTCTAAAGAAATTCTGTATGTTTCACTTAAGAAAATATTTGTTTCTGTAGAATTTCCATTTTATGGAAAAGAACGTTATTCTTAGAAAACTTATTATTTTTATTATTATTTTATTTTATGATCTACAATGGCGGCCAATACGTACAATAGATTACCAATGTTATGAAAAATTGGCAATATTCAAACTGTTATTCAAATTTCAAACAAGAAATCACATGACTCTGCGCTCATTTTGTTTTTAACAATTCTACTTCCACAATATCCTGAATTCATTTTTCACAACAATGTTTTCATATCACGCAGTCAGTAGAAAGGTAAAGATACTGAAAATGCTATAAGTTCAAACGTCTCTTAAAATATTGAAAATTTTGTTTCATAATTGAATCTATCATAAATTTGAGGACTGAAGTTTCCTCTTCACAATAACCCTTTAATACTTTTGATTTTTCTTATGACTTTTCTTCGCCAATTTATTGACTTTTGAACAGTAGGTCTAAACGAAAATGGAAAAAATTATGATTTCATTGAACTTTCGTCGTTTTTTGATATATCCAAAGTTCAATAACTTGGCGAAGAGAAATTGCACAGCAGGATTTAGGGAATCATTGTAAAGATTAAGCTTCAATCTTCAAATCCATCGTAGATTGAGTCACGAAAAAGAAATTTTCAATATTTCGTTTGAATTTACAGTATTTTGCGACAAAAATAGAATCTTTACTTTTTCACTTACTCATATCTGCTATAATGTGAAAACATTTTTAAGAAAAATGAACCCAAAATTGTGAAAATAGAAGCTTTACGCTATAAAATGAGCTCAGTTTTATTGCTCTATGATTTTTCGTTACGAAATTATAATAGTTTAAATATCGCATATTTTTCGAAACGTTGGAAATTTAATGTACATAAGTTATTTTGGAATATTTGTTAAGAAGGTTTCCATAAGACAAATGAAGGTAGCAAACTATTATAATACAGTTTTATAAAAAGTAATATATGTTTAGTAATATAGTACAGTGTTTTATTTAATTATATAATATATAATATTAAAAGTTCTGACTGAATAATAGAGCAACTAATTAACGATGATGGTTGAAACATAGATGTTATATATATAACATCACTTTATAAATGTCATATTTGCATTCAGTGACATACTTACAATTAGTTAGTTTCCTAGAAAATCTTTCATTCCAGTTTTTTGGAATTTCTTTTTTCATTCCAAAGCTTTGAGCTGTGAATTATTGACGTAAATATTACAAAATAAACAACATACACTCAGAATACAAATTTAACTGCAATAATTGATATTATGGCAATATTTATTCATCGAGTGGCATTCAATATTTGTTCATTGGGAATTTCTTTTTTATAAAAGCCCATTGATGAGCAAATTATTCGCTCTTGTAGAAAACTTTTAATTTTGATATTTTATAAATTTCATTTAAATTCTAATATTTCTCTTTGCCTATTTCTCTCATTGGAATTTCAAATGCGAGAACGTTTTTTTCAAAAAAAGTTTCACGGTCCATGTTTGAAATAAAATTTATCAAAAACTTTTATAACTTTTCCGATTCCTATCATATTGTCCATAGTAAAACTAAGTTATTCACGTTCACGTTTAACTTTTTTATTGCTCCAGACTTTCGAAGGACGTAAAAATATTTGCGAATGAAAATTTTACTATATTATACAACCAATTTTTACGTAGAAATCTATTAGAAAGAAATTTTACTTAGGATATAGAGGATTTTAGCTATTTTGTTGCAGATTTTGAAAAGTTTCATTTCGTTTATATTAAAAATATTTTTTTTTCATGTCGTGAAGATATTACGTATTTTAAATATATTATTATATCCGTGATAATTTATCAGATGAAACTGAATCAAATAAAACATAAATTGAAATCATATATAATAGATTATTTGCTTACTAGCATTTCATACAACATTAAGTGTTTCACACGAACGCTCGTTGCACACATCAAAAATGGCTGTGCATCATTGTCAACTTGTGAACATTTACTACAACTTTTTCAACGTTGATTTCTCGTTTTAGTGATAAAATGAACCTCTTATTAAAGAAACAATAACAAAATAGCCAAAATTGGGGAAAGAAAACTTAGAAGTTTATCTAATTTTCGGTACCAGTTTCATGATTATCCTCACTTTTTAAAATGCAATTCTATATTTTTTTTTATGCACCAAGAAAGAAGTTCTATTTATATCGAAAAAATTAATAATTATAGGGCATATTTTAATTTTAATTTTATAAACACGAAAAAGTGCACAACAGTCTCTCTTTGCCTTTCGTGCAATAAATTCTACAATGTTAAAATTAAAACATCTCCCAAATTAAATAGCCTTTCGACATACATAAGTTAATTTTTTTTATTGAAAAAAGAAACATCGAGTTGTATCGATTAATGGAGCAGAAGATATAATACATCGTTCTACTTAAAAAAGTGAATGTGACCTTGAGATAACCTTGTATCTCTCGAGCTACGAGAAAGAACTATTACTGCGCCAGACAATTTTCATCAACAAAGTGTTCGTTTATCTCGTCGAAAACAACGGGATACCCGAGGTGATCGAGTTACGCGGTTTCACCTTCTATAGCGTGTAAAAGCGCGGAGAAAATCGTGGTTACATTGCTCGGAAATTCTTGAGGCACTCCGATTTTTCTGCGAATAAATAGCTGTCCTGTGACACGGACACGGTATTCCGGGAATGCGGTGTGCACGCTCGAATCAGCGAAATGTATTTTAATTACGGAGTGATTTGGTGGAGTACGAGCGCAATGCGAGCGAATTCCACGCGTCTGACGTCACCGATGCATAACAGCAACATCGATTATTCGACACATCCTTCGAAGAAAATCGTCAGGCTACGAGGTCGTTGCTCGTACCAGAGCAATTCGGGGATCAGTCTGTCACTTGTTTCCACCCTTGCAAATCAGTGGAACGAAGCGTACAATGCTATGCTTATCCTGAATCATACAGAGTTGGACGAAAGTATTCGCACGCTCGATGAAAAATCACACAATCTGGCTTTCATCCGGAGATTTATAAATTTATTTGGCCGCTTCTTTCTTCGAATAAATATTTACTCAGTCCTTCTCCCTCCCACTCCCCTGAAAATATTTCCTTTAAATATTTCCTTAAAAATTAATTTTAATATATCGGTAAAAGGTTGAGATAAACCTTTAAATAATAATTTATTCTTTTAATTTTTACGATATTGTATATAACTTGAATTTTTCGTTCAAATAAAGTTGAAAAAGCAATTCTTAATATTACTATTAACATTAATAAAATATAATTTGAAACTAAAATTACTATTACAATTTATATAATTTAATTTAAATTCTAAATTCAAAACACTAATATGAATAATAATGAAATAATGAATAATAAATAAATATTTAATTTAAAATAAGTTATGAAATATAGTTCTTTCAAATAATTCAAATATTTTTATAGATAGAAACCAATCTGACTTACGTCGATTTGAAATCATGTAAGATTTTAAAAGTCGAACAGTCTTAATTATTAAACTTCTACATTTAAAATTTATCTTAATTCAACATCGAGGTCGCAATCATTCTTTTCTATAAGATCTTTTAAAAATATATAACGCTGTTATCCCCAAGGTAATTTATTCTATTAATTTTAAATCAAATTATTTTCTTTAATTAAGATTTTTTAAAATTAAAATTTATCAAATTTAATAATTCTCCCAATCAAATATTATTTTAAATTTTACATTAAATATCTGAAAATCTACATTGCTTAAGCAAACAAACAGGAAACGCAGCTACAATTTGCGTTATTTTATGTACCTGTATTTCTATTTACTCGTAATAAGAAAAAATGTTGTTGCAAATAAGACACGTTGAAGTTTAAAATTATAAAATTATCCGATCGGTAGTATCTTGTGTGTTTATCTAGAAAATAAAGTCTACGTAATCACTACGACTTCCTCTGTTACACAGACGAAACACGTACGATTTTAAAAAATTTTTTCCTATCTTCTTTTCTTTCTCTATTCTTTCGCCGCTCCCAATTACACCTGAGACTACTAAATCTACCATATTTGCTAGATCTAGATATACTAAATCTGCCATTCAATCTTGAAGTCTTCTCTTTACATTAATAAATTTCATTGAAACTTAGTGTATGATTTTTTCTGGCCATTTTATAGAATCTGAACCACTTGCGCTGGCAACTGATTGCGGACCATAACGAGTGACCAAACCGTACATAATAATTCGTTGCTTTCTTTTTGAACTCGTCGGTATGATTACTGGATAGAAATTATTGAGAAGTAACAAGTTTTTTTATTTGTCCTGCCTAGGTTATACTTAAATATACTTAAAACTGAGAAAATATTGCAATTTTGGGACGAACAATTCTCGATGTGCGTGGCACGTCATTCCAGCGCAAGAGGTTAAACGTTGGCGACAAATGACAGAAATTCGAGAAATTCTGTCGTTTCAACAACATTCAAAGTTCGATGAAATGGCGAGAAAAAAACGTGCAATAAGTTTCGAGGGGTCGTTGTAATGGTGGAGGCTTCGATCTTTAAATCCATTGTAGATCAGTCACGAGAAAACATTTTTCAACGTATCTACGTATTATGACAATTTGCAGTATTTTCGAGAGGAAGAGTGTCTTCACTTTGTCATCTGTTACACATCTGTGGAAACATCATGGAACGAAATGAAGCACGCATTTTGAAAGAGGAGTTTTAAAACAAGCTCAAATTCATTATTTTTACTAAGTTATAATAGTTTCTACTTTTACTTTACGTTTCTACTGTTTACTAAGTTATAATGGTTAGATTTTATTGCACGTGACGAGTAATAAGAAAAGACACGTGATTACAAAAATAGCCCATTTGGAGTTTTAAAAAATGAAAAACCTTGAAAAGAAATCATGAAAAGAAAAATTAACAATTGAAAATAACAATAGGATATTTGCTTCGATGAGAGCAACAGAAATTATTAATAAATTACGTGTAAAGTACTTTAAACTTACATGTTGTATACGTATGAACTTTAACAAGTTAATAATATTGGTTATTAAATTGCGTTAAGGCTTTTCAATTTTATTAAAAACATGCAAGATTAATTCTAATTCAATGGTCAACTGGGACACTTCGCGGATCAAGAGTTTTGAAATTTTGTACTACCTGTTTGATCATGTTTCAAGACGGCAGCGTGTAATTTTTGTATAATTATCTTCGATATTATTCAAATTTTGCACTGTTGTTCTCTGAAGACTATTAATATACCTGGATTAAGAAAATTAAAGAAGAATTTCGCCTAAAATTTCAATATTCAACGCGAGTCACTATGCAAGAAAAATGTATCGAATTGACGGACGAGTTAGGCTAAATTTGCATATTAAACGGAGAACTTATCGCTGAATCCAATATGTATATATAATACTAATACGCCTGGCGGATACAAGTGGCCAAGTCGATAATCGGAAATTATAATTCAACCGTAAAATAGCATTCACACGTCCTCCTTCGATTGACTGCTAGTTATTACCGCCGCGGTAATTATAATGCCGCAACGCGGAGAGCAACGTGGGGTTTCGATCGAGAGCTAAAGGTTCGGTTTGATTGGCATCGCCTCTAGCAAAAACCCTTTGACCCGATACACACACACACACACACACACACACACACACACACACACGTGTGTGTGTGTATATATATATATATATATATATATATATCGCGCTTAACTTTCTTTCCTTTGACTCTGCGATCGTATAGGTGGCCAAAGTTTCTTTCTTTTGTCGGACCTCGATCAGCCAACTTTTCCCTCTTTCTTAGCAGAGCCGTACACTTTCCTTCGCAACGGTATCGAATTTCATGTATTTCGCGAGCACCATATTCTGTAAAGGATTGGGACGCGATCGGGGAGCAGTAATCATTGACAGAAATTGGTCAGAGTGGTCGCGTCACTCACTTGGTGATCAATTATTACTTATATCAAAATTAAACTTTTTTTTATTATAAGACTTTTCATTGCATTAATATAATACAATAATACAATGTATTACAATACAATGCAAACATGTTACATTATACAATATATTGTATCATTATTACGTATATTAAATATTATAATGCACAAATTAATATACAATTTAGTGCAACATAATGTATTATATGTTATAGTATATTATTATTATATATAATACATATTGTTTAAATCATCATTGTTACTATTATATATAATACTTGTGCAATTTAAATTTTTACTTATAAATTTCAACAACAATAAATAAATAAAATTTGAGTGAATCAGTTCAATTCAGTTCATTTAGTTATTACATTTTGTTATTTTAGTTAACTTTAAACTTGTACAGTGTAATTCTAATATTACATTTGAAGATACGAAAAAGTTCCAGTCTAAGTAATATTAATAACGAGAGAATAGTTTATAGGTTTATTTTTATATAAACTTTTATTAAGAATTATTATTTACAAGACGATGAAATTTATTGTTACGAGATCTGTTACAATGATTGATTAAAAAAGTTTAAAAGGGATGTATATTAAATTTTAAATAATATCCTTCTTAAACTTTTATACATGAAATAATAATTTAATATTGAAACATAATGCTACTTCATATCTAATAAAGTTCAGAAATTACTTGCGTGAAATATAAAGATTTAAACGCTGAAAATTAAATATACAAAAATGCAAAATTGCACAGGATGCACGTATTATGAGACAATATAATTGAATATTCAAAGTGTGGTGCTTTCTGTAACATCTGCAAAACAATTCTCTGCAATTTTCTAATTCTTCAGGTACATTCTCAAAAATATGAATTTGTATGAATAATAATAATATGATTAGTCATGAAAGTTTACAAAAATTTGCCAATTTTTAATAATTAATCCTTTGTGATACACTTATTTCATTAAAATATTACTTATTAAGATAACTTATATAATTTACGTAATTTATTAGAATATTTTTAAGTAAATTTAAAAAATGGAGCAAACAAATTTGTAACAAAATTTATAAACAAAACAAATAGACTCATGTTAATTTAATTAATATTCAAATGAGATCATTCATCTACGCCATAAATTCGCATTATAATTTTGAAAGGAAAATGAATAAATGTAACAAAACGCAATAACATTGCAATCTAATACTATCTAAATAAAAATTTTAAAAATAAGATATTTTGAACAGATCCATTTATATTCATTTAACTAACATCCGCGTTAAATCCTATTTAAAGACCGTTACTATCACAAATCCATGTTAAATAATTTGAAAAATAAAATGAATAAATTTGAATAAAACCCAATTACATTGCAATTAAGCATTTAATGTTACCAAAAAAATTTTTCTAAATAATCTACCACCGTCATAAATTCATGTTAAATAATTTTGAAAATATGTTTAAGAAAAAAGAAAGATTTTATGTATTTACTTCATTTTATATATATTGGTATGTATATTTACAAGCACTGATTTATTGGTTCGTTTGCTAATTAAAGTTATACATAATTCTTAATATTAGAAATTAATTTTCATAAATTAATCAATTTCAATTCAAAATTAAACAACAAATAAAGAAATATCGACTGATTCATTTCGCAAGCAATTATAATTGCATTGAACGAAATGAATGTTGATGAATATAATGTTTGTACAAAATATTTACAGGCCGGAAGGTTTACATAAATCTGCGAATTTCCAATAATTAATTCTTCACGGTACAATGATTTTATTAGAGTATTGGTAGCTGGATCCACGTCAATTTTAAAAACAAAGTTAAAAACCAATTTAAATAAGTAGAATAAATTATATATATTGTAATTAATTATATAACAATTTAAGTATTAAATATTTAAGAAATGAATTCTAATTTGAAAAAAGATATTTTAACAAAAATTGAATGATCTTGAATTTGAAAATCGAAAATGTTTCAGAGAAACTGGATGAATTATACTTTTTTGAAACAAGTATAGTATAACAAAATCAATAGTATGTACATTCTGCAATAAAACTATATAACACTTAGATGTATAAAATCACACGAAAATGTATCTCTATCTGTTTGAAGTTTTGAAGTTTTGGCAAAATAATAATAATTATATTTACAAAATAACAGTACAATAATATAATAATAATTACAAAATAATAATAATAATTATTAAGAAAGCCACCATCCATTAATTACAATAAAAATATGAGACACGTCGTATTTTTTACAAAGAGTCTATACAGAAACTTTGTTTCTTAATACTACATGTTCATCTTTTGAGGAAATTAATTCAATTCATATGTACTTATGTTCGGTGTCAAATTTCACTCTTGAATTTCTTGAAATTAAATTAAAGTAAATTTTCGCTGATCTTCTAAATGATATTCGAGAACTGATTATATATTAAAATAAAGACTTCGATCAGTATCTCAGAATTTTTTTCAGATTTTTTAGAAGTTAAAAACAGTGAAAGAATTAATCTAGATAAATAATTAGATTGTTTGCAGAAATTGAAGAAATATTCGAAAATTTTCTCGAAAACTGAAGGTTTTAACCAGTTGGAAGGCTCGGGTTCTGAATTATTGTTTATAAAATGAATACAAATTGATAATAATATAATAAAAAGAGCTAGATGAACTAGACAATGCACAGTGTGCTGTCCAATACGAATTAAAGAGACAAGATACAAAGAACGAAAGTATTTGGACCAGAGATTGGAAAAGTTTAGGAACTTTTAAATAAGTTGATCGCAAAACTTTTCAAAAAAATGTTCTTACATTACAAGTCTAGATGAAAACAGATAAATAAACGTTCTTAAAAATAAGAGTCTCAGACAGAACTTATGAAATATAAAAGTAAAAATTTTTCTATCAGTGGAACAGATAATTTGTTCGTCAATATTAAAAAAGTTTGATGAATGGTACTCGAATATAAAAATCGATTCGTAATTAAATGTTCTAAAATAACTTGTTCCATGGAATTTTATTATACAGATTCTTGAAACATCTGTTCTTAAATGAGGACACTATTTTAAAATATTTCTAAAGTGTAACAAAAATTTTTACAAAAATTCCACAAAAATAGAAATGAAAGGAACCTGTTAACTTCGATCTCTGATTTTGAAAAATTGTTGAATTTCAGATTAGTAAAAAAGGTACGGACATTCTTGTCAGAATTAATATTGATTTTTGTTTAAACAGAAATATAATTGTATGAATTTATTTATTTTAATTATTATCGTTTAAATTGTAATGGTTAAACTGCGAATTTCTATGCAAGTTTGCATTTTTAAGAATATAATGAAAGAAATAGAATCTTGAGAGAAAACTTTTTACGTGCTAAATATCATAAAGAGCACTGTACTTTGAATATTTTATATATTCTTTCACACAAAGTGCAACTTCGCACGTTAAAATCTCCTTTAAAATTGAATGCATAAAAATCCGCCATCTAGTAATGGTTTATATATAGAATATTTTGATACGTATTTGATACAGATATGTATGTTTCAGTGTTAAAAAAATGTCGTACAACAATTCAGTTAGTCATATTTTAAAACGTGCAATTTACTTTCCTAAAGCTCTTCATTAACACCTTCAAGTTCGTTTTCTTCAAAAATATCATGTGGCAGAGAGGAAAATGAAAATACTTCTGTTTTTCAAAATTGTAAGAATTCAAACGCATTAAAAAATTATTTTCACGATTAAATCCAAATCCGCAGTTACTAAAAAGAAACTTATTTTTTCACATTTTTCATCATGCATGGAAGATAAAAAAGTTATACAACATTTTTGATCGAAATTCATAATTCTAATATTAGACAGGAGTTAAGGGATTAATGAAAAAGATGTTCTTTCTTCCCCGCTCGTTTTTACATGTATTGTAGAATCATCTCACAGTCGATTTTCCATGAGTCACGAGACGCTATACAGGATAGTTCAAGTAACTTGTACGCTCAAGTAACTTTCAAATTTAAGGAAAATATTGATTTAAAAGTATAAATAGTATAATAAAAAAGTAATAATAAGAATGAAATATAAAAGTACAAAACATAACGTAACACAATAATACAGTAAATAAAATAAAAATAAATACAACAGTATAAATAATATAAATATAATACACAAAATACACAACATACACAAAATATAAATATACATAATAAAATAATAAATAAAACATAATGCGATACTGTAAATATGATGTACACATGATACAAATAATGCGGAAAATTCAATATAATACAAAAGTAAGTATAACAATACTAATAATATGATATAATATTATAATATAACAATATAATATGATATAATAATGTGATAATATAATATAAAATGATAAATAGAAAAACAATACCATATCTTTCACTTTAATACCTTCTCTACTTACAATTAGCAATTTCTCAAATCACGCACGTTCCGTGAATCACCCTGTACATTTTTATTTCACGCCGTCGCACGCTTTCGGCGCGGTTCACTCGTTACTTACAGGGCAACGATTAAAGCGTATTATCAATTTGTCGGCCGGTGTCGGAAATTCCGTTGGCCCTGAACTCGGCCCCGAGGAACCTTTCCATTCTGACCGCACGTCCCGGTCGTCGGGCTCCGGCTGTTTTTACAACCCCCTCGCGCGCGACAGTTCCTGCCAATCGTTTTATTACGTACACGCTCGCACACACGAGCGTACACACCTTAAACTCATTCCGCCCTTTAACTAAACTCGCAGTCCGGCAGGTGTCGGTAAATACGAATTTGTCGTTAGTAAACTATGGATTTCGCTTTCGGTAAACTTTGTCTCAATTTCGCGCAAGTCGCCGCGGAGTTTGTGTACCGGGCAACCGGAGAGGAGAGCCGGTAACGCGCCTGGTCAACCTTAATTGTATTGCACGAACGAGCCATTATGCCCGACGATTGCCTACGCTGAAGAAAGAGGGAGGAAAGAACCGCGCGGGGAATTGTATTACAGCTCCTTCGCTTCCTACCCTTCTGCGGGACGGTGCTCTGAATTGTTGTTACTCTCGCTGCTAATGGTGATTACTAGACTGCGGATTTTCATGCAAACGCGCGAAGATGTTGCCGCAAAAGTAGCAAATGGAATTGTGGAAAATTAAAGTAATAATCGATATACGTTGTAAAATACGTATATTGTATTGATATATATGTAACTTAATATATCATAATTTAATGTTCATATTGTATACATTATTCTGTACACAATATCATAACAATGTAAATTATATATTAATTATATTAATTTATATATGTAAATAATTATATATACAATATATAATTTATATGTAACATACATTAATATATAGAGTGAACCACGTGACTTAATTAACTTAAATTTCTCCATTGTCTTTTGGAAAATGTGAAAAATACAGAACAGCGTATAATTTGACACGAACTGAAATTACAAATGTAATTTTTCTTCTATATTTATTTTCTCTATTCAATAAATATAAAACAAAGTTTGTATCTTTGTTTTTAAATATGGATATTTAATGAGACATTGTACACATGTAATTACTTTCGACATGTAATATAATGGGAAAATTCGAAAACGATATTCAAAATCACTTGGATTTATGTATCTTTATAATACGTATGCTTATATTACATGTTACGCATATACATGTATTATATATTATATGTTTACATATACATATTTTATGTTATATTATGTTACACTATATACTAGTATTCATATATTATATATTGTAATAAAAGTTTATTACAGATTATATTATACATCGTATACATAATATATTTTTATAATATATATAAAATACGAACATATATAATTAAATTACATGCATATGTACATACAGAAATTCTTCCATAGACAAGTATTTAAATATTCAGCCACTGTACGTCAAAAATGAAATATTCAACAACTGCAATATTCAACAACTCGACTTAAAAACTATGAGTGAAATTTGTTAAACATTGGAATAAAAATTGATTTTTTGCTGCCGTACTATATATATTACCATAAACGATGTTAATTCGATGAACATTCGTCGATCTCTACAAATCTTCTACAATTCTTCCTCTCGCCTCGTTCGACGAATTATATATACGATATAAATAAATTCGATGAACTCGACGTACATACATATATACGTACATACATACATACATACATAGACAGATTCGGTATACAGACGAATACAACATGGAACGCGCAGACTTTGCACACCGACGTCGAGGAGTCTTAATAATTTACGAGGGAAACTTCGGACGATCTGATAATCCGCCGTCAGTCATTTTCAGAAAACTTAGCCTCGAAGGTGTCCCCTCTATCTACACTAACCCGGCTTAGAAGCCGCCCCGGTTATCTGGCGGTGAATCGCGCACGTAGACCAGTTTCAAGTAAATTGATTGCAGCCTAAGATTTTACCCAGCGAAACGAGCCCATTATCGTCCACTGAGAAAGTGGCTGGATAAGGCTCACCGACTTCTGCTGTTCCTTTCCGCTTCCACGTAAGGTCCACCGCTTACGAATCAAGTCTACAATAGCGGGTGAGGTGACCCCCGGAACTCGAACCCCTATAAATATTTATTACGTATTACCGCGTCCGCGATCCCGGCTAATTCGAGTACCAGCGACAGTTGACGCGTTTGCCTGATGCTGATTCCACCCACCAACTCGAGTTCAACCACTTGCGCTGGCAACTGGTTCGCGCGGACCATAACGAGTGACCGAAATCGTGTACAATAATTCGTCGCTTTCTTTTTCTTTTGAACTCGTTGGTATACGATATCACTGGATGGAAATTATTAAGAATTAATAATCTTATCATTTGTTTTACCTAGGTTACGGTTAAATATACTTAAAACTAAGAAAATGTTGCAATTTGGGACAAATAATTCTCGACGTGCGTGACAAGTCGTTCCAGCGCAAGAAGGTTAACTCGCAACCAGTAGATGAGATGTGCCAAGGTTTGTATATTTATCTCTCAATTTTTGTTATGTTTGCAAACAAGGATTGAACAGAGTAGAACAATATACGTTTATATAAGTTAATGAATATTTGAGTTACGTGTCTGTTGATCTTTCTCTAACTATTTTTCATTGAATTAACAAATTTAACCCTTAAACAATAACGACTAAATATCAATTATTTAATCTATATTTAATATCGTTCAATATTATTATATTAAGTTTAATTTATATTTTATATTTAATTTATATTATATAATCAATTAAACAACTATCATTGTTTGAAGTACAATTGGGCAAAAGAATGAAAGAATTGAAAAAATTTTTGTCATTGCAAATGGAATTGCGAAAAGATTGTTCCACAATGAATCGGTGTCAAAATAATAAAGCAATGATGAAAGATTAATATCTACGATGAGAAGATAAATAGCTAAATTCTTGCAAGTATTTTTTATTAAGTCTTAACATCATAGTGTAACATTAACGTGCATATAATTGAAATCTTTACTACGAAACTACAACTAATATATATTTTCTGGTTTTACTAAAAAATGTAAAATTCGTAAAATTTTTCGTTCCATTTCAATTGAAACGAGATTTAATTTCCAATGAAAACGAGTTTCATTTCAACTGCAATTAATATTTTCTCTCTCCCTTGTATTGTAAATATAATAAAACTTGTTTATCACTATAATAATCCATGTAACATTCAAACACTGATGTTACGTTCATATTTTTTCATTTGTATAAAACAATTACCGGGAATTTTTTATTTAATCCTATGTATGAACAAAAATGCATCGATAGAATTTTTTGTGGATAAAATAAAAAATATTATGATGCTAAGGGTTAATAATAAATGGATTAAATTTCTATATTCAGTTTGAGTATTATACATTTAAAAATTTATTATTAATCTTACACATTTTATAAGAAAAATATAATATATGTAGATAGATTGTATCAAATTCAAAAATTTTATTAAATTTCATATCACTGAACGTAATATTTATTAATATTCAACGTTATTAATATACAGAGTGTTTTATTTGACTCTACTAATATTTTCATATAATATTTTCGAAATCGCAAGCAAGAATAATTTTGTTAATATGAAGTATCTCAAGAGGCTCAATATGAAATTAAATGTCGAAAATGTTAAATATAATATAAGATCCTTTAAAAAAAATATTCTCACGCTCAAAGTATAGTTTTGTCAATAATATACTATTCAAATAAAATGTTAATTTAAAAATATTAATTAATTTCAATCGATACCTACTTTCTTGTTTAATTTTCCATGAAAAATAATTTCGTTTCTCCTTTCCTAAACAAAGATTCGTTATTTAATCACCTCATCTTCAGAAGAATAAATTCAATATTATGTGCATTATATTAATTTCTAAATTAAAATGGCTAAGAAATGGATCAACGATTGACAATTAAATTTTTCCAATAATCTTCAGTCGTAATTAACGATTCCAACTTTATTTGTCACTCACAAGTAACTGTTACTTTAGTCATTAGTTGCGATGAACGATAAATTAACTTTTAATCATTGCGATTCAGGACTCAATTCTCACTTTAATCGTTAATCATTATTAAATCCCTTCAATTTTAATCGTCAGTCGAGTACCCCGTTAACAAAATTTTTTTTATAGTGAAATTACCGTTTTCTATGTATCTTGATCTTGTTCGCTGACTAGAGATATCTTGCAATAACGCAAACAGAAACAACAGAGCCTCTCTAAGTCTGTAAATAGTGAATACAACAAAACAAAGTATTTTATTATTTCTGGTTTATGTAACAAATTTCGAAGGAGTTTGAAATTATAATAATATTATGATAATATGTTAAATTATAATAATATTATAATGATATTATAAATAATTAACCATACAGTTGGACACACTGGTTGGTCCATACTTCTCGACGGTGTTAATTAGAAATATGTTTCTTTCCGATGAAATATTTTAACCTTAAAACATCGACGTTTTATTAAAATTTCGAAGTAATAGTAATAAACTTTGATTTAAATTAAATTATAATCAAATTCAAATTAAGCAATAACTAACAATTTACAATTGACAATTGAACATTTAATTTAATAACTGACAAGATACATTTAATCGATTAAATCAATCGCCGATTTCGCGACAATTAATTTTAACAATCGTAAGCATTAATCAATCGGTCAAACGAAAAATTTTAATTGATCGAATGCCCAACAAGCGTGTCTCATAGAGACTCCTACTCTAATCGAAAGAGTCCTATTCTAATTGAAGATTTCTAAATTATAACTTAATATTCTCTATTATTCTCTATACTAATATTTTCTAATACACTCTATTCTAACTTACCCCAGGAATACGTTTCTCGAAAAAACTCATTGCACTTTCAGAATTCGTGGATTTGACTTTATACGTTAATAAATTCCCAACTTCATAGCGTACAACTTATTAATCGTGAATATTAATCAATCAGTCGGATGAGAAACATTAACTCTGATGATTAGGAGCACCGTAAATCGAATATAAGAAGCGACGACCTCAGTAAAATGTCTAAAAAAAAAAAAAAAAATAAAATATCGTCTAAACACATTCTAAATTCAACTGTTATCAGTTAAAAGATAAAGCTACAAAATTTCCTACAAAGCCACGACCGAGGTGGTTGCAAAACTGGCGAAACACGTGCCTAGAAGTAAAGTATTCGACAGCTCGGGGCAGCTCGCCCTAATAGAGAGAACAAAGAGAGACCAGCACGACGACACGCGACGGAGCGTTAAAAGCCCCCGTAAAACGGGCAACGAGTTTTTGGCGCAGCTGGCTAATAATACAGTTTACTTTAACGCGACGTATCCCGGTGAGCTATCGATACGCAAAGCCAGCGGACGCGCCCAGTGTCGTCGTTCTCTCTGTTTATTCGGGCGAAAAAAAGTTAATCGTCGAAAGTTGCCGCCGGTGTGGATCTTCGCCGCTGCGCGAATTCTGAACAAATAAAGGAAATGGCGCGGAACAGATGACCGAGCACCGTGAAGATTCGGACGAAAGTTTCGTCTTCGCTGGCAAGGAACGAAGGTAGCCAGGCAACGGAAGAAAAGACGGAAGATTCAGCTACTACACGTACGAAATTACGCGCCTCCCGAGCTACGCGCGAAATAATATACACTCCCCGTGTATTCCGCTTCAATTCTATTCTCCAGCTGCGGCATACGGGGTGATTCTCAAATGCGTGCGCCCCGGTGGTAAATGAAAAATGTCGTATATGCTAGATATCGTTAACCCTTTGATTACACTGAGACGTACCATACGGTAGGACCACTCAGCCGCGACCTACACCGAGAACGGTGAAATTTTTCGTTGGGCGTGCATTTCTGAGAAAGTATATTAAAATAATCAAAATAGTGAATTCCATTACATTA
This sequence comes from Tetragonisca angustula, assembly GCA_036937485.2. Taxonomy (NCBI): domain Eukaryota; kingdom Metazoa; phylum Arthropoda; class Insecta; order Hymenoptera; family Apidae; genus Tetragonisca; species Tetragonisca angustula. The sequence goes on along the minus strand of JAWNGG020000057.1, from coordinate 87,349 downwards.
AGGGGTCAGGACAGTTTGAAATTTTCAAATAATCAATTTTTTTTTTTTTGTTTTGTTTTGTTTTAAATGGTAGTTTGAAGTCTTAAAAATAAGATACAAAAGGCCTTTAAAAGGTCTTATTTTAGGGTATAATGATTCAAATATTAATTTTGATGAATCGAATATTAATGGACTTGGATTCGATTTAGTTGCGAATTGTAAGAACTGTGAGCCGCGATATATAAGTAAAAATAGGAAGTAAAGGATACATATAAAAAATGACGTTCTGAAACTTTAAACGCGTTTTTCTCGAAACTAGGTTTTTGGAAATGGTGCGCAAGATACTGTGAAACTTGGTACGTATCTTTAGTGTAACATTTACTAGGGATTGACGATCGAACATCTTTAACAATTTCGAAAACTACGAACAAAAAACGTAGAAATTTTTGGCATAAATTCGATACATCAGAAACAAGTAGCTGCTATTTTCATAATTTTCACAAAATTGGAAATGTTCGATCGTCAATCCCTTTTGAATTATATTTTCTGCCTTTTTGTTGCAACTAATCCTGTTTGGGTTAGGTTTGAGTTAGGTTTGGATTATGGAATCATGCACACTGACAGACAATGTAAAAAAAAGTTATGTAAAAGGATGCCATTAAAAAGTTAAATAAGATTATAGTTCATAATGTGTTAAGATAAACCACAAAAGCTCGTGTCAATCAAATATATACTTTTGTTGTACTAGCCCTCTAAAGTATTCGTAATATTTAGACCCGTCAAACTTAGACTTCCTGCCCCCTTAAACCAATATTATTTATTTATTCGTATTCTACATTGAATTGTTAGTGCACATACTAAAAATTCAACATTAACATTAAGCTTTTTATAACAATCGTCAAGAAGATTTATAAATCGTTAGAGATATATATATGTATATAACAATCACTAAGGTGATAAACACACAGTCGTCGTCAAGTAATTAAAAAAGATAGTTTGAGCATAGAGAGTAGTTCAGTTAATTCGTTGTGATTCACATTGTATAAGAATATGTATTGTGTTGCATACATTTTATTTAATATACATTCTAAAAATGAAGTAGTTATTCTTTCTCTTTGTTGTACGTTGATTGTACCAAGTTATCAAACAATTACATCGTACCTACAAAATATGAATATACACAACATGAATCATTTGTTGTGTCATGTTTGCATGTATCTTTTCTAACCATTTCATTATCCCAATTTTTCATTTTAAAGGTACAAAAAAAAAATAACTGTAAAATAAACATATTTAAATAATATATGACTAATGGAATATGTAATTGTTAAATTAGCATTCATTCACGTCTGGTTCAAATGAGATTTGCTGGAATTATGGTCGATAAAATTTTCTGGACGCCTGTAGACGCCTCTCGTATCAGCGGATCAAAGTAGGTTAATCATCTACAGACGCCTGCAGTAGTCAAAGGCTTAAAGACAGATTCCGAGAAACTCATGATTTTTCAGATTCGATGGTACTCGGTTGAACGCAATTCTTTTATCAAAGGGCTCACAACTCTCCTCACTCCATAGCCAGAGTCTCTTTCTGTTTTATTTCTACGGAGACAAAGTAAGTCACTTGCAAGCGTTTGGATGCAAATCTAAATATTTCGTTTGGATTTCCCAGAAGTATTTTATCGGGGACTCGGTTCGGTCGTAAACCATAGAAAGTTGAATAACGACGAGCTGTCTGCCTTCGAACAATCAAGAAATCGGATCGTCGCTAACGTACGAAGCCAGTTGTTTTAGATCGTCTGGAATGGCGGATTTTTGTATAAAATGTCCATGTTGAATATCTTTGAGAACTGCGTATTTTCGAGTTTAATCGAAATAGGCGCCAAAGAGTAATTCCGGACTTCTGAAAAGATGAAAATCTGTTGGAGAAGTATCCGGGGAACAGGAATGTTGAGAAACGCATCAAATTTAAATTCACCCAAGAAAAGACGAACTCGCAGTGTGGTGAACATGTTAAAGAAAGCTCATTTAGGAAAAAGTAAAATTCGAAATTATAAAAATTTTTCTGAATGTAGAATGCAATAAGTTTTCCAACGATGTCAAACAATCTCCAATCAAAGAATAATAATCGATCCAACCAACGCTTAATTGTTGAATGATCATAGAATCATGTTTCATGAGGCACTATTTGATAAAAGATTGAAGAACATGTTCAATAAATCTACTTCAATATATACTGTTGCATATTGTAGTACATGAAAATTTTATTCAATGTTTGTAAAGAATATCAATCGATATGAATTAAACGAAATTAAATGAATTTCAACAGGTTAAACTTTTATTTCTGATGCGATATAAAATTTATTTTATGATAATAATAATAATAAAGTTGTATCTATTATTAATTCTATAATCAAATATATATAAATATACATATATAATTTTACTCCAAATATGTATATATATTATATATTCTATATGTCATATTATAATATATTAATTATATAACGATTATAAATTATACTATTTTTATTATTATAATTTATTGTTTACTGTTACTTAATTATTTTCTTTATCTTTGTTTATTTTCATTTATTAATTATTAATTCTGTATTAAATCTTATTCTATATGTAAATTGTATTAAAATCGTACTAATTAATCTGTATTAATTAATCTGTAGAATCGTATTAATTAATTATAAAATACATTATTGATATATCTGAATTACAGTATATTAGTTCCTTAATATTATATTATTATATAGTAGCATATATTATTATTTATTGATTGTTAATTTTTATAATTAAGAAGTTATACTCTGTACATGTATGTATGTATTATATGTATTAATTATATTAATTAACTTTAGAATTAATTAGAATTTATACATCACATTATAATACATTAATTTTATATTATTACATTACCATTATTATTATTAATTATTATGCTAATTTATAATTTATTATGAACTGTTACAATTGTTTATTATTATTTCTATTTTTATTTATTTTCATTTATTAATTATTAATTCTATGCTAAATGTTTTACTCTATGCATATGTATGTTATGTTACGAAATTAATCATAGAAAGTGGTCCATTTTTTGAAGAAATTTTGAAAACAAAAAAATTTACGTATACTTTAATGTGAATGTTTTATTTATAAACAATTTATAGTATAAATCTTAAAATGTTCATATTTTTTAATCAATTGAAACTTCGGTGTTAAATAGAATTGCATAATCGATACAAACGCAAGCATTTCATTGTCTCAAAAAAAACAGAAAATGGACTTGCATCACTTTCTAAATAAATGGTCCAATGTGAACTCTTCAATTAACAAATGGTGTAAATCCAAAATTAGGAAAAATGTTTATTATAAGTAATTACTAATAATACTTATTTACCAAACAAAACTTACATATAGTTTCTTTTACGTTAAAAAAGGAATAAACATTAATTTTGTAATAAATAAATGGCACTTAATTATTCGTAAATTACTATCAATTTATTACTCTTTCTTTTAAACTACGTTATCATAATTTACTTACAATAATTCTCTTCTTCATTATAAAAATAATGTAATTTTTCATTATAAAATATTACATGAAAGTCCACTTTTCACAACATTAATAAGAAAAGAGACATAATTCGCTCGACTACCAAGGGGCTCAATTATAAGTTCAATGGTCTTGTTTCGTAAACTTTAGCTCAACTTTCGCACCTTAAAAACGATACATCGAGCGTTAAATATACTTCTGTTCTATTATTTTTCATTATTTATCAATAGACAGCGGATTTTTATTCATTTATGAAAAGTATAGCGATGCAAAAATGCATAGGGGAAAGTAGAGTAAAATGGGGTGCATAATGTATTTAGCTTTGTAACAAAAAGTCATATGACAAAAAAAAATTTTAACGAGGCTAAATCTCTTAATTATACCTTGTACAATAAGAAAATGACCAAACTTTTTGAAAAAATTGTTTGGCTCACGGGAAAACAAAATTTGCTAGAGGTATGCAAAAATTTAGTTTTGTTCCCATGCAAAATAAAAAAATGCAGTTATAAAATTTTTATTTTTATTAGTTATAAAATAGTAAAAACAATTATTTTTAACGGTTTTAGCAAATATAAAGGTATTCTATTTGGTCTCTCTTAGAAAATTATGTTAATTACTAGTTTAGAAACTTTTATTGTATTTATAAAAAATTTGAACTATTTTATATAATAATAAATTTATATACCTTAATTAACAAAAGTCGTAAATAAAATATTCGTCGCTCTCTTCACTTGTGTACAAGAGATCGATGTTCTTATAGTATCGTGATAAATCATTGTTTAACAGTTGCTATAAATAATTTAAAAAATTTGCAAATGTACAGACAATATATAGTTTTCCGTGTGTACGAAGTGCACAACGATTGATCAAGATTATCGACTTCCTCGAACGTGTATAGAGAGAAACTGGGTAAGACACGATCAACCAAAGTGAAAAATAAGAAAAATCGGTGAATTTCGCGTAAACGTTGTATCACGCGAATTGGCACGTTCCATTGTCGCGGACGCTCGGTGATTAATAGACACTGAAGGAAATAACGATCAGATATATGGTGGCAAACGGTGAAACAGCTCCAGTGAATTACGACTACGAGTAACGCGCGTTGCCACACATCGATGGATGTACATACAATATACATACATACATACATATATATATATATACACACACACAGGGTAAACCACGTAACTGCATCACGTTGAATATCTCCGTTGTTTTTCAAAATATGAAAAAACTTTGTCAATGAAAATTGTTTAGTACAAACAAGACCGTACTGTGACAGCGATAGTTTTGTAGCTGAAGGGACACGGGGTCATTTTATCTTCACTTTTTTCAAAGCGGTGATATATTTTTCGATATGTATTAATAATGATATATTTCTTTTGCTCAATTAATCGATGCAGCTCGACATTCTTTATAAAAAGAGTATTAATTTGCATATTGCGTCGAGAAACTATTAGTTTTAACCTTAATTTTGTATCGATCGTATAAAAAATGGTGATATTTTTTAATCTTTCGTTGAACTATCAATTTCATTAATTTTTTGACATAAGTACATCGACATATATAAAAAAAAAAAAATGAAGTTAACACAATTTAAAAAAGTGAAAGTGACTCTTGAAATCTCCGAAACTCTTCCAGCTGCAAAAGAATTTTTATTATGATCTATATTGAACAATTTTTTCTGTATTAAACGATATTTTCTCACATATTCGAAAACAACAGAGATATTCGATACAATCAAGCTACGCGATTCATACTGTTTATTTCTTTTAAACATTACGTTAGCATTTTCATATTGAACGAATAATACAGGATGTTGCTAAAAAAAAAACAGTTCGTGTTTCCTGTGAATCAATAAGGGCATCAGAGGGTTACAATTAAAATTCAATTTAATTAATTAGTACATTACATAACTTAGATCAGGTGTTAATGAAGCCACTGTAAAGAAATATCTTTTATAATTTTTTAATATTACAGACTTGCATCAACTTCATTATAAAAATACGATAAATACACTTTAGTTAAAAATATTTCTATTTCTAATTAAAACTACCAATTCTAATTTGTATGTCGTATGTATGTAAAAGTTGTTCCATTTGTTGAAAGTCTACTGCTTGTAAAGTTTAAAATTATATAAGATATGTGTAACGTTTGTTGCACACATATACATATACACAGTTGCTCGCGTTAATGTTCGAACACTGAATATTGAAACTGTTACAATCTTGCAAAAAAGAAAAAAAATTATATAACAAACTTGAACTGCTTTTAAACCTTGAAGCTCCTTTCATTTTCAAAACACGTCATTCATTTCATTCTAAAATGTTTTTACATCACGTAACGGATGGAAAAATGAAGGAAAATCCAGAAAATTGTCACAATGTGTAAAAACATTGAAAAAAATTTGTCTCGCGATTGAATCTCCAATGAATTTGAAGCTCAAAGCCTGCACTTTGCGACGACCCCCAAAAACTTGATGAACGATTTTTTTCTTTCGCCGTTTCATTGAAATTCGAAAATTCAAGAGATCGTAAAATTCGTCTTGGCGAAAATTAATTTTTCTTGTACAAGTACAGTAGAATACACTAACAAAGTTTGGTTTTCTATTTTTCTCAACACTGTATATTAGAGTATTTTAGATCTCCATCGTCAAATTTTGGCGACATGTTCGGGGGGTCATTTTGAGCAAAAAATTGTAAGGATCGAGATATAAACATAAGTTTTAGATTAGTTGTAGATTATCTATTAAAATTGATTGTAATTTTTCTGTATGGGATTGCATGAAATCGAAAATGCATTTAGGTAAATTGATAGCAAAAGAGACTGTTATTATCGTCAACGATTTTGCTAATGTATTCAGTAGACGTGCTCTATGGAAACATTCTAATTTGCGTGCATAGAGACAAAAAATCATTTTGAATAATTCACGTAAACCTGAACCCATATAGTATAAAAATAGCTTGAAATAAATGGTTATCATTCGAAGTTAAGTACATAGCTTGAATGTATCTGATTACTTATGTATTAGGTTGGCCAGAAAGTAATTGCTTTCTTTTGCAAATGACAGATGAATTTTTCATGAGAAACAAAAATCTCATTAATATTGATTCGACTTTGTGATCTTTCAGGCAACTTTATGATTCCGTGTTCAAAATGGTTTTTATTTTTTTCGACAAAAAACAGTTCCAAGAACGATTTGATAGTAGTAAAATTTAGCAAACCAATTCTGACGTAATTCATCACACATTTGAAATAACTTTTCATGAGCTTGCACAGCAAAATATGTATTACTTTCCTTTTCAGAAATAGTGCAACAAAATATAATAATAACTTTCCATTTTGAAATCAGCGCCAAGCAATTGTTAACGAAATTGTGCATTTTCATTTTCTAAAACAAGCTCGAACAATCAAATGTCATATTACACAATGAATTTGCAATTTAGAATGAAGTTGGTTATATTTTAAGGGGACAGGACAGTTTAGTGGGCCTAAAAATTACAAATACTTTGGAGGGCTAGAAAAACAAAAGTACATATTTGATTGACATGAGCTTTTGTTTATTTTAACACATTATGAACTATAAAAAGCAACATTAAAAGAGAAAAAAAAGAGGGCTCTTGTTTAACTTTTTAATGGCATCCTCTTACATAATTCTTTTGTTTACATTGCCTATCGGTGTGCTTGATTTCAGTCAAATAGGATTAACTGCAATAAAAAGGCAAAAAAAGTTCAAAAGTAAACAATATTCTCTAGGGATTGACGATCCAACATTTCCAATTTTGTGAAAATTATGAAAATAGCAGCTATTTCTTTTTGATGTATCGAATTTATGCCAAAAATTTCTACGTTTTTCGTTTGTATTTTTCGAAATTGTTAAAAGTTAAAAAATGTTCGATCGTCAATCCCTAGTAAATGTTACACTAAAGATACGTGCCAAGCTTCACAGTACTCGGTCGGTTAGATTCCGAGATATCTTGCACACCGTTTCTAAAAAACTAGTTTCGAAATAAACGCGTTTAAAGTTACAGAACGTCATTTTTCACATGTATCCTTTGCTTACTTTTTTTACTTATATATCGCGGCTCACAGTTATTACAATTCACAACTAAATCGAATCCAAGTCTCCTAATATTCGATTCATCAAAAGTGATATTTGAATCACATGAGTTGCACTTTGTAATACTGCTTGAAGTTGTAAACAGTAATACAAATTCAATTATTCCGCTTATTATTATACCCCAAAATAAGTCGTTTTAAAGGCTAAGATATATCTTCTGTATCTTAGTTCTAAGACTTCAAACTACCATTTAAAACAAAAAAAGAAAATCGATTTTTTGAAAATTTCAAACTATCCTGACCCCTTAAGACATACATATATGTATTATCTATCTGTAAAATCTGTTAGAAAAGAAACACAATTATATTTTTCGCTTATTTTCTTCTCTTTTATATCTCGAAAACGAAAATCAATCGACCCATAGCATACAGAACATTTTTTCCTTGAAATCGACTTTCCAAATACGTTGGCAAAATTTGACGGTTGAGATCTGAAACACACCTTGTTATCGACTTATTTTCCTTCGTCAGAATCACTTCGTTTCCAGTCGTACCGTGAAAATTGGGACACCCTGTATAAGGAGCGTGTAGATACAAGTTATTCGTAACGCGAGCAACGAGATAGCAGGTTATTTGCAGAAGGTGGTGCACAGGATTGAATCGCGTGAATGTTCAATGACTGGCGTAAAGAGGAGAGCGTTGAAGAGAAAAAGAAAAAGAAAGAGAGAGGAAGAGAGAGAGAGAGTGTGAGAAAGAAGAAAGAATTCAAAAGTTAACGAGCATCTCCCCGAAGGAAAGGCAAGCTGAATAGCAGGGATAATTAAATGAATGTATCGCAAACTGTCAGCTCTATTTTCGAACGCGAAGGCTGCCAGTTGTTCCCTCGATTCGGCCATCCATCAACTAAGTAGAAAATTAACTTTGCCAGCTCTCGGCCCTCCCCCCTGGATTTTCTCCTCGCATGAAAATCACGGAACACAGGGATTTTCAGGTAAAATTTGGTTATCGACTTTCGAAAGATTACGAAGGTAAACGAAGTTCTGATTTTGACAATCTGTCTTGGGTTTTCGTACATTTCACTTATTGAGTACTAAAGTAGATGTTCATGTCATTAATTATTATTATTACATTATTTGTAATATAGTTATATAATTATGTAATTATCATTACTACATGAGTGATTACTAATGATTTTGCATCATTATTACTACATATTATTAATTACCCTCGACCTATGCGATTTATAATACAATTGTGCAATTATGTAATTATTATTATGTATATAATTATTTAATTATTATATTATATATTTATTTAGTTATTATATTATATATAATTATTATTATTATTATATAATATATATATATGAAACTGTTATTCTTTACTTTGTACTATTATTTAAAATTCTCACAATTTATTTTTCGAATAAAAAGACAATTCATTTTCTTAAATAAGAGTCAATAATCTACAATAAAATTAGAGATTCGAAAGAGATACATTGAGACACTTATTTTTAATGATTTATATATAAAACTGTTGCAATTCTTAGTATTTATATATAAAGCTTTCATTTCTCACCATTATTTGAAATTCCCATAATTTATTTTTTAAATAAGATTCTAGTAATCACTAATAAAATTAGAAATTAGAATAATTCGAAAGAGACATATATATTTTTAATTATTATTATTATATAATTACATAATTCTTATATAATTTATATATATATATATGAAGCTGTTATTTTTTATTAATTAAAATTCTCATATAGAGATGATTTACTTTTCAAATGAAATTCTGTAATCAACAATAAAATTAAAGATTCAAAAAAAAATACATACAGATACATACTTTTAATTATTATGATTATATAATTAGAAAATTTATATATATATATATATGTGTGTGTCACTTTTCATTTTGCATCATTATTTGGAGATAATTTATTTTCCAAATGAGATTCTGTAATCAATAATAAAATTAAAGATTCAGAAGAGACACAGAGATACACATTTTAAATTATTATTATTATATAATTACATCATTGTTGTATAGTTTATGAAGCTATTATTTTCTTTCGTGTCTTTTTTTTTTTCACTACTATCTGAAATTCTCATTTGGAGATTTTTCAAACAAAATTCTATAATAAAACTAGAGACTCAAAAGGTACAATATATGTTGCGATATATTAAATAAAAAGATATCTGTTTAATCCTCCGTAAATCACGCGGAATTGTATTAATCCAAGAGATTACGAAACTACTCTTATTCTTTGCAAGTACACTGGAATGATTCAGTTCTTCGTGTAGCTGATGTTGATGCATTGCCGGTTTCCAACTACGCTGGCACATCAATTCAATCTACAATGTAATGTTGCTGGCACGTGCCAAATAATTACGTGGGCGTTTTTAACCCCACGTGTTTTCGTACACTTGAGTAAAGATGGTACGGTGATTTTCTTTCACGTTACTAAAAATTATCGATCATTTTTGTAACTAGCTTTAACTAATAAACAATATTTAGTTATATTATTCCACGACTGCTGCTTTTCCCTGCAATTTTTGAATAAAAGAAATTATAACAAAATCAACGCAAGAATGTAATTTTTAACAAGTGGCAAATGGAATAACCTGAAAACATTTCCGAGCCGTCGATCACGTAGTTCTTGAGATTTTATTTACGCCAAGTAGAGAAACGATGTTTTGAGAAAAATAAAACCAACGAGATGAATAAAACCAAGGAAAAATCAACTAACACCATAAAGAAAATTCTTACGTATGAACAAGAAAGCAACTAAATTATAATGTTTGTATAGAATTGTTATTTTATAATAACAACTATTTACAGTTATTGTTTTATTATTATTGTGAAATTTTATTAATTAAATTATTTCAGAATTTTATGTTATTTTATAATTATTATATGTTATTAAATAATATCAATATAATGTGTAATAATTATTTTATAATAATATAACAACTATTTATAAAAATTTATGCAATCATTAATATTTAGAATTATTTACAATGATATCAATCATAAAATTATGACGGTAGTCATGCTATAATTTTCAAAAAAGAATCTATGAAAGTTATTGAATCTTACAACATTCACGAAAGAATGCCCTCTTAATTTGTCATTATCTCACTATTAAGCTTGTAATAGATTTCGTGTAATTTTATGCCCTCAAATTATTAACTTTAATTTGATTGTACATACGTAGGAGATCCTTGGATAAAAATTTGGCTACAGTGCTGTGGCGATCGAAAGTCTAAGGCTTTCTTTATTCCCACCGTATTTCGGAAACTCTGCATTAGGTGACGCGCATAGGCAGCGTAGATACTCGCTGTCTGTTATTATAAATTATGAGATAGGGCACCGATGCGAGCGGCGAGCTCGCAAAACCGCGAGTAGCCCAGTTGCATCTTCGCGGTCAACGATCCTCTGACGCAGTGCGGATGCTTAAAAATTTCTTCTCCCCGATCGTTCAACGTTCAGGTGGAATCTGCCATCAGCCAGAAAGTAGCTGGTGGACAACGTAACTTGCAAACAACAGCGGTAACGATTTATTCGCTTCTCTTTTCTCGTTTTGCCTGTGCTGTAAGATAAACGTAAGCGTAGAGCGTTCAGAGAAGTGGGTATCACCTACTCCGAACGATACTCAGGAAAATGAAAAACAGCCCGGGCACAAGATTGATTCAAACACAGGATTTCATTACTATTTATTAACTTCGTGTTCCTATGTGGAATTTTAATATTGTTTATTAACTTGTTGTCTGAAAAAGGATAAATTTCAGAATCTCGCGTGAGAAATGAGTTGTTTCTACATTAGAGTTTGGAATAATGATGTAAAATAAGAATTAATATGTAAACATAATATATTGTGTATATAGAATAATTATTAATATGTGTATATACATATATATGTATAATATATTATAATATAATAAAAATAATAATAAATAATACTAAATAATATAGTAATAATCAATTATTATACGTATAAATAATAATTAATAACATGCGTATATATGTGTGTCTATATATATATATATATATATATATAAAATTCGCTAATAATATATTTGTATTGTATAATATTATATTATTATTATTATGTTATTATATTATATTATTATAATTGTATTATATTATATGGCATATTATAAATGTATATTATTATATTATTACATATATAATCAGTAATATATTTAATTAATGTATACACTATATGTACATATATAAGTAAAATAGAAGTTCCATATCGTGATTATTCGATGTAGGATTCCTTTTGATTTTATTGAACTATTTTTTGAACCAGCTACAAGTCTGGACATACAATTCAACAATATATTTAATGATATATAATTACATGGCCGGACTTGACTCTCATTCGTGTTCAATAAAATGTTAAAAAAGCAATCGTTGTAAAGAGGTTTCACTGTTGCGTCTGCAATTATTTCGAGTACAGAAAATGTGACACGAAATCTTCGGCTGTAACGCCACGTTGCTAATTTGAAATATTAAATTGGAACATTTCATAGCGTAGTGATGCGTTTGCTTCGAGGATTAACGTCGCGTCAGTGAAAGATCTATAGTTTGTACTGTCGATGAACCGTGCACGAGCCGAGCAGAACGAATGCATCGTTGAAGCACGTATTGATACCAACGATCGAAGTTAACAGGTTCGTTTCGTTTTTAAAAAAATTATTCTGTTGGAACTTGCGTACTTCGCGTAAAAGAATATCTGTATCAATGATATTATAGAGAGAAGTATTACATTTAGGAACGCTTCCTCGTGGAACAAATATTTCAGAGAATCTGCACAATAAGAATTCCAAAGGTTATTCTAGGACGTTTAATTAAAAATCCATTTTTCTATTCGAGTGTTATTCGTCGAATGGTATTCAGTATTTGCTACAAATATCGAGAACTTCTTTAATATTGACGAATAAATTATCGACCGAAAAATTTTTACTTTTATATTTTTCATAAGTTCTATTCTATCTGAGACTTGTAATGTAATGTAAGAACATACTTTGAGAAAGTTCTGCATATACACATTTCAAACAGAAGTTTCTTAACTTTTTCAACTCCTAATTGATAATATTTTTATCATTTCATCATTATATTATAGTACTAGTGTATCATTAGCATTATATAATAGTGTTTCCATCATTATATCTAATTATTCATTGATATATACACGCGGAGCCTAATACGCTCCTCTCGATTGCATCATGCTAACGAGATTTGTACGAGCATTGTATTGGATCGCAACGAATTTTCGATGTTCGCATTGTTGAAAAATGAAAATTAAATAAAAAACTTTGTATTGCGATTCAGTAGTTGATTCAAAAAATCCTCAACATCTTCAAAGTCCATCAAAATAGCGAGAACGTTTCAAATGGTCGTTGTGAAAAAGAAATTCCGATCTCCAAGTAGATTTAATCATAAATACTGCAATTTTTTACAGTTCACACAGTTCATCCTAAAATTTTCGAGAACGAAAGTATCCTAGTTTCTTTATTCTAATGATCTAGAAATCAATATCATCCTAATAATCATCTAGCATGATCTAGAAAAAAACATTTTTGAAAAAATCTGGGAAATTAAAGCAGAGGTTTCACAGTTTAAAATAAGATCGACTGGATCTGCGTCAGTGTTGCACGACTGCTTCTTATAAAATCACAAGATTACTCTCTGTATACTTATTTAAAAAATGAAGTTGGAGTGATCAGAGATTTCAGAGTGATCCAAAACATGAATAATGGTGCCCAATTGCCCTTTAAGAATATGAAAACTTCGAAGTCATACTCTCATTTCCTCACTTGTGATTTTCAACTTCTTGCGCTAAAATGATGTGCCGCGCACGTCGAGAACTTTTTGTCCCAAATTGCAACATTTTCTCAGTTTTAAGTATATTTAAACGTAACCCAGGTAAAACAAATGATAAGATTATTAATTCTTAACAATTTCTATCCAGTGATATCATACCGACGAGTTCAAAAGAAAAAGAAAGCGGTAAATAATTGTACACGGTTCGGTCACTCATTATGGTGCGCGAACCAGTTGCCAGCTCAAGAGATTAAACTAGGAAAGATGGAGAAAAATGTTTGAAATAAATATTGAAATAAGCATTATGCTAGAAACTCTCGCGTTAATAAAATTTTAATAAATACACTTTTTGCGAAAGTAAAATATTCTCCGTTTCTTGTCTTGCAAATTTCAAAACTTTTTAGCAACTGAAAATATGAAGTAGTTCGATTTGCATTCAATGATACATATTCATTTCACAGCAAGTGACCGATAAAAACACAAGAACCTATTTCTCTGCCTTTCCTAGTTTAAGAATCATAGATGAGAAACTAAAAATACTTCGAGGACAGTATCCACTATATTTAACCTCTTGCGCTGGAATGACGTGCCACATCGAGAATTTTTTGTCCCAAATTGCAACATTTTCTCAGTTTTAAACGTATATTTAAACGCAACCCAGATAAAACAAATGATAAGATTATTACTTTTTAATCATTTCTATCCAGTGATATCGTACCGACGAGTTCAAAAGAAAAAGAAAGCGACGAATTGTTGTACACGGTTTCGGTCACTCGTTATGGTCCGTGAACCAGTTGCCAGCGCAAGGGGTTAAAGAGCGATTGGGCGCGAACAGAACGAATCGTTATTCACGTTTTGAATCACTCTGAAAGCATATAAAATTTCATTCGAATCGACGAGTTCGAGTTCCCTTATAAGTGTGTGACTTACTTCTGACCTGTGCATGCATTTCTGAGTGTACGTGTGTAGAAAGAGCAAGGTTGGCATTGGTTGCTCGAACGAAGATGTGGAACGATATTAAACGTATCGATAGGAGAGCCGCGTATACCTGTCCGACAGAGTAGCTTCGTGTTGTTTGAGAAACGAAATGACGAGACGGACAGAAGAGAAACATGCTCGGTGGGGTGTGAATCGCCGAAAACACGTGGATTACATTCGTGACTCGTGAAAGAGTCATTCACGCGTAACTCTGCATATTTAAATTACCGCAAGTTGGTCGAACGCGACAGACGTGGGCATTATTTGAATAAAATAATTGAAAAAGGTTTGTTTAAATAACGTATCTTGCCCATATTATCACGAAATAATCCTATTTGGTTGAATCCTATTGATACAATTGGAATTATTATTAAGTTATTATTATTAATAAAAAATTTACTGTAAATAAATTATTATTAATAATCAGTTCTATTGAAATAATTGGAATTACTATTATATACAGTGTGTTCTGCTACTCGTAGTCAACCGACTGGATGGTGATAAAGTTGGGAAGGATAAAATTTTTTCATTGAAGTTCCCAAGAAAATCGAGTTTGAAAATTTAGCAACTATACTTGAATTTGAAATTTCCTTACTAGACAAGCATGAATAATTCACACGAGGATATTCTACGCACAAAAATAAGTAAAAAATGTAGGACCAAATCTTTCCGTCTAAAGCGTCGTTTTTATGAAAATAAATGTTGAATATGTTTCGTGAGTACGCGTGTACTCGATAAACTTTCAAACTCGATTTTCTCGAAAACGAAAGTTTCAATGAAAAATTTTATTCTTCTTTTTTTTACATACAATCACTTTTTAGTCGATTGATCAGTTACGGGATATCCTGTATACATTCTATATATGCATACAGACATTCACGAGACATTTTATATATATAGAATCCTAGTTTGCTTATCTGAACAAGCGTTTTTTCTCGAAGTCCTTTTATTATTCAGCTGTTGAATAAAATGATTTTTTACTACTTATTGCAAATAATTTCTCAAATTAATTCTATTGTATAAATTACTGGGATTATTTATTATTTTATTTGAACGTATTTATTCAAATAATAAATTATTTTACTTGCTTCGAACCTGACATAAAGTAACCTTTCCTAAGTTATTTTTCGATCAAAAATACTAAATTAGTGAAAAATTCCTTACTTCAAATTGTTGGTTTTTTATCTTCATTTCGAATAAAATTTGTTCCAATCTTGGAACGTGATACAAAATTGACATAGCTATCTTTATCTGAAACAGCGGCTCATGAAAGTATTCGAACAATCATTAATGGAAGAACTTGTATACTGTGTACAAGTATTTGTATGTGTATATTGCAATAATGGCAAATTATTGCAATATAAAATACAACTTGAATGAATCTCTTTAATTAAATCTTAACATATACGATTGACAGATATTAATAAGTATAACAATAATTATTAAATGTAATATAAATTACATATATAATCAACATAATATAATATAAATGATATAAATAGTATAAAATAATAAAATATATGAAACAGTATATAAAATAATATACATAAAAATAACAAAAATATATATCTATCTTTTATACTATACATGTTGTAATCTATATTAAGAATCTTCGAAATATCTGTTTATAGTTATATTATATATATTAACGTATATTATGATTATATGTTAATATATATTAACATTAACATGTACATACATGCTTTATATACATATATATATATATATACATATATATATATATATATATATATATATATATATATATATAATAAATATTTGGAAATACATACTCGTTATATTAAACATGTTGTAGTTTCTATATATATCTTCAAATTTGTTTCAAACTTGATCAATACAATCATGATAATTGGATCTCACTATAACATTCATATAACACATACAACATATTTGTAAAACGAAAATATTTAAATACTTTTGTAAGCAACTGCATATACATATTGTACATGTATGTTATAAAACACCCATATATTTTTCATATTGTATTATTTTACATATTTTTTATAATATATATTTTTACTTATACATATTTTTTATTTTATTACTGTAGGTATATGTAATCATTATTTTATTATATTACATATATATTATATACATTATATATTACATTACATTATAGTATATATTGTATTATAACAATATATTAGGTTATTATATGAAACATACATATATGTATATTTAGTCAAATTCGAGTCATATAATCAAGAACACTGTCAATGAAATATATAATTGATTTGATATATAAGATATATATTATATATATATATATATATATATATATATATAAGATCAACAATATATTCGCGAAACCTTTCAACGACATGTTCGAATGTGTACGTCTATTTATTATCAAATCATAACAAAACAAACGCGCGAAAACGGTTGGGTGATGCGTAAACGAATAATAAATAGCTCGGTAAAATACGAACGAATGGAATTGGAAATTGCAATCCCGTGAAATGCACCGAAATTCCTCTCGTCGTCGTTCTCGAGAACGCGGGGACTTCCAACGACAACAAGAGATCCGATAGAAAAATCCACGCTTTTAAATAAACTTATTTTCCCCGGGGTTCGTAGAATATTCAACTACAGTAGAACGTCGATTATCCGAATCAATTGAGAGACAAATCCGTACGGATAAGCGGTTTTTCGGATAATCGGTTTGAAAGAACCAAATTTACGAGCACGTTGTAAGTCAACTGGAAATCAAACAGTTTCCAAATATGAACACTTACTACGTGAAAGAATATTTTACAGATTATAAAATAATATTATAGATTTTGTAGATTATAATGTTATAATTTTATTTACAATAATATTATAATTTTATAGACTGCGATAAAGGATATTATAATAGACGCTTTGTAACTTCTATTACTATCTAACTTCGCATTTAATTCAGGAGATTTCTTCTGAAAAACTGACAAATTAGAATTTGCATGATTTTGAATAAATGTTTATTTAAAATAATTATTTTATTTTAATATTTTGTCTGAACGATAATTATTCATTATTATTAAGAATAGCTTATTACTTTTACTTATTTAAATATTTTATTCGAATGTATCTTTTTCGAATAATGATGTAAATAATAATTTTTATTTTAAATTTTGTACATGTTGACGCGCAATATTTGAAAAATAATATTTGTTGCAAAGGCAAATAGAATTGCCCAGTGAAACGTGAAAAATATGCAAAATTACTTCATATTAAATATTTTTCTTTATGCATGACATAATAAGTATAATAATCAAATAATTAAATCAAACATATAACGATATTATAGTAATTAAACGTCTTTCTTTATGTACAACATAATAATCATATAATAATTAAATAATCAATTAATAAAATATAAATTGAATAAATATAATGATGAGATTCTTATTTATTAATATTTGATACTTAATGTATTCAGATAAATACTAAACAAGTATTATTTCAATATTATTTCAGAATTTAATAATAATTATTATTATATTATTATTATAATCTAATAATAATTATTATTATTTAATAATTTTGTTACTAAATAATAAAATTATTTAATAATAATTTTATTTCTATTTATTACCTATTAGAGTGTATTTATAGTATTTGTACAGTAGTAAGTATCTACTCTTTATGTATTTAACTATACTATGAATAAATTTTCATTCTAGAAATAAATATTCAATTAGATATTTATTCAATAGTTACGAATAAAAAATTATTCCTTTCCATCTGTCATACGGATAAAATTTTCCTCGACACTGTGATATATCCGTTTGTACACAATCTGAAATGACTATAATAATCTCACGATTGTCTCCTCATTACTAGGATGATATATATATTAACAAAAATTGAAAAACAATTAAAAACAATACTTAAATAAGATCATCTGAATAACTCCGTTGTTTTTAGAAACATAAACTTTGTTAATAAAAATTATTCAGCAGAGGTTCGTGTTATGACAGTAATCTTTTTTTATAGGTGGAAAGATTTCGAAGATTTCACTGCACTTCCACTTTTCTTAAATGGAATAATTCTTTTTATCCAAAGCAACGGAGTCTAAGAGAATCAAGAGTTGGAGAAACAGTTTCACACACATACACAACACGCACGCATCAATAAAACAATATCGTCCAGCATTCCAAATCTTCAGTATTATTTGATCCTAACCCATACGTGGGTGGATATCGAGGCGACCCTCATAAGTATACAAATTATTACACAAGTATATTTCGTACCTCAACAATTACTTATATATTTGTACAAGAAAATTGTTTCTTCGGCAAACTCTCTCTTACACAGTATCCAATGTCCAATTTGATTTTCAAATCAAATCAATATGATTGTCAACTGTCGCCAATCACGTTGGTCAGAAAGATGAAACAACAGTGTAAATCTTCCTCAACGCAATAGTGAAATATACATACGGGTGCAGTCATTTTCAAGTCGCAAAACTGAAAACTCGTAAAGTCGCGCGCACAACGAACGGACGACAGCTCGTCAACTACGTGCAAATTTAGGGACGTGACATCGCGCACGCTCCGCGCCGCTCGGTACTATGTGAGAAACTAACAGGTAAGAAGCTGAAGGAAATTTCGTTAGCGAGGCGAGGTGAATAGGCACTCGATCTTCTATGCTGTTCGTGTACGTGCTATAGGTGTATACGTACACGTATAGAGGGCATGAATAAGCTGGCTCTACCCTTGCAAGCTGCAGCAAAGACCGCTTTCTCGCCGCGAGATCTCGACTCGTCCTCAGACTTTTGTCCAAACAGAAGTGCTCGGTTTTCCTCCGTCCCTTTCTCTTTTCTTTTTTCTTTTTTCTTTTTTTTTTTTTTTTCTCCTCTGACACCCTTTCGAGATCGATACACACGAGCAAAGGTGTTTCAGATGAAAGGTGACCTGCACTAGTCGAGAATAGGTGCAAGACAATCGACGATTGTTTCATTAAAACGAAAAAGGCTGATGGAGAGAAATGGAGGGAAAGAGTGAGATCTCTACTGATTGTGAGTGGATTTGAACGTAAATATTCAATCAGTATGTTTCAAGTAAAAAATATTGGAAATGATAATTGAATAATGCTTTCATTGAAATGAGATAGTGTTAACTTGTTTTATTGACAATGTTTAGGTATATCGGACTTATTAGATAGGTATACAACACGTATATTGTATTTATCTGATACGCACGAGTGGGAATTAAATTAAAACAAGCATAATTATATTTTATTATATTTATTATATTTTATACTTCATTATCTATATAATTATATAGAAATAATTGTTTGAAATAATATTTCACGCTAAATGTTTGTCGACAGTGATGCGTTTGGGTACATTGAAAATATTTATTTGAAATTCACGAGTGGAAATTATCAACTGAAAGGAGTATTACAAATAATACTTTAAAATAATATTTCACGTTGCTAAATTTTATATGAAATTTTATTGACAATAATGCGTTCGGAATACATTGAAAATATTTGAAATTCACGAGTGGGAATTAATTGTAATGATTTATTAGAAATAACTGTTTGAAATAATATTTTACGCTGCTAAAATTGCACCGATCGAGATATTTTTATTGAAGTAAAAAATAGTATTTGAAGCATTAGTTCACTTTTTATAGCGGTGTGTATACAGCGTTTGCAAGATATTTGTATCTAAACTTATCATACGAAATTTTTATTTTTAGTGTATATTTTGTGTGAATTGTACGAGATATTTCAGAATTTTATTAGAATTGTAATACGTCACGACTGTCATAATTCGTACAATTTGAAATATTGTCAAACTGGAAATATATATGACTGCAATTTACTGCAAGCATACATTTTGTAATAATTGTACAAATTTTGTAAAAAAAATTTTATATTTAAACATATAATAAGTAAGAATATAGAAATATAATGAATCATCGAATGATTTCTGCGAAATATAATCATTATTGTGGTGTACTACATATTATGTTATATACAAATGTATAACTTTTGGACACATCATGAAAATCGTTGAAAATTTCAACAATGTAATCATGACAATTATTGTTGACTCTCATTACAGTTCTAATTTCAAAATGTTTCATATAAAATACCGAATATGTTCATCAATTACGTCAACGTGCATACGAATACTTCTATGAGACGCCGTATATTGGAAATATTTATTTGAAATGTACAAATGACAATTATTAATTGAAATAGCATTCACGCTACTAAATTTGCATTGATCGTTTCAAATATTGATTTCCATGATTACTATATCAGTAGGAAAATAACTGTAGAAGAAATATTTACGTATTTCGGTTATTTGCTTTCAATACACATCATCAAATAAAAAGTCAGACAGATAACTTTGATGTGGTTTCATAACTAGTCTGGCGAAATTAAATATCTACTGTAGTAGAGAATCTCCGACAAAGGAATTGGTATATTAAATTTACAAAATAGTTCCTGCACATTATCGTATTTATTGAGCATTATTAAATCTCGAATCCTGATGGTTCAAATATCGTAAACATTCGTTAAAATATTTCACTGGACGTATAACTGCAATATATATCTCAAATAATTATTTCGAATTCATTCTGAAAAATGTATAATTAAAATACAATGAATATCTGTAAAATAAAATAATATTTCATTCGATATAAAAATGTATAATTATTAATGTAACATCATATGTCAATCTCTGTGTAAATACCTTCATCTTCTACTTCAAATATCGTTTTATCCAGCAGTATCAAAGTGATCTCTCAAATATCGTAAAACTTCTACGAAATATTTCGTTGCAAGTATAATGAGAGAAATATGTATCTCAAGTAATTATTTTTATATTAAAAAATATGGTATACTTGATAAAATCAAGTCAAAATTTCAAATAATATTCCAATTTCTGTATGAAGATAAAAAATTATCTCAAATTAAATAATGTTACAAATTATGTAGTTAGAAATTAAATTATTATTATGTAATAATAATTACACTTTTATTTTTTATCTTAAATGCCATTTTACTCAGCATTGTTTGAAACTGAAGATTGGACGCGATCGAGTCGCAGTAGTCATTGACTAAACTAGTCAGACGCGCCACTTAAAGAAAAAGCCGCGAACGAGTTAATTCTATTTTGAATGAGACTTTGTAAGATTGAAGAATAGCTAATAATTAAATTACGAATTTTTATATAACACCTTAATAATTATATCGTTAATATGCATATAACATCATCAAATTTCTGTGCTTTTCAACGTATGGGGTTCAAATAATACATTATTTCCTCTAATTTCCATTTCAAAAATAATAGAGGAAAAATATTTAATTTAAATAAATCATTTGCAAATAGTCTTTTATTTCAATAAACTCATTGAAATAAGATAAGATAAAATAAAAAGTCACAATACAAAGTGCTGCTTGTTTTTATAATGTAAGGTTAAATAAAGTAATCAATCAGCTAGTTATTCGTGACAATACGAACTAGTTATCTCACAGATTTATTTTTGTACTCTTCAATACGTCTGAGCTTCTACATGTAAGATACTATAAGAAATTTTGTATGATATAAATTTTGTAAAATAAAAAAATTCTATTAAAAAAATAATTAAGTAATGAAATAATTGAAAAGAGGAATCATTTGCTTGTTCAAATAGACTAACGTAAGATAACATCCAGTTAAATAAAATAATGTACTATTTGAAAAATCATTTTTTTATTCAAATAGAGTAAAACCCATCTCCGTTATAAAATTCTTGAACATTACGGTAACACTGTTTCGTTAATAATAAATTTGTTAACCTGTCTATTAGTTGTTTTGTGCATTGAGACTGACATTGAAATCAGTTGAACGGCTCAAATAAATACATATTTGCAAAAAGTTTTTTTAAAGTGATTCCCTTGAATTACAAATACAAATCCAACATGATAAATGTACAATCACTTTCATAAATATTGTTGAATAACAATATTATTGAACAATATTGCTATTCAATATTGTAAAATAGTATTTTTATAAATATTGTTAAATAACACGATTGATAACTAAATGGCAAACTTATAGTATTATAAATATCGTAATATAAAAATTAAGAAGTTTACAAGAAATGAAGTGTCTCATTTCATCTGATTGTCTGTATTTTTATGACAACTTGAAACTTTACATTCAGCATTAAGTTAATTATGATACTTTTGTAAAATTTTGTCATTAGGTGACTTTTGACATATTATGAACACAGAGAAAAGAAAAATAAATTTTTTAATAATTTTATTACAGCCTTTCTTAGTTGAACTTCTATTTTTTAGAATATTTCAACATTCGAACTAATATTTTAATATATATATATATATATATATATATATATATATACATATATATAATATTCGAAATACTTCAGTATTGAGATATTTGAAAAATAGAGATGTTTTTATTACGTCTAAGATAGTAAATTAGAGGAAATAAAATAAGAATGTACAAACAATTTTTCAGCGATCCACAAATGTTCAGTAATGAGGAATTGTTATCACATTAAAATGACGTAAGCGGTACTTTTAATTACCCTCAGGATACAAAGGGTTATACAGTAACAATTTGGTGTTATTAAAAATATTAACGTTCGATGTGAATGGAATATCTTAATTAAAATTAAATGAATTATGAATTGAAATGAGAATGAATTTGCGACATAATAAATCATTGAAGAACATTGTGAAAGAACAAAAGGAATAAAGTATACCTAAAAGAACTAAAGCTGTTTACAGTTGCTTAAATTAAAATTTTCAAACAAAATTCACTTGGTTTAAGGTTATTGAGGATTGGCAACTTTCAATTATTCTCTCTATTAGATATCATTAATCTACTTATTTTTGAGAATCATTTAAAATCATTAACTTCTTACATTTTCTAAGACAAATAAATTTACATGCTCTACTTACATATATATGCCATTACGAGTATAAAAAAAATTGACATTTTTCACGCCAATTTTGAAGATGTGTTGTGATTCTCATGAGCCAATAAACTAAAGCCAAATAAAAATAAAGATCGCTAAATTAGTAAACTTATATTACACAAGATTAATTTTTTTCTCTTACTTTTTCTCAATCTTTTTCTCAACGTCTAACTCGAAGCTCTTTAATGTACTTTCAAAACACCCTAACCATCTGTGCACTAGTTTATTTTTCTCTTTTTCTTACTTTTTCCCTTTTATATCATTTATTGTATTATTGAACTATGTATGTTTAATAATTAATATCATTACTGGACTACGGATTTTTATGCATTTGTGGAAAATTTAAAGACGCAGAAATGCAGAGAATGCGAACAATATATGATAATATGTAAAATATCGAAAGTAGAATACTTGGTATAATATTTAGTAACGGAAAGAAATTTCTTCAATTCCCACCATAAAAATTTGAAATTTCATAAAAAATTTCAAAAAAAATGAATACATAAAATGTCCAAAGTATAATATTTCTATATAAATAATTACTATTTCTATACAATAATTACTAGACACAATTTTCTATTTAAGATTTCCTTTCTAAAATTTGTTTATAAATAATTATAAAAAAATAAAAATAATTACTTACTAGATAAATTAATTTTCTATCCAAGTTCTCCTTTCCAAAATTTATTTGTAAAAACCAGAATTTTCGTAAAAATTCGCATTTTAGTAACATGCAAAAATATATTTTAAAACCCAATATACTATACTCCATACAATAATTATTCCCTTATTAAAATTCAACTTATAAGAATATGTGTAAAAATATGTAAAAATACATAGAACACCCAATAGACCATACTTCAAACAATACTCCATACAATAATTGCTAGATAAAATATATACTCCAAATTCCCCTTTCCAAAATTTACATATAAAAACATGAATTTATATTTTTATTCACATTTTTACTTATAAAAATATGAAACACTCAATGTACAATACTCCATACAATAATTAACAAATAATATTCTGTCCAAGTTCCCCTTTTCAAAATTTACTTGCAAGAAACATAAATTCTGATAAAACTATATATATGTATAAAACACCCAAAGTACGATATATAATATTCCAATAATTGCTATAATTACTAGAGAAAACATACATTCTACATTCCCCTTTCCAAATTTAATTTGCAGAAACATGAATTCGCGTTCCAATTACCGTCGTCGTCATCATCATCACCATCCTCTTAAGAGATCGAATCACACTATTCGGTACCATTTTTCCACCTCTCAATCGCCAATCTCTTCGCACGGAGAATCGTCGCCGAAAGGCGGACCGTGTGCGCGGGACAACGTCCGATCTGGGGCGACCAGGTCCAGGCAGGGTTGCAGGTGAACGGGACCATCTTTCGCTGGTTCGTGATCGTGGCGGTGGAAAATGGTGGTTCGCTCGGCTGGGGATTTCGTCGTCTCTGTGTCGGCGCTTGATCCGTGGCGAAGAAGGAGCCGCCACCACCGCCGCCGCCGCCGCCGCCGTGGTCGTCGCTGCTGCCACCACCGCCACACAGCTATCGCCACATAACCACCGGCACCGGCACACGTCACCGGCACCGGCACCGGCACCGGTTCCTCCCCCACCACCACATCCACCACCACCTCCGCCATCCACCCACCACCACCACTGCCACCTCGATCGCCACCACCAGGACCGGCAGCACCACCAGCGGCAGAGCAGCACCACCGGCGCTGCCGCCACCGCGTTATTGATTTGACAGGAATGACGGGAAATGGCGCAGGAATCGATAAGAGGTGGTCCCAAGCTGGTGGTGGGTTCTGCGCGGGTGTACGGCGCGGGTGAACGCGAAGCGGGTGTAGAAAGGAACAGGGGAGGGAGGAGTTGTGAGGGAAAGCTCGTGGAACTAGAGAGAGAGAGAGAGAGAGAGAGAGAGAGAGAGAGAGAGAGAGAGGGTCGGAGGGGGAAGAGGAGAGTTCCCTGTGGAAAAGTTCTCGGGGTTGGCGGGGGTGCAGAGTGGGGGTCGGCGAGGGAGGACGAGAGGGAAGCGGAGAATATTTTCATACTCCAGACTCCCGGCGTAGGTAGAAGATGGCAGCCGAGGCGTGATTCGAGACCGGGACCTTCACTCTCTCTGGGCGCGCGCGCGAGTAGGGGGTATTCCTTCGACGTCGGCCGAACCAGATCGCGGAAGTAGTGCGCTAGCGTGGTGCATTATCGCGTGTCGTCCAGTGTACCAGGAGAATCGCGATGTTCTAGGAGAAAAAGCTCGTTCGTTCGTCGTAAACGTCGTCGGTGCCGGTTTGTCCTCCTGTCGCCGCGAGCCTTCCTATCTACGAATTCTCTTTCTCTCTCTCTCTCTCTCTCTCTCGCTCTCTACTCTGCTCTCTAGCTACACGTCTATCTTCTTATCTTTTCTTTTTCACTATTCTTCGTCGCATCTCGCATCTCGGCTCTCTGCTTCGTTCTCTCCGCAGAGAACTTGGATTCTCGGTTTTCGCGATCGTTCAGTCCCATCTCTCTTTTCTCTTCTTCATCCCCTTTCTTTCTCTTTTCTTTTTCTTCTTCGGTTGTAACCACCTCGCGTACGTAACCGAACTCGCGGCCCTCTGTCTTCTCGCTGTTCTCTCGCTCGCTTCTCTCTCACTCTCTCTCTCTCTCTCTCTCTTTCTCTCCTCTTTCTCCCTTCGAGAACCGCGGTAACCCAGTCAAGTCAGTCGTGTACTCATGATCCAACCGGCGACCAGGTAGTATCGCTGATTATGCGCGACATGAGCACCACCGCCATCGTAGTGTTTTACGAGCGTCATGTAAAATGGAATTAAACAATGTTGTTAAGACGTAAACATGTTTTGGCTACACTGTGGACTCTTTGTTCTCGTGATTGCCGTACCTGGATTTATTAGCAGCGCCGACAGCACGTCCAAGCGAGGTAACGCCTGTGCCTGTGCCTGCCTATTTGTCTGCCCTACCTACCTTGGCTACTACCTGCCTGCTTTGCTTGCTCTTGCCTGCCTACCTGCCTGCCTGTTTGTCTAACCCCCTGTTTCTCCCCACCTCCCCACCTCCCCCGCACCTCCTCCTGTTAAACCCCGTTACTCGTCTATTTGCCATCCACCGCTTGGTTCATCCCGTCTACCATCTTTACACGCTATCCGCTAATTGTTTCTCGTGTTTCTCGACGATCGAACGCTTCGAGTTTTCCGAGACCCGGGGGAGGAAAACTTCTCACGCGAGGGGGTTTAGAAAGAGAGCGAGCATGTCCATGCTCGATCGACGATCTCGCCCCTGACGTGTTTCACTTCCGCTGGGGCCCATTCTTCTTTTTCCTTCCTTCCTTCCTTCCTTCCTTCCTTCCTTCCTTCCATCCTCCCTCCCAGCGTGCCTGATTTATGCCCGTTGGCACGCGATCCTGTAATTCCGTACGTGGCTCGTTAAGTACCAATTTCAGCCCGCGCGTTCGCCTTTTCGTCTCTATCGCCCTGGCTATCGGCTGTCCGATCATTTCTCAGCCTCGGCCTCGTAAATTCACCTCAGGACGCGTTACGTCGTCGTTAATCGCTTACCCCCGGGGCTGGCATGGCGTATACATCGTCCAGTCGCGCACGATTGCCTGTTGCAGACCGACGAGAATTTTCGGTCAATTCTCGTCCCTCTGTTTCCTTCTTTCCCCGAAAAGCGTGTCACTGAGAGGATTTCCCTCCAACGGCCGCTTGCATGACGTATGGGATAATGTAGTGTCTCGCGAGTGTTTGAGTGAAGAATTTTTGGGGGCAATATCCTCACGGAAGATTGTCGGCTGATAATGCTGCACGCCGAGTCAAATTTCGCGTAACGATTCGCTTCAGTGTCGAGAAAAGGGGAGAATTTGTCTTTGCCTCTGATGGAAATGAAGTGGTATTTTTCTACGTCGATTGTTCGAGATATGAATCGGTTCACTCCTTCAACAGTGAAATTTTGTTTCATCTAAATGCAAGACGAATGCGCTCATCGTTGTCCGAGCATATTCGTCAAATACTGTTAAGATTGTAATAACGTTTCACATATTTCAATTAAGATTGTAATAACGTTTCACATATTTTAATGAAACGTTCCAATTTTCGCTTTAATTTTGGTTTCACAATTAAAGAAACGACGTCGATATAGATATTTCAACGTTCAATTGTTCGAGAAGTGAATCAGTTGAAACAATATTTTACATAAAGTCGAATCATAATTGAAGAAAGAATATCTCGGCTCTTTTTTATATATAAATGAAGTGGTGCTCGTTTAAAATATTTCAACGCTCAACAATTAAAAATGTCCTTTTCTTCGATACAAATGAAAAAGAAAATATTTCTTAGCGTTGCTCTTAGTCTTTGTATACATGTATTCAAGAATTGAACGACTGAAAACTATTATTATTAGTGAAAGTTAAATTATCACTTGTTAGTTATTATTTATATTAGTTAAAACTAAAATATCCCACGTAAAGTCGAATTTCAAATCTGCAAATGGTTTCACAACTGAAGCAAATTTTGAAGCGAAAAGAAGACATTTTTGACACACTTTTTGTTACACGTTCTGTATGTTTCATAAAAAAAAAAAAGGAATTTCATTTTACTTTTACAAAAAGATTTACGTTTGGTGTAAAAAATAGTTAGCTTCAAGCGATTCTGCAAAAGCTCACCATGAATTTGTAGCACCGTATTCCTTAATTGCTTTTTTTTATTTTTGCATTTCCTTTGATATAAAACCAAGTAATTTCTAAAATATTATCATTATTGAAGCAATGAATTAATTAACACTCTATCAGAATTAACTTAAACCAGAATTGTTTATTTACGGATGAAAAATATTACTACTATTATTGATTATGCAAGAAGCAATCAATACTTAATGATCCGAAATTGAGTAAATTTAAAGCTTTATTTCCGCCGAGAATATTATATTCCTCATTTGCTTTTTAATGACTTATTTATATAATAGGAAAGGATACAGTTAATGCTACTTTAAATTTTGTATCATTTTTATAGCTCTCTTAATAATTCAACAGTTACAATTTCAGTTCCATCTACAACAAAACCAAGTTTAAAATGAATCTACAACTTAGCAGTAGGTGCAACAGTTACATTACGTGAAACTTGTCACATAAATTCACAAATTTTTGAAAATTACGGAATCTGCACTGCGTTTAACCAATTTTTTTAATCATTTGGTAACTTAATTTATTGGCATCACATGAAACTTACTGGCAAATTTTTGCAAATTACGGAATTCTAATTTTTTTTATCATTTGTTGGCTTGATCAATTAACAATTATATCACACAAAACTTGTCTCATAGATTGGCAAATTTTTGTCAATTACGGAATCCATACTGCGTTTGTCATCACTCTGAGATTAGGTAACTTAATTCAGCCCAATTCCAGCCTGAGTACCTGATGTTACAAATAAATTACTCGATACTTTCGCAGTGGCAACAAACGATAAATAACGATGATAATAAAAATATATACGAGCACACGGATATAACTTGGAATATTACAAAATTTCAAACCTAGAATTCACATGATCGCGAGGAGCTTTTTTTTTTTTTTTTTTGCCACCGCGAACTTCGCATTTTTCTCGGTGGAATTCGAGCCGAGTGCCCCCCCGAGATATAAAAACGAAAGAGCGGAGAGAAGTGGTTGGGAACGGTCCAACCATAATCCAAGGAATCTCGCGATCTCTGAAATAGAGCGTATCTTGAACGGACAGGTCGCAATACGTAACCGTTGTCGTGGATTTCCGCCGCGTTGAGTCCAGAGGCTTGCATTATTCATAATCACAG
The DNA here is from genome assembly GCA_036937485.2 of Tetragonisca angustula. Lineage (NCBI taxonomy): Eukaryota > Metazoa > Arthropoda > Insecta > Hymenoptera > Apidae > Tetragonisca > Tetragonisca angustula. Next base: position 58,157 of record JAWNGG020000057.1, on the reverse strand, counting down.
CCGATCGCGTTATCCTGCTTTGCATGCCTCTGCGCGTAAAAACCGCACGCTAATGTTATGTGTTTTGCACGGACGTTATTGCTCCGTTATCGCCTATCGATTTCCATCACCCCCTCCCCCCACTCTCCCCCCTCCTCTCCCACCTCCTCACGCGGATGATGCACAGACGCGACGAGCGTTCACGCGAGCTGCACACGCTCGCGCCTCGCTTCGGTAAATATATAAACAGCGCGTCCAGCGACGAAAAATTCGCTCGATTACCAGGACGAGTCGGTTAACCACGGATCGAAAAAGTTAAGGAAACTGTCAAACAGGTCGTACCTGAAATGGATCGTGGAACATTTTCCCGAGGGACAAGTTACGATCAAAATTGGAATGTTGTTGAAAATAAAAGTTCCAGACAGAATGAAACTTACGAAATGTTCCTGCTCGGTGGAACGGATAATTTTGTTCGTCAATATTAACAAAGTTCTCGATGTTTGTAGCAAACACCGATGGAATTCGATAAATAACACTCGAATATGAAAATGGATCTTCAATTAAACGTTCGAAAGTAACTTTTATCTGTATAATGAAAGTTCTCCGTGGAACGTTTATTATACAGATTCTGCAATATCCGTTTCGTGAGAACGCGGTTCGAAAGTGTTCCTAAGTATGACACTTCTTTCTACAAAAAAAAAAGAAAAAAAGAAGAAATTCCACAATAGTAGATATTTTTTCATGAATTTACAAAGAAGAAATTCTTCAGGATAGAGGATAGAGTCGCGAGTCAATCGAACGTATTGGAATAATTCGAATAATTTGGAACAATGCGTGCAAGCTAAACTTCTTGTTGCTTCTTACGAAAGTTTATAAAATGATGAATCGGAATTATTTTTCAGAAGATTGAAATTATGTATCATTAACTTATATATATACTTGGTGATTGCTTGAATGACGATGTCACACATTAGGGAAATATAATCAACAAAATTTCTTGCTAAATATCATTCGAACAGGACAATTGTTTACAATGCTGTATCATTTTATTTGAAGTAATACTTCATTTACTATTTCGTAAATAGATTGCTGGTAGATTATATAAAAATGATTTTCCCAGGGTAAAAACTTAAATATTGCGGCACTGATAAACTAACGAAAGATGTCCTTCAGAAATTTAATCTTATTTTTGCCTCATGTTGAAGAAAATCACGAGAGAAAGAAACAACTAGGTTTTCGTTTGCCTACTTATTTATCTACACTTATTCATGTTATCGTTTATTTTGTTATCCATATTATCATCTATTTAATGAAGATACTGTTCAAAAGGATGGTCACTTGCAGCAATGCAAGTATCACGTCGAACATTGATCATTCTAATTGTTCTAGTGATGTTTGGTGCACCGCAGCTGTCATTGATTGGCATCGAAACTGAATAAGTGTTTTCGTTTCTTTCCTCACGATTTCCTTCAAGATAGAGCAAATTTCTAAAAAACTTTTTTCCTGAATTTATCAGTCCTCTACATGCTCTCACCAGGGACAGCATGTATAATATTAATCCTCGTTCATATTTTTCCAATTTAATTTGTCCCTTGGTTGATGCAATGATGAAAAAATAAATAATTACATTTGCAAATTCTTTTATTGACAATAAATAGATGAAATTTCTATAGTCGAATTTCTCACAAGTCAATTTCATATCGTGATAGATAGATGTATATATATAGTATCTTTTTACAAGAGGAATACAGGTAATCGCCAATTGAATACAGAAAACAATGCACAAAGTAATTTTTAGATAAGAAGAAAAAAAATTACATATCTTCATTTTTTTTTTTTTAACGAAAGTTGAATGAACGACGAAAATGACGATCAAATTTTTAAATCGATCATTTGACCGATTGCGTTGGTACATTTGGTGTTTAAAGAAAATTATTTTGAAAACGTGATGTTAAGTCAAGTTGATTTTACAAAACTTCGACAATTAAATTACCGATTTACCAGGAATTAACTGATTTCAACGATTCACGTGCATTTTAGATTTTCTCGCAATTGAATATCGTTGATAAAATCATTGTCACACGACAAAACGATAATAACAAGCAAATTCCATAGTCATGTTCAAATCGCAACGTCTAAAATGCGACATCGTGTTTTTCGGTCGCACTGTTGGAAATTCAACCCAGCTTGTTCTTCGTTGGTTCACATCGATATTTATAACAGACGTGTAACTTCAGAATAATTCCGCGGGATTATTAATTTGCGAAACAGAAAAACAGTCTACGTCGTGGAAAAAAATTAACTGACCTTGTCAAAAGCATCTTTGAAATTAATCGTTATTGACTTGTATTTGATATTGATCAAGATAGCTAGTCGTACATATGTGTCGCGTTGTCGTCTGATTAATAGATGTCAGTCGATTAAGTGAAGATTTTTGTCGTACAATACTTAATTAACACGCGAAACTCTGACGTTTTGTCTATGGGACGAAATATTAATTATTATAAAAATATTATTATTTAAAAACATTATATTACATTAATTATAATGTATAAATATATTATTATAGATTCCAATATGTAAATATTTTTACATTAGATAATATATTATAAACATATTATTATTATTGTTATTACTATTTGAAGATATTATGTTATAATAAAGTACAACAAAAGTGTATCCTTCGTTTTGCAATATTATCTGGTTACTTGGGTCTTAAAATTCATTGTTCATTCACGATATTCATCGCACTTTAATTCTTAGTTAGAAGTATTTATAGAAATAGAAACGATGGTCATCAGTATCCATCGTGTATCCAACGTGTTAATACATAATCTAAAGCCCAGTACACACGAACGACGCGATTATGGTGCGAGAGAGATAAAAACAGCGTAAACATAAAAATATCGCTTTCTTTGTTCAATTCTCGCTGCAATTGAGAACTTTGAGTAAATTAGAACAGAATTGTTACATAAAAATTATTACTAAAATTATTAAAATGGAGCTTATTGTGTCAAATCGTTACGTTGTAATAAATTAAATTATCATTCAACTTGTTAGAATGGCAAAGAATTGAAGAACGTACAACTTTCACATGCAGTTTTAATATGCAGTGATTATTGATTTAGATTCTCAGTTAAATTTTAATTTCTAACCTCACTTAACTTACATTACATGTCATAGCTAAAAGAAGAAAGAAAAAAAAAACTGTCAAGACTAGAGTTACAACTCTGTTATGGCAAAATCCTCAATTCCGTTTCTCCTGCCGTCACGAGACAACCTACCGATTCTACAGACGACGCAGCGATACTTTTACGTTCACGTTGTCTTTGCCTCTTCTGCGTGGAATTGCATCGCAATCGCGACGCTATGCTAACCGGGTCTAAGGCCAGGGCCACGCGAGCGTTGAAACGACGCTCGTCGCGAGACACGGGCACGATGGAACTGATACCAATACTGTATCGGTGATACTCGATTCAATCCGATACCAAAGTATTCGGTAGGAAGTATGTATCGAAATTTCAGGCAGATACTTGGTATCAATTATCGATAACGATTTCTTCGTTCGATATCGAGCCAGTTACGCATCAAAATCCGTTGAACACGTAAATATCGATACCCATCTAATAGGTTTGACATTGTCTAATGGCTCTTTCGTTCAAGAGCCGCTTGAATCAGGCTTTTGGCACAACGTTTTTTGGTGTCTCCCACCATGAGAAAGCTATATTTTAGGTGTCATCTAAAAACAAGTTGTTTTTGAAAAACAACTAGCCTTAGCTTTTTAATAACAGCGTTGTGAATCATAGATCGAAATTTGTATAATTTGAGTCAGCAATACTTTTCGATTGTCGAAGGCTCTATGTGTTTAATTTCATGACCAACTATTTTTATAATTTCGTTTATTATTGAAACGAACACAGCAGATGAGCGTTGTTTCTTTTGTGTTAGTTATGGCTAAACTGCGGATTTTTGTATGTTTACAGGAAATTCGAAGGAAACAGTGAAAACAATATAGTATAAATGTATAATGTAAAAATATACATTTTATATAATATAATATAAATATATAATAATATATAATAATAAATATAAATATATATAATATATATTATAAAATATAGATTTAGAAATAGATAGTCTAAAGTAGAATATTTACTATAACATTTGATAGATAAAACAAATTCCTATTCAAGTTTCATTTTTTTTTTATGTTTTCAAAAGTGTAAAAATGCATGAAAGTCTGGTTACAGCAAATACAATGATTTATGTGATCTGATATAATCACATATACAATATAATTTAGAATGTGTGTCATAGCATGACTCAATCGATGAAGAATCAACGCACGATGCAATGCAGTATTAAAAACAAGACACGTTTCTAATGTGCAGATTTTAGATTTTCTAATGTGCGTTTAGAACGAACGAACAAATGTCTCTTGTAACAAATTTGTTCAAATTCGTGTTTGTATTCATGTCATTAATATTCATCAAACAGGTGTTGATGTGTTAATCTAATAAATGAGCATGAACGAACGAGCATTCGTTTGTTTGGCTCGAATGCACCATTGCAGACCCCAGAAACCAATGCAAGCCACTTCTCATTAGAAACAATTTGCGCTATGCAAATATCCTTTCCAATTATCCAAATCTTGAATTGGTGGAACAGTTTAGTCATTAGAATATTATAACTGAACTGTTTTATTTACTGAAGGTTTCAACACAGAAAAAATATTTGTTTGATATAAGTGATTTTTAATGGGAAATGACACATTGATTGGCTTCTAATCCATATTACATATAGATTTTTATACATTTAAAAACATAGAAAATACACACAATATATAGAAATATATAAAATATATTGGCAATACAGTACATATCATAATATTTAATAATAAAGGGAAAACAAGCTTTTACTTTTTAGACTCCATTTCTTTAAACAGAAAATTACATGAAGATACGCAGTCTTATACAATCTACAATGGGTCAAGAAAATATTGGCACACTTAATCTTTTTGCAATATTTTTGTGAAAACAAATGATATATTAACAAAGTTTGTCTTCACAAGTAGTTCACTATAAATAAATATAAAAGTAATATGTACAGTAACAATTTCTAATGAGTTCCACAATAATAATACAAGTAATATAAAAATTCGAAAATCGGAAAATATAAAATATTTTTAACAGTTTAAAGATGAGCTCTTTCTCCTAATGTTGACGCGATATTATTCGATAACATTTCAGTTACATTACTTACAAAGGAATATTTTATAATTTTTCTATTAAACGCAGATTAAGCACTAGAATTACAAGTGTATTGTAATCAATATCTTCTTGAATTTCGAATCTTTTTATATTTCTTGTATTATTATTGCACAACTCATTGAAAATTGCTATTGTGTACGTACTACTTACTCTTGCATATAGTGAACCATTTATGAAAACAGATTTTGCCAACAGACGATTTGTTTTCATAAACACACATTAGATACGTGCATCAATACTTTCTTGATCCACTGTATGGCAGCACATGTCGTTTCAACGCTCGTACGAGATACGTTTCTATTTAATACTGATACTTGTTCGCGTATGTAATTGGAGGTAACGAGCTTCGATGCAGGACCCGTTTCTAGATCTGTTTAGTGATACTCACATATATAACCGTCCAATGTTGGTTCATCGCAGTTGAACGAGTGACAATCAAAGCTAGTCTGGTACGCGAAGACATCCATATTCGTTCAAGAGAGATAGTATGTTAAATACTTCCTTTTGAAGCAGGTCACTTTTCCGAAGTTCATCGAAACAATCGAGCCAAATAATGATCGTAATGTGGGAGGCTCAGAATCAGTATAAGTCTCACCTCCTGTTAGAAATAATTTATGCTCTATAAATATCCTTTTATTGTTAAAACTGTCAGTCGACGGAACAGTCTAGTGATTGTAATGTAATTGTTACGATATTATATAAACTGTTCTACGGAGTGAAAATTTTGAAGAAATACGTTTACTCGACACAAGTCACTTTTAATGAAAAATAATTTATTGATTGAATATCAACCGTTTCATATATACGATAGTGATAGGATACTATCTACATTTCTTACTATGATACATTGGATAACCAGTGTGGATGCACCTTAATAAGGAAAGTTTAACAACTGGAAAATTCTGAAGAATTTGAAACTTTGCAGAATGTAATTTAAGCAATGCTAATGAAGAAACTTTTTTTTCCTGAGACACTGTTCTAGGGATGGAGATAACTCTCCAGAAAAAAATTGATTTTTCATACTATTATAAATATATTCGTATAATAAACATTTGGATATATACATGAATTAGTATGATACATATATGAATATACTTATATATTTATATTTATATTTTATTTATATAATATATAAGAATGTAAGTAAATAAATAATGAAATAATAAAATACTAACAATATGAATATAAATATATTTGTATAATATACAGTATAAAATGCAGAAAGAAAGTTAAATTGAAAGTTGTTTTTTATTGCTTATATTATGGTGGTGAAAAATTTTCAAAAATTTAGAAATAAAATTTATATTGTACAACTTTCCGACAATGTATTGTTAAAAATAATACAATTTTCAATTTCACATTTTTCTATATTTTGAGGTAAATTTTTTTATAAGCGTCAAACGCATTTATATCAATAAAATTCTTTTGCAAGTAAAAATTTAGAAACCAATAAGGATAGACATGAAATCAAATGTCTGTTACACTTAAAATCATTCATAATACCTTTGAGATTCTCTGAACTAAAAGACATATTTTCAATCGTTTTCCAGTATTACCCCCTTCATTAATTGTCAGGAAACGTTGCAATACATATTTGATTTGCGATTTTAATAAAATAGAAAACAGGAAGAAAGTGAACGCAACATTTGGAAATCGTGTACAGAAAAGCAGAAAAACATGTTTCGTCAAATCGACTAAATTCCTGTCACATTGAAAATCGTCTATTTATAATATTCGAGAATTTTCTAATGCATATATATATAATCCATTAAGGAGAGAGATATAATTCTATAAATACAATAGTTTCTTTAAATTTCATAAAATTGTAAAATTTAGATAAAAGAAAATATTCAGCTAATATTAACTATTAAAATTTGATAATATAAATCGGTTGAAAATATAAATAAAATGTTCTTTGTCACTTAAGAATATCCTTACTTTCTTAATACAAGTTTCATATACAACGCGTGCATGTTTAAAATCATAAAAGCTAGTACTTGCTGAATTATAATATCCATTTCAGGTCATAAATTCGAGGAAAATTTGAATAACAGGATTAACAGTCAACTCAATAATCATTAATTTGCCATAATATCTATCCGCCATTTCCCCCAAAATTTCCATTTCCTCTTCCTCTCGTAACTTTCCTTCTTTTCTCTCTCTCTCTCTCTCTCTCCCTCTCTCTCTCTCCCTCTCTCTCTCTCCCTCTCTCTCTCCCTCTCTCTCTCCCTCTCTCTCTCTCTCTCTCTCTCTCTCTGACAGCCAGACAAATCGAATAGATGCATACTAACCACTCGTGTAGCACAGTGCCGCGAGCATGATTAATTTTTGCCCTTCCCCCCGATAGAGGCGACGTTCTGTCGCGCTATTATGTGTAATTAAGTTTGCATCACCGACTGGGCCGAGCGTCATAAACATGTCACAATATGACGATCCACATATTTGCGTGTACAGACTGAATCAAGATCCCGATCGATTAATCGACGTGATTAATTACCAATCTGTGTGTCGCGTTATCGTCGAAACGTCACCGGAGATTTCGAGATTGGTCCAGCGTTCTGTCGCTGGACCGTTACCACGAGGTAACTCGAGGGAACTGGCGAATTCGAAAAATGGGCGGATTCGATGACGAATGGCCGTGCCCGCTGGAAAAATATAGGGAACGGCGTGACGTCTACAGCTTCTGTCCCAATCGAGAGATTCGCGGTTTTATACAGGCGACGGGCTGTACAACTAGACTGCGGATTTTTATGCAAATTCATATGTTTCAGTACGGCAAACGAAAAATATAGAAGCTCGATCGAAAATTATTTTCACGCACCGGGTTTTATAAAGAGCACTATATTTTGAATTATTTTATGTGTCTTCCTCGCGCGATTTTTCACGCGCATCCCGCGGAATCTCGCAATGGAAATTTTCCGACAAACGTATAAATAATTTGCAGACTACCTATAGCGTGTTTTTATGCAAATTCGCGTTTCAGTATGTGATTGAAAAATACAGAAACTCGATTGAAAATTGTTTCGCGCATTGGATTTTATGGAGAACACTGTATCTCGAATATATTTTTTTCTATAATCTGATAATATTTTATACACTTTTTTATATATTTGAGTATATATACTATATTTGAGTATTTTATATATTTTTTTGTATATTTGACAGATATATATTATATGAGTATTTTATTATTCTTTTTATATATTTTTCTACTCTTGTTTCAATTGAAAAATTTATTATTTTATACAATCCACCGAAACTTTTATGTAAACTAGTGTTTCGACATTTAGCAATGGAGAAAAATAGAACTCTGAGTTGAAAATTATTTTACGTACACTGGACATCATAGAAATTGAAATTTCTTACAAATGCATAGAAATCCGCAGTTTTTACACAAATTCGTACGTTTCAGCATTCAACGAGAAATATAGAAATCTGAATTAAAAATCCTTTTGCAAACTAAACTTTCATATTGCGTGGAATTTCCTATAAATGCAGAAAAATCCATACTCTATTTATGTAATAAGACAGGTACTTAACTATAAAATTGCGTCTTCGGCGTTGAAGAGTGTTTAATCATTAACTGATCCCCCTACGTTCGAGATTACTTGGTAGAAAGAATATATTCCATTAGACTTTTAGTATTGAATATGTAAAAATATATAATATACTTTATTAATAAAGTACAAATATAATATAATAGTAATGACAACGATGATTAAGTGATTCAACGATCAGACAATAAGTCGTTTAAAAGTCATTTGAACAGCTTCAAATTTTTTCAACACAAAATATAATATAGTTCAAACGAGCCTCTTAACTTAATACAGTCAATTAAAGTTGGTAAAAAGCATAGATGACTGAAGTCTTTGCAGAATGTCTGTAAAACTGTTGAAATATATATTTCTTTCACATTGAAAATTTTTATGGAGATTTTACGAATCATCGGTTATTTATCAAAAACAAATATGAAACTTGAAAATGCAGAAGAACGTTCGTGAGTCGTCGCAACTATCGAAACGTAACAAAAACATCGAACTTCCAACGAAATTGTACTAAACGTCCAATTATTTGTACACTATAGGTAGTGTACACTATAGGCGTGAGGACATACATATGTACATATCTCGTGCTGTGAAAACAATTACTCATTCCAAATACCTATATATATATATACATGTACATATGTGTAGCTATTTCACCAGAGGCAAGAAAAATATTCTCCGGTCAAGAGGTTAATTACCGAATCTTCTTAAAAAAATCTAATTGGAATCAGTAGTGGGAGCGGAGGGGTGGGCGAGGGATGAGAAGGAGGGGAAGGCATGAGAGCTGGATTTCTCGAAAATAGCTGGCCGGTGAAATTCCCCGGTTCCGCGGCGTCCTTTGAAAGCAGCCAGCGTAAAATTCGCAATTAATTTCTCGTGGGTGAACTGGCCGCGTCGGGTTGGTCGCGAGCCGATCAAACGATCGACGACAGGATGTAAATTCGTTGAGCCTGAACGCCATCCTCTCTTCCTCCTCCCCCCCCTTCCTGCCACTCCGTCCCTCTCCATCTCTCTCACTCTCGCCCTCTCTCCCCACTCTACGTAGCTTTTCCACCCCACCCTTCTCATCCCGATGACGTTTCCCTGTCGAGTGCTCGGTTAAAAGATCCCTGCCACTCCCGTTTCCCGAGCCCGCCATATTCGTCACAGGTTTACGCCAGCGAGCAATGACGTCATCGAAGAACGAGATGGGTCACGAGTGCGCTGACACGCATACCTACGTGCCGCGAGACCCCGATTTAAACGTATCAACGAAAACGCGAATTAAAATCGATCCGGTTCTCTCTCTCCCTCGACTAAAAGCGATTCGTTTTGAACCACTTCTCTCTCTCTCTCTCTCTCTCTCTCTCTCTCTCTCTCTCTCTCTCTTACTGTGACTCTGTGAAAGAACAAACTCACGCTTTCTCTCTAATTAAATTGAAATTACGCGAGATTTCGTTATTGGAACAAAGACGCCCAGAGAAATCTCGATATTAATTTCCAGCAACGATCAAACGGAAAAGAGAGAGAGAGAGGGAGGGAGGGAAAAAAAAAAGAAGAAAGAAGTAAAAATAACGAACTGGAGATTCACTTTTTTCAATTGAGGATCTTGTAGCAAGAGAGAGATGTAGGTACATAATTTTTTGATGTTTTTTTTTTTAGTAATAATGTGTAATATATACATAAAGAGGAATATAAATGAAGCAATCGTGTGATATAGAAATATTTTATATAACAATTATCTCAAAGATTTTTCAAAGCGAACGTTTTTCGTTTGGTACGAAACAAGTGGTACGAGTGAGGTTAGGTTTGCCTATAGCACACAAGAGTACACACCATGGAAATATTTCGCACGATTGACGCAAGTTAACGCAATGTTTTAAAAATTGAGAGTATTATTCACAGTTTCCTGTAAAAGAAAAATTCGTTGCAAGTGATACGAGTGAGGTTAGGTTGTGTCAAAGTGTAATTTGATAATATTTGGGAAATATTTTGCACAGCTTTTCTTTTTATACAATTTTTCAAAATGGCGAATATTTTTCATTGCCTGAAATATTTGTTGCAAGTGGTACGAATTAGATTAGATCTGTGAAATGTACAAAAGCGTACACCAGGGAGACATTTTTGTACACAACTAACGATTTTTCATAGTTATAAATATCCTTGTTTGCTTGATTTAGCTTCGTTGCATGTTAGTACAAATATGGTTAGGTTTATTACATCGAATGAACATTACAACGAATCAGTGCAATTCATTAAATGTAGTCAAAAATATGTTGTTTCCTGAAGACACTATTATATTTCAACACTATTTGTATCCTAACCTCTCAGCGAAACGTGCAAAATTAATCAGGACACAGATAATTTATTATACCGATGTGACCCACACAGAGTCCGAATTTCAATTCCATCGAGAATTTACGGCGATTTTTAATCTTAACGTAGTATCGTGGGGATATAAATGACTATAATAATTTATATTGCGTAACCGAAATTTACAATAATTCACGTTATCTTACACGTTTCGTAACAGAGACTAGCAATAGAATGAAAATAAGTTAGAAATTTCAGAATTAAGTAATCTAACTTTAAATTGCCATGACCTCCAATGGCTCAGTGATACTAATTAAAAGTTAAAACGAAAGATACAACACTCTTACAAATCTCTTGAATAATTGAAAAGAATAATGGAATAAAGTTCGTTTTGATCATCGCTGATAAGTTATATAAATTATGCAAAAAAATACATTAAAAGCTACAGAATCACAAATGAAATATTAGTAAACTATTATTATTTTAAGTAATAAATATATTATTATATATTTACTAATATATTATTATTTAAAATATTACTAATATATTATTATTAGTAAACTATATTAAAGTTAGAAAAATTTGTTCATGTTATTCGTTATTCATTATTTCGCTTGTTAGAAAAATCGAACCATGTAACTAAAATATTCGTAATATTAAAAAATCGATTATCTCATATTAATGTCTCTATTGCAAGATCGAACACCTTGCATACATTTTTCAATTATTTCAATCGTATTCCTCTCTCTAACATCTAAGTCGAAGCAATGATTGTTTATCTCTGCAGAATTAAACAATTTATACTAATTTATTAACTAAATCATTCTTAACTTACTCGAAGTTGATAAATTGATTTTTTTTTGAAAAGATCGAAGTGAATTTACGGCAGGTCGAACGAATGGGGAAAAACGAGAACTTGCGTTATTTATTTCTGTTTTTGCGTGCTTCTGTTATCGTGAAATACCGAGCGAGTGAATCTACGAGATCGAGGGCGTCCTCGGGGCGAGAAAAATCGCTGGATCATCACAGACGTTCGCGTGATCACCTCTAATACAACGACTTTTTCCCACCTTCCCTCGATCTATATCGTCAGCCTCTATTTCGACGATACACGAACGATGTTTTTCCCAACGCCGATACGCATCGTGCGGCATCGTCTCAAGATCGATTCTATTGTTCGCCCCCCTCCGCATTACAAGTTTCGTTCGAGGTAAAGTTTCGCGAGGCTGGATGCAATATCAATTTGCCCTCGACCGAGGGTGAGATGCAAGCTACTCGGAAACAGCTATTCCATCTAGACCTAGGTGATTTAGCAGAGGGTGTTTCCGTTGAAAACTGAAGTCGGAGGCAGAGCGTAGGATAACGCGTATTTGCCCGCCAGCGGTAGAAAAAGGAACGAAGCCATGAATTCGAAAACAGCACAAGTCTCAGAAATTAACTTCTTGACACTGTGCGAGTTATTGACATTCAGTGAAGAGCATAACTGCCAATGACAATGAAAAGTCTCATAATTCAAAATCATAATTTAAAATGATATAATTTCGTAAAAAAAAGTATAACAATTCGCTTGGTCTCATTTTAAATATTCTAACAGTTGTGAATTCGTTTTTTTTTTTTTTTTCGAAGATCATTTTATATCATATGGAGGATGAGACAGTGAGGTTACTTTTTCCTTTTCTCGAAAACTGTGTAAATTTAAACGTCTCTGGAATAAAGAATATGTTTCACAATAGGCTCTTGTAAATGTTTTAATTTTTTTCACGACTAGGTCCACAATAGTCTTGAAGATTGAAATTTTCTGTTTAAAATGATACCTTAGAACTTGTTTGATACATTGACACAAATGTTATCGCTATATTTTTTCTAAAATGGTAAAAACAAACCTATCCACGTGTACATCCATATTTTCGGTAGATGATAGTTTTGTATTTAAAATGAATTTCTAGTTTAGCGATGGCTTCTCTCTTTTCCTTTCTTTAATAAGAAGTTCATTTTATCACAAAAACAAGAAATCAATCGAGAGAAGTTGTAATAGTTCTTGTTACTTCTTGTCATTAAACGTATATTTTTTATTTAATATTATATAATATTTTTTATGTAATATGACAATATTTTTGTAGTGTTTTTTAATGTTAAAATTGGAAAAATTGAGAAAAATCACTGAACTAGAAATTTAGCAGAAAGGTAAGTAATATTCTTAATTTTTGTGTGAAAATGAAATGTGCGTCAGAACGATAAATTCTTGTATTTTGTTATTCAACCCCAATATTCAAAATTGAATAAAAAGTAAAAACTTATGCAACTTTGTGTTTCGAGATCATTATAAAGAAAGAATTTCAATCTTCAAGATTATGATAGAACTAGTCGCGAAGAAATCTTTATTCTGTTTGTATTAATATATAATTACTTGCATTAATCAATATTATCTGTTGTTTTTATCAATATTGTTTAGTATATATCCTTTTGCGATCTATAACAGAGATATTTAAATTGTTTAATATATCTTTATTCCTATACATGTAGTTAATTACTGCAATTGTCTATGATCAAAGAAAAAAATTGGAGTTAGAAACTCTCAATTAAAGTATATCTTATAGAAAGTATTTGTATACTTAATAAAAAATTGTCGATACCTTAAATTCTTGCAACTCCGTGGGAAAAGAGTCGTACACAGTTTTGAAACAATACTCATTAAAACAAACAAAATGATAATTTCACAAGTCACTTTGATATGCACATGATGACTTTCATGTAACGATCATTTATAATGAACGTAAACATGTTTATCTTGCAATATTCTACTGTTTGCTCTTCAATTTCAAGCACATCCCTCTTTGGAAATGTGTGGAAACAACCACCAAATTTGTGAATCGTAATATGTATCTCAAAATTAAATGATTGAATCAATATTGTTATTAATGTCGATGGACTCTTACATTTCAACTTTAAAAAGATATTAAAAAAAGAAAAATGGAAACATCTAAATCTCGAAAAATATGATCGGGGGGAAAAAAATGATCTGCATTATAATACATGTCCTTTCAAACCAAACAAATCATTCTTCAAAGAAGAAAAAAAATTGTTCAAAGATGAAAAATATTATATAAAAATATTTTTTAGTAATGGAACCTTATATTTCGATATTTCGAAGATTTATTATTCGAACAAAATATTTGACAATTGTGATAAATGTATTAAATTTTTCTATGTGTATTATTCATGAGTACAAAAAAAGAATTTACTAAAGTACAAAGTATAGTATTTTACTAAAAAATAATAAGATTATCGTGTTTCATTAAATGATAAATCAACAACAAGCGATTATTTTCGATCCAAAAATTAAAAAATATCTCAAGTTCAAATGAAATATAAAAAAAATTCTTATTAACATGCATGATTCCTCGATTAAATTTTATGTTAAACATATGTTTCAAATATTCCGAGTTTCCTTTGTTTGCTCAACTGACAATGAGTCTAAAATTGAAATGAAAAGATTCAAGAACTGCAGCAGAATTAGTATTAAAAAACTGGTTGTTTCATTTAATACTGATTGCTCTGTAAAACTGAACACTTTTGTCTCTCTGCTATTCCGTACATGAACTTCGTATATGAAGCACAGTATTATTTTATTTTCCATTCTAGTTTTCATCGACGGGACAAACTCCTACTGTAATATAGTTATGACGATAGAATAATAGTTAATAGATAAAAAGAAACAAGAAAATGAATAAATAAAAATAAAATAATTAAATTGAAATAAAGTAAGAATAACAGTAACGCAACTACAGCACAGTGCCAGCGTTGATCATAATAAGCAATAAAATATTAATCCCTAATAAGAGAAAACAAATAATCACGCTTTTAGTTATTTCACTAACAGCCATTTAAAAAAAAATTAACATCAACATTCCAGAGCGATGATTAAGATATAATTATAAAAACATATACAGGGTTTTGTACATTTTTTTCTCCCATTTTAATCTACAAGTGCAATTATCTTCGTAACCGTTCGTTGTTCAAAAAATGTTTCAAATACAGTTTGTTCTGTTTCGAGGAAGCAGTTTGTTTCTAGGTAAACGCGTACTTTTTTCAGATGAAATTACATAGTTTTTTTTTTTACGTCGATGCAGTTCATTCCCTATAAAAAAAAGTATTAAACTATGTATGTATGTAACTATGTGTGTTGAAAAATTTTAGGGCGAGTACTACTTTTGTTTCAAAATTGGCAGAACTGAAAATTGGAAAATTGTACTGTCTAGTAGAATTATTAAGTTAAATAATACTTTATACGAAAAAAAAAATCTGCCAGTGCAGTTAAAAATTTTTATTATCTATTAATTACAAAAAGTATTCTAAAATTCTTCAGCGACAGTGTATATCGAACTTTTTGCTAATATCATTTTCGAATGTTATTAGTTTGGAGATAGAGATGCAAATTTCCTCTGTTACCGTGAATTAAAAAATTTCATCACCCACAATAAACATTGAAGCACAGAAAAAGAAACAAAAACTAATTTCATTATTCTCGTGAGCTTTCGAAAAGTGTAAAAAAATTTTGGATCACTCAACGAGGTCTCTGCTATATTATACAATCAGTTTCTAAATCAAACTTTTGAAAAGTTCCTCGGGAATAAAAATTCGCTTCAAAAAACTCACGAGTGAAATTTTACCGAGGACGTTAACGACTCGATTCGGAGAGTAATAAAAATAAAAAATGTCCTAAGATTGTATTTTTTTTTTTTTTTTGGAAAAAACGATCTATTTCAAAATTTCAAATTTTTAAAATTTATCTACGTGGAAGAAAAAAAAATGACAGTATTCTTGTACTCAAATTGTTCCTGTTTTTCACGCGTAGATTTTACAAGGTTAAAGTTAATCCTTCCTCTACCATGGACGAAACGTATCTCTCGCGTTATAGGGAGTCCTACCTCGTAATTGCCCAAGCCCGATCCGAAGTGCCCCTTCGCCACGACGTCCTTGGCCACCCTCCGAGAACGTTCGCCGCGTGCTGGAACACGTACGTACATACACACATACACACATACGTGCATACACAAGGGTTGAGGCGCGAGGCGGCAATTTTAGTGGGAACGCAACCGAGCGGCAGTTGCGCAACGTCACACTTACCTAATATGCGCGCAATTCACGGCAACGCGGGCCGCGAAGCTTGGAATAAAACCGGGACGAAGCTACGTACGCCGCCTCCGAGCGTTCCCTCTTTCGATTCCCGAATCGTCCACGCCTCGAGCAGAATATTTCGTACGCCGTCAGAGCTCAATCTTGTCGACTCGCGACACTTCTTCACCCTTCGTCGGTGTTTTTCCTCGCGTTCTCGCCGAGATTCGACAAACGAAGCTAGGTTTAACCACTTGCGCTGGCAGCTGATTGCGGACCATAACGAGCGGCCGAACCGTATACAATAATTCGTCGCTCTTCTTTTTCTTTTTTTTTTGAAAGTGTAAATGAAAATGAAAATCGTCACAAACGTAACATTAAACGTTGAACATATTTCTTCGTGTGAGTGAATCATACAATGGATTTGAAGATTGGAGCTTCAGCTTCCAGAAACTTGATGTATACGATTTTTTTTCGCCGTTGAACTTTGAATATTAGGCTTGGACGATGAAAATTCATCGTTGTTGATGTTCATAGTTCACCATCTTATTGAACTATGAATATCAAGTGGTCGGAGGTGTCGTAAAGAAGAGGCCTCAACCTTCAAATTTGTTGTAAATTCAGTCATGAAAAAAATGTTTCAATGATTTTACATACTATGATAATTATAGCACTTTCGAGAAGGAAAATCTTCACTTTGCCATCTGCCACATAATGTAAAAACATCTAAAAATAAAACAGACGACGCATTTTAAAGGTAGAGAACTTCAAGCTTTAAAATAAACCCAAGCTTATTATTATACCATTCCTTCGTAGAAAATTATAACAGTTTCAACATTTAGTGTTCGAATATTAATACGTCGCTATATTTGTTCACTATATTTTCATGTGTTATCTTTCTTAAGCTTCCAATGTGTAACTAAAGTTGATTATTTCAATACTAAAATAGTCGCTCTTTGATAAATATTCCATGTGAATCATTATAATTTAAATCACGATTTAGATTACGTTTCTAATTAAACAGAAATCAATATTAATTTTGACAAAGATACCTCGTGTATTTTAAACAATTGCGAAGAAAAGAAAATCTGAAAACGTGACTGTGAGTTTGGTTATTATACTCTATTATAGATTAAACACCCAATAGTTAATATCAATAATCTGTTAATATTGATATAAATAGAAAAAAAGAGAGTGATTTCTTTGACATTCGCTACTTCACACTCATTCGTCAATTCATCAATATATACGATACTAAATTAACCACTTGCGCTGGCAACTGATTGCGGACCATAACGAGTGACCAACCGTATTCGTCTTCTTTTTGAATTCGTCGGTACATCACTGGAGAGAAATTACCAAGAAGTAAAAAATTTATTATTTGTTTTGCCTGGGTTATACTTAAATGTACTTAGAACTGAGAAAATATTGCAATTTTGGGACAAAACAGTGCAAGAGATTAAAAGGGAAAGATCAATTTCTAATTTAGCGACTTTTCCCAGTTTTTCTGTGGTTCTTTTTTTTTTTTTTTAATGAAACATAAACAGAAAGAAATGCTGAATCTCGTGTCTAATCAATATCAGAAGGACATCCAGTGGAACCATCCGGAATAAAATGAAGAGAAAGAGAGAGAGTGTGTGTGTAGCTTAATAACAAAAATTGGAAAAAGCCGTTAAACTGGAAATTGATAAAGAAAAAAGGAAAAAGGCAGAAATATATTTCTTTGGGATAGAGAGCGCGCATTAACCTCCCGACCAGCCATGCTCCCTACAAAGGATATTGATTTTCCCACGTTCGAGTTGTTTCCTGTCGCGCGTCGCAGCTTCTCGCGTGACCATTTGAATTGGAAGAACAGTATACCGGTCCAGAGAGCTGGGTGAAATATTATTATCTGTCAGTTTTTGAGACATTTCTTCTTTTTCTTTTTTTATGAATCCAGTAGAATGTGGAAATGTATTTATAGAGGTTATATTTTTCACCCAGTGTTTCATTGATTTAATTGAAATAATTGTTGAATATTATTTGAAATCTATTCGATTTTGCAAGTATTTCGAGTAAGATGGAAATATATTTATAGAGGTTGTTTTTCACACAGTGTTTCATTTATTCGAAATGGATCAATTGAGATGTTATTTGAATTTATAAGTGTCTCAAATAAAATTAAAATGTTATTTGGAATTTATTTGGTTTCACAAATATTTCAAATAAGACGTAAATACATTCATGGAGATTGTTTTTTCCAGACAGCATTTTATCGATTTAATTGAAATATTATTTGAAATTTATTTAATTTTACAAGTATATAGGAAATATATTTCAATGAAGGAATATTTTTCTCATTCTGTCATTCGTTTGGTAAAATATTTGTAAAATCATCTCTAATACGTCGTTTATTTTTACACATGAATGAAATTTTGTCCATAAGATAACTGCGTGTGCGTTATGTTTCTACGTCGTAGATTCGTCAACAGTACGTTAATTATTTTTCAGAAACAATATTTATTATTAATAATATCATTAATATTTGTTTTTAGTCAATTTCCTTCTGAAATAATAAACATCAAAATTAATATTCGAAATAATCGATGCAAGATAATATTTCAAAAGATAACATTTCAAAGAAATATTATTTTAAACAATTTTTATTTCAATTAATAATTCCCACTCATGTGTTTGAAATAAATCATCAATAAATCATATCACTCTCAAATGAAACAAATTTTAAACTAGTATTCTATTTCGATAAGAGTACTTCACATTATGCAGATATTTGTTAAGCTATTCACGTTGTACAAGGTACAACCGAGAAGGTTGAAATTACTTTATATGAAAAAATATATCAAAAACAGAGAACAAAATTTTTTCATTTATTTCATCATTTTCGAAAAACATCAAGTTTGGAAATTGATCAAATGTATTTGAATTTCGCCATTTCTGAACTGCATAGAGTAATCAATGTTATTCTATCTGCGAAAATAAGTGAAAAATATCGAATAAAATTTTCTCGTTCAAGGCCTTACTTTCACGAAGACAGAGTTTGAATATGTTGATTTTGTAAACTTAACAAAGTCTTAAATTGGATTTTCTTAAAAGCGAAGTATCTTGCGAAAAAAATCGCACTCCACGCTTTTGACTTGTTTTTATAGGTAGAATAATTTCTTGTTTGTTACTTACTTCTGATCGGTTCAGAATTAATTAAATTCAAATACGATTGATAAATTCTCAAACTTGATTTCCTTGAAAATGAAAAGAAAAATCTGTTCTTTATTTTCGATTTATGTGGTATCATCCCCATCAATATCAGGACTCTTTCTATGACACATAATATACAGGGTGATACTTAAATTCGTGTCCATATATTAAGTGATGAATTTGCAAATTAAAATAAATAAAATGTAAACTTATGTTCTTGTTTCTCAATTGTAATATAGATGTATAATATAATAATATATAGATTAAATAATAATACAGGCTGTCCATAAAGTCTCTTTACAATTTCAACAATTTATTACAAAGGCAAATGGAAAGACAGATAAGTGGAAATTATTACAAAATGAGACGTATATATGTAAGTTTTTCTCTTGCCTCATTTAATACACCTCTATATGGATACTATTAGTTGTACCAAGCACATCAAGACGTTACTCGATTTCTTACACGATCGATGTTTTCCTCAAATGTTCTTAGTCGTCCATTTCTCCCTTTATCGAACACTGTCCCTGTCTTCATAAGTTTCTTGTGCCATGCACGAATTGATGGACGTGACGATGGATCTCTTCCATACTTAGTTCTGAAATTTCGCTGAGTCTGCAGATCCGATTTAGCTACAAATAATACACACATAAATCATGATACACACAGTGCTTTCTCTTGAGGAGTAGCCATTTTGTAATAAGTTCATTTAACAGTATCTTATTCATTAACCTGAAATGCAATGTGATAAAAACCTTGATAACCACTGAGTACATAGAAGAAATCTGATGAAGATATCTCATCAATTGCCTTTGTAATAAATTTTTGAAATTGTAAAGAGACACAGACTTTATGGACACAGACATGGGGTTACGTCAAAGATATCATGTATCGAATAAAGGTACGAGACATCACTAATCTAAAGCAGAGGATCACTAATGCCATTGCCACCATTGATGAGGGTATGCTATAGCAAACATGGCAAGAAATCAAGTATCGTCTTAATGTGTTTCGTGCAACTAATGGTGCTCATATAGAGGTGTATTAAATGAGGCAAGAGAAAAACTTACATATATACGTCTCATTTTGTAATAATTTCCACTTATCTGTCTTTTCATTTGCCATTGTAATAAATTTCTGAAATTGAAGAGACTTTATGGACAGCCTGTATATACATATATAATATACAGATTGACACAGATATACATGATATATGATATAAATTGAAGAAAATGTTCATTGATACCATTTGGTGTTTCAACAAAATGATATTGCATTATTCAACTTCAGACCATATTCGAAATATGCTGCGCGATTTTCCTGTCAGAACATTCGAGCCTGAACAAGTAGTCAAAGAAACAAGTAGCAAGACGCAGGGAGGCTGCGTGTTTCGGGGAAAGCTGACTGACGTAAATATCCGAGCGGTGAAATCAATCAATTGGCGCGGTGCAATTAATCAAGTCGGCCGCCGACAAAATGATGGCTGCTGGAAGAGTTTTCAGCGTTCTTGTCTCGTGCAAGATCCGCGAGATTGAAATGGCAGAGCGCCAGTTCTAATTTATTGGCCTTGTAGAGTACTTTTAATACATGAACTTTTGGCCGATTTTTCGCCCGGAAAAACGGGACGACGGGTCTTCTCTCGTGTCGGGAACACGCCAGATGTGTTCTTTCGCTGTTTCCCACCCTCGTGTCTCGTCCTCGCCATTCTCACCCTTCTCGCGTGACTCGCATTAATACTCGGACACCTAAATATTGAAACCGTTGTAATTTCGTTGGGAAAAATAAAATCGCATGGCGATAAATTCGGGCTTATTTTCCTTGTGGAGCCTCCACTTTCAACGTGCGTTTACGTTTTATTTCAAAATGGTTTTGCATCGCGTAAGTGAGGACGCTCTTCTCGTCGAAAATAATACTTAAGTAAGTTGTCGTAGCATGTGAAAATATTGGGAAATTTTGTGACTACATCTACAATGAATTTGAAGATAGAAACCTCCGAAAACTTGATCCTTCTTCAACCTTGAATATTAGGCTTAGACGATAAAAATTCGTCGATTTGTTCTCGCTTGATATTCAAAGTTTAATAAGATGATGAAAAAGAAAATCGTACAGCAAATCTTGAAGAGCTGTTATAAAGTGGAGGCTTCAACCATCAAATCCATTGTAGATTCAGTCGTAAAAAAATTCTTTTCAATGAATACAACGATAAATAATACGCGACAATTTATAACATTTTCAGGAAGAGAAATGTCTTCACTTTGTCATCCGCTACATTGTGCAGAAACATCTTGGAATAAAATGAATGATGCAATTTGAAAGTAGAGGTGCCGAGATTTAAAATAAATCCAAGTTTATTATTATACGATTTCTTTTCACAAAGTTATAATAGTTAAATTAAATATTTAGTGTTTGAATATTAATGAGTGTCATTTTCTTTTGTCAATTTATCGAACTTTGATGAACTCTTTGAACTCTGTTTAAACTTCATCGCACTTTGAACTTTGTTAGAATCTATGACATTTTTAATGACATTAAATTTCAATAGATAGTTCCTATCAAACTTTATTAATGGATGGAACAGCAAGTTTCATCTTCTTCTGATCGATCATTTTTAAAGTCGAGCAATATTAGCATTCTGTGTTCCTAGTTTTTGTATTTCTTTTTTTTCTGTTTAATGTTATATCGAATTCTGAAATTAATATTAATTTTATTCTGATATGCACGAAATATTTCGTTTAAAACCGTGGCACAAAAAATTAATTTGAGTCAAACTCGAAAGTTAAAACAGTTTAATTGTTAGAGCCATCAATTAATTTGTACACTCAATGTAATTTAATAATTTACTTAACAATTTAATAATTTAATAGCGTGTAAAGTATTCGAAGATTTATAGAAGCTTCTTGAGAGGGAGTTGATTTATTATGTGTCACGTGTGTAGATATTTCGAAATTATCGAGAATCAAGTAGTGACTTGATAATCAGATTCTTGAAATTCCATGGAATTATAAATTATAAATTACATAAATTTCGAAGATATTTAATACAAATATATGTCTATAGTTGCTCACGAAGGTATTTGAATATTTATAAAAACTTCTAAATACTATATATATAGTATTACACAATATTTTGAGATTAGATTAGTCCTTTAAAATTAAGTAGTAATTTATCAATTTTCTGAAAAATATTCTGAAATTATAAAATGTAGCACGCAGAAGAGATATGCGATACAAGTATATACATAGTTGTTCATAAAAGTATTCGAGCATTTATAGAAACATTTTATAATATATTACGCTGTTGTAATAAAATATTTTGAAATTGAACGAATCTATTAAGAACCAATTTTAATTTAATAATTTGTCAATTCCTTGAAGTTCCATGAAATTATAAAATACACACACATACAGATAGTTAATTCAATCATGTCCTCTACTCGCTCGTAACATAATATTCTGCGTTTCGAATCTTCACTCCATATTATATATGTCGACACATGTTCATTTTATTACGACATAGTGCAGGATATATGTTCGCACGTGTTTCATGATTCCAACGTACGTTGATTGGACACGCACAAATGCATTCACCGAATTTTACAGATTTCATTGATACAAGAGGCTGGCGGTGGCCTCGCGCGAGACACAATTTCTGCTCGCGTAAATTCAGCGGATCGCGCGGAACGTCGAATCGAGATAACGCCGTGACAAACGAGCTCCGTTCGGGCATCGCATTAAATATACGCCGAGTTCATTAGATCGGGCTACGTGAATTTTTATTGATTGCCCGCAATGAACAGCGTGTAATTACGGATTTCGCGTAAATCATTCTCCATCATTGATAATGTTAAAGTATAATACTAATAAAATAATAATAAATACTAATAGTATAATGCTGATAAAATAATACTAGATACTAATAGTATAATGCTAATAAAATAATATTAAATACTAATAGTATAATGCTAATAGGACAACACTAAATACTGATAGCATGACGCTAATAAAATAGTACTAAATACTAATAGCATGATGCTAATAAAATAATACTAATATTAAGAATATAATTCTAATAAAATAATACTAAATACTAATAATAGTATGATGCTAATAAAATAATACTAAATACTAATAGTATAATTCTAATAAAATAATACTAAATACTAATAGTATAAAGCTAATAAAATAATACTGAATACTAATAGTATAATTCTGATAATATAATACTAAATACTAATAATATAATTATAATAAAATAATACTAAATACTAATAGTATGATGCTAATAAAATAATACTAAATACTAATAGTATAATGCTAAAATAATACCAATGTTAAAGTATAATACTAACATTAAGTAATATTAAGATTCTTAATACACTCATATATTATTATACTTTACAACATACTTTATATACTTAAAAAAATATGTTATACTTGTAGTACATTATAGTGTATTATACTTAATACGAGTATATAAGTATATTATTATATACTTATCTAAATAATTTACATACTTAAGTATATAAGTGAAAATTAAAATAATACAGCGCTAATATGTAAAAATACATATGGTACTGCAAAAATAATTTCCATAGTTGACATTAACTTGAATAACTGTTTAAAATTGTGAATATTTTTTTAGTTATCTGTAACACACAATATTCGATGATTCAGTCGTTTTCCATGTTGTAGGAATAAGATTTTATCAATATCGAATGGATGATATAATAGCTCAACCAGTGATCGGTATTATTATATTTATTTGTATTATTAATTATATTATATTACCTATAATAAAGATAAGTCTCAATCTCATTTTACACGGTACTTTTTTCTTTGCATATGTTATTGCGAACATTTTATTAACACATTTATACATACATTTATAATGCAATTATAATTATAAAGAATAACAAACAAGATGAAATGCTTAAAAATTGAAATAAATTTTAATGTAATATATTTATAAATTTTTTAATATTTTGATATTAAAATAATATAATAATATAATTTAAATTTTATAATATTTTAATATGACATTTATAAATCTCAGTTGAATTAAATTTTATTATAACAAAAATATATATCAGTTAACATAGTTTGCAAAATACAATTATTATAATTGTAACATCATACTAGATGTAAGATATTGAAACTTGATTTTCACCTTTTAATTTTCAAATTACAAAATTTAAATGTAAAATTTTAATTCGAGGCACTGTGATTTTCTTTTTCCTTTTTTTTTTTTTTAAACGGAGATGATAATTTGTACCACGAGCGTGACTAGATATTTCAAGGTAATATCGTTTAAAAATACGAGAATTATCAAAAAGTTTCAATCAATTAAAAAATCGAAATACTGGGCTTGTAGTAAGTGTTTTTAATTAATTAAATATTTAACTGAGTTAACTAAAATAATATGTAAAAACAGTCTAAAAATATCTAGAGAAATTTAATTAACTAAAATGTTTCTATTACGTTTGTTCTTTGTGAACGTTGTTAATTTTTGCGTTCTTTACACAATTTTAAAGTTTAAACGCGTAAAATTGTGCACAGAATGCACAAAAAATGAGCAAGAGGAAACGTGTAAAATGTACAAGCACCTATATTTTTAAACCATGTTTCCAAAAATGTGAATTCGCATAAAAATTTGCAACCTGATAATGAGGAAGGATTTGTTCAAAACCTGTGTGGTCAATGGTTCAGTTATTCTTTTCACTATATATTTGTACAATCTCTCATTTTAATCGAGATAACAATAAACTATTTATCCGAAGGTTATCAGTTTTCAACATGGATGTACCTACACACACGTAAAGTGCACTCGTTTGTCGAGAAAGAAAATCGCGATGCAATTTCCTATGCATCGACCACTGAAAATTACAAATTACAACGGACATAAATACTTTCACAGAGCAGATGTAGATATTATTTGAATAAAATATTCGAAAAATAATTATTTAGATAACATATTATCTTGTTTAATTTTTGATGTTATCTTCAAATTATCCTGCGTAAGTTTATATTTGAACAAGCAAATGATTTTTCTCTCTGAATTGTACGTATAATTATTTGGCCATCAAATGAAACAATTTCTTATTTCATTTTGTATCATCGAACAATTTTTCAAATAGTTTCTAATTGTTTATTACTTTATTTCAATAAGCTAACTCAGATGAAATATCATTTGATTCGAACCGAAGATAAAGTTATGTTTCAAATAAGTAACGATTTGTCATTTCAAATTCTATTTTTATCATTATTTCAAATAGAATTTGCTCAACTCTGTTAATTCTTCGATATTTGAAATAAAATAAAAAAAATAACAATCTGAAATAACAATGATATAATGATAATTTATATGAATTTAGAAGAATTAATTTAAAGCATAATAATAACAATAATAGTTTAGTACAATTTTAAATGTAATAACAAATTATTTCGATCAATTTATTATTGTTATTTCGAAAATAATAAGGAAAGAAAAAGTAATTTCAATTATTTTGAGATTCAAATAACTCATTTCTAAATAATTCATTACAAGATGAAAAATTGTAAATATTTGAAATTATTTTAATTTCGTAAAAGCAAAATTGTAAAACGATTAACCAGAGCTCGTTTCAAAGTAAAGCCTTTATACTAAAAAATGGCATAGTGTATTAAAAATGTTTTTCATGACTGAATCTATTATAGATTTTCAGATTGAAGCTCCGCTTTTTCTAACAATTTCCTAAGATTTGATGTAAAATTTTTTTCTTATTGTTAGCTGTTTTATTAAATACAAATCAGACAACTCTGATCGTGTAGTTTAATAATATGTAATTAACCATTTGAACATGATAATCTGTTCATTTAAAACTCCATTTTTCAAAGTTTAAATATAAATATATAACACAAAATATAAAATCTTATTATATTTATTACATATATTTATAAATTATTAGAAATATAACAATCCATAATACTTATATTTACATAAATATTTATTACGAATATCAAAAAATTGTTAAACATATATGGATGAAAAACAATGAACGCCAATACAGAAAGAATCTTTTTTTTGTCTTTTATATAATTTATCATACGATAAATTATACGATAGATCTTATGATAGATAAATCAGAAGGCAATCCCGATTTAAGAAACTTAGAAAACAAATATTATTCAGAATTCTGGCGGCATAGTTTATTATCAAAAATATTATATATGTGTCTTACAGAATAAACGTTCGCAGAACATTTTTCTATAATACTTATAAATACTATATTTGTATAACAAAAGTAGTACAATAAATATAATTTATATATAATTATATATAATATAATATATTATAATAATATTATATATATAAATATATATATACAATATTGCAATAAATATGATTATATATACAATACTGCAATAAATACAATATTTGCAATATAGATTACACAACGTAAAAGTATAAATTATAAATATACAACGTGCAATATAAATTTCTTTACAATAAAATACATGCAATTAAATACAAGAAATATAAAACATACTTTATGCAATAAAGATTCTGTTAATGTATTGTATGTGTGCACGATAATCCAACAAATCCGACAAATACTGACTGTTAACCGTAAAAGTGCCTTTTGCCCAAAGACTTTTGAGTGGGGCTGTACGTGCCGCGAAACGGCACACCATCCTCGGAACAAAATTTGTAGAAAAAATTGACACGAGGCGTGATGTTAACTCACCGTTTTGCAAACTCGCGTTTCGATCGTACGTAACTTCACACCAAAAGGCGAAAGAAACCGAGCTGCTGCACCGATATCGGTTAATGGAGCGATGCCTTCGGGGAAGCTAGATATTATCGTCACTTCGACCCCGTTAGATTTATTTCCACGCGTCGCTCCCTCTTTCAAGCAGAATAAGCACATTTACCCTCCCGCGAGTTGCCTGGGATTTCAGAATTCACCCTTCTCTCTCCCTTTCTCTCTCTCTCTCTCTCCCTCTCTCTCACTCTCTCTCTCTCTGTTTCTACCAACATCCACCCTCAGACACAACGAGTCTAATCGACGTGCAAATAACGTTACTTCACGAGGAGGCCGTAGCTTCGTCGTCGATCCGAACAAATCGATTCCGGCTACCGATCGCTCGTTCCCGTTTCTTCGTCGCTTCCGCCTTGCCGCGGTTCCGCCAGCTCTCCTGCCCTCGGAATTACACGGACAGCTGATATTCCAGCCGCGACCCTTGAATCGATACCAAAGTAACCGCGTTCCCTAATAACCCACCGGTTTCCTCGATTCTTCCCTCCAACTTCCCGCTTTTCGCGGTTCGACGAAAGGGACGCCCGCTCCTGTGCGCAACTCTCACGAAACGAGGGGACGTGGGACTCAACGTTATATTTCATCTACGAAAAACTTTTTGTTTACACTTCTGTCGGGAGAAAAATAAGAGAAACATTTTTAAAGGAACGATTTTTTTACATGGATGCGACATTGATTGATATGACGTGAGTATGTTGGTGTGCAATTTAACAATTATTTATATTGTATATTTAAAATAATTTATATTCATATTGTATTATATTTAAAATAACAAAAATATGTAATATAACGTTTCTCTGTCTTCTCTGAGTGACAATTTAACTACTTGCGCTGGCGGACCATAACGAGCGACCAAACCGTACACAATAATTCGTCGCTTTCTTTCTGAACTCGTCGATATGAAATTCCCGGATGAAAATTATTGAAAAGTAATAAATTTATTATTTGTTTTGCCTGGGTTATACTTAAGTACTTAAAACTGAGAAAATATTGCAATTTCGGAACAAAAAGTTCTCGATGTGCATGGCACGTCATTCTAGCTCAAGAGATTAAAGGGCAAGGAATTGACTCGAAACTTGTTGCAGGCATTTTAGCAACTTATCTAAAGCATTCTAACCTGTACAATAATCTATAAATCAGTCTCGAGTCGCTATAAATGATTGATGCAATTTTAAATAGTCAATGAAAAAGAAAAATATATTGTAATGTAATATGTATAATATATATTAAATATTAATAAAATATAATAATTGTATATAATAAATATATATATATATATAGTAAAAACAAATAAAAAACGTAGAATAAAATTTTTCTACGTTTCGTAGAAAATTACAAGTATATTTAAAATAATTTTTAACTTATTAACACATACAAAGTTCGTTTTCTTTTCTTTGCCTTAAACAAAAAAATTTTATTCCACATTTTTTATTTATTTTCGCGCATAAAATAACCCCATATCGATTATTCGCGCCTGTCTGTTAGTATAGAATTAATCAAATTCAAATATTATTTTCCAATATTTTAGTTGGTAAATTTTCAAACTCGATTTTCACGAAAACGAAAGCTTTAATGAAAAAATTTCATTCTTCCTTTTCGATACATTTTTACATGTAGAATCACCTCCTAGTCGGTTAACCACGAATCACGGGACACTCTGTATATTGCACGTAATATATTAATATACATTATGTATTGACAAATAATTATAATATATAAATATATTATATTCGCAATGTAAGAGAGAAAGAAAAAAATCAATAGGAATTAAAATAAAACTTTATATATTGGAAATTAATCTGTAGATGAGGCACTTTTCAATTGAAAGGAAATGAAAAATTTTGCGGATTTTGCGGATTTTGCACTGTATGAAACTGAAAAAAAAAATATCCACCAGTCGTGATTCGTAAAAAAAATTTTACAATGATTTTAATTCATACTAGTATCGCATCAGTGAATTTTGATTCTCGTTAATTTCCGCGATATCTACACTATGTTGTTTTTAAAATATTTTAATGCGATTTCGTAGGATGAAATGATGATTTCGATCGAATATAAAACAATTTTACACTTTACACTTTACACGACCGATATAGAATTTCTTCCATCAATGATAGTTGACAGCAACAACAAAAATTTTTAACCATTTATAATTGTCATTTGTAGCCCAAGAAATTAAATTTTTTGATCACGTAGTTTTTTAAGAAATATTTCTTTACAGCTTAAGATCGATATCCAAGTAAACGGTAGTAATAAATTTTGAATGTTAAATTTCGTAAAAATTTCTGGAATAACTATATAGCTATTTTTAGTCTCTTTGTATTATTATAACTCATCGTAATAGATGATTTCCTTCATCGATAACTGTTACAATTGAAATAAAATTTCTTTCACCAATAGATTACGTTACGCGTATTTATATTACGAGTAAACTATGGATATTTATTCATTTATGAGAAATTTAAAAATACGAATGTTTCTAGAATTCGTCCAAATTCCAAAAATACACGAAATATACAAGTACACAACATCTGTATATAAAATATACAAATATATAATACATATAAATGTAATATTACAATATATACAAATATATAAAATACCTTATAACATATTTATCTACAGTACCTATATTCTTTCAATCGTGTACATAAAAATTTGTAACCCCATAAAGATCCACAAACCAAACCGCGAACCAATCAAAAATCTGCCTCCATCGATAATAATTAATCATCGTCGAAAGGAAAAACTTTCCATCCCTTATAACTGTCATTCGCCAATCCGTACGTCAAATTTCGTAATCGCGTGTACGTTGCTTTCTGGAAAAATTTCCCTCCACATTTTCAGATCGATTTGCCTCGAATAACAAACAAACTTCAGTTACCGGCTCTTTTTTTTTCGCGAAAATCTCCGGGATAACTGTCATTTTTGATCCCCGATGAATACACACGTACATACGAATACCTGTGCCGATACTTTCGAGCTCGCGCGCGTGCTGCCTGCTCGCCCAGGCCGGGATACGATGATCGATCCCTCCCGAAACTGTTGGCTGCACAGCGCGCGCCGATGGCTCGGCAATATTTAAAGTGGCCATTGCGTGCGTGTACACCCGATATGCACATATATATATATATATATATATATATGTATGTATGTAGGTGTATATGTATATATATCCCAGCCTGGCCGCACCGTCGATCGATTTCGCGCAAATTAGAAAATCCAATTTGCCGGACACGGAGAAACGCGCGTAATTAATGTTCCCCCCTCGATTTCCTCGTTACCTTCGACGACCCTCGTCGCCGGTTCTTTCTGTGACTGCGCGAAAGTCTGCGTGGCTCGCGTGCGCGCACGCGGTGCGCCAATTCTCGCGTGCTCGATGCTCCCTGCTGGTAATTGCGGCTCCGTGGTTGGGTGGGTGGGGGGAGGGGGCCCGAGAGATCTCTGCTGCAAGATTTTTCGCGGCGAGATCTCCATCGGCGATCGGCGGTCACCAGGAATTATTCGACAATCCGAACCGTTGATTATGAATCGCGTGCGTCACTCCGCGTAATTTCCTGGCGATCGTCGATTCGTGTCGTATACAAAGGTACGCGAATTACGAAAGTGCATTGCGAATCTTGGGACAATTATTGCCACGTCTGTTACAAAATTGGCGGAATTGGAAAGTTGCACCAGAGAATCTATTAACCCTTTGACCCCCGGCAAACCTTTTTTTGCACCATCTACCAGAAATTTATTTACGAAGCATCGTCACTTCAAATGAAATGATATGGCATTGGAAATAATCGTTCAAATGGTGTTTAACACGAAATTTCATGGATTGTGTCTTTCTAACGTGTGATTTTAAATTTAAAGCAATCGTCGACGTTCATGGCGGGTTTGCTAGTATACAAGTATAATATACAAGAGTTAATAATAATATACTATACTATAATATAATATAATATTTATAATAAATAATTAATAATAATAATATTTGTAATATGATAATATAATGGTATATTCATTGTAATTTAACAATTATATTTATATTCATACTGTGTATGAATTTATATATTTATATTTTGTACCATCTACCAGAAATTTCTTCATAGGTGACGTGACATAGCAAAAATTGAAAATAATCATCCCAATGGTATTTAACAGGTAATTTTGTTGATAATATCTTCGTTTGAATTTACGGCAATCATCAACTGAGTTTACTAGAACATACAAGTATAATATACTAGAGTCAATGATACATAGTTTCAACCTGTCGAAAAATGATATCCTCCATCATTTTTCAAACTTTCGTAAGAAGCAATAAAAAGTCCAGTTCATGCCAATTATTGAGTGTTAATTTTGACTGAGGACTGTCTTCAGAAATTCCTCCTGAATTAATTTTATTCTTCTTAACGTCGTTATTATAGCTCTAGGCTTTTGTTCAGATATTATATTATTACACAGGATTAATTAACTAATTTTAATAATTTCAATTATCTAGAAAATAAATGATCTAAATATATATCTATATATAATTATTTTTGTGAAATAAAAAAAAAATATATAGAATAAAAATATTAGAAATTAAATGTTTATCGTATTTATTTATATCTAGTTTTCTTTTAAATAAATTTAATTTTGTGTCATACGTATATCACCATGTTCGTTTAATTATCAGCAAATTATAAAAAAGAGAAAATTGTTGGCCAGATTTTCCCTCGAAGGGACGATGTTCCTTCAGCACGATGTTCCCTCAGAAGGGACAGTCGAGTGTAAATTAGATTTTATTAGATATTAATTCAACTTACACTCGACTGTCTTTTCTGAGAGGACATTAAATCTAACTAACAATTTGGACTTTTTCTTTTCACAATTTGTTGATAATTATAATGTATATTGAACATATACATGTATAATAGTATAATATCTGAACAGACGCCTAGAATGGAAGCTATAATAACGACGTGAGAAGTACAAAAGAATTTCGGAAAGAAGAAATTTTTCAAGACAGTCTTGAGTCAATTGACACTTGATAATTCACAAACCAGATTTCTTACGAAAGTTCAAAACATGGTGGAGGATATTATTTTTCCAGAGACTGAAATTATGCATCTCTTGTATATTACTTAACTCTCATATATTATTATTATTATATTATATTATATTTTTCTTTTTCATGGACTACTTAAAATTGCATCAACCATTTATATAGGTGATCAGCGACTCGAGACTTGGATTATTGTATAGATTAGAATGCAGTAGATTTAGATGTTGCAGTAAGTTTCGAGTCAATTCTTTGTCCTTTAAATTGTCACTCAGAGAACACAGAGAAATGTTATATTACATATTTTTTATTATTTTAAATACAGTGTGAATATAAATATAATTGTTAAATTACAATCAATATATTATTATATTATTATAAATATTATATTATACATCACATGTTAGAAATTATCATGCAATCCACGAAATTTCGTGTTAAATACCATTTGAATGATTATTTCCAATGCTGTATCATTTCACTTGAAGTGACGATGCTTCGTAAATAATTTGCTCGTGATGCAAAAAATGTTTGTCGAGGGCAAAGTGTTAATATATACATCAACAATTGAACAATCACGTACAGTTGAAAAATTTTATTACCCGTTAATTATGAAAAGTGTTCTAAGATTTATATCGAACATTTAATAATATGATTTTCGAATGTCATTAGTTTGGAAATAACAGAGCAAACGAATGCAAATTTCCGTCGTTCCCATAAATACACTCGCGAATTCGAGAGAAATACTGCACAGGAAAGGAAAGAAATTAATTTCTTTACTCTCGCAAGCTTCCAAAAAGTGTAAAAAGATTTTGGATTAATTAACGAAACCTTTGCTTTATTATATAATCAGTTCTTGTATAAAATCTTGAAAAGGAGGAATAAAAATTTGCTTCGAAAAATTCACGAGTGAAATTTCACTGAGAACGTTAACGACTCAATTTGAGGGGTTAAAAATAAGAAGATTTTGAGATTTTTGAACAAGAGTGTATAAAAGTCCATTTATACTGTTGATGAGCTATGCACGAGGAGAACAATAATAATTTTTTATCATTTTTTAATACAGAGAAAAAGTGCAGCATATTTGCAATATCAGTTTGTTTAAAATGAATTATATAAAAATTTATATACATTTATATATAATATATATTATATTTAAATTTTATATATAAATATATAATTAGATTTATACAATATTCTATATATACATTTTTAGATTTTTTTCGCGCTAGACCGATGTAATCATGTTTACAACGCATATAATGCTAAAAATATTCAAATGCCATTATGAATGGACTGCACATTTCTACGCATGTTTTATCCAAAATTATACAAAATATACGTAATAGCCCAAAATATGTAAAATAAGTAAAATATGTTACTCCTTCCAATCTCAAACAAATAAAACAATAATCATCAAATCTAGCAACTTGCAATTTTCATAATCACAATTATAAGAAAAGTACTGGAATTTCCATGCAGTTTAGTTTTCATTTCGTCGCCTTTTCTCCTTATCAATCGCGTTGATGGAACATTGTTGATAACAATTTCCATGAAACACAATTCACTGAAAGTACAAAAACAAGGACGATGATAATCTATCACTACGAACATACGCGCGTAACCAAGTCTCTGCATGGAAAATGCAATCGGAACAGCACGATGGAAAATTTTCAACGCCACTTTTTCTCTGTTTCGGATGCAGTGTCTGCAGACACGTTTTACAATACTATTCTTGAACGTCGATATAAAATCAAATTTTACATCACATTGTGGACAAATTAATTAAGAGACGTATTTTAACTTTCATATAAATTTACATCATAAATAATAAGAACAAAGATAAGAACGAGAGATAAAAATTTGTTTCGCTATACTATTACATTATATATTATTATTATGTACTATGAGTACACTATAAAATAACAATACAAAACTTTAACTATGAAATAGTTTAATTATAAAATTCCGTAATAGTTTAACTACAGTTTTACACTTTAACTGTGAAATAATAGTACAAAACTTTAACTGTGAAATAGTTTAACTATAGTTAAAGTTCCGTAATAGTTTAACACTTTAACTATGAAATAATAATACAGAAACTATAATATTTAATCGGAAACTTCATTTCAAATCGTAGCTCCTTTGTATGGGTCTGAGTGGATCCTGGATTCGTTTCTGCTTACTATATAACCTGTCATAAGGGGATTAACTACTCGGTTATGGTTGGTTTACAATCGAACTCCTCAACTGACTAATGACATATGTAAATCCAAAATTGGTTTATTATGTTATACTTATTTCGTTTACCAATTTCACTAGTGTATATTTTGTTTTATGTTAATAAAATACAAGAATCAATTATCAATGATAACACTCGATTATTCGTTTTCTTATCATTGGTAAAGTTTAGTTTTCCTTTGAAATTATATCATCGCAATTTCCTTATAAATAAAGCTATGCTCTTCATTTGTTATAAAGCACCGTATGAAAATTTTTTACAATATTTGCACTAGAATATTAACAAAGTGGCATTTTCCTTAAATACACTACATTTAAAATATTATCTTATAAAATTTTTATTTATAAATATTAATAACAATACATAAATAAAATTTAAGTACATCTTATCGTGGATTATCAAATTAAATAATAAATTTCCCTGATAAGATGAAAAGGCCGCCATATTATTTTATTTTAATGATTTTACATTTAATAATAAAAACATTTGAAAACTTGATACACATTTGAAAACTTGAACGATATTTTATAATAAATATGTAGAATAGAGGCTTGTGTTCTTTCTTGCATTACAAATCATTTCCTTACGCTTTAATCTCTCTGGCACATTCTTTACAATTTATACTAACATTAAGTTAAAAACAATTACAATAATAAATTAATAATATGACTAATAAATATAATACTATAATTAACAATAAATAATTGTATTTATAATTAAAACAATAAATTATTTTTAATTCAATATTAGATTAAAAACAAATTTTACACTTTAAATGTCGGCAATTCTAGCATCAAGAATACTTAATTCACTTGCGAACTAAGCTCAATTAGCTGCGCAGACTTGCACTTTAAATTTCCCCAGAGGAAATAGTCTTCTGCCGTCTGGGGAACGAGCGAGCCAATGAACGTCACCATTTTTCGATCTTTTTGCACATCCACAACGCGTGACAACTGACTCTAACAATAAATTTTTACTACAATGACAGGCTGTCCAGGCGTCAAACGATCCATAATAAAACTGCACGATCCACGCTGCACGATGATTGATGTAACCACGGTAGAGAAAAAAGATAAAAATAAAAAGATATCATTCCTTTCGTGACACACTGTGTGTTTGAGTAGCAGAATTGAATACGCGTGTAACAGCTTTCGTTGTTCGTGGCAAAACCAATTAACGTTGAGCCTCGGATAGATGAATTTATAGCTGAATCAACTTCTGTGATCTTTGTTTACTAAAGGTGCGCGAGAACCCGAAAATATCGAGTATTCTGCTTCTCGAATCGAGTCGTGAATTGGCTTGGGGATGGTCAGAGTCAGATGTTTTCAATCTTCAATTCAAGACTTTCAATTCACGGTCGTATTCAAG
Organism: Tetragonisca angustula; assembly: GCA_036937485.2. Classification (NCBI taxonomy): domain Eukaryota; kingdom Metazoa; phylum Arthropoda; class Insecta; order Hymenoptera; family Apidae; genus Tetragonisca; species Tetragonisca angustula. The sequence goes on along the minus strand of JAWNGG020000057.1, from coordinate 22,330 downwards.
GAAGCTCGTCTCGAAATACGACTCCGGTTCTCGAAATCTCGCGAATACAAAATCAGAGTTAACCAGGCTTCTCCCTGTGATTTTTATCTTTTCCCGAAGATCAAGTCAGTGCTCAAAAAGAACTCGTTTATCATCGTAAAAAGTATGAAAGCAGAAACGACAGCGCTTCTCAATAACGTTGCCAAACCTAATTTACGTCGAATACTGACGTGAGAATCGTATGCGGTTGTGTCTCTCGGAAGAGAACTACTTTCAAAACGACTATAGTTGATTTCCTGAATTTACTTAATAGAAAAAGAAATTACAGCGTCGGACTTCCGTACACACAGTTAGAGAAAATACGGCGTATTTGGAATACCAGTTTGTTTAAAAATTACAGCGGTGAACGAAAACAGAGAGGAACTACGTAATATTATAGAGAGATTGATAAATCTTTATATTTCAAATTCTTAGTAATATAATATAATAAACACAAAAATATAATACAATATATAATAAAAAACAAAAAATATTTGAAACTTTAGTTCAATTGAAAAATGATCAAGTAACGATTTTCTTGCGATGTACAAAATTACAGAAACAAAATTATTTTCTCTCGCGATCTAAATAGATGTTAATTACAAATAAATGTTGCTGGTTGAGCAAACAGCTATTCCAAGCCCGTTTCTATGAGAGGAATTTGAAATTATTACGATTCTCATTGCAAATTCATTCTTTTGCGTTTTCTCTTTCCTACAGCGGAAATATTAAAAGAGGTAACACGGAGTCAATCATAGCCAAAAACCTGAAAAATTTTCTTCTTAACCCACCCGATATTAATCCTCAAGAGAAATGCAAATACAACTTTTTCAAAAAGATCGTAAAAATAAAAACAATTGATTCTTACGAGCATCTTTAAGGAGGCAGGACAGTTTGACGGGCCTAAAAATTACGAATATTTTGGAGAGCTAGTAAAAAAAAAGTACATATTTGATCGACATGAGCTTTCGTAGTTTATTTTAACACATTACAAACTATAAAAAGCGACATTAAAAAAAAGCTCTTATTTAACTTTTTAACAGCATCCTACATATGCTTTCACTTTCACATTGTCTATCGGTGTGCATGATTCCAGCCAAACAGGATTAGCTGCAACAAAAAGTTCAAAAGTAAACAATATTCTCTAGGGATTGACGATCCAACATTTCCAATTTTGTGAAAATTATGAAAATAGCAGCTATTCGTTTTTGATGTATCGAATTTATGCCAAAAATTTCGAGGTTTTTTGTTTATATTTTTCGAAATTGTTAAAAATTAAAAAATGTTCGATCGTCAATTTCTAGTAAGTGTTACACTAAAGATACGTACCAAGCTTCACAGTAATCGGTTAGATTCCGAGATATCTTGCGTACCGTTTCTAAAAACCTACTTTCGAGAAAAATGCGTTTAAAGTTACAGAACGTCATTTTTCACATGTATCCTTTGCTTACTTTTTTTACTTGTATATCGCGGCTAACAGTTCTCACAATTCACAACTAAACTGAATCCAAGTCCCCTAATATTCGATTCGCCAAAAGTAATATTTGAACCACACGATTTACACTTTATAATACAGCTTAAAGTTGTAAACAGTGATACAAATTCAATTATTCTGTATCCGCGGATTTATTATTATACCTTAAAATAAACACTTTTGTATCTTATGTCTAAGACTTCAAACTACTATTTACAAACAAAACAAAAAAAATCGATTGTTTGAAAATTTCAAACTGCCCTCGCCCTTTACGTATACAATTAACCTCTTGCGCTGGAATGACGTGCCCCAAAATTGCAACATTTTCTTAGTTTTAAGTATATTTAAGTATAACTCAAGCAAAACAAATAATAAATTTATTATTACTTCTTAATGATTTCTATCCAGCGATATCATACCAACGAGTTTAAAAGGAAAAGAAAGCGACGAATTATTGTATACGATTCGGTCACTCGTTATGGTCCGCGCACCACCTGCCAGCGCAAGGGTTTTAAGAGAATTTCACAAGTTAAATTCTTTGTCGAAATCGTGTAAAATCTCTGAATAGAAATCTGGCGTTCCGCGAGAGTTGTTTCATTTTATTTGTAAAAATGCACGTTCCTGCAAGACTCGTAAATATCGCGGCGTTTCAGGTGATAAATGTCCGTAGATTGAGTTGAAACGTCCCGTTGGATCAACATTGGACATTCGCCCCTATTATTTCCGGTGTTGCAAATTACTTTTTTAGATACTTCGGTGTTCCAAATTGCCAAACAACGTGCTGCGTTTCCTCTGCTAAAATTGGCGGTTATGGAAAAAGAAAAACACCCGGCTGGGTAACATATTCGTCGTTCGCATGACTGGAACGTAATATCGAGTTAGCGCCGCGCGCACCGGCGACTTGCAGCAAATGGAAACGAACGACGCGACGTGACGGATCAAAGAAAAAGAGTTATTGCAACGCGACACGACGCGACACACGACTGAAGGAAACCCGGCGCGGCGGTTTAACTTTCGCTTGGCGAATAGGTCTGTTCGTACCCGTTTACACGTATGTATGTACATACACTCTGAAACACACTGTACGATATCGCTTTGCAGCCCTTAAAGCGGCAAGACAAAGAAAAATTCAATAAACACGTTCGTAATATTTTTGTAGCCTTTCGTCGAATTTTTATATTAAGGTTTGAATTTGAATTTATTGTCAACCAACAATATTAAAAATTAATACCTCAAATTTCAATGTGAAAGTAATCTTTGTGACTCTTTTTGTATTATTTTTCTACTTATGTTTAAATTTATGTTGTCGCATTTTGTGCGATTACGCATTGTTCGTAACACTTGTGTTCTATGTTTATATTTCGTGAACTATTTATACTGTGTTTCATACTCTTTAAGTTACCATTATAGTTATTATTTTTATAGTTCATATCATACATTGTAAATTATTTATATTATATTTAACATAATGTATAATTACGTCATGTATTACCTATATTATATATTATATTTATCTTAAATTAAGTATTATTTATAAAATTAATTATTTATCATAAATTAATAGATATATATATATATCATGAACTAATTTCAAATATAATTCAAATTTGAAACAAATTCAAAAATCTTTGTATTTTTGAAAACAAAAATTTAAATTCTAATGGAATATTTAACACTGCGAAGCTGCGAAAAATGCACGTAATATGAAAAAATGCATAAAATATCCAAAATATGATATTTCCTGTAACACTGAGTTTTTTTCCTGTCAGGGAGAAATCATATATAAATATATGCCTATTTTTTTACAACTCAAAATGATTTCCACGATCATCATCATCATCATCCAACTGGAATAAAATGAACATACGCTACATATATTCTAAAGAATTCGATATAAAGATGACATGAAGAAATACAAAAAAAAATTTTAACGTTATAAAAAAAATTTTAAGAGAGATATCACTTGAAATTTGACACGTTATTATTAACATTATTTAATATTACTATCGTTTAATTATAATTAATAATAATTATCGATAATTATGTATAATTGTTATAATAATTATTATTAGAATAATTATCGTATTTAATTATTCTATATCATTAAACTTCATAGATTCTAATAAAATTCAGGAATTACGTAAAAGAAAAGATCCGAGCGCTAGAAATTGAATACATACAAAACGTATCTTTCATACGTCTCAAACGTTCTTCAGGGTAAACGAAAAATTTGATGAAACGAGTGTTCATGTTCTCCCGAGGCGAGTAACCTTTTCCAATTTGTGCTCGTTTTACACGCATTTCAGAGAGTCTGCGAAGCAAGAGACAGAGACAGAGACAGAGAGAGAAAGAGAGAGAGAGCCCAGGCATCTTTGTCCCGGGTCGAACATCGACGACTTTCTAAAGAAATTCTCGAAAAACGTATTCAAGGTTTGGAGGTCGTAGCAGACCGAACTCAATTAACATTTTTTAAAGGAACTTTTGTCTTCTTTGAGAACCCTCTGACCCGCTGTTTCCGACTCCCCCACCTGCTTCCTTGGGACTTCCTTTATGGGCATTAATTAACTCGCGTTACGAAAGTGGCGTTGCCACCTTTTTGAACGTTCAAAGGGCCAGTCTCTCTTCAAACGAATTCCCCCCCGTTGAAAAGAGAACACGATCTTATCGACCGATAGTCGCCGCTAATCTCGAACGTCTGGATTTTTTTCTCTCCTACAAAATCGAGCTTCCACTCGGACTTCGTGATCTCGTTAGCTCTCTTACAAACAATTTTGCTAAATCTGTCGTATGCATACAATCGAGGGTGGTTCTACGTGAAAGAAAAAAAGAAAGCAAGTCGAGAAGAAAGGATAGAATCTTTTTCATTTTTCAGACTTTTTCGCAACTATTTTCAAACTATATTTTTTTTTATAATGAGGTTTGAATTTTATATTTATTATTGTATTAGTTTGTTACATTGTATTATATTGTTACTATATTATATCATGTTACATTATTTATATTACTTTACATTATTTTGTAGAAAATTCTATTTTCATGTATAATCGTCTCCTCCTCAGTTATATTTGGACACCCTGTATAAAACCTGTCATTTAAATCCGTATTCTGACGTTCCAAATGATTTCACTTGCAACTTTACAATTTCCTCCCCCGAAAACTCTGTATCTGATCGCAGAATTTTTCAAAATGAACAAATATCCTAAATTTCGAAGCTTCGAGGTCAACTGGCACATTGAAAAATTGATTCCAATTCCCCTTCTTTCACTCGTGAACGAGAAGTTTCGCAATAATCAACAAATGCCTCTTTCACTGATCGACAACATTGGTGCCACGATTAATTTTAATTATCCATCCTCACCCTTCCCTTCGAAAAAACAGAGAGAGAAAAAAGAAAATTATCGAAGACAGGGAAGGTCCGAAAGTTTTCTCAAGCCGCTCTCGCAAACTCGATCGGCGTAAAATAATTACTTTAAAAGTTGGAAAACGGGACAGGATAGAAGATAGAAAAAGAGGGGGGGGGGCGACGTGGCGCACATGCCCGAGCATTTAATGAGCCTCAAGATTTCTCAAAGAGGCCACGGCTAAAGTTCCGATCTGCCCTACTAAAATTAATGAGTTTGCATCGGCTAACAAGGTAACACTCGTTTGTAATTGAACGTCGGTATCGAAGATGTGCGTTGTTAAGGATGTGAAAGACAGCGGTTGAAGCACGTACGAGCAACCGAGCAACTTGTGCGAGTCGAGAGAGCCTGTTTGCGCCGCGAACGAAACAATCGATCTACGATTAACCGACGAATACCCCGGTTATTTCGATCGGATTCTGCTGTTTGTCTAATTCTCTAGAAGTCCCTGACCAATTTTATCTTTTAGACTTTGTTTTGCAATTTGTTGCAAATGAGCGTAAATTGCAACAAAGTACAATAGAATATGAATTTCTAGAAGATAATCAGGGACTGAAAGAGTTATGGAATTTTGTATTGTGAAAATAGCGTAGATTTTTAAACATTTTTCGGGAAAAATTCATCGAGATTGAAGATTATCGACAAATGTCGAAGAAATTTCTCGAAAAATGAAATGATGAAAAAGATATGAATTTTTAATTGTTCTAATTGCGAATGGTCATAAGAGACGAGCAAAATTTTTTTTCTCTTCTTTTTTGGCTACCATTAAAGCATTCTCAATCATTTTTCACAAATTTTGATCACTTTTGTAATAATTATTCGTAGCCAAAAAGTTTTTTAATTGAAAGTACTCACTGTCGTACCAAATTTTTAAAATTTTTTAAATTTATTTTCTAATAACTATAATTATTAGAAATAGATACATTACTTGGTACAATTAACTCATTAAGAACCAACATTTCATTTGCAATATTTTAATTACAAAGTTTAATTGAGATATTTTTAAGATTATCATAAATTATTGCTTAATCCTTAATGAATTAATTGTACCAAAAAATATACCTAATTCAGACGTCATAATTGTCAGAAAATAAATTTTAAAAGTTTCAGGAACATTTTAAATTTATAGTAGAGTAATTTCGGGGGGAGAAAATTAGATTGTATTTTATAAAAAATCGAGACATGACAATAATTATGTTATCTTTTTTTCCATTTATAAATCTAATGTTTGGTCATCTTGTAAGAAGATAAATTTTTTTAGCTTTCATTCCAAAAAAAAAAAAAAAAATGAAAACGAAAAAGAAAACTAAGATTATCTGTACCGAAAGTACTCTGTATCCACATCTACACAATGGTAGGTTTTTTTTTTCCAAAAAGAATTTTCCAAAATTTCCGTCCCTTTGATGCAGTCGCGTGCTTTCTGCCTTAAATTAAATTCCGGGCAGCAGATGGTAAAATACCTTGCATAAACCGTACACTCAGTCACAGAAGTTTATATAATATATTACAAATTTCAAATATTTAAAACAGAGAAAGAGTGGTTCTGAACATTTCAAGGAACATTCACGAAATTATTTTTGTAGTTTAATTAATTTGTTCGTTGAGATTGTACCAATTCTAAAATATCGACAATGTTCCTTGCATTCGTTTAGAAGAACATATAAACGAATTGAAAACACGAAGATCTACGTGTAAAGATATGTGAATAAAACATATGTTCTATTATATAATTATAATTATATAATAATAATAAAAGAAATATTCTGTACACTTTGTATTTGTGATAAATCTATAGTGAACTTTGTAATATCCTCTTTTCATTTATCTACAAATAAACAAACATCATCATTTTCTCAAGATCTGTTTAACTCTTAATTCTTTATAGGACGACCAAAACTGCTTTGTTTTTCAAATATGATGATGTTTTTAAAACATTGTCACATTTTCTGATTATGTGTCAGATAGATGATAAATATACTTATCAGAGATCATTTATTGAATATCTACAATAAGCTTTGATAAAAATACATACTATAGTGATATGGTAATATATAATATTATAATAATGTGATACAATATTAATATACTACTGATACACTATTAATACATCTATTGATACACTAATATTAATTAATACTGATACACTAATAATACACTTTCAATATATTATAATAATATTATACATATCACACGTAGGTAAAAATAAAAAAAACAATCGCAATATAATATAATAATATTATGATTAATTAAACTACGAATTCTCACGCGAATTTATATCTTTGGAAGTAGAACCCTGTTAAAAAAAAATTGTTCTGTAACAAATTTTATAAAAAGCATTTTCATCTAGTTGAAATATTTTTTCATTAAAATTCAAAAAACACGAACAAAGTTGAAAACAAAAGTAACAAATTACTTGCATTATTATTCGAATAAACAGAAAAAATAAATAACTATACCACGAAGAATAAATAATTATTATTCGGATAAAATATTCGACTACAGAGAATATGTTTGAATAATTCCTTTCGACTTATGAACATTCCTTTCAACTTTGATTAATTCCGTTCAAACATTTGTTGAAATCATTCGAATAATGCCCAACTCTGTTCATAACTGACGACAGCTACGAGCACCAATAGCTATAGTTTTCATCGTTTCGAACGAAGTAACAATTTCTCAACGAATCGCAAGTTTAAAATTAAAAAACGTCGTCCTTATCCACCTTCAGCTTCGAATCTTCCGCTCGCGCTTTGTGCGGTGTTTCTCCCGGGTTTTATCGAATTTTACGAAGGATCGCGACGGGGGGAGGGGGAGGGGGGAGAGTTGTTGGGAAAATCAAGAATTTCGTCACGTAACGATAAAAATGCGCAGACTACGCGGATCAGGCTGGCGTACAGTGAAATTAAATTTTGTATGAGTTCGGCTGGAAGATGGCGAACGGCGAGAAAGAGGGCACGGACGTGAGGAAGAAAGAGAATGTCGAATTTTCACCGCAAGTAACTAGAGACGATCCTAGTAGCACGTAGAAGCTCGTCTTCCTGTTCGTGTTCCGAGATGCAGAACTTTCTTCGACTCTATCGTCATAAAGTCGCATTTACATTAGCCCTCATAAGGACTCGTTGAATTTTAAGAATCATCTGTGCCAGAAATATTGTACGAAATAAATATCTTTCATATTACAGTGCCTGTTCTCCATTCTGATCTATTTTTTATTACATTCCGAATAAAATGAACGTGTGCTGATGTAACACTCATTCACTGTTTTAAAGAATTCAATATGAAAATGACAGAAAAAAATATAAAGAATAGGAATGCAGAATATTAGTATTGCTTGACCTTAAAAATTATTATCTATAGATTAATCAAGAAAGTTGGAAATGAACATTACTTGAAATTTAATATCATTAAAAATTTCATAAATTCCATACGTAATTGAATTATATTTTATTATATATTTATTATTTTTACGTTAATAGAAAAATAAAAGATTCAAAAGTTAGAGATATTAAATATATAAAAAAAGTTCTTAACTTCTTAACTTCTTTTGTAATAAATAATAATTCAATTTGATATTTAATTTTCTTTAATGATAATACTTAATAATGGTAATTTATTCTATTACTAATAAATTATCAGTAATAATTTTATTATTATAATAATAGTTATAATAAGTATTATTATTTTATTATTATAACTAATAATAGTAGTTTATTTTATCCTATATTTCAATATTCAAACTTTGCAAAAGTACGATTAAAATGTCATGTGACAAAAAGTTCATAAACGTTGTGTTAAAAAGTCATAAAAATATGAAACATAAAGCTATGTGCAGTGCGAAGTATCGTCCCCCACCATCAACGCACCATTGAATTTACTGCGAATTGAATTTTATATCAAATTTGTCAAATTTTTCTGCACGAAATTGATTCTTCCAGTCAATTCATTTCATGTAAATATTTCCGTTGTATTATAAATCTTTGCTTTCAAATAACAAATATTTTGCTATAAGTAAAAATTTAAAGATGTAAAGTCTGGTGATTTACGAGACCAGAGAATCGATCGTTTGTGTTGGTATTTATCATTTCATATTTGTGTTGTAACTTTCTACTAAGATACTTACAGGGTGTTGATTTAATTATTAATTATAAGCGAAAAGTCCAAGATATTATGCAAGAATCGCAAAAATTATTCTGCGTAGATCCACTAAAAATCCATTTCTCATTTAAACCTAAACCTAACGATCCTATAACTCTGATCATAACTAATAATAATAATATTCGCTAATAATTCATAGCAGACGACGTTAAACTCACACAAACAAACAAAAGTTGCAAAACGCATAAAGTTAGAATTTTCGAAACTTTTGTTCTTTAAACTACCCTAGAAATTTTTAATTTTTAAACCAATATCCTAGAAATTAAGTTTCTCTAAACCTAACCCAAAAATTTGGATTCAGTTAATTTAGTCAAAAATTTCGAAACTTTTGTTCTTTAAACTACCTTAGAAATTTAATTTTTAAACCAAATTCCTAGAAATTAAGTTTTTCTAAACCTAACCTAAAAATTTGGATTCAGTTAATTTAGTCAAAAATTCCCCACTTCACGAACGAATCTCTAAAAATAATAGAGAGAAATTTACCACCGCGAAACTCTGTTCTATGCGAAATTAAGTCATCTTGTACCTCAATCGAGAAATGAGCAAGTACTACGATCGTTTTTACCGGGATTTCAGTTTCTGTTCTCGTAAACGTCGTAATTCGCGCCTCTCCCCACCCATTCGTCTACACCTATATCGCATCGAGGTACCCTTCTTACCCTTAGAGACGAGATTAATGTTTATTCGTTTAAAGCTCGCGTTACCGTTGAAATTATTCTTCTTTCGATGCGCGAAACAAAAAAAAAAAAAAAACGCGGGTCCCGGGCTAAGACGGCTTAAACGTGATGGACGGATCAGAGGATTAAGGGATTAAATTAAATTCTCTCGGCTGGAAACTTTGCAAGATAAAAGAACGGAGAAAATCGAATTGGAAGTAGAGGACGATTCGGTAGCGCGCGTGGCACGCTCTGTGAATGCCTCCCCCCTCCTCTTCCCCCTTCCCCCGTCGCTCACCACACCCGCAACCGGAAGCCCGTAGCTCGATTATTAGGAACCAATTAGAAATAATTTTCCCTCGGTGTACACGTGTATCTAGACTGACATTCGGAAACGGAGCAAAGTAGTTGTTGACGGAGGGAAGTTTCGTGTTGGCAACTATCGATAATGGTTGTTCGATGAATGGAAGATCCGTGTCGCGCGTGGAAGCTTCCTTCCGGGATGGTTCTTCGCTCGTATCGTTCGTGTAAACGCCTGTGTAACCAATGGCGACACGTCTCCCTTACCAGGAATGACCAGTCGTCGAGTTCTTGTTTTTTTCGTACAAAATTATTCTCGGTCCGAAACTCTCTATATAATGCGTGCAGTATATATATATATATACACACACACACACTAAACTAACTACATACTAATATACACGTTATAACATAGTATATTATATGTAATATACTATATATAATATAATATATTATATGTAATAATTAACATAATGTATACATGTATATAGACATATATGTGTATAGCATAGTATTGCATGTATACAGTTATTATAGACATATATTATATTAAAGTTATAATATATAATGTATATAGAATCATCCCTTGTATCACGAAAATGAGATCTGTACAACGTACATAGCTATTCCTATAAATGTACTCTCGTAGGCTACTATGAATATAGTATAGAGTAAGTACTTGTAATGATAAATATATTGTAATTTCTACATGTATATATTTTTGGATTTGTTTTACTCTTTCAAGCTAGATAAACGTGGTTAAATGTCAGTACAACGATAATTTATCGAAAAAACAATTTTGTTTAATTGTTAGTCAATTCATATTATGAAAATTTCTATTTCTTTTTTTTGTTTTGAAAGCAAATTTGAAAGATTTGCTATTTGGATTCTACGATTTTAGAAAATTTTAAGAAATTGAAATACCTGTAATACTCTGATAAATTATTACTACTTGATACTTGATTTCAAGGAAAAAGGTTTCAAAGATTCACTTGATATTTTGAAGGGGAAGAAAAGCTATTCGTGAGAATTAAATCGAATATCTCTAGATCCTAGATAACACTGATTCTTCCGACGTCGCTACGAAGAATAATAATAAGGTCAAAGGAGCTGGAATAATGTTTTTGGGGTTACTCGAATCACTTTTGACGGAATGCCAACTGAGTTAAGCGGTGGGATGGAAGCCAATAAATACACGGGCTATCTGTATTCTATCTACGTCGCGAAAAAGAATTTCTACCGACGAAAATTGTCGCCGCCAGTGCATGATTTCTCCCAAAAATGAAAAAAAAAAGTTTTTCCAGATTAAAAATTGTCGACGCCAGTGGGAAATTTTTCTCAAAAATAAAAAAAAAATAACTTTCTAGATTAAAAATTTTTGGATTCGAAAAAAGGACAACATATATGTACATATATATTATTATATTATACGTAATTTTATATATATACATATATAATTGTCACAGTTATTATATATTATAATAGTAACAAACTGTTATATAACTATAATCATAAGAACAACTAAATAATTAAAAGTTCATTGTTATCTCTATTATTTCAAGTCACCAACTGAAAATGAATTATAAAATAAAAAATGTCGTTAACTAAACTTAACACTTTATACAAATAATTCTTTAATTAGAAAATAAATATAATAATTAAAACTGGATAAATTTCCAATTATTTATATTTTCTCCGTTGTTAATAAAATTAACCTTAGCTAGTTATCAATAGCAGACATAAATCAATTTTTCATTATTTAAAAATTTTTAACCGGAAAATTTTTCTTTTTCATTTTTGTCCCATTTCTGAGAAGAATCGTCCGTAGCTCTCTCTCTCTCTCTCGCTCTCTTTTGCGAATGTTCCGCTGATTCTGTACCTTTCAGACGAAACTCACAGCGTTTGTGACTCGATGGAAGGCAACGGGTATTTAACCAAACAACCGGCTTCGACGAGGTTAATAATATCCATCATTACCGCGAACAATATTTTCCTGCAAATGCAAACAAACTTGAGCTTTGACGGGGGAGCGAATGCAAAGTTTCCTACAATATTAACGACCTTTATCGGTAAATCGCATTACGGGCCATCGGTTCATTTAACGTTTCACAAAATGGTTGGAACGGGTTCGATGCGAAGTATCGAATGCGATTGTGTTCTTTGACGAAAGTTCGAACCAAGCCTCGGGTAAGACCACAGCTTTCTTGATTGGAGTCGAACAACTTATTAGTAGGGTTTGTGGAGATGGGATCAAGTACCTTGCAAATATTTTTGGACATTTGGTCGTTGAATTCGAAATCTTGATAAGTATTTTCAAATATCACTCGGATTTAAGCGAAATAATTCTGATTGTTTCGAGAATATTTCTGGAAGTGAAAACAATATTTCTAAGCAAACTAGAACATTGGTGGATAGAGATGGATCCTTCAGAAGCAGGTTAGGTTTGTGGTAAAGGTGAGATCAAATACCTCGCTAATATTTTTGGACATTTAGTCGAATTGAATTCGAAATTTCTTGATAAGTATTTCCAAATAATGTATATAACCAAAATAATTTTGATTGTTTTTCTATGTTGCACTAACTTTCAAATGTTGCATTCGTATTAGATGAACCCATTGTATCAGTGAAATGTATCTGATACGCACGCGTTCGATGCGCATATATCTGATGCGCATGCGTCTCCAACATAAAGAATCCTATCTTCATACTACTACAACGAAAAGCAGTTTGCTTTATATTTACAAATGTTTCATACGTTTTTTTTTTCTACCTTCGTTTTGCTAAAATGATTTCAAACGTATACTGCAATTTATACGACAATACTGAAGAAAAATTTACAACACGTCTTTTAGTTCAAGAAATTCTTCGAATGTTATAGCTAGAATACTAACTTTTAGTACAACAGAAATTTTTCAATCAAACAAATATATGTATATATTTATATTTTTTAAATATATATATATATATTTTTTTTTTTTTTTTGCTTTTCAATACACTTTTGACTTTCGAATGCTGCATTCGTTTTAAATACGTCTGAAGTTTACAAGAAATTTCTTTCAGAAGTTTTTCAAAAGTTTCAAAAATCACGCATGTGCTTCTATGAGAAAGAAATCTCGTGTCAAACGAATCACACATATACAATATGAGACTGTACCCTATGGATCTTTCTTTTATGTCTTTTAGTGAGAAAGAAGGTATTTCCAAATTCCAAGATTCGAGGGCTTATAAAAAAATTTTGAATCCTACAAACATCGAAATTACTTTGAAATCTGTCGGTATACATTCGAAATACCAGCTTCTATGAACACATTTGTACTCATTGAAACATTATTACTTTCGAGTAGTATAATCCGTGAAACGATTTGTTAGATATCGAACTTGACTCGAATTCGTAAGTTCATATTAGACTTGTTGATTCCATCATTAATTGGTTTCCCATTTCACCATTAATCTTGGATTAATTGACGAAAATGAGGGAAAGAGGGCAGCGTAACGCGCTAGAAAAGCCTGATAACGACATGTGGAAGACACGGACAGAAACACAAGGACAGAAGCAAAGGCACGAACAACGAACGAAAAGCGTGGTATTTGTTTTAGAATTCCTACGCTTTACCGATGTTCGAAGTGGCAAAGCGTTTGAAATCTGAAACGAATGCGCATAAACCTTCATCCGTGGATGCTGGACCGAGAAAAGACAGCTGCGAGCCGCGACTAACGCGATTCTGCGATACGCTAAACAGGCAACGAACGAAGGGGAGACCGAGCCACTCGAGCGTGATTAATCAGTGTCTATCCCCTAAGGATTGTTCGAGGGTGCTGCTTGGCTATCGTTTCAACACTCGAATACATAACGCAACCTGTCGTATAACGCGCGAAAAATACACTTCACGCAACATTAGTATACACATTAGTATACGTATTTGTCACTTTTGTGTATTGAAAAGAAAGAAGAAAACATATCATTTGTACAATGAATACACGAAATGTGTACTGTAGCTTTTCTACTGAACTTAATATTTTATATCTTAATTCTAGAAGTGACATACAGAGTCTCTAAAGTGTACATTTTTTTTCCTTGAAATATAGGAAATTTACACGTATAGTAACTCACGAAAGTATTCGAATACTTCTCGTAGAACTTACACATATATTATTAGTGTTATAACATTTTGAAATTTCGGTATGAAAGATGAATAATTTTCTTGGTAAAATTTGAAATTAATCTGAAAATATAATTACGACAAAACATTTATTGCAAATTGTTGCAAATTTATTTAATAAATTGCATGACTCTCAAATATGTAATAAGTATTAAAGAAGGTTCCATTGAATATTGAAATTCATTAATATAATCAATGGTCTTTTAAAATATATGCTTGTATCAAATATTTTGTAATTCGTTTCATACACATACTTCACTAATACAAATATAAATATAAATACTAATATAAATTTCAAAATGTTTTACATAATACACATAGTGTATTCATAAGGAGATTCAAACACTTTCATCATAAAATTTTATGTAACGTTGTGCGTTATAATTTCATCCAGTATGTATCTCTCGCGAGCCATCCCGTCTCGCAATCCGAAAGAGTTGAACTCAATTCAACTTCGTCCAACGTTACGACACTTCTCCCCCTGCGTGTTAGCACGAGTAAATTTGCTGACTGCCGATTTAAAACGGATTACTCCGTGCCGAAAGTTTCTACAGTCCGAAGCTGTGTCGCTCTGGAAATTCTCCTTTCGCCACGGGCGAACGTAATTGACGTTCGAAACGTCTCGTTTCGTCGCGTCGATGGATTTTTAACGACGTTGTTGCGCGTTCGCTGACGACAGTTCGAGATCCGGGCTCGTCTTGACGAAACGAGAATCCAGTCGGTTAATACCGTTAGCGATTTTTATTTACGAGCTCTTTCGCCTCCTTCTACGTTGATTCTAGCTCGTCCAAGCTTTTTAAAATGCTATCTGTCGAGGTGATGGCATTAAGAGATTAGGTTGAGTCAGGCCTTGAATGTACAAAACTCGCGGCAATCTTTTAGAATCGTTTTCTCGTGGAAGAATGAAGTGCAAAGAATATTTAAAATGAGGTCTTTATTATACGAGTTTTCAGTTTTTATATATATTTATACGTATACTTTTTTTTTTTATCAAATGACAGTACTGAATCCTTCTAAATTCTCAAGTGGTGAATTTGATCCAGATGAACTTATAGCAATGCTCCAGATCTATTTCTATCATTGGACTATACATCATATTTGTGTTCTTTTTTTCTTAAAGATAATAATTATATTAATTATTATTCTCGTATTATGATTTTATTATTGATAATAAGCATCTGCAAAGCGAAGGTTAATGTAGTAACAATTTAAATAACTCTCTTGATTGTAAGATTTAAATAAAAGAAAAATATCAAAATTAGTTTTTTACTAGTAGGAGATTTTTGCAAAATGTATAAGACTTTTTTTTCATCATAGACATTTTTCTCGAGAGATGAAACTTTTTGTTCAAGCTCCATAGAAATTAATATTTTTTGAAAATTCTGCTTGCGTTGGTAAACATTATGTAGAATTTGGTCTTTTTCCCTTAGCACAACTGTAATTTACATTAATTGCTGCTGCCAAATTACAAGAAGAGTTCAATATATATAATCATTTTCTTGAAAAAAAAAAAAGATTATGTAAGATGTATGTATGTAACAATAAAGACCTC
Organism: Tetragonisca angustula; assembly: GCA_036937485.2. NCBI lineage: Eukaryota > Metazoa > Arthropoda > Insecta > Hymenoptera > Apidae > Tetragonisca > Tetragonisca angustula. The sequence goes on along the minus strand of JAWNGG020000057.1, from coordinate 6,614 downwards.
ATCACGCGAAAAAAAAGGTCGCTATGAATTTCACACGTTCGAGATAATCTAACTACTTGAAGTTACATATTTCGTTAAGCGCGACCGATCCAGTCACGGAGATTAGAAATAATCGTGCGCGAAACAGCTGCTCGCCACCGTGCCGCGCACAATGAAATATACAACCCAATTACCATGAGCAGCAACAGCAGCAGCAGCAACAGCAGCAGCATCAGCAGCGCCAAGCAGCCATGTAAATTTTTGACCAATTTTTTCCTTTTTCTTTCCTTGCTATTCCCTGAACCAGCCGGCGTTGGCCTACAGCTTTGTTAGGATGTTCCGTGGGTAAATCCCAGGCCGTTTGCCGTTCCATTACCGTTTCGCAGACGTTACAGCCATACACTTGCACCGGCCCAGTTGAATGTATATCGTTGACATGGCTGGCTGACTGCATAGTGGATCATCTACGGCGTAAGCCGCCATACCCCTTCTATTCAGAACTTGCTTACAGAGCGTTGACAGTCGTAAGTAATCCTGTTAACTAATCTTCTCGGGATCCTATGAATACCGCGGCGTAATGAACCAACGCATTTTCTTCCCTTTTGCTTTCAATTCTCTCCCGATTCTTCCAGCTAAAGAATTACAATTCTAAAAGTCCTCGAGTCGCTTCGATTTAATCGCTAATTAAAAGCAAGCGGATAAGGACGAAGGCCAGCGAAGGAAAGTCAATTCGAGGGGGGAGGGAGGCGGGGGGGGGGGGAATAAATAGCCGGAAAATCAGCGCAGCATGCCACTCCTGCTGATATTTCGATACGTTTAAGTGCTTTACGGTTTGTTTAATCGAGCTGCAGCTATACAGTTCATATATTCCATAAATGTAGAAAATAAATAGCGGCGAGCAAACACGGCGAGAAGCGGATAAATTTAGTCGGCAGGCGTGGTTCAAAGTGGAACTCCGCCATCTCGCTCTCCCCCTTTCACTCTCCTCCTCTTCGTTGCACCGTTGCTCGACGTTTCTGATTGTATATTTATTTGATTCCGCGCTGCTTCCGCCTCTTGCATCAAACAGACGTCGCCCCGGCATTTTCCGAATCAAGACAGAAACGCATCGTCGGCGAGCAGTTCACCCTATTTTCACGTTTAACGGTTCCGTAGTACTTGAACGCGGCCGATGGTGGGAAACGGTTCCGGCGGATCGTAAAATTCGACGATTCGATGCCGTTATCCTCGCGTGGGAAGGAGAAAGCACGAGAGAAGGGAAAGATAAAAGCGGCGCGATCCTGGGTTGCGGGAATAAAAAATATAAGAACTAGCCCAGGATCGTGAAAAAGTTAGGATCGCAGTTACTTAGCTGCTACCTTGAACGTAACTGCCCTCGCCTCGAGACCTCTTAACTTTATTGGCCGCAAAAGCAGCAGCTGTCGACTCCTCCGCTACTAAAACCGCCTTGGCTATTGATTTACCTTTTTTTTTTTTTTTTTTTTTTTACGGTCACACATCGGAGAGAAACTATCGATGAGGGGAAACGTTCGTATAAACTTCGCTCTACGAGCGCGATGCATACATTTTCGAGCATTTCCCGATACTTCTGTTTTTTAACGAAACCGAGAAACATCGTTTCACTTATGTAGTCGCGGAAGGAAAATAATGAATTTTGAGCAAAAGCACAGAAGTGTCACCCAATGCATTATTCTAGTGCTTTAATCCACACGTTTATAAGCAAATGTAATAAAAGTATTTTTATTTATTTACCAACATTGGTAGTATACTGCTCTAAATTCTTTTGTAACAGGTCTAATTTTTACTTCGTTTGTGATAAAAGAAATCAGGATCACAGAATTGTTCGTCTAAGAAACGTTTCAAGTGAAATTACACTAATGACTTACTAAAAAATGTCACAAACAATAATAAATGTCTTTAATTGTAATTAGAGAGCGTGAAATTTTAGGTTAAACGTGTCTCTAAAGCTATCCAAATATAACTTAATTTAAATCTAAGGTTTTAATTTCAGGTTCAATTGAGTTTCTAAAATTATCCAAACCCAGCCTAATCTAATCTAAACTGAAGATTAAGTTTTTTTTCTAATGTTTTATTAACGAAACTCAAATTAAATTAGTTGGTTTTCGCCTCTTCTTCCTAATTTTAATGCACAGTTAGGATTGAACTCAATCTCAAATTTTATATTTTCTAATAAAAATTAAATGTTGAATGCACTTACAATTGTCCATGACACTTTTAGTTTTTTTTAATAATATTTTACTTTTCTAGGTAGTTCCTTTCAATATGTTAAATATGAGATACAGATATAAATAGCAAAGTACTATTACGCTGTAAATAGTTGCGAAAGCGGAATGTGTAACTTTTGCTGACTAAAAAGAAAGTGAGACGGGGGGAGCTCTAACAAGAAACGAGAGAGATAAAAGGCCGTGTAATGCGTAGTGCGTTCTTCTATCGACGTTTCCCCTATCGAGAGACAACGTGCAACCCTCGTTTCTCGAACGCGTGCACACGAACAAATTAAAATGCGTCGTGGAACTATGGAATCGTGCACAAGCGCAGCTGTACATAAGTGCGTAAATAGAGTGCAGTCGCGATACGTTGCGTTACATTATTCCTTGAATACGGAGGATGCGACTGATTTTATGATTCTAAAAAATGGACAAAATTTGGAGACAATGAAACAATGAGAATCATTTGGAAATTAATCAAAGTGAAAGACAATGAAATTGATGGAAAGATATTCTAAAAATGATTGCAAATCATTGAAATTCTTCTACAATCTTCGAATATAAATTTTAAACAAATTAGAGTATTGTAAACTGATTAATATTGGTTTTTATTAAAATTAGTTGCTATAAATTGCTACATATTAATTAAAAAATATTAGTAAAAATGTAGTGTAAGTAATTTAAAACGTAGTACAAAAAAACATACAAAAAAAACTAAAATAATACAAAAAACAGTTGTTGCTTGAAAAATATATTTAAAATTATGAATATATTGAAAAATTATTCAATTTGATTATTGCATATCATGACAAGCTTTCATTTAAAATTAAGATTCATTGATATAATCAATTCTCCATTTCTTTCACGATAAATAAAATTTTGGCATTAATCACCAGTATATATGTATACATACATGCTATGATTCTCAGAGCTCAATAAGCAGAATTACTATATAACCAATATATTAACAATTTTTTCTCTGATCACGTAATTACACTGATGTTTTTCCAACATCACGACACATAACAATAATACTTTTCTTTTCTATTACTTTTATTATGTAACATAACCTAACTAACAATTTCATATTCAAAAAATAAACAGATTCATAAGTCCTGCAACGTTATAATCAATTTAAATAGTAACTACCTAGTTTACTATCAGTATCTTTAATAACATGATCTGCTGATGAAAAGATATATTTATCTAAAGTGGACATTTTGGATAGTAGCGTATTTTGTACATAAGCGAACATAACCGAAGAAATAAAACAAAAATAGAAATTTGTTTCACCTATGAAATATTATAATACATAGAAATCCTATACTGAATACATATATGTGTGTATGTATATGCAATTGTATATCCATATTTGATGCATTGTATTTCATTCCTTGACAAAATCAACGTGTACTTACACACTGTTCCAATTCCTCCGAAAACCGATTTACCGTGACCTGTCGCGACGTGGAACGCGATCGACAGCGTGTCAACAGGATACTCGACATAAGAAAGTAAGCGAGTCTCGATGTGTGTCGCCCTGTTTCCGATAACAAAGAGCCTTTCCTCAATATCTTCGAGTTTCGCGACATGTCTCGCTGAATCTTTTTGCCCTTCTTTTTGAACACGATACGGGTATAATGTTGCGTATTAATTTTGAGAAGTTTCGAAAATGAGACTTGATAGATGTAATAACTCCATAGGCACGAGAAAGACATTTATTTAGTAATGAATCTAGAACTAATAATTATTTTCAGACCATTCTGTATAATTATAAAACGTAATCATATAACATAATAATTATTTAGGATCTTCTCAGATCTTAGGGAAACAGAAAATTTCTCGAAAACATTAGACAAATTTTTAATTTACTTTTAACTCTCGCCGTGTGTATTTTATGTAATTTTAATAATCAAATTTATAATTCTGGTATTTTTATTATACAACTTTGTAATAATATAATTGTGTATTATTACAATAATTCCTGTTTGTGTGACACATATACGATATATTTTTAATTATAGAACATACTGAAACTATCTTATGAGACGAAAATGAAATAATTACGAAATTTGATATTACTAAAATAATTTCTCAGTGCATAGGAGTTAATACGGTGCATTTAGCATTACTGACTGCACAGAAGTTAATACGATGCGCAGACGTCGTTTTTGAACAGTTAATTTCCTTAACAAGGTCCCATTTGAAGTTCCCATAGCAGTCCGAACCTCGTCATTCATTTCATTAACGTCAAAGTACACTACTATGTATAAATAATTGGATATTTATTGTTTGTGCAATTTCATTAAAATCTTGATATTTTTGATATTTTTCTTTTGTTACTGTTACTTTACTGTTAATTTTCTGTACTTTCAAGTTTCACATTCATTTTTAACAAATAACTTTTCAAATAATATAACATAACAAATAACTGTTTCATAAAATCTGTATAAATTTTTTCAACATTAAAAACACATATTTCAATCGTTTTAAAATTGCAACAACGAAAAGTCATTCCGCAGAATTTTCAGGGACTTAATTATTATAATTATTATATCTTTTTTATCAGTATCTATTAATTGTATTATTACTATAATTATTAACATTAGAACTACCACAGCAGTCAAGATAACCAATTTATCACTTTTGTTAGATATAAAATATTTTTACAGATTTAAATAATTTTTTGTAAAAAAAAATATATATATATTTTTTTTTACTTTAATGTCTTCGATGGAAGTTTTATACTTTAATAATCAATAATCAATAATTCTAGTGTTGAATCTATATCGCTGTTATACTAGAGAGTTTGTTATTAAAATTAATAACAGCCTATCTATTTCAAAATGTAGGTATATTATAATAATCTATATCAGATTCAAAATATTCAATTTCATTTTATATTTTTGCATTCTCCATAATAGAGATTAGGAACAAAATTAATTAATATTGATTAATATATCTTTATAATACGTATTTAATGAAATTAGAACCAATCATAACAATCTTAACTCATTAACATCTTCTGTACACTAATCATCTATCTATACACTAATTATCTATCGATGAAATTTCCAGATATTACACTTTGAATTACTTCTCCGTTCATTTTGTCAGTATATAAAATTCAAAAGCTAATCATTGATTATCATTCAAAATCTAATCGTTTAAAATGAAAATTAATTTTGTTTAAATGCTTGGAGATAAATATATTATTTTGTTCAAAATAATGCAATATTAAACATTAACATAACGAACTGTCCAAAAAATGCTTCCGACAAATATTACGCTGCTTTTCGACCACGTAATCGACCTTATTATAACATTGTTACATCTTGGGAAATATTTAATGACATTATTGTATCTCGGGAACGAACTCGAGCAAGTACGCCGCTTTTTCTCAACAACAGACGCGTAATACGATTATTCTCTGTATCTTTTGTTTCAACCAAATACCAGCACAATTCCAAATTCCAAATGGGCGTCGATGAGTTATAGAAATTCGTCCGAAATGTATTTCATACTGCAATAATTCAGAAGTGAGCGATGATCTTGCTAGATCGAGTCGAGTTATTCTGAAATTACAAAAGACAGAAATAATGGAATAGAAATAATAACAAACTAAGTTTCCTGCAAAAAAGCTAGTTTCTTTACGTTTTCCAAAAGTAATTTTATTCCGCTTTCTACAACTATATTCCCAATAGTCTGGGAATCTGATTCCTTCGAAATTGATCAGAAAAAAAAAAAAAAAAAAGAAATAATACCCAAGCCGATATTTTCGGGTTTTCGCACATCACTGATTCAAATCCACACGCACATTGTGCAGCATAAACCCATTTCTGCGTTTATCGCCGGGTAAAAATACGGTCGCCGAGACCGGAGCGATAATTCCTTTCACGGTGGCTGGGTTCTCGTCTTTCGCAGAATGGTCGCCGAGAGGCAGAGAGGCCAAGTTTCACGAACGCGTGCAGGACAGCGTCAACGTTATCTAGGATGCAGAGGGTAGAGTACTCTTTCATTTGGTCGGACGGGCTGCAAGGCCGATATGTTCACGCAGCTGCTCTCATCAACCGTATCAGTCTGTAGCGAATGAGGAACGGGGCTAGAGGGGGAGGGGGGAAGGGAACAACAGCGCGGCGAACAAAACGCGCGCGGTTCTTTGCAAAAATCAGAGTCACGCCAATAGCGTTCCGTAATTTCGTCGAGGAAAGAAGGGAAAAAAAGAAAAAAGGAAAAGAAAAAAGCCGAGCGCAGCGTTCTAGGAACAAAGGCTGTATCGATCAACGGGCACGGTCAATTAGTAGTACAGGTTGGGTGAGGAGCACGGTTGACACGTTGGAGACCGGATGACGCAACCGTTGTGTCGTTTGATATTTCTAGTCATGGAAATGCCTCTGTAAAGGTCGG